>BLBF01000040.1:21070363-21106662 GCA_015471245.1 Laticauda colubrina
AGATAGATAGATAGATAGATAGATAGATAGATAGATAGATAGATAGATAGATAGATAGATAGATAGATAGATAGATACATACACATATGTGTGGTAAATTATTAAATGATATTCATGAATCATTTTAATTTATATGGACTGGCACTTTTATGAATGAAGGCAAATATACATATCCCAGGATAAATGTTGCAGGATCCCATCTGAAAATGTTGCAGGATCCCATCTGAGTCAATCACTCAGTCTTCTGAGTTTTTGGATTTATGCTGAAGCCCAGACTCACAGAAGTTCTTTCTCACAGAATGTGACATTGGAATAGTCTAAAAGCTCAGAAAAATAAACCGTTGGTCCCTGTGACCTAGATAGGATTCTGAAATAATGCTTTTACTCTCTATTCCATATATGGTTCTACAGGTTGCTTAATTTCCATACACTGCATCAATTTTCATTATTTTTCTACAATTTATCTCTGCCTTCAAAATTTCATATCCAGTTCCAGTCCACATGCACAAACTTACAGGGAGCTTTAAAGATTTTATTGAGACACCACAAGTTTCTTGTAGTAATCTTCAGCTCTCACTCATACCAACTGCAAAGTTCCACTGACTCCAAATCTAGTGAGTCTAGGCATAGAGTTGCAAAGTCTACAGGCAAACCACAAGTCTGCCAGTCCACACACATACACAGTCCAAAATCCAGGCATGGATCAGAGTCCACATGTGATAAATCCAAGCCAAGGTACAAGTCCAAAGTCTGAGAAGCAGGTCCAAAGTCCAAAACATGAGTTCACATGAAGTACATGTCTGAAGTCATGAGAACAGGAGTCACAGAGTACATGCATGGCAGATGACACAGGCAATTG
Organism: Laticauda colubrina; assembly: GCA_015471245.1. Classification (NCBI taxonomy): domain Eukaryota; kingdom Metazoa; phylum Chordata; class Lepidosauria; order Squamata; family Elapidae; genus Laticauda; species Laticauda colubrina. Next base: position 21,071,223 of record BLBF01000040.1, read on the forward strand.
TTTCCAATGCTGCATTTTTCTAAACATTAGGCTAAGTAGGTGCACACTGATATATTTCATTTAGAGAGGAGAGGCTGCCTCCTAGCAAGCAGCCTCCTCGACATCCATTGTACTTCCTTGCGCTCAGTCTTAAGTGTTGTGGGATCCAGTGGAGGAGCCAATTCCTCCTTAGTCATTATACTAATAATAATGAAATTGTTTTGAAGATACTGCTAACAGAAAAATATTGCTCTTCGAACTGTGACCAGCAGCTGAAAACAATGTAATCCAGTCTTCAGTGTAAATTGGGTTTAAGCTTTGAAAAATGTTTTAAAACTACCCATGTTTGTTTCTTCCTTCTTTCCTCTGTTACTCACTATTTAATTATCTTTACATATTCAAGATTCATTTTTTATCAATTTCATGAATATTCATAAAATTAGACATGTTTCACAATGGTGTAACTTTTTAACTCTTATTCCTGGTATTAATTTATAGTAATTAATAAAGTGTACATTAAGTGAATGTCCACTTAATTTTTCAAGTATCATTCTAATCAATTTTGTAACAATTTATAATGCTGAATTTCTTAGCTTTGTTCCTTAAACAAGGACCATACTATGTCATTATGTATTATTCTAACATAATCTTCTTTTAAAAATTCCAGAAATAATAGAGTAGAGTAAAGTAGAGTAGAGTGGAGTGGAGTGGAGCAGAGTAGAACAGAACAGAACAGAACAGAACAGAACAGAACAGAACAGAACAGAACAGAACAGAATAACAAAATTGGAAGACTTGGAGTAGAGTGGAGTGGAGTGGAATAGTGTAGAACAGAACAGAACAGAACAGAACAGAATAACAGAATTGGAAGACTTGGAGGTCTTCTAGTCCAAACTCCTTCTCAGGCAGGAAATCCTATATCATTTCAGATAACTGGTTGTCCAATCTCTCCTTTAAAACTTCTATTGTTGTAGCATTCACAACTTCTGGAGGCAAATTGTTCCACTGATTAATCGGTCTTACTGTCAGGAAATGTCTCCTTAGTTCTGGGTTGCTTCTCTCCTTGATTAGTTTCTATAAAATTGCTCCTTGTCCTGTCTTTATGTCAGCCGTGTCAAACTTGTGGCCCACAGGCCGGATGTGTCATGTGCTGACCCCTCCCCCACCTGGTTTAGCAAAGAGGAAAAAATACCTTATACGTCATATGATGCCGCCATGACAATGAAGTTTGACACCCCTGCTTTAGGTGCTTTAGATAATAGCTTGACTCCCTCTTCTTGTGGCAACCCTTGAGATATTGGAACACTGCTATCATGACACTCCAGTCCTTCTTTTCCTTAAACTAAACATACCCAATTCCAGCAACTGTTCTTTATATGCTTTAGTCTCCAGTCCCCTAATCAAATATTTGGAATTGTACAATTTTTAATACCTTCCTTCCCAATATATATGGTAAACATATATAAAATAGTTGTTGGTAAGTCATTACTCCTACTAAATATCCTCTCAAGCATCATATTCTTCTCTATTTTTTGTGCTTCCCTATGTATCATGGTTGTTATTTTTAAATTCTTGTTTTATGAACAATGACAGGTGGAATCCTATCTTGCTTATTCTTTCTTGGGAAATAAATATACTAATAATTTCCTGAAATCAGCCTTCCAGTTTCACAAAAGTTTTCTATTTCTTAACAATATTATTTTATATGTTCTCTTTCAAATTGCTGTTCTTAGACTTACTTTATCATTGTGCAGGGACCATTTGATCAATGGAGGTCAAAAAGGATCAAAAATTCAAGGTGGTGGTATGACCATGCAATTCTTTTTCAATCTACATGATGTTTGTCATCCATTTTGACCTTTGACTCCTGATGGTGATGAAAGCTACTGCTATTATTTTGTTTTGTTTTGCTTTACTCCCAAACTTCATGTTGTCCTTTATAACTCCTTTTGGTTCCTACATGGGAAGAGTTCCCTAATGGATTATCTTGATATTTAAAGCATGCATGCTTTAATACAACAAAAGGTTGAAAAAAAAATTCTTCGACTTTGAAAGTAAAAAAAAAATTATGCCAATTCCTTTTTTTTTTTAAAGATCTGATTGAAGACAGAATAAATAAATAGGACTTCTTGGCACAGCACTGGGATATATACCTGCCTTAAATTCAGGAATCTATGTAAATGGCAGACTAAAAGTAAAATGTTAGTATTTTCATTTTTTTTCATCAATTAACCTTAATCTCAATGATGCATTTTACAAGGTATGTGTGTGTGTGTGTGTGTGAGAGAGAGAGAGAGAGAGAGAGAGAGAGAGAGAGAGGGAGGGAGGGAGGGAGGGAGGGAGAGAGAGAGAGAGAGAGAGAGAGAGAGAGAGAATGAGTGAGGAACAGAGAGAGAAAGAAATAGAAATAAAATGATAAACCTGTAGGTTTCTCTGAAACTTTGACTCCGAACAGAAAATATGATCAATATAATCTTATTTCTGCAGTTCAGAGTATCTAGACTTTTGGAAGTGGGATATACAGTAACACTTGGAATTGTTTCACTCTTCCATATTGAATTATTTTGTCTTGACAAAACAAAGCAAACAGGGGAATCAAAGTTAGCTGCATCATTGCTTTACCTCACTACTCTGTATTAGAAGTTTCCCTCCCTCACTTCACTTCTCATTGATATATAATGAATTTAAAAAAGAGTCATTATGTATCCATCTCTACCATTTTTTACTGCAGTGAATTGCAAAGTAAAATGCATTAATATTATTTCATATCATTTAAATTTTTTTGTTGTCAGATTTACAATTATTCAATATCCATAATTTCTTAAATAGTTCAAACCAGTCAGTTTAAATATACCACTTTGCTGTTTTTATATAGTGAGCTAGTTCCTACATATTGCTGTACTAAGTGTAGTCAATCATTTTTGATTGGAATATTTTGTTTTCTGAAAGCCACAGTGGGCATTGCACAGTACATAGTAATGACATTGAATGGGAAAGATTGTAAATATTCAAGCAGAAGCCAAGCAGCCTTCCATCAAGGATCCATGTAGATTTCTCATTCCGATCCTACTCAGCTCTTGATTATTACAATTCTAATGTAAATACTTATCAATAACAACATTTTTAAATAGTACATTTATTCAGATATTATGTTTTGGGATGAGTGGAACAGGACTGAATGTGGAAACTCTAGACCAGGGCTGTCAAACTTCCAGTCCACAGGCTGGATGTGTCATGTGCTGGCCACACCCACACCTCATTTAGCAAAGGGGGAAAAAGTCTTGATATGTCTCAGAATCAGCTTGCTATCATGATTCTGGTGATCACCCTAATTAAATTATTAGCCTTGAGCTAAGCTTCAAAAAACTTCAAAAGATTTATTAGGAGCAACCAGGGGTGGGATGCTACCAGTTCAGCATGGTTCTATAGAACCTGTAGCTTTGAAGAGCAGGTGACACTGAACCGGTTCCGCTGTGATGACTGTCTGGTCATCTGTCCTTTATCCTATGTTTTTACCTCCTCCGTTGCTTTGCATGGCACAGCTGAGTGCCGCTCATCAGCTGGAGAAGATAAATACTTGCTGGAGCCAGTAGTGTGCACACATGTGCAGCACGCATTTGGCATGCATGTGGGTGCTCCCCGAACCACTTATGCTGGTATGATCCCAATTCTGGGAGCAAGATGCTGGGATGACCCGTATGAAGCCAACTCTGAGACATGTAATTTACAATCACCTATGACCCTGTCTTCCCCCACAATTATGTATCATAATTCAACTTCTACAATGAAACACATTCATGGGCTAGTTGTCATCACTCACATTCTCCAATCAAGGATTTCTGTGGGCAGAATACCAGGTTGCCTAAGTTACAATCTTTGTGAGATAAGCTTGGAATGTGCTTCTGATTTTATTTGCCACTTGCTCTTCCAGGTCTTTCCCCCTCTTTCTCATGGCTACTTGGAAACAAGCATAGGAATGTTTTACAAGTTGACATGTGATGCCACTGAAATGACATGACTTTGACACCTCTGCTTTAGGCCATGGCTAGGATAGCAACAATTGGCAGGAGATGTGGGGAATACCAGAACATACTGAATCCCTGCAAAAGAGCAACATAGTTGTATTCATGGTTAATGCAGGATGTTCCTGTTCTTCACTAAGCATTCCTTTTTGCTAGAAAACAACATTGAGATCTTAATAAATACTGAAGAGACAATTAAAATTAAACCCTGGGAGTCTGAATTTAACCTCATATTGGCCAAATACGTACTGGAATGAAGACTTTAAAAACAGAGTTTGGTTAGGCTATAACATTTTTAGGTAACTCCATGAAACCATCCATTATGACTGTGTGAATATGTCTAAACACTATCACATCTGCACCTTTATTATGTTTCATTGTACGGTTGCTGAATTGAAAGTAAGAGAAGAGCAAACTATGTCTTCCAAAGTAGCAGAAGATGGGAAAGTAGGGAACTTGTTTTGCTTTCTTTTTTCTCTTCTATCAGACTTTTCCAGATATACTGTATTAGACAGCAAGGAGAGAAAAATAGCTAACTGAACTGAGAATACAATAGGATGGGGTGGGGGAGACATGGTTAACTTCATTCTCTATTGAGATGTTGAGAAGTCTGGGATTGTTTCCAAAACTTCTTAACATTTGGCATGTCAGCAAAGAGGGCTTTTTCAAACATTTGGATTATATTCTTTATGTGTACTTCTCTGAACTATTGCTACAATTACCTATTGTAATCTATTCTTGTCAGTATTGATCTTTAATAAGAGTTATTTTCCCTGCAAGAACATGTACAAGAGGGCTAAGAAGGGAAGTGATGCTACATGTATCATAATGTCATGATGCAAATGAGATGAATTATGAAATTTGCCTGAGTGAAATATCATGTATTTCACATCAAGACATACGAGATGCCATCATGGATTCTTGGAGGAGATGCTTAAGTTTCCACCAAATAAATTATCGAGCTCTTTTAAAGATATATTGAAAAGGATATTTAACATACGCTTTCATTTAAAACAGAATTAAGAATCTATAATCTTTCAAGTGTCAAGGTTAGGGGCATCTAGAGTATATATATATGATCACCTTCCTACCCACTAAAATTGTATAGGTGGTTTTATTATTCTGTCAATGCTATGATTTGATGTCTCCAGAAAGAGTCATTAATATTTTATAATTTAATATTGCAATATTTAATGCAAAGAATTGAGCATGTGCTTCTATTTCTCTTATAAAAGCCCATAAAATGTATGTGCATAACTTTGCTGTATTACAGGATTGTTATTGCTACTATCAATGTTATTATCATAACATCACTATGATCAAAATAAAATTGGACATTGAGCTCTAAATTTAGATAAGCTGCAGGGAATTTTGATCTCTTTCTCAGTTATGGTCATAAAGTGAATAATGGCACAGTTCTTGTTTCATGCTGTGAAAGCATTGATCCTTCCTCAGAACTCACAATTTACTTCTGGATAGTACCCCATTTAGGAAAGCTACTCTAAGAATGTATTACTGCAAAAGAATGAGCTGTCTGAAAGTGAAGACTGCATACAATATTATATAGATTCCAGCATTCACAGCTGGGTTCTGTATCTATGAGACTACCAGAATTTTCAATTATAAAAGCTTGTTTGCCACAGTTATACTTTGTTTTAGAGGAAAACTTTCACTGAAACTGGACTTCTACAGTCTCAGAAGAAGAACATATTGTTCAACATTGGAGCGAAAGAATGGAAAATCAGGGGAATTTAATTACTTATCAAGAATTGATATAGATTAATTTTGAAAAAAAATATGGTCATACATTTTATAGGCTGGGTAGGGTTGTTTTCTATATAAACCAGTATAGCTGCTAAAGAACTCATGGGTTGAATTTAATGCATTTTTCATCTCTCAGCAGAAGTTCCAGCTGCAATATGAGATAGTCTAATTAATTAAATTAATTGCTTAAAATTCATGTCTGTCTTTCTCTAAATTCTGAAATAAAACTTTATAATTTAAATTACAAATGATAAACAAGGCAATCTTGGGTTGGTTCTATTAAAATTAAAAACAATTATAAGATTGATTGAAACAAATATGTGTAGCTCAAACTGTGGGGAGAGAAAAAAAATCTTAAGATCTAAAGTTACCCTTAAAGTTATTAGTGAGGCACAAATGATATTCCACCAAAAGTTTGCATGAAGAAACTGGGTGAATGAATGTCAAGCAGAGATCCCTTTAATGATAAGAGTAATACTTCTACTGAAAAAGCCAAATGGAATTTAATTAAAATAAGGGAAGCCAAAGAGAGAGCAACACTGAGAAATAAAACCAATGATACAATGAATTGCAGATCATTCAAGCAAAAAACCATCTTGATTTCCTTGTGCATAACTAAATGCACAACTTATCCCATAGGAATTTCACTAAACTGTCATCTTCTTCAATTATTTTCTTCTTTCTTATTTCAGGAAAACAGTTTGAATATGAAACACTATTCTTTAGCTAGAAAATACAGTTTGATTTTCTTATCATTAATCTAAGGAAAATTAAAGTGAAATTGCTATATGCTCCTCTTCATCACAATGTCCAATGATATAGTACCACGCAGAAAACCATCACCATAACTGAATTTTAAAATGTAAAGAGGGTCTGATCTACTTGGCACTTGAAAAAGACTTCACTAAGAAATTCCAGAACAAAAAGGTAAACCATTCAAAAATATAGTTTTATAAGTAAGTTTATCAGGTAAACTTTACAAGTATGTCCATAAAGTCACCAGCAATCAAGTTTCAATCAATTGTTTCTAGATGCATCCCATATTGAATTCCAAGACATTTAAAGGCATCAGGTTGACTATTCTTATAGCTGAAAATACAAATTATCCGGAAGATCTAATAACAAACGTTGAAGAGCATAATGAAAAATTTTAAGATTGACTATAACATGCACTGTTAAATAAATATTGTTAAATAAACAAATACTCCCATAAATGACAAGTTGTTATCAATGTAATATGTAATGTAAAATGTAAGCAATACACTAGCAGGATGCATTATACAGAAGTGTATATATCTAGACTATGCACATTGAACACTTCTAACCGAGAAGATACATTTATACGACATGCTAAACTTCTTTAGGACCAATGTTGGTTAAATATTTTTGTGTCTTAAAATTCATTTCCTTTGGTTAGTTCAATGTATTGGAAATTAAATAATTCACGAACCAACTTAAGTATGCTATGTGAATTCAGTCACAAATAAAAATGCTTGCTGGGAATCTCATCTATCCAGAAACACATCTGGATGTTTTTGCGGGTTAGAAACTATGTGTTGAATATTACCATCCAATTTAATCACATATTTTCATTGTTATTGCTGACGATCATGGCAAGCAATACATTTCTGGAGTTTCCACTAGAGAAGGTATAAATCCAATTGTTTGCCTTGCCATCAACAACCAGAACAACATATTTCCCCCTTAATTAGTTTCTTAGATTAAGTCTGATTTTGTATTAGCATACTGATATTTGCAAACAGTAGGAAATGGTTTTATTGGCATACAGCATTAGAATATAATGTAGCTATTCTCCAGTCAGACTGGCAAAATTCCCATGGAATTCCAAATCCTTTGTTTCCTCTCTTCAAATACCTAAGTGCTGTTTTCAACAAACAGAAAAGTGCTAAATGTCTTGTTTCCAGCTGTTGATGGAGAAGATTGATTACCGTAGTGGTGATATGACTGTATTTATCAAATGTACTTTTTTTAATCATGAGATCTACATCTTTTGAGGTAAATAGGATTAGAAAAAAATGTTCTTTCTTCACTTGTATTTTCTTTTTTTAAGTACTAACAGAATTAAGTTTTTTTTTTTTTTCCCAATGACACCAGTCTATCAGGGCAACCTGGTCTACCCAATTATGGAACGGAGCACACTGCTTCTGCTTTTGCCTTTCATCCCCCAGTCCAGGAGCCTTCTCAGGCAGTCACTTTCATGACAAACTATTTTGGTGTTGAATTTATGTTTTACTGATAAAGAAATAAAGATAGTATAGATCTATTTTAAGCTATTTAGTTCTCATCAACTACCCTTACCCTTCTGGGATTCAAACCTGGACTACATGCATATTACGTAGGTGTATTAACCTCTATGCTACAGGCTCTTCTCGCTTTGTCTGCTATACCAAGGAAGAGATTAAGGGTGTGTGTGTGTGTGTGTGTGTGTGTGTGTGTGTGAGAGAGAGAGAGAGAGAGAGAGAGAGAGAGAGAGAGAGACAGAGCAGTCTATCAGGGCAACCTGGTCTACCCAATTATGGGACGGAGCATACTGCTTCCACTTTTGCCTTTCAGCCCCAATCCAGGAGCCTTCTCAGGCAGATGCTTTCACAAAAAAACTATTTTTGTGTTGAATGTATGTTTTACCAATAAAGAAATAAAGGTAGATTAGATCTATTTCAAGCTATTTAGCTCTCAAGTAAGGAACAGAGCAGCATGCTCCATCTCATAATTGGGTAGACCAGGTTGCCCTGGTAGATAGGTCTCACTGGAAAAAAACACTTAATCTCTTCTCTGGTATAGCCAAAAAAGTGAAGAGAGCCCAGGGTTTTGAGATTGGGTAATAATTGCACAGCCAAGGATCATGTGCAGAAAACTCTTAAAAGCATTGAATTATCACTGAAAACATTCTACAGTACTGTCATAGAACTAATTTGCTTAGAGAATATCTTCTTCCTGGTTTCTGTACCTTATGTAACTGGAGGAATGTAATAAGTTTATAATATTTCTGGTGAAATGCAGATATGTTTCCATTTATTTTTGCTCACTGTGTTCAAATCTTACTACTGCATTTTCAAGTCACACACTACTTACTATACTGTCTTTTTTCTTAACATCAGAATCCCTCATACCAGAAAGTCCTTTTCCTATTGTGGCTTGAGAGGAAAGTGATTAAAAATAGTGAGTAATTATTAATAATGAATAATCATATTGAGCAGTGTTTAACTAAATTAATTACAGGAAAATAACATGCACTTAAATCAAATACACATTTTGCCTTGGTTCAGATGCTTGTTTGACTTGGCAATGCTAGAATAGCTCATATTCTCTACACATCATGATGAGTAAAAACATAAGAACATAGCTCCTCTGCTGACCACTGCTATGTATTTCTTAAAGTTGTCTTAGGTGACTGTCACAAAACATTACCTATTAGATGCATCAGGATTGTTTTGTTAGTTTGTCAGATTTATATCCTGTCACTGTATGAGGAATCTAAGACAACATATTATTTCTTCCTTTAATTCTCTCAGCAACTACCATTAGTTTGAAAATGCTGCACTACTACTGATCATCCATGTCTGAGCCTGGACTTGAAACAGAATCTCCCCAAAACTAGTGTAATCTTAAAATTATTCTTGTTCTTTGTTGATTACAATGCAAACATATTTCCATTTATTTTTCTATATTATAGAATTGGATGTATTATGGGTTGGTTATTCTGACATCATTTAAGGCACTGAAGAAAAATTAAGAAGCAAAAGTAGACAATTAAGCCAGCATGGTAAAGTTGAAAAAACCTCTTTAAGCCATGTAATCTCATTGGGTATTGAGAACTAGTGGAATATATCGGTGTTGGACGAAGAGTAAGGCAAAAGTTATATTCCACTTTTAGACATGAAAGCTTACTGAATGATTTGGTCATATCCTTATTTCAACCCATTTTGACATGATGATGCTGGAAGGGGAAATGGGAGAGGAAGTGAAATACAGCTTTAAGCTTCTTAATGAAACGCAGAACTAATTAGTAAATAAAGGCCCGGTCCCACTGGCCGACGGACGCAAAATGTATGCAAAAAGGACATAACAGACAAGCAAAATTTCGGGGGTGGCTCCATCCATTGTCCTCCGCTCCAAAAAGTGGTGAAAATTTGCATGAACAGAATGGAATAGAACAGAAAAGAATGGACGTGGGTAGTATGTAGCGGGGATGTTAAACGGCTGTTCATAGGAAGCCTAGCGGATGAAAGCGGATGGAAGCAGATGACACTTCCGAAGGGATTCTGGGGGAGAATTGCAAAGCGGATGCATAGCGTAAGGGGTGGATGCATAGCAGATGAAGTGGATGCATCACGGACGCCTATAGGAAACAAAGGGGATGCCGCGCAGATGTATATCGGATGCAAAGCGTTCACTGCGCATGTGGGGAGTATGAATTGCATCAGCTCCGTGGATATAAAAGGATGCAGCACGCATGCAGTCAGCATACAGGGGAAAGACGTGCTGCCACATACATCTAGCAGGAACAGCATGGTTCATCAGTCAGGCAAGAAGAGGAAGCCCGTGCCTACTCGTTCCAGCCCTGGCAAGAAGGCCAGAACCAGCATCCCACCCCCTGGCACTGACTCTGAAGCTGCTGCTGCTGCTGCTGCTGCTGCAGCTGCTGTGGTGGACCAGCCCCAAGGCCCTCAAAGACCCGCTGCTGAAGGCCCTGCTGCTCAAGCCCCGGAAGGCCCTGCTGCTCAAGCCCCTGAAGGCCCTGCTCAAGGGAGGAAGAGGGAGGAAGAGGCAAGGGAAGCAGAAGGGAGAGAGGAAACAGTACACCATTTCCAAGGAGCATGAGGATGAGGTGCTGGAATGGCTGAGGGAGAACGAGTATCTCTGGAGAAAGGACCACGAACTGTATCATGACACCAAGAAGAAGCAGGCAGCTTGGAGAAACAAGGCAGAGAGCCTGGGGTACACTGCAGAAGTACTCCTTGGATGGTGGAAGCACATGTACATCTGGTATGGCATGCTACACCTCAAGAAATCCGGGCAGGCCACTGTCAAGCATCATGGCCAAGTGCATCATGGCCAAGTGCAGTTTCCTGGAGGGTGAGATCATCCACCGAGGAGCAGCCCCTGTGAGACCCCTCTCCCTCAGACAGCCCACAGACAGCTAGTCCTCTTCCAGCCAGGAGCCAGCTACCCCGTCCAGGCAGGTGTCTTCAGAGGGCCCCACGGTAAAGACCCCCCTGACAGCTGCACTCCCCATGCTGGCAGACTTGGAGGATCCTGTGGAGGATGACGCCCTGCTGTCACAAATGGAGGAACAAGCAGCAGCCACAGAGGCCAACCTCTGTGAGGCCACCCCCACCTCCAGAGGCCACCCCCAATTCACAGAGGCCACCCCCACCTCCAGAGGATGCAGGCAGAGAGGCAGACTGGAGGGCCAGGACCACAGTGTGCTGTTGGAGATCAGGGACACAATGAAGACCAACACAGAACTTCTCTCTCAGCTGGTCCACAGCGACATACCATTCTCGGACCAGAAGCCCTTCATCACCTACGTGAGCTAGACCCTGAGGGACCTGCCTGAGGCCCAGTACCAGGTGATGAAGCAGAAGATTACAGCACTTCTGCACAACACTCAAGGCCCAGATGAAGCTGCTCCTACCCAGTCCAGGTCTGCTCCTCCACCCCAGGCAATGTCACAGCCCTTCCACGGCTTTCAACAGCCCCTCACTTACCAAGGCTATGACTATCAGGGCTTCCCACAGCAGAAGCAGAACTTCCCAGTCCAGGCCCTAGGTTCATCGGACATCACAGATGCCACTCCTCACCCAGCTGCAGACCAGACAGCCCCACGACACTCCTCCTTCCTCCACCCCACAGACAAGCCTGTCAACGGACAATCTGTCATCAGTATTGGGCCTGACATGTCAAGTCCTTGATGAAGGGCCTCTCAACCTCATGGGACTGAGTCAGCTCTCAGATAGCTTCCTGAACACACCATCCCCTGTTGTACCCTCGGGGCCAAGCACCCCAATGGTGCCTCAGACCAGCACTCAAGCCACAGCCACCTCCACAGTCCCTGCCCGCTGAACAGCTGAAACCATGGACCTGACTCAGAGTGACTGAGAATAGTGTCAGAGACTGAGTTGTACTTGTTAAGTTTATCTTTGCTTAAGACACTTGACTTGGTTCATTTTGCTTTTTTAATAAAGTCATAAAGTTTACTTAAGAAAGTTAATAAAGGTTATCTTTGCTTAACACACTTAATACAGTTTACTTGGTTCATTTGGCTTATTTAATAAAGTCATAAAGTTAAGAAAGTTAATAAAGGTTATCTTTGCTTAAGACACTTGGTTCATTTTTTTTCTTAATAAAGTGTTGGTGAAAACTTTGAAAAAATGGTTAATCCTTTGCATGCTTGTGGGACAGATAAGGATAGTTGTGGGATAGATAAACCTCCAGTGCAAGCATAGTGGGACTGTATGGTCCACCACCCCAGTGATCCAGATGATTTTCTCCCCCTTTTTATGGAAAATATCAGTTGTCCGTGAGGTGTCCTTCTACATATTCTAGACATACTGCAGACATCCTAAATATATGAGATATATCCCAGATACAAACATTTTGTCCATTTATTTCCGTGCTACTAACACTGTGTAGACGTTCCATGTACCTTTTGTTTCCTCCCTCTTTCTGTTTTCAGCTGCAGCGGATGTGAGTTGAGGGGATGGCCAGAGGATGCAGAGAGGACACAGCGGATGTTTAACGGATGATAACGGACATAGTACGTTTGTTGCCCGTATATGTCGTGGATGTACATCGTACGCAGCAGAAAGTTCATCCGTTCACAAAGTTTTGTGCAGCTCAAAACTTCTTGCGCGGATGAAATTGCAGTGGACGGATGCTCGATGGATAGAACATATGAAATACGTATGCAATGAGTACACAATGGATGCATGGCGTTTTCCAATGGATGGCAAGCTTTTTTTAACGTTTTTCATCCTCTTTGCATCCGTATGTGCAGTGGGACCAGGCCTTAAATAATAATGTTCCAGTCACTGTCAATCTAATTTATATAACAGGGATTGTGGTGATAAAAATTATCCACTGTGTCCATTACTAGATTGCAGGTAGAATAGGCATTTATTCTTAAATACATTTTTCATTGAAATATACATTTTTTTTTCTTTTTGAAATGTAAGCTCCCCAGTCATTGACTGAGATGGGTGACTATAGAGAATAAATAAATAAATATTTCAACAACCACACATGCACGCATGTACACATCAATAGTTGATTCTGTTCATGACTGGAACATACGTCACTGAAGTGAGACAGTCAGTCTGATTTCTCTTTTATATTCAGGGAATATACAAATACCTGTTTCCCTAAATTTCAGTGGGCCAAATGGTTAAATATGATGAGTTAATTAAGTGAATTAAGGTTGTTAAGTGGTATAATGATTAAATATAAATAAAATATGTTTTTATTTGGACATATGCTGGTTTTTACTATAAATAGTTGATGGGAAGAAAAAGTGATTTTTTTTTTCTGATTGTATGATATTTTTGTGCATTTTATTCTCTTAACCTAAAATATTCAATTTTCCCCTGGGTCCTTTATTATACATACAAATTTACATAAATATAGCACCAACATATATACAGTACAATCATACATACCTAGTTACATTATTATTATTCCTATACACTTTGGGTCTAAACAGATATTGTGTGCTGAGTTGACTATATTTACTCTCTGTTGGTCATAATGGTATGATCCTTCAGAATGGCAATGAAGACCTTTTTCTGTATTCTTACCATTCTCTATCCATCACAGAATAAACAGATCTTGCTAATTGATATTCAGTCATTACATTGTCCAGACAAAATCTACTCTGGAAAATGACACCATCAGAAATCAATAGCATTTTTTTAGAAGCATAATTTGGCACAGTTGCTATGAATAATATTAAATGGATAACTAGTAAAAGAAACTAGAAAGTGTTGATGGGGGTTAAAAAGTAATATTAGCCTCCAGGTCTAAGTTTTGACTCATAACAAAGCAATTGACAAATAGTTTGCATCAGAATATGATTTGCATTATGCATTTGAAAGAGAATGTCTAATCCCATTGAAAGTGATGTAATCGGTAGAAATGGCATATCTGTTCTATGGATGTGCATTTGAATAATGTCCACAATTCAGTATTATGGATGGTAGAAGTATTTATTTCTATTAAGTACTAATCCTATTATCTAAAAAAATGCATCCCTTATCATAATTTAGAGACAAATTTTCAAAAAGGAATGTGGGATTAGGAAAAGGCATTTCAATATGAAAGATGTCAAAATTTCTTGGTCATTCAGGTTAACCTTGGTCTATAGTAAGACTTATAAGCTAACTGCTAAACAGACTGAAAAATATGTTCCCACTTGATAAACATAGGAAGGCACTTTTTTGCAAAAAAAAAAAAAAAAGGAAATAAGGAAATAAGAAATGAATAAGAAACAAAGATTATAATGAAACAGTTGAAAATGTTTATCTACTACCATAGTATTACAGATAAATCAGAATTGATGGCCTAATTGAGGTATTTGTTGTTTTATTGTTTTTGTATGGCATATAAAAATGTACAAAAAGTATAAAAAGTATTATGGAACTTTTTTTAAAAATGGAATTAGTTTGGCACCAACGGTATATAAAGCACTAACTAGTATTGGCTGGTCTGTGTTGTTATTTTTTTTTTTCTGAATTATTTCATCTTCAGAAGAAGGATCCTTATTTTCAAAAATTTTAAATAGCTGTTAAGAGATCACAAGAAGGATCAAATCAATGTATCCCTCAGACTCAAAATTCCCTGTAGTCTATCTCCAAATTTATAGCCAAGCAAAAAAAATAATAATAGTAACTTGGTGAAAAGGGTTAGATTGAGGGGGGGAAATGGCATGGCTCAAGATTCAGATACTCATTCTGAATGTCTCGGAGCTTAAGCAGAATCTTTGGAATATCAGCCTCAGAAGATACAAAAAAAAGTGAGGTTGATGAAGTATAGGCACTATCACTGGAACAGTTAGAAGATGGCATAAGTCCGGTCAGCCCTGACAAGTGGAATGAAAAGTTGAAATGTTTTAGGAGTTTCCTTGCCCAGTGAGGGAATAAATCTTATTAAAGGCTACCTAAAGATTGACTTAAGCTCTGATCCATGATCCTTTGTTGGAATTAAATTTTTGATCTTTGTTTTTGCTGTATTGTGTGTGTGTGTGTGTGTGTGTGTGATTAACTACTTGTGACATTCTGACTTCTGAACTAGCTGACAATCCTAACTTGGTTCTCAGAACCTTGGACTAGATTTTGACTATTCTTCTGTGTATTCTGTTAAAAGCAACCATTCAGCACCTTGTCAAAACTGTTCTCTCTTATAAAGCAGTGGAGGAAAGTCCCAAATGAGCCAACTTCTTCTCAATGCATTGCAAGCCAGCCAGTGTGAAACTAATTCACCCACTTGTGGTGCACTGATGCAACAAATGAACCAGTAACTGTTGGTTGCCAGGATTTCTCCTGTATGGATAAGATTTAGCCTCCCAGGTTTTGTATATCATATATTAAATCAATCAATCAATCTCTTAAAAACCCTTCTTTAAGATACTCTATTTTGGTTTGCATTTCTAATCTAT
Organism: Laticauda colubrina; assembly: GCA_015471245.1. Taxonomy (NCBI): domain Eukaryota; kingdom Metazoa; phylum Chordata; class Lepidosauria; order Squamata; family Elapidae; genus Laticauda; species Laticauda colubrina. Next base: position 21,086,661 of record BLBF01000040.1, read on the forward strand.
TGTTATCTTCTTAAGTAAACTACTAATTACTATAGCAACAGTATGTGTAGTGTATGCATGTGCACACATGTGAATGCATTTGAAATGAAAAGCAGGAAAGAAAGTAACTGGCCACAAGATACCTAGCTGAGTTTCATACCTAAAGCCCATGTCACACTGAACCAATGGATGCAAAGAGGATGTAAAATGGACAAAAAAGCTTGCCATCTGTTGGAAAACACGACATACTCACTGCCTCCATTTTGCTTCCTCTCTATCCGTCCAGCATCCGTCTATTGACATTTCATCTGCTCAGAAAGTTTTGGGCTGCCCAAAACTTTTGCGCAGAAAATGTATCCAATGCATCCGTTCTGCATCGCTACGCATCCGTTCTGCATCCATTACGCATCCGCTATATCCGCTATGCATCCGCTGCGCATCCGCGCAACTCACATCTGCTCAGACGCAGGGAGGAAGCGAAACGGATGCAGAACGGATGCAGAACGGATGCAGAACAGATGCAGCACGGAAACAAAGCATTTAAAATGGAAAAACGTTCGCAGACGGGACCTATCTCGGATATTAAGGATGCCTAGAGGATGCCTAGAGGAAAACCTATATTTCCTATAAAAAGGGGGAGCAACTCATCTACAGACCTCTGCAGCTTTCATCTGACTCTTCCTCTTCCACAGCATCCAGTCATGTCCACTGTGGATTGCAACAAAGTCCTTTCGGCAGCCAACATCATTCTGCAACAGTGCGAAGCCATCTGCAGGCTCTGTGAACTCTACTGCAAGAAGAAAAAGAGGCAGCCAAAAAGAGTCTGGGTCCGAAGATGGTTCGCCAGAAGAGCAGAGGACGGACTGTACAGCAAGCTGATGGTGGAGCTCAGGAACAAAGACACTCGGGCGTTCCAGAACTTCATGAGGATGCCTCCAGCCATGTTTGACGAAGTTGTGCAGCGGCTGACACCCAGGTTGACCAAGCAGAGCACAAGCTTCTACCCCAGCCTGGAACCTGGGCTCAAGGTGGCACTCACTCTGCACCACCTGGCCTCCGGGACCACCTACAGGAGCCATAGATGGCAAGCATGTGGCCTGCAAATCTCCACCCAACTCAGGGTCCACTTATTTCAACTCCAAGGGCTTCTTCAGCATCATCCTCTTTGCCATGGTCGATGCTGACTACAAGTTCATGTACATTGATGCTTCAGGCAATGGCTCATCTTCAGATGCCCAGGTATACAACGCCAGTGTCCTCAAGGAGGGGCTGGAACGCAACCTCATCATGGGCTTCCCAGATCCAGACCCGCTGCCCAACGACACGCAAGATGTGCCCTACTTCATTGTGGGAGATGACGCCTTCTCCCTCACAACCTACATCATGAATCCCTACACCTCCAGACGCCTCACCCATAAAGAGAGGATCTTCAACTACAGGCTGTCCAGGGCAAGGCAGGTGGTGGACAACGCCTTTGGCATCCTGGCCAACAGGTTCCAGGTTACTTCTCACCACCATGCAGCATAGCCCAGAGACCATGAGGAGGATCATGGAAGCTTGCTGCATCCTGCACAATCTCATGCGTACCCGCTACCCAGTGTTGCAGGACAGGCTTGTGGACCATCAGCAAGGCAATGGGAACATGGAGCCTGGGGAATGGAGGCAAGGGCGAAACCTGATAGACACTGTGGATGTGCAAGGGCCCAACAGAGCCTCACATGAAGGGAAGAAGCAGCGCAACCTCCTGAGACACTGGTTCAACTCCCCAGCTGGAGCAGTGGAGTGGCAAGACAGGATGGTAGATGCTTAATGGATGCTTCCTTCATCACACGGATGAGATTGGGCCATGTATGTTGGGTGGGCCTACAATGAATAGGGCGTTTAATAAAGAGTTGTGTTTATGTTGACATGTGTGGATGATTATTACATTATTATTGATAATAAAGGGCCATAGGTGTTGCACCTGGGAGGGTGGACCATACAGTCCCACTATGCTTGCACTGGAGGTTTATCTACAATGAATAGGGCGTTTAATAAAGAGTTGTGTTTATGTTGACATGTGTGGATGATTATTACATTATTATTGATAATAAAGGGCCATATGTGTTGCACCTGGGAGGGTGGACCATACAGTCCCACTATGCTTGCACTGGAGGTTTATCTATCCCACAGCTATTACCCATCCCAAAGGTATCCCTGCTCATTCCTCAGGTATCCCTGCCCACCCCACTGCTATCTTAACCCATCCCACAAGCATGCAAAGGCTTAAACCATTTCTAAAAGTTTCCACCAAGACCTTATTAAAAAAAAGAAATGAAGCAAGTGTGTGAATCATAAATAGACTTAAATCATAAATAGACAAGCTATAAAACAAACATGAGTCTCTGGCACTCCTCTTGGTCGCTCAGTCTCAGGGGTGAAGGGTCCAGGTGCTGTGGAGGTGGCCTGTGCTGGAGTGCTTGTCATCAGCTCCTCCAGAAGCAGAAACAGCAGAAGCGCCAGCCCCGAAGAGCGAGCCCATGCTACAGAAGCCCCAGCAGAACCAGAGTGAGGGCCATGGGGCGGGATGGTAGCCCTGTCCCTCTTGCCAGGGCTGGAAGCAGATGGCTGAGGCTTGCTGTGCTTCCACATAGTTGTGGGGTTGCTGGCTGGCAGGGAGGCTGACAGGAACCAAGGCTGGCAGCAAGGCTGGCAGGGAGGCTGGCAGGGAGGCTGGCAGCAAGGCTGGCAGCAAGGCTTGCAGGCAGACATGCAGGCAGGGCAGGCAAGGCAGCCAATCCGTTCGGCTGCAGGTCTTTCCTCTGAATGGCGACCTGCTTCCGAGCTGCTTCTGTAATATCCGCGGGGCTGACGCAATTCATCCTCCCTGCATGTGCAATTAACGCCAGGCATCCATTAGGCTTCCGCTGTGCATCCGCTGTGCATCTGCTGTGCATCCTCTGTGCATCCGCTTCATCCGCTAGGCTTCCGCTCTGCATCCGCTCTTTCCATTCTGCGTCCGCTTTGCTGCGGCCCCCCGGAAGCCTAGCGGACATGCCATCCACTCCCATCCGCTTCCATCCACTGGGCTTCCGTTCCGCATCCGCTTTGCATCTGCCCTGCGTCCTCCCCGCGTCCGTGTTATCTGCTCTGGTTATGCAAATTTTTGCCCCTTTTGAGAGTGGATAACAACAGATGGAACATTTTGCTCGTCCGCTGTGTCCTTTTTGCATTCATTGGGCAGTGTGACATGGGTTTAAGAGAGGACTACAACTCATAGTCTTTCAGTTTCTAATCCACCACATTAGTCGCTGCACGAAATTTCATCTTGATGCAAACATGTTCTTTAATGATATTTTTCAGTCCAATTTTAGATCATTCTTTACTATGGGGCTTTCTTGCTTTCCACACAACATAGCACCTTGATGATGAGAAAGGTTTCTCAATTCTCCGAAAGAACCATAATCCGAGGGTAACAGTAGGTAAAATGATGGCATAAACATGCAAGGTCAGAATTTTTGTTTTTGTGGTTGGATTTGAAGAGGGGAGCTTTGCCAAACTTACATGTTGGTTTTTAAAAATGCATTAGATCTTTATTTTACCTCATATTACATTTCCCAGATGTTTCATGATAGTATTTCAAAACAAAAATAAAAAAGTAATAGCTTTTAGCAATGGTCAGAGAAAGTTTCAGGTTATTGATGTTTACTGGAAGATATAGCAAAGTAGAGTCAAGTAGAGGAAACAGAAAATATTAGTTGCCTTCCTAGCCACCTATATCCAGAATACACATACATGTATAAGCCCATAGATTGCCCTTTTAGTAAGAAAAGTAGGGAGGCAGTTTGGGAAAATCTCATGAATGATTCAAGGATTTCATTGCATTCTCTCCTATCTCAAAAGGCTATTCTCAGGTTTATATTCAGCTTTCTTCTCCAGTTTTTGCATAGCCATAAATTCATTGAAAATCTTGTTTATCTTTTGTATGTTAATTTTTAAAAATGTAACGAAAGTGCAAAATTCATCAATGTAAATTTCCCAATAATTTGAAGGAAGCTTTAAGAATAAAACATAGATATGTTTTATCCCTCAGAGACTCAGATCCAATCTTTTCTGCTACTGTATACTTTATTTTATGATATCCATCAAACAGTTTTGAAATTCATCATTAAGCTATGAGTTAACTAGTGATTATGCCTGATGAAATGAAATGATAGCCAGTTGTAGGTTATAAAAGGACAAAGTCTGGAACTGCTGGAAAAAAAGATAACATGAAATTGTTCAGAAAATGTTCTTTATCCTCCTAGAAAAGGAAGACAATGTCACACTATTTTTACCTGAATAGTTGTGTATTACTTGTCTGCATTCATGCATAATCCTAGAACATTTCAAGGTCAGAACATTGGGAAGATGCAGATTAGTGGCTAGGTTGGGGACAGGAATGACAAAACTAGAACCTTGGACAGAAATAGTTGAAATTATTGAGTCTTCCAGAACCATAATCCCCTCTAGAAATCACCAGGTGTTTACTTCCCTTAGCTCTAAAAGTGTGGTAGTTAGGAAAAAAACTCTATGGCAGATTTTCTTATGTCATATTCCATGCCAATGAATTGTTATTAATTTGTTATTAATTGTTATTAATTTGGTATACTGCAGGGCTGTCAAACTCCTGGACCATCAACTGGATGCATTACACGCTGGCCACACCCACCTCAGGTTTAGCAAAGGAGGGAAAAGTTCTGGTATGTCATGTGACATCACCATGACAGCATGAGTTTCACACCCCTGGTGAACTGTTTTGCTTGTCAGGTGGCTTATTGAGAGTTTCATTCAATCTAGAAATTTCAATTTATCTAGTAATTTCAACTATACTAAACTGGATTCTTAGGCTCATAAAACACTTAGGGCTATGTAGTTGGAACCTATCTAAATAATCAGAGAGAGAGAGAGAGAGAGAGAGAGAGAGAGAGACATGCATGCATGAATATAGTTATATCTGAAAGTGCAAGAAAATGCTTCTTTATTTGATCATTTGTTTGTATGTTATCTCAATATAAAAATGCAAAAAAGATAGGTCTCTCAGCAAAGAGACTGTTTATATTTTGATATCAGGATTTTGCAGTTCTTCAACCTAAAAGGACTTCTGATCAAGTAATGGGTTGTACATACAAAATAAAGGGGATGTCCATATCCTGCAATTATAACTCAATGTATACTAAATTGCAGTTCATTTACCCTGAGTAAATGGTTTGTTTTCCCTGTTTTGTTAGTTATTTCAAAGCCCCTTTGAAATTTAAGCAGGTATAAATCTACCAATTTTCATTCAAACTAAAGAAGACTTTGGTTTTGAAAGAAGAGATTTTGATGAATTTGGGTGAAGGATGAGTGTAGCTTTGCCTTGCTTGTTTATTAAGGCCCTGTCACACTGCCCAACGGATGCAAAACGGACACAACGGAAGAGAAAAATGTTACATCCGTTGTATCCGCACTCAAAAGGGGCAAACATTCGCATAATTGGAGCGGACAACATGGACGCGGGGAGGATGCAGGGCGGATGCAAAGCGGATGCGGAACAGAAGCACAGCGGATGGAAGTGGATGGCGCGTCCGCTCAGCTTCCGGGGGGCCTCAGACAAGCGGACACGGAACGGAAAAAGCGGATGCAGAACGGATGCACAGCGGATGAAGCGGATGCACAGCGGAAGCCTAGCGGATGCACAGCAGAAGCCTAACGGATGCCTGGCATTAATTGCGCATGCGGGGGGGATGCATTGCGCAAGCCCCCCGGATATAAAGGGAAGCAGCTCGCATGTCTAGCATTCCGAGGAAAGACCTGCTGCTGCAGTTCCTTGCCTGTATGTCTGCCTGCAAGCCTTGCTGCCAGCCTGCCTCCAAGCCTGCCTCCCAGCCTGCCTCCCAGCCTCTTGGGCAGCCTCCCTGCCAACCTTGCTGCCAGCCTGCCTTCCAGCCTCCCTTCCAGCCTTGCTGGCAGCCTGCCTTCCAGCCTCCCTGCCAGCCAGTCTGTCTGCCAGCCTTGATGCCTGGCTTCCTGCCAGCCTTCCTGCCAGCCTTCCTGCCAGCCTTGGTGCCTGCAAGCCTTCCTGCCAGCCTCCCTGCCAGCCAGTAACCCCACAACCATGGGGAAGAAGCGAAAGTCTCAGCAACCTGCCGCCATCCCTGGCAAGAGGGACAGGGCCACCCTCCCGCCCCATGTCCCTGACTCTGCTTTTGCTGGGGCTTCTGCTGCTTGGGCTCGCTCTTCTGTTGCTGGAGCTTCTGCTGTAGCTGCTCATGGCAGTGGTGCTTCTGCTGCGTACTCTGCTGAAGCTGCTCCTGTTCCTGCTGGTCCTGCTGGTCCTGCTCGTTCTGCTCGTGCTCCTGGTCTTGCTGACCCTGCTGCTGGTGCTTACTCTGCTGCTGCTCATCCTGGTCCTGCTGCTGCTGCTGCTGATGATGATGATGCTGATGATCCTCCTCCTGCTGCTGCTGCTGCTGATGATGATGATTATGATCCTGCTGGTGAGGATGCTGCTGCTGCTGCTGCTGCTGCTGCTGCTGTTGGTGTGGAGGAGCAGCCCCTACAACCTGGAAGCCCCTCTGATGAGGGCCCATCTGATCCTGCCAACGGGAGGAAGAGGTGTATGCAACAACGGGAGAGGAGGCAGTATTACATCGAGGAAGCGCACAAGGATGAGGTGCTGGAGTGGCTGAGAGAGAACGACTATCTGTGGCGGAAGGGACACCGGTTGTACAGGGACACCAAGCGGAAGCAGGCTGCTTGGAGAGAGAGGGCAGAGAGTCTGGGCTACACTTTGGAGGTGCTCCCTTGGCTGGTGGAAGCACATGCACACCTGGTACGGGAAGCTGCACTGCAAAAAATCTGGCCAGGCCAGGGTTAAGCTGACGGACAGAGAGAACTATGTCATGGCCAAGTGCAGCTTCCTGGAGGGTGAGATCCGCCACCGAGGAGAACCAGGAGCCCAAATCTCTACCCTGTCTCTCCGGCAGCCTCTGGCGGCTGAGAGACAGTCCCTGTCTCCATGAAGGTTTCTGTGGAGCGTGCCATGGCAGAGAACCCCCGGGCAGATGTTGAAAGTGTGGTGGAGAGCGAGGAGGACTCCCTGGTGCGGTGGGAGAAAGGAGACATCGAGTCCACCACTGCTGAAGCAACATCCACCCAGACCTCCGCCACCAGAGTAAGGCAGAGAGCCGGACCGCAGGAGGGGCTGAGCCACAAGGTCCTGGTGGAGATCAGGGACATCATCCGCACCAGCATAGGTCTCCTCTCTCAGCTGGTCCCCATAAAATCCTCCTCCTCCAAGCGCAAGCCCTTCCTCAATTATGTGAACCAGACCCTCAAGGAGATGGCGGATCCCCAGTACCAGGTGGTGAAGGAGAGGATCACCACGCTGCTTAACAACCCTCCAGACCCAGAGGCACCTGCTCCCACCCAGTCCAGGTCTGCTCCTCCACCCCAGGTGATGTCCCTCCCATACCAAGGCTTCCCACACCCCCACACCTACCAGGGCTACAGCTACCCTGAGGTCCAGCAGCACAGATAGCAGCCCTTACAGATGCAGGCACAGAGTCATCGGGCGACACCACTGCCACCGGTTCCAATGATGCCACCGATGCCAACCATGACAGTTCTCACCCTGCTGCAGGGCAGGCAGCCCCACTACACAACTCCTTCCTCCATCCCACAGCCAAGCCCGGCCTCAGTACATCTGTCCTCAGTACTGGGGCTGACACCCCATGGCATGGAGGAAGGACCTCTCAGCATCCCGGGGCTGAGCCAGCTGTCCGACACCTTCCTCAACACACCGTCCCCTGTTGTCCTCTCGGGGCTAGGCACTCCAATAACACCTCAGACCAGCACTGCAGCAGCACCCACCTTCACAGCACCTGCTTCCTAAAATCTTAGCCTGGACACACACCTCCGAGTGACCAAGAGGAGTGCCAGAGACTGGCTGCCTGGATATTTGTGGACTTTATTTGGACACTTGACTTGGGTCATGTTTATTTTACAGCTTGTTATTAATAAAGTTTATCTTTGTTTCACACACTTGCTTCATTAATTTTTTTCTATAAAGTCTGGGTGGAAACTTTTAGAAATGGTTTAGCCTTTGCATGCTTGTGGGATGGGTTAAGATAGCAGTGGGATGGGAAGGGATACCTGTGGGATGGGTTAAGATAGCTGTGGAATGGGCAGGGATACCTATGGGATGGATAATAGCTGTGGGATAGATAAACCTCCAGTGCAAGCATAGTGGGATTGTATGGTCCACCCTCCCAAGTGCCACCCTTATGGCCCTTTATTATCAATAATAATGTAACAATTATCCACACATGTCAACATAAAAACAACTCTTTATTAAACGCCCTGTTCATTGTAGGCCAACCAAATATACATGGCCCAATCTCATCCGTGTGATAAGCAGTCTGAAGGAAGCATCCATTAAGCATCTACCATCCTGTCTTGCCACTCCACTGCTCCAGCTGGGGAGTTGCACCAGTGTTTCAGGAGGTTGCGCTGCTTCTTTGCCTCACGTGAGGCTCTGTTGGGCCCTTGCACATCCTCAGTATCGATCAGGTTTTGCCCTTGCCTCCATTCCCCAGGCTCCATGTCCCCATTGCCTTGCTGGAGGTCCACGAGCCTTTTCTGCAAGACTGGGTAGTGGGTGCGCATGAGATTGTGCAGGATGCAGCAAGCTTCCATGATCCTCCTCAAGGTCTCTGGGTGATGCTGCATGTTGGTGAGAAGTACCAGGAACTTGTTGGCCAGGATGCCAAAGGCATTCTCCACCACCCACCTTGCCCTGGACAGCCTGTAGTTGAAAATCCTCTCTTCACTGGTGAGGCTTATGGAGGTGTAGGGCTTCATGAGGTAGGTTGTGAGGGAGAAGGCGTCATCCCCCACGATGAAGTAGGGCACATCTTGCGTGTCATTGGGCAGCGGGTCTGGATCTGGGAAGCCCACCATGAGGTTGCTTTCCAGCCCCTCCTTGAGGTGACTGTCGTTGTATACCTGGGCATCTGAAGATGAGCCGTTGCCTGAAACATCGATGTACATGAACTTTTAGTCAGCATCGACCATGGTGAAGAGGATGATGCTGAAGAAACCCTTGTAGTTCTGATAAATGGACCCCGACTTGGCTGGAGCTTTGCAGGCCACATGCTTGCCATCGATGGCTCCAACGGTGTGTGGTAAGTTCCACTTCTGATACCACTGCTCTGCAACTTTCTTCTATCCTTCTTCAGTGGAGGGGTACTGGAGGAGCTCCTCCTTGTATTCTTCGATGATGGCCTGCACCACTTCTCTGACAACAAAGCTGATGGTGCTGGGTGGCACCCTCCAGCCGTACTGCATGCTCCTGTAGGTCGTCCTTGAGAAAAGGTGGCGCAGAGTGAGTGCCACCTTGAGCCAGGTTCCAGGCTGGGCTGGAAGTTGGTGTTTGTCTTGGTCAACCTGGGTGTCAGCCGCTGCACAACTTCGTCAAACATGGCTGGAGGCATTCTCATGAAGTTCTGGAACGCCCGAGGGTCTTCGCTCCTGAGCTCCACCATCAGCTTATTGTACAGTCCGTCCTCTGCTCTTCTCCTGATCCATTTTCGGAGCCAGACGTTTCTTGGCTGCCTCTTTTTCTTCCCGTAGTAGAGTTCACAGAGCCTGTAGATGGTTTCGCACTGTTGCAGAAGGATGTTGGCTGCCGAAAGGATTTTGTCGCAATCCACGGTGGACATGACTGGATGCTGTGGAAGAGGAAGAGTCAGATGAAGGCTGCAGAGGTCTGCACAGGTAGGCTGCTGTTCTGAAAGTGAGATGCAGACGAGTTGCTCCCCCTTTTTATAGACAGTATAGGTTTTCCTCTAGGCATCCTCTAGGCATCCTCTAGACATCCTTAATATCTGACATAGATCCCCTCTGCGAATGTTTTTTCCGCTTTAAATGCTTTGTTTCCGTTCTGCATCCGTTCTGCATCCGTTCCGCTTCCTCCCTGCATCCGGGCGGATGCGAGCTGCGCGGATGCACAGCGGGCGCCTAGCGGATATAGCGGATGCATAACAGATGCCTAGTGGATGCGTAGCGGATGCGTAGTAGATGCAGAACGGATGAACTGGATACATTTTCCGCGCAAAAGTTTTAGGCAGCCTAAAACTTTTGGAGCGGATGAAACGTCCATAAACTGATGCTGGATGGATATAGAGGAAGCAAAATGGAGGCAGTGAGTACATCGCATTTTCGAACGGATGGCAAGCTTTTTTGTCCGTTTTACTTCCTCTTTGCATCCATTGGTGCAGTTTGACAGGGGCTTATGAAGACTTGTTCAAGAGATGTGTATTGCACTGCTGTGTATACAGTGTGTAGTAATTTTCAGTGGATCTTCAGCTTTCTTAACCTCCTTAGATTTAATTAAATCCCAAGGGAATATTTCCTGACTTTGGATGCTTTTTACTGGGAAATAGTCAAAACAAATTGAAATTATGGAAGAGTGCAGAACAGAAAGCAACAGCGGTAAAATAAGCTTAGGAACAGTATGGGGAAAAGTAAAATAAAATTTCAAGAACTCTGAGAATAAAAGAAAATTTGAAGCCTCTTGCAAGACAAAAGAAATGTGTGAGAAATTGAAAGGAAAACTGAGGTCATTTACAAAGGTAGAAAAGTAAGATACCTTTTGTAAATTGTAAGTTAGATTTCTCTACAGTAGAAGATGCAGGGTTTAAAGGAGAAAATAGTTTTGGGGAGAAAACTTAAAAGAGTACATTATGTTAACGGATTCAAAAGTTGTTCTAAAGACCTTCCATATTTTTAGTGTGGCCAAAACCCAGATTTTCTTAATTTTCTCAAGACTGGGAATGCTTCTCTTCTGCCTAATCTAATGAATCCTGGGCTCTGTGGCAAATCAATATACTGTGGTGTGACTGTCATTTATAGTAAACCTGGTATTTCTTGTCGAAATGGAACAGCACAAACATTAGATGTGAGTTATCCATTCACCTCTAATTTCCAACTTCACAATCAACAAACCACTTTAAGTAATTAAGCAGAGACATTTTAAATAACAAATTATTTAGGGTTGCCTACAAATGATGGGCTGCTCTCATCTCCATTAAGAGAAAAATACGGACAGTTTAAAAAGGTTTTTTTCCTTTTATTTCTTTTCCAAAGGATTAGAAAGCTAGATTGTTCATCTGTGCTTATCACCTTTTAAATTTCTCCAGTTTACTGATATATGCAGTTCAATGGACTTTTTTTTTCGATGGACTTTGAACCTGCTGAAATGTTTGTACAACCTTCTTCACCTGACTGTTCCCCTATTTTATTGTAGGATCTGATGCCCAGTTTTTAGTTTCCTTCCATTTGCAGCTTAGTCTGAAGTGCATATAAATACATCATCTGATCAGATAGAAAACATTGCTAACATCCTGGGGCATCAAGGTTATAAACAACATCTGTATCAAGCCTACTATGAGACTGTCATGTGGGAGAGGCAGGGAATGTTCCCTAGTATGAATAATTATTTGAATATGCAGTAACCGTCCCCAAGAACATTTGTTCTAAATATTATTACAATGCTGTGCTCACTGAAGCCTCCAGCTCAATACTTCAATTACAGAAACAATAGAAGAGAATTCTATTCTAATAGAAGAGCCTTGAGTATAGTTTGATGTGTGTGATTATGCTCCAAAGGGTGCTGCTATTGTTACATGGGGAGACCAGGAGCTTTCATGGGGAGATCAGTAATCATAGAAACCAATGAATGTCTTAAACACAGTAGCCTCATTACAACCAAGCAATTGTTGGCTGAACCTGGATGTTAGATAGATTCATTCAGGATTTTCCTTGACTCAGGTTTGGGTGGGTGGGGGATTAGAGGTAATGTTTTTGTTTTTTTTTTCATCTTGTAAAGTCCTAATCTAGTAAAGGAAAACAAAAATAGCTTATCACTTTTTAAAAAAATACAATAAAAGCACTTCTACAATATTCCTCTTTTATTGCTTACATGAAATGATAGTGTTTGCCAGCAATCATATTCAACTCTAGAGGGAAGCAATCAATAAGTGACCTTTCCACACTGAAATCTAAAAGCTGCTGCAACCTCTTTTTATCTCTTTTTATTCCTTGATCCTTCACATTCTGCATATAAGAAGAATCCTATGCTTACTTTAGTATACAACTATACTAAACAGTTCCTAGCATCTTTATTAAAAGATCTCATGCAACAGGACCAAAAGCAAACAAATCCAAACACCTACTTCTAGACCACACTTTCTGAGGAAGACCAGTGATGGGATAATAAAAGATTCAAGTGTATATTTTTCAGATTATTGTGCAAACCCCTCCAAAAACAAAGCAGTACAGGAAATATGAAAAGTAAGGGCTTCTTCAAATCAAACTCAGCTCCTAATGAAGCCATACTCCTGTAGTTTATTTGCCATTGCCTCCTTTTTCAACCCTTTTATCAATTTTCTAGACTAGGGCCACCCCATGGATTCTTTGGTACTCTTCTATCTAAATATTAACCATTGGTATAAATTAATCAATGCTGTTTTGGGATTAGCATTTTCAAGATCCACCAAAATTGCTTTGTGCTGCCATCTGCTGTAACATATTAGCAATATTTAAACATAAAGTATCAGGGAAATTTGCAGATTTTTGTTTGTTTATCTCTGTGTTCACATATAAGATTTGCCTTGATTATGGAATTTATCTAATTTTGTAATTTGCATGATTCATCACATCATAACCAAGCAGGTTACGGTTGTACAACACATTCAGTTTAGGGAAATAGAACTGGGAGGTGGAATCAGGCAAACTATCTGACTGCTAGGTTTTAATTGACCTATTAAACATATGAACGCAGCAAAGTAAGTTCTAACAATTTGCATTTGTTTTTCACAAGCTAGACCATGCCTATTGACAGGATCAAGAGGTAAACTCATTAACATATTCTTATTATCATATGCATACACACAAATACACATATTGTATACATTTATGCATTCATCATTTCACAAAATGAATATGTGATTCAATATAATATGGTTTTGCTGTGCTGCAGATCTTCATATGCTTTACCCACCTCCTTGTATTTGTGTCCACATATTAGAGTATCATGTCAATCCTGAGCTGCAACTTTAAACAGTACCAAGAACCATTAAATAACTATGGAACTGAAGTGAGCTCTTTATAGTGTCTCTTTTTAGCAGAATTAAGCAGAAATCATATTGTGTGAAGTACTGTGAGTGTTGTGTTCCAAGGCAAAACAAAAGTGACAGCACCAATGACAGAAGGACAGAAAAGGTCACTGAACAGGTGGGTAATCCAAGTTGAGGCCAGGTAGGTCATTCATGAATGTCACCAAGTTCAGACTTTCAGCATCATTGAATAAGAAGTTAATAGAAGCTAATGTGAACCTCGGAAGAAGAGGTTGCTTGGAAAACAAAGAAAAAATAACAAAAACATGATGAACCCTGCCCCCAAAGTTAGACTGATTGTTAGACTTGTTGTGTCAACTTAACTCAAAGAACTAAAGATGGGTATAACTGAAATGGACATGTAGGTAGATGAAAGAAATTGTGAATGGAAGCGATTACAAGATGAGGTATGCATGGCATTTTTGGACCAAAGAAGCAAGAATGTTGTGAATATTTGGGGGCTAGATTTGGTAGACAAAAGTTAAGTACAGAACATTTTACAATTAGTCTTCCCAAAGGAAGCCTATTAATGCTTGAAGGCAAACTTTGTTAGTTGCCTCATGCTTCATTGGGATGATTCTAATACAAATATGCCTGAAACATTGAGAATTCAGTTTGCTAAATTTGGGAAGCCTCAAGGGATTCTTTGATGCTGCTCCGTAGACTTATTTCTGCACAAAAAAGAAGATTATGTGCATGAGGTCCTAAATCCATTGGACACAACAGTAGTTACTGTTATGATGCTTTCCTTGCTCTAAACCTGGCAACAACATGGCTGGCTGAGGAATTCTGGGAGTTAGTCCACAAGTCTTAATGTTTGGAGACTCCTGCTCTAGCTGATTCAGACTAACAGAATTGTAGGGTTGAAATGGAGGCTTCTAATCTAAACCCCTCCTGCTTAGGCAGGAAACCCTATAGCATTTTAGACAAATGTTTGTCCAGTATTTTCTTGAACACCTCTAGTATTGGAGCACCCACAACTTCTGGAAGAAAGTCATTTCACTGATTGTTCTAACTGCCAGGAAATTTCTCCTTGGTTCTAGGTTGCTTCTTGGCTTGATTATTTTCCATCCATTGCTTCTTGGCTTGCCTTCAGGTGCTTTGGACAATAGATTGATCCACTCTTCTTTGTGGCAGACATTTAGATATGGGAACACTGTTATCATGTCATCCCCCAGTCCTCTTTTTCATTAAATTAGACATATTTAATTCCTGCAACTGTTATTATGATTTAACTTCCTGTCCTCTACTCAGTCTTGTGGCTCTTCTTTCTAGAGTCTCAATATCTTTTTAATGTCATGCTGACCAAGACTGGATGCAGTATTTCAAATGTGGTCCTCCAAGGCACTATAAAATGGCACTAATATGTCACATGATATTGATTCTATCCCTCTATTAATGCAGCCTCGGTCTATGTTGGCTTTTTTGGCTATGGAAGCCATGCACCTGGCTCATATACTGACTCATATTTCAGTGATAGTCAACTAGAACTTGGTAACTTCCTCATGTAGTTACTATTATTGAATCAGGTACATCGATACTACTGTGCATTTTGTTTTTCTTGCCTAAATGTAGCTGTCACAGTTTCTCCTTAAAATGCTGCCAATAATATATCCTTGCTCCTAATAAATAATTTGATTTCTTTTGAAACTTGGCTTGAGGTTCATGAATTAATTAGGGCATCTGTTGGAATCCTAATGGAAACCTCAACACTAATCCTAACACTAACCCAAGATTTATTTTATTTTTCAATGGGATTTTCCCAGGTATTTTATTGTTATCCAAAAATTATTTTGAATGAAAAGCTGTCAGTGACCCTAACCGCAACCCTGAGAAAACCACTAAGAATATATCTGTAACAATATTTTTCATCTGTGACTCCAAATAGACCTAACCCTAGTTTTATTTTGTTCAAAAAACAACAACCAAGAACCTATCCCATTAGTTCTTGACTGTGACTCCATGTAGACCTAATCCTACCTTGAACTTTTAACCAAGTTTCATTTTCATTGGCAATGGAATTTTACTGTGGTCCAAAAACAACTTGATGAGAAGCTGTTACCATCTCTTTACATAGACAACTAACTCTAATTTAGAGCTTAGAAAACTTCAAAGAATTATCCCTAACATTGGTTTTTGACCAGTATTCTTATCATAAACCTAACCCTAAATTCAATTACATTGGCAAAAGGATTTTCTAATGTATTCTACTTTGATCCACAAACTTGGAATATTTCCTTAAAAGGAAAAAGATTCTTTAAGAATCTATCTCTCACATTAATTTTTGGTCATAATTCCAAGAAGATTCAGTGATTCACTTAACTACTGATATGGATGGAATAGAGGAGGCTTCATTGGTTGTGAAATTCCCTATATTTGTTTTGGCTACCTCTACCAAGTCCAGAATATTCATAACTACTCCTTTATTTGATTGGACCAAAAATCTACACATACATAATCTAGTTATTTATTCCAATCCTTGTATGCCTGCCCACATCACAATATTTGATTCACACCCATCTTTCATACTTTAACTTAAATTGAAGCATGAGGTTTAACAATCTGTCGTTTTCTTTTTTTACTTAGTTTTGTTGTCTTTTCTTTTTTTTTAATGTTCCTCCTTTTCAAAGTTGCATGTTAGTCTCCATAATCTCCTATTGAGTGATATTGAAAGGCTGAACCTTTTTTTTTTTTGGGGGGGGGTGTGTGTAAATCTGGTGGCTGAATCCTTATTTCTTCTCCACTGTATAGTATTCAGTATGCATCCCAGGCAGACTGGCACATGCATTTCTGTAACATTTGTACAACAGGGAAGAAAGAAAAATATGTATTGGCTCTTTGTATAAAGACTGAAAATGTTGCAAATACATCGCCTATAATTCCTAATTTTGCAGAGGAGATACCAAAAGATAAAAATTTTCTTGTTGTTTAAAATTATTTTTATTTCAAATTTGTCACCTACTACTTCTAGCTCCTAATGACCAATTATATCTCTCTCCTGAATTCCTTCTACCTGGTAGTAATCAGTTCTGGACTAAACACTTGCTATCTATCATTAAACTGAGGAAACATTAGTAAAAAGGTTAAAAAATAGACATTGAAATATTTCCTTCACATGAATCTCAACACTGGAAAAAATCTGACTAATGGATCTTGCTTAACATTTCTTTGGTGGAATAGTCCATTGCATTTTTGTCTTACACTGATGCCTTTGATGGGTATACAAAATTATTTATCAAATTTACAAAACCACCTATCTCATGAGATGGCATTTTTATTTTGGGCTTTTAATCCTGGTATTATTACAGCATTGCAATTTCAAGGAGAGTATCTTTTTTGCAATGCTTTTAGAACAAAAGCTGTAAAGCTGTAGAGGTATTTTATGGATAGAATAAGAAAAATGACATAGATGTTGTTCTGTATGTAAAGTGGATGACTCCAAATCTACCATTCTGATTGGTTAAGGAAAAGACAAGTGGATTGGTTCACTAGGAACCAATCCAAAGAGATACCAAAAAGGCGGCAAATCTAAATAGCTGCCATTGGCTGCAAGCAGGCAAGCCAGCCTGTATAAAAGGGCTGGCCCCGGCTTCAGCCGGCGTTCCGTTACTAGCTGTTAACAATAAAAGTATTTGTTGTTGGAACCCGGTCTACCTCGTGTGTTTTCCGAACAAAACAGATGTGGGTTGTGGGTCAGCATGCCTGTGGTTAATCTGAAAATCACCTTTAAGCTCTGTCTGAATGCTGCTTTTCAGGCAAGGGGAGAATTACATCTGGAGAGAATGGTTCCATATGACACTTTTGTGTCTGCAGAGACATCAAGGCCTTTAAATAGAACTGCTTTGCATGATAGATGTAGTTTTCATTTGACAGGAAGATTGTAATCGTAATCCTGCAAGGCAAGGCTGTTTGCAGGCATTCTAATATAGTGCTAACACAGCATTTGGTGAATCCTGTACCTAACTAAATTTGCTCGCATAGCAATTTTTTTACAAAAGATCAATAACATCAATTATTCTGAGGGTTAAAGCTAAGATACATGATAATAAAATGTAGCAATATATCAGTGGATATTTCAGCAATGCTTAATGCTTAATAATAGCATTATACTGCACAGGTAATCCTTGACTTACAACCATTTGTACCATTACAATATTCACATGATTGCAATTCAGTCACTCAGCCACTGGCTCCTAGTTTCAATGATTGCATCATCTTGCAGTCATGTGCTTGCAATCTGCAAACTTTTCAGTCAACTTCCAACAACCATAGTCAATTGGGGAAGCCAAGTTTATACTTAGTGACCATATGAATCACTTAATGATTAAGGTGATTTGTTTAACTACTGTGATAAAAAATAGTACAATTGGGTCCAGTCACATGATTGACACTTTTAATTACTGCATTGTTTAGCAATTGAAATTCCAGTTTCAGTCATGGTCAGAAGTGTGAATATATTTAGTCAGAAATAACCATCCTAAAAAATTCAGTTGAATTTATTTCCAAAGATATTATTGTGTAGCCACAATGACTTATATATTAAACCTTGTAAATACAAGTACTATTAACATCCTGGAGATTGTTGAAAAATAAATAGAAATAACACTAGTTTTATTAATTATGTGTTCTTCATTATTTAATCTCATACTGAGAAAACAAAAGGCTTGATGAAACTTCCCACTTTTTCAAACTAATGATTTGAATTTTTTTCACACCAGGAAACATTTTTTTCCTCTTTTAAAAATACCGGTTATGCAACAATTTGGCTCTACTCAGTGTTTATTTAACATATTTAAAAGCTAGCATGGTTCTCTAATGGTTGATCAGCATTACTATAAGAGTACACTGAATGGAATTTCATTTATTGATATCATTTGCAATTTTTGTGCATTTGAACTGTTTAAAATATTATTTTGATATTAAAATCAAAGTTCTCCCTTCTGAGGTATAAATTATACCTTAATTAACAGGTATTTCACACTGAAGATATATTCAACATATATTCAATTAATTCAAGTGTTTCTTTCAATAAGAAAAACGAGCCATTATAAACCATCTTACCAAATGTTCCTATTAACAAGGAATGAAGAATGATCATACACAACTTTTCATTTTTAGAAAAGATAAAATAACCTTTTTCTTGCCGGCCAGCACAATAAAGTTCATCGTATTTTTTTAATGGATGAGAATTTCTAACTTGTTGGAAAGAGAAAGATGATTTTGTAGGTTTTTTTAAAAAAATATCAAACAAATGTAAGTGACTACACATCTGCTGATTGTTTAAAATCAGGGAACACTTCAGGAAACAATAATGTCAATTTAATATGGTTCTCAGAATATCCCATTGATAAAATGGAATGATTGCTGGAATGAGGAAGAGGGGAAAATGAATATACGATATATAAACAAATATATATACATTTGTTTTTTTAAGCTTTCGCGGGTATTACATGTGTGCTGTTCAGCTTCCTTCGGGTATTATCCCACGTCATTGTAGTGCTGTTAAAGTTGTAGCAACGTTTCAGCAGAATCTCATCTGTAATCATCAGGCTTCTGTATGGATGTGTGTCTCACAGCCTTTGGTTTTAAATTTGAGACTGGCCTATCCTGATTGGTTGGGAGTCTTGGTCTGTGTTCACTGGACTTGGAGTTTGATTGATTGGTGTTTCTGGTTTCTTCTGTCTGTTTTGTGGCTTTGATTGGCTGGCAACACTCTGTTCCTGTGTTGGAGGCTTTCAGTGCAGCTTGGCTTCGTGTGAAAGGATGGCTGCTATCCATTAGGAAGCCAGGTTTCACTTGGGTGCCTGGTGGAGGGGTGTTTGAGTTGTAGGTATCAGAGGGAGTCTGTTTGTGCTCAGGTGTTTCTCTGTTTTGTGGTGTGGAGATCTTTCTATTTGAGAGTGCAGGCTTCCAAATGATTGACAGTCTGCTGGAATCATCTCTTCTATTCATGCTGTCAGGTCTTTTTTCAATTTCTATGGCTTCTCTAATGATTCTGTGGTTGGGGTTTTCTATAGTGGCTAGGGTTTTAGTGCCATTGAAGTTGATGTTGTGACCTCTGGTTTTCATGTGTTGGACTAGTGAGGAGGTGTGTTCTAGCTTTTTTACTGCATTTTTGTGTTCATCTAGGCGGGTACTTATTCTTCTATTGGTCTATCCAATGTATGTGGCCGGGCTTGATGCACAGGGAACTTCGTATATGCCTTGGTTTTCCAGGTCAATTTTGTCTTTGGGGTTCCTCAGGATGGCTGCTATTTTTTTGTCTGTTTTGAAGGCAGTCTTGATGTGATGCCTGTGTAGTATCTTACTGATTTTATCTGTAGTAACTCTTATGTAGGCCAAGACAGCTGTTCCATAGGTCTGTTGGTCTTCTAGGTCTCTGTTATGTCTTGGTGTGTTTTTGTGGATCCAGTTGGTGATTTTGTTTTTTTGGCAGCCATTGGCTGTCAATACTTCAGTCAGGGTGCATAGTTCAGTCTTTATATGTGTCTTATCTGCCAGGCATTTGGTTCTGGTAATTAGTGTTTTTGCCACGGAATTTATCTGTGCTGGGTGGTGATGGGATTGGGCATTGAGGTAGCGGTTGGTGTATGTTTTCTTCTGGTATATGGTGTGTCCCAATGTGCCATCTGTTCTTTTGTAGATTAGTACATCTAGGAATTGTAGTTGTTTGTTTATTTCCATTTCCATGGTGAACTTGATTTTGGGGTGTGTGCTGTTTAGGTATGTTAGGAAATTGTTTAGGTTTTCTTTTCTATGGGGCCAGATCAAAAATGTGTCATCGATGTATCTTAGCCATAGTTTGGGTTTGTGGGTGGCATTAGCCAGGGCTCTGAATTCAAATT
>BLBF01000040.1:21120358-21167444 GCA_015471245.1 Laticauda colubrina
ATTATTATTATTATTATTATTATTATTATTATTATTATTATTATTATTATTAATCATTGCACAATCAGCCAGATGTTCAGACTAGATTTGGCATTTTTGTCTACCTGTTGAGTCTTTACCAAAGATAGGCAGATCTGGATGTTTGATGGTGCTACAGATACCATTGCAGAATGGAAGCTGTTCCAAGTAAAGCCACCTTCTGCAATTGACTGATGGTGAATTTGTCAGTGCCAATGGTGTTCAAGTTGTTGCTCCAGTTGTTTTGGGATTACACCCAAGGAACCTATTACTATCGGTACTACCCTTACTTGCCTTTGCCATAGTCATTTTATTTCTATTTGTAGGTCTTTGTATTTTCTTATCTTTTCCAGTTCTTTCTCTTCTATTCTGCTGTCTCCAGGCACTGACACTGTATCCAGACTTTTTTGTCTTTCTTATCGACAAGTCTTGAGTATTTGTTATTGTTATTATTGTTGTTGTTATTGTTGGTGTTGTTATTGTTGGTGTTGTCATCATCTTCATCATCATTATCATTACAAATGAAACTGATATATTTATCTAAAAATAAATTACATCAGATCAATGTTTCCATGTTGGCAATATTCTATATAATATATATAAAACATATAGGGCAACATGAAAAACTCAGAAATGTGAGATGTATTTCTGCAACATGAGAACTGCGAACTGCTGTATGATTAGAAACTGATGCTTGGCATTGTTACTCAGTCATACATATGGAACAATAGGAATAATAATAACTTAGACTGATATACCACTTCACAATGGTTTATAGCATTCTCTAAGTGGTTTACAGAGTTCGCATATTGCCGCCACATTTGAGAATGTGTCCCATCCTCATAATAAGCAAACCTGCTTATTTCTCAGGGCCAGATACAAGTTTCTGTCCTGATATATAGGATGCTTCCTTCCCAACTTAAATAAGCTTTCTGTTTTCAACAGGGAGAGATAAAGAAAGCATAGGAGAAAAAGAGCAATAGGGAACATAAGAAACCATTTTGAAAGAAATCAGATGACAGTGAATCCTGGTGAAAAAAAGTGGGGAAAGAGGTAGATGAAAAGGTTTCAAGAAGAAATTGATGATTTGCCTCTAGCCTCTAGTCTCTAGTTTGGAGCCCATGTCACACTGCACCAACGGATGCAAAGAGGATGTAAAACAGAGAAAAATGCTTGCCACCCATTGGAAAACGTGATGCATCTGTTGTGTACTCACTGCGTACGTCTTACATATGCTCTATCCATTGAGCATCCTTCTACTGCTATTTCATCCGCTCAAAAAGTTTTGAGCTGCAAAAAACTTTTTGAGCTGATGAACTTTCTGCCGCGTACGATCTACATCCATGACACATACGGGCAACAAATGTTCTACATCTGTTGTCATTCATTAAATGTCCACTGTATCCTCTTGGCATCCTCTGGGCATCCGCACAACTCACATCCGCTCCAGCGGAAAGCAGAAAGAGGGAGGAAGCGAAAGGTACGCGGAACGTCCACACAGCGTCAGTAGCACAGACATAGAAAGGATGAAAGTGGATGCAGATCGGATATAAAGCATTAAAACGGACAAAACATTTGTATATGGGATGTATCTCAGATATTTAGGATGTCTGGAGGATGTCTAGAGTATGTGGAAGGACACCTAGTGGAAAACTGATATTTCCTATAAAAAGAGGGAGGAAATCACCTGGATCTCAGTATCAGTCTAGCAGCCGTGGTGTGCAGACCTCTTCAGCTTTGGTCTTGCTCTTCCACATCATCCGTTGATCTCCACCATGGATCATTGCACAATCCTTTTGGTATCCGTGATCATTCAACACCAGAACCAAGCCCTGTTCAGACTGTTTCACCTTTTCTATGTTAGGAGAAGAAGGAGATGTCCAAGAGCTGTGTGGGTCTGACGATGGAACGGGAGAAGAGCGGAGTTTGGACTGTATGACAAGCTGATGGTGGAGCTGAGGAATGAAGACCCTCGTGCATTACATCACTTCATGTGGATGCACCAGCCATGTTTGACGAAGTTGTGGAGTGTCTGAGACCCAGGTTGACCAAGGCAAACACCAACATCCATCCCAGCCTGGACTCTGGACTGAAGGTGGCACTGACATTGTGCCACTTGGCCTCTGGGACCACATACAGAAACATGCAGTATGCCTGGAGGGTGCCACACAACACCATCAGCATTGTGGTCAGAGAAGTGGTGCAGGACATCATCGAAGAATACGTGGAGGAGCTCCTCCAGTTTCCCACCACTGAAGAAGGCTGGAGGAAAGTTGCAGAGCAGTGGTATCAGAGGTGGAACTTTCCCCACACCGTTGGAGCCATAGATGGGAAGCACGTGGCCTGCAAAGCTCCAGCCAACTCAGGGTCCAATTATTACAACTACAAGGGCTTCTTCAGTATCATCCTCTTTGCCATGGTTGATGCTGACTACAAGTTCATCTACATCGATGCTTCAGGCAACGGGTCAGCTTCAAATGCCCAGATATACAACGCCAGTCACCTCAGGGATGGGCTGGAATGCAACCTCATCATGGGTTTTCCAGATCCAGACCCCCTACCCAACGACACACAAGATGTGTCCGACTTCATCGTGGGGGATGACGCCTTCTCCCTCAGAACCTACCTCATGAAGCCCTGCACTTCAAGATACCTCACCCGTGAAGAGAGGATCTTCAACAAGATAGACACTGTGCATGTACAAGGCCCCAACAGAGCTTCATCTGAAGGGAAGAAGCAGCGCAACCTCCTGAGACACTGGTGCAACTCCCCAGCTGGAGCAGTGGAGTAGCAAGTCAGGATGGTAGATGCTTAATGGATGCTTCCTTGAGCCTGTCTCATAACACTGATGAGATTGTGCCATGTATGTTGAGTGGCCCTACAATGAATAGGGCATTAATAAAGAGTTTTGTTTATTTTGAAATGTGTTGATCAATGAATAAATTGTTATTGATAAAAAAGGTCCATATGTGTGGCAGCTGGGAGGGTGGACCATACAATCCCACTATGCTTGCACTGGAGATTTATCAATCCCACAGCTATCCTTACCTATCCCACAACTATCCTTACCGATCCCACAAGCATGCAAAGGGTTAACCCATTTTTCAAAGTTTTCACCAACACTTTATTAAGTAAATAAAATGAACCAAGTGTGTGAAGCAAAGATAACCTTTATTCATAACTGTCTTAAGTAAACTGTATGACTTTATTAAAAAAGCAAAATGACCCAAGTAAAGTGTCTTAAGCAAAGATAAAGTGAAAAGGTAACAACTCAGTGTCTGGCACTATTCTCAGTCACCCAGAGGCATGTTCATGGTCTCAGCTGTCAAGCGGCCAGGGACTGTGGAGGTGGCTGTGGCTGGAGTGCTGGTCTGAGGTGCCATTGGGGTTCCTGGCCCTGAGAGTACAACAGGAGATGGTGTGTGCAGGATGCTCTCAGAGAGCTGACTCAGTCCCGTGAGGTTGAGAGGCCCTTCATCAAGTACCTGGGATGTGAGGCCCAAGACTGATGACAGATGTTCTGACGACGGGCTTGGCTGTGGGGTGGAGGAAGGAGGAGTGTAGTGGGGCTGTCTGGTCTTCAGCTGGGCGAGGTGAGGCATCTGTGGTGTCTGTGGCATCCGAGAAACCTGGGCCTGGACTGGGAAGAGCTGTCTCTGCTGTGGGAAGTCCTGGTAGTGGAAACCTTGGTGGGTGAGAGGCTGTTGAAATCCGTTGAAGGGCTGTGACATCACCTGGGGTGGAGGAGCAGACCTGGAATGGGTAGGAGCAGGTTCAGCTGGGCCTGGATGGTGCAGAAGAGCTGTGATCCTCTCCTTCATCGCCTGGTACTGGGCCTCAGGCAAGTCCATGAGGGTCTAGAACATGTAGGTGGTGAAGGGTTTGCGGTTCGAGGCTGGTATGTCGAAGTGGACCATCTGGGATAGAAGATCTGTGCTGGCTTTGATTGTGTCCCTGATCTCCAAGAGGACAGTGTGGTTCTGTCCCTCCGGTCTGCCTCTCTGCCTGCTTTCTGTGGAGGTGGAGCTGGGGATGGGTGTGGGTTGGTCTTTGGTGGCTGCTTCTTCTTGCTCCATCTGAGACAGGGGATCCTCCACATCCTCTGGCATGGGGAGTGCAGCTCTCGGTGGGGACTCTGTTGTGGGGCCCTCCAAAGACACCTGCCCATACACGGTAGCTGTCTCCTGGCTGGAAGAGGAATGGCTCTCTGTGGGCTGTCTGAGGGAGAGGGTTGACAGAGGGGCTGCTCCTTGGTGGTGGACCTCACCCTCCAGGAAGCTGCACTTGGCCATGACATAGGTCTCCCGGGCAATGAGCTGGACAGCGGCCTGCCCAGATTTCTTCAGGTGCAGCTTGCCATACCAGGTGTGCATGTGCTTCCACCATCCCAGGAGGACATCTGAAGTATAGCCCAGACTCTCCGCCTTCTCTCTCCAAGCTGCCTGCTTTCTCTTGGTGTCACGATAGAGCCTGTGGCCCCTCCTCCATAGGTACTCATTCTCCCTCAACCATTCCAGCACCTCCTCCTCATGGTCTTCGGAAATGGAGTGGTGTTTCCTATCTCCCTTCTCCTTCTCTTGCCTCTTCCTCCCTCTGCCAGGGCCTTCAGGGCCTTTAGCAGCAGGGCTTTGAGGGCCTTGGGGCTGGTCCACCACAGCAGCAGCAGCAGCAGCAGCAAAAGCACCACCACCAGCAGCGAAAGCACCAGCAGCTTCAGAGTCAGCGCCAGCGGGGTGGGATGGTGGTTCTGTCCTTCTTGCCAGGGCTGGCAGGAGTAGGCACAGGCTTCCTCTTCTTCCCCATGGTGTTCTCTCAAGATGTCTCTGGCAGCAGGTCTTTCCTCTCAATGCTGACTTCTTGCGAGCTGCATGCTGCATCCACGGAGCTGCATCCACGGAGCTGACGCAATTCATCCTCCCTGCATGTGCAGTGAACACTTTGCATCCGCTATACATCCGCTATGCATCCGCTTTGCTTCCTATAGGTGTCCGTGATCCATCTGCGTCATCCGCTACACATCCGCCCCTTCCGCTATATGTCAGCTTCGCTATTCTCCCCCGGAACCCCTGCGTATGTGTCATCCGATTCCATCCGCTTTCATCTGCTAGGCTTCTTTACATCCCCGCTACATCCTCCCCAAGTCCATTCCTTTCTGTTGTTGTCCATTCTATTTATGCAAATTTTGGGCACTTTTGAGAGCGGATAACAACGGATGGAGCCACCCCCAAAATTTTGCTCGTCCACTGTGTCCTTTTTGCATATGTTTTGCATCCATCGGCCAATGTGACCTAGCCTATACTAACAACTCTAAGAGGATTTTCTTACAAAAATCCTCTGGTGGCGATATTACAATAAAGTATGTGAAACTACCCATATATACAGTTTGAAGCAAACTTGCTTGTTTTGGGGGGCAATGCATGATTTTCAAAGGCTTTGCAGAATTTTGTCTTTAAATAGAATAACATTTTATGACAGAATAATATTTTCTTCAAGCCATGTATTCACTGCAGGACTGAATCAGAAGCGACAAGTTTATGAACAGTTTGCAAATCTAAAAGTACAGTTTTCTGCAAATAGGTTATTTTAATGGAGGATAGAAAGTAATAGACTGCAACCATGCCTGTAACAAGAAAAGAACAAACTATATGACTCAACTGGTTTTACAAAGGGATGTTTCACACACAATTTACATTGGACTGAGGTATCTGAAGAGACCAGTCATATGGAAATTGAAAAGATATGTCACTGTGCTTGGTGAAACCACTCAACTTGTCCTTTTGTGTTTATTCCACGGAGCTGCACTCATTGCACTCTTTAGGCTTAGAAAGAAGTCATATTTCATGAGGTTGTATTTTGTTTGTGCAGAATGCCAGGATCCATTTCTTTTAGACTGGTGATGGGAGAAAACAGTACTGTGCCTACTACTCCATGACAGCTTTCATCAAAGATGGAAGAAAAATTTTCTTATATTTTTTTACCTCCTGCTCCCCATTTTCACTGAACATCAGTGGTTATGTAGTGGTTAAGGGATCAGGTTAGGAGCAAACAGACATAGATTAGCCAACAAAGTTCACTGAACAAGTTGAGGGCATCCCAAAGAATGGCTTAATTCTATCACTCTTCCAGGATAAAAGAAAGGCAATAGATAAAAGTCAGGTATTACCCATTTAGTTTATTGACAATAATTAGCAAACCTTATGCTCAATTCTTATACCATAAATATTTAGGTTGGATGTATTCAGATAATATCTTGACTCCCAAACAAGCAAGGTTCAGATCAGATGCAATTTGGTATCAGCTGAAAAATATTCTACCCCATCAAATACACCTTTTATGTTGCTTTTATTAAGGGCAGATTATAATTCAATTCTTCATGAAACACTGTGGAAGAAATTAGACACAACATCCAGTGATCACCACCTTTTCAGGATGATAATTGTGTTACATAAAACAATTGCAATGAAAATTTGGGGGCAATTGTAATGGTGATTTAACCACACCCACCCCTGTCCTCAGGGGAGCTGACCCCTTGATGTACATATTCTATATAAATTACCTCACTGCCAATTTTTCTAAATTTGTATTTCAACCTTGAACATTTCCCCACCATTTGTTTCAATTCATTTGTATACATAATGCAGTCATTCTAAAAAAATTTGGAGGGGCCTTTATAGATATCAAGTTGCTTTAGGATCCTACTATTCTAGGGATGTCTTAAAATCAATTTGTCAAAAACTAAAGTAATGGTTTTCTGTATGATGAATTTTAAGTCTCTGATTAAATGAAAAATTACCAAAAGACCATTTGACTAAGTTCAGCATTTAAAGTACAGTAGTACCTCAGTACTCGACTACTTCAAAATTTGTCAAATTTGGTACTCAATGCATTTTGACAAAAAAATGTTGTCCCAGTTGTCAGAATTTGTTTAGTACTTGACATGCTCCAATAGGAAGAGGAGAAAGAATAGAACAGACAGGAAGTTGCATAGAACAGACAGGAAGTTGGTCATACTAGGAAGGTTGCAAGCATCGGGAAAATAACAGACAGAAAGTTATTCCAGGATGAAGTAAGGGTCACATGGTAAGTTGTGTGGTTTGTTTGGGACTCTTCCCTTTTAGTACTAGTTGTAACTCCTAGAATCAATTAACAACATATACCGAGGTACCACTATATTAGACTTTGTTTCCACCCATCCACCTTCTGGAATAAGTTTACCCTTAGAGCTTAAACTGTTTTCTGACACACTCTTTATGATATGCTAGGCAACAAAGTAATACTTTAATGTATTTAATGGAATGCAGAAATAAAATTTATAAAGCAAAAGTTCTGGGTGTGTTGTTAAGGCCCTGTCACACTGCCCAACGGATGCAAAATGTAAGTAAAAAGGACACAACGGATGAGAAAAATGTTCCATCCGTTGTTATCCGCTCTCAAAAGGGGCAAAAATTTGCATAACCAGAGCGGATAACACAGAAAGGAACGGACACGGGGAGGACGCAGAGCAGATGGAAAGTGGATGTGGAACGGAAGCCCAGTGGATGGAAGCGGATGAGAGCAGATGGCACATCCGCAGGGCTTCCGGGGGGCCAAAGCAAAGCGGACATGGAACGGATGAAGCGGATGCAAAGCGGATGAACAGCGGATGAAGCGGATGCAGAGCGGAAGCCTAGCGGATGCACAGCGGAAGCCTAGCGGATGCACAGCGGAAGCCTAACGGATGCCTAGCATTAATTGCGCAGGCGGGGAGGATGCATTGCATAAGCCCCGCGGATATAAGGGAAGCAGCTCGGAGCAGGACACCATTCAGAGGAAAGACCTTCAGCCGGACGGATTGACAGCATTGCCTGCCCTGCTGCATGCCTGCCTGCCAGCCTTGCTGCCAGCCTTGCTGCCAGCCTCGCTGCCAGCCTTGCTGTCTGCCTGCCTGCCAGCCTTGCTGCCAGCCAGTCTGCCTGCCAGCCTTGGTTCATGCCTGCCTACCAGCCTTGGTTCATGCCTGCCTGCCAGCCTTTGTGCCTGCCTTCCTGCCAGCCTTCCTGCCAGCCTTGGTGCCTGCATGCCTGCCAACCTTCCTGCCAGCCTTCATGTCAACCTTGGATCCCGCCAGCCTCCCTGCCAGCCTCCCTGCCAGCCAGCAACCCCACAACCATGGGGAAGAACAGAAAGCGTCAGCCATCTGCTGCCAGCCCTGGCAAGAGGGACAGGGCCACCATCCCACCCCCTGGCCCTCATTCTGGTTCTGCTGGGGCTTCTGTAGCATGGGCTCACTCTTCTGGGGCTGGAGTTTCTGCTGCTTCTGCTTCTGGAGGAGCTGATGATGCGGGGGATCAGACAAGCACTCCAGCACCCTTCACCCCTGAGACTGAACGACCAAGAGGAGTGCCAGAGATTCATTTTTGTTTTATAGCTTGTTTTTAATAAAGTCTATTTTTGATTCACACACTTGCTTCATTTCTTTTTTTTAATAAAGTCTTGGTGTAAACTTTTAGAAATGGTTTAAGCCTTTGCAGGCTTGAGGGATGGGTTAAGATAGCAGTGAGATGGGCAGGGATACCTTTGGAATGGCTAATAGCTGTGGGATAGATAAACCTCCAGTGCAAGCATAGTGGGACTGGATGGTCCACATTCCCAGGTGCCACATCTATGGCCCTTTATTATCAATAATAATGTAATCAATCATCCACACATGTCAACATAAACACAACTCTTTATTAAATGCCCTGTTCATTGTAGGCCCACCCAACTTTCATGGCCCAATCTCATCAGTGTGATGAGACAGGCTGAAGGAAGCATCCATTAATCATCTATCATCCTGTCTTGCCACTCCACTGCTCCAGCTGGGGAGTTGCACCAGTGTCTCAGGAGGTTATGCTGTTTCTTCCCTTCACGTGAGGCTCTGTTCGGGCCTTGCACATCCTCAGTGTCTATCAGGTTTCACCCTTGCCTCCATTCCCCAGGCTCCATGTCCCCATTGCTTTGTTGGAGGTCCACAAGCCTGTTCTGCAAGACTGGGTAGCGGGTGCGCATGAGATTGTGCAGGATGCAGCAAGTTTCCGTGATCCTCCTCACAGTCTCTGGGCGATGCTGCATGGTGGTGAGAAGTACCTGGAACCTGTTGGCCAGGATGCCAAAGGCATTCTCGACCACCCGCCTTGCCCTGAACAGCCTGTAGTTGAAGATCCTCTCTTCACGGGTGAGGCATTTGGAGGTGTAGGGCTTCATGAGGTAGGTTGTGAGGGAGAAGGCATCATCCCCCACGATGAAGTAGGGCACATCTTGCGTGTCGTTGGGCAGGGGGTCTGGATCTGGGAAGCCCACGATGAGATTGCATTCCAGCCCCTCCTTGAGGTGACTGGCATTGTATATCTGGGCATCTGAAGATGAGCCATTGCCTGAAGCATCGATGTACATGAACTTGTAGTCAGCATGGACCATGGTGAAGAGGATGATGCTGAAGAAGCCCTTGTCATTGAAATAAGTGGACCCCGACTTGGCTGGAGATTTGCAGGCCACGTGCTTGCCATCGATGGCTCCAACGGTGTGGGGAAAGTTCCACCTCTGATACCACTGCTCTGCAACTTTCTTCCATCCTTCTTCAGTGGAGGGGCACTGGAGGAGCTCTGGTCTGCTGGTCTGAAAGTGATATCCAGGTGAGTTTCTCCCCCTTTTTATAGGCAGTATAGGTTTTCCCCTAGGTGTCCCTTTGCATCCTCTAGGCATCCTCTAGACATCCTTAATATCCGAGATAGGTCCCCTCTGCGAATGTTTTTTCCATTTTAAATGCTTTGTTTCCATTCTGCATCTGCTAGGCATCCATTCTGCACCCGTTCCGCGTCCGTTCTGCTTCCTCACTGCGTCCATTTACCACTGGAGCGGATGGAGTTGCGTGGATGTGCAGCGGATGCCTAGCGGATATAGCGGATGCGTAACGGATGCAGAACGGATACCTTGCGGATGCCTACCGGATGCTTACCGGATGCAGAACGGACGCATTGGATACATTTTCCGCTCAAAAGTTTTGAGCAGCTCAAAACTTTTTGAGTGGAGGAAACGTCAATAAACGGATGCTGGACGGATAGAGAGGAAGCAAAACAGAGGCAGTGAGTACAGAACGGATGCATCACGTTAATCAACGGATGACCAGTGTTTTTCTCCATTTTACATCCTCTTTCCATCCATTGGTGCAGTGTGACAGGGGCTTTAGACAGTGCAAAGTGTTCCCTTTGTTATGTGGGAATCATTGCAATTTCTTTTTTTACAAATTTTTATTGGTTTTAAAACAAACATAAACAAACAAAACATAAAAACATTAAGCCATATATATATAGTGTGCCGGTTGGTTTACAAATTGTTTTGTGCTACCATTTCATAGTCTTCCATTATAATTGCATTATATATCCTCTCATACTTTCAATCAAATTTCAAGTACATTAATATCTTTATTAATCAATTGTTGACTATACTTTTATTCATTCATATTTTACAAAATAATCATGTTCTACTTAATTTATTTTATAACAAATCATATTATCCTCCCAGATCTATCCTAGAATCATTTTGTAGATATAATTAAAAAGAAGAAAAGAAAATACATTTTATATATTTATTATTTTCTAAAAATCTACATATTTACATATTTCATTACTATGTTTTATTATCTAACCACTGATAGAATAGATCCCAAATTTTATAAAATTGTTTATCTTCTTGCTCTCTAATTTCAAATGTCAATCTACTCATTTCAGCACATTCCAATATTTTCTTAATGATTTCCTCCTGTGATGGTATTTTCTCATTTTTCCATTTTTTAGCAAATGCAATCCTAGCCACTATTAATGCATTTACAATCAGGTATTTCAAGTATATATATATAAATATATACTTTACTATATATTTCAGGTAAAATTATCAATAAGAATATATCTGGTTTCAAATCTATATGTTTTTTTGTCATTTTTTTCCAACCATGTGTGGATTTTAGTCCAGTATTTTTTAGCATCTGCAAAGGTCCACCACATATGGTAATATGAGCCACGTGTCTGATGACATTTCCAACACTTTTCGGACTTATTCTTGAACATTCTTGCTATTCTTGTCGGGGAAAAGTGCCACCTGTAAAACATCTTATACAAATTTTCTTTATATGCTGTTGACATTGTCATTTTATAATTTTGAAACCACAATTTTTGCCATTTCTCTAAATCAATCCCATATCCAAAATTCTTCCCCCAAGCAATCATTGTTTCTTTAACTTGTTCTTCTAATTTAATTTCTAATAAATATCCATATAATTTTTAATCATCTTTTCATCAGCACCTGTCAAAATCTTATCAAAATCAGTCAATTTATCATAAAAACCTTCTGTTTTAAAATCTTTATCATACCTTGATTGTATTTGCGCATATCATAACCAATTCATCTTTATACCTTGTTCCTTTAATTTTTGCATAGATTTAAGTTCACCCTTTTCATTCAATATTTCACCATATCAAACTGTTTGTTCCTTTTGGTATATTATAGGATAAGAAAATGCTTCAATAGTCGATAACCAGACTGGAATTTTCAAATTCTTTTAATCTTCTCCCAATTTAACCACAGAGACTCCCGTATATAATGTCTTCTAAAGTACCCCTGTGTTTTAGTTCCTTTATACCATAAAAAAGCATGCCACCCCAACAACAGATCATGTCCTTCTAATCCAACAACCTAGTATTTCTTAATGTTATCCATTCCTTTACCCACATAAGTTTCGTAGCTTGATAGTACAACTCCCAATTAGGCAAGCCAAATCCTCCTCTTATTCTAGCATCTTGCAAAAGTTTTGACTTTATTCTCGCCTTCTTACCTTTCCATATATATTTCAACACAATTTTATTTAAATCTTCAAAATAATCTTTTCCAAGCCTAACTGCAATTGTTTGGAACAAATATAAAATTCCGGGTAATATATTCATCTTGATTGTTGATATTCTCCCTATTAGTGACAGCTGTAAATTTTCCCATTTTACCAGGTCTAGTGCTATCTGCTGCTTAAGTTGAATATAATTATTCTCTTTTAGTGTACTGCATCTTTCTGTCAAGTATATCACCAAGTACTTGATCTTATTCGTAACCTGAATTTTCAATTGGTCTGCCAATTCTTCCTTTTGTTTTGATAACATGTTCTTTGTCAGAATCTTTGTCTTATCTTTATTTATTTTCAAACCAGCCACCTATCCATATGCCTCTATCTTTTCTATCAATTTTGATGCTGTTTCTAGTGGATCTTCTAAGATGAAAACCAAGTCATCTGCGAATGCTTGCAGTTTAATTTTTTCCTTTTTAATTTTCATCCCTTTTATATCTTTTTCTTCTCTAATATTTCTGTTTAACACTTCCAAGGTTAACACAAACCACAAGGGTGACAATGGGCATCCTTGTTTTGTTCCTTTTCTTATATCAATAGAGTCTGTCAATTCTCCCTCTATCATTACCTTTGCTGTTTGCTTATGATATATAGCTTCTATTGTTTGAGTAAATTTTTAGTAAAGCCCATCTGTTCCAGCAGTAACAACCTGAATCATCAATTCACATTATCAAATGCCTTCTGTGCATTTGGAAATATCAAAGCCATTTGTTTTTCAGGATGAGTCTCATAGTGTTCCAAAGTGTTCAAAATTACTCTCATATTGTCTTTAATTTATCTCTTTGGCAGAAATCCATTTTGATCAGGATGAATAAAACTGTTTAAATTGTTTAAACTGTTTAAACTGTTTTTTAAGTCTTTCTGCCAATATTGAAGCAAAAATTTTATAATCTGCATTTAATAAAGAAATAGGTCTATAGTTCTTAATTTGTAATGAATCAGCCTCCTCTTTTGGAATAAGTGTAATATAAGCTTCTAACCATGTTTTAGGTATCCTCTTCTTTAGCATAACTTCATTCATAACTTCTAACAGTGGAAGGTGCAATGATTCTTGTAAAGTTTTATATAATTCTGCTGGAAGTCCATCTGGACCTGGCGCCTTCCCATTATTTTGCTTCTTGAGTGCTTCAGTTAGCTCCATCATTGTTATAATGCTTTCTAACATTGTTTCAATCTCTTTAGGTATCTGGGGTAGATTAGCATTCTGTAGATACTGTTTAACTCTTTCCTCATCAATATTCTCTTGTATATATAATTTCTCATAATAGTCTCGTATAATTTCCTTCTTCTCTTTGCTACCATAAAAAACTTGGACTTGTTCATCTTTTAATTGCAATATTTTCCTTTATTCTTTCTCCTTTCTCAATTTATATGCTAACCACCTACTTGGTTTATTTGCATCTTCAAAATAGTTCTGTTTAGCACCTCTAATTTTTTGTACTTGCTGTTCTTTTTCTATTAGACCCATTTTATGTTTGATTATGTCCATTTTTAACTTCATATCCTTTTTCTGTGTCATTTTCTGTAACTCTTTTTCAAGTTCTTTGTACTCATCCTCTAGTGTCTTAGAGGCTAATCTTTTCATAGTATTTCTTTTCCTTGTGTTATCAAGCCTCTGGCATATGCCTTCATTGTATCCCATACATTCTGAATTGATTTATCTTCTTATTTGTTTTCTCTTTAAAAAAAAAAAGCCAGTTCTTTCTCCATCCACTGTGTAAAGTCTTTTTCCTTTAAAATAGTATTATTTAATGTCCATCTAGATCTTCTTCTTTGTCCTTTCCATTTAATTGTCATTGGATTGTGGTCTGCCCAAGTACTTGTTTCAATGTTTACCTCTTGAATATTAGTTAACAATTCTTTTGACATCCATATCATATCTATTCTGGACTATGATAAATGTCTATTTGAATAGAAAGTATATTGTATGCTTTTAGCATTTCTTTCTCTCCATGCATCTTTTAAGTTTATTTCGTCCACCATTTTAAAAAAGGATTTAGGGAGGATCTTTCTGCTTTGCTTTATTGTTTTCTGTGCTGTATAATCCAGTTTATTGTCTACAATTCCATTAAAGTCTCCCATCAAAACTATATTAGCAAAGTCCAGTTCAATTATTTTCATATGCAATTTTTTTTATAAAATTCTCCTTGATTGTCATTCATGGAATAAATTGCAATCAGGAGTGTTTTTATATTATTATCTATTATTTCCACCATTATCATCAATATATATCAATTTCATTGGGATAATATCTTTAATATATAGGACCACTCCTCTTTTCTTGCATTGTGTTAAAGAAGTAAACATTTTCCCTAATTTTGGCTGTCTCAGCAATTGTTCATGTTGTTTTTTAATATGTACTTCTTGAAGACAAATTTTATCAAATTTTAATTTCTCTAATTTATGAAAAAATTTCCTTCTTTTAACAGCTGAATTGAGTCCATTTATGTTGATTGTAATTATTATTTTTTCTTCCATGGTTACATTTTGTAGTTAGGTTTAACAGCTCTCATAGATCTTAGTTCACGCTGTTCTTTGGGCTTCTCCTTTCCACCTACTGCACCTTCTTTTTTTCCAGTCGTCATTTGGTAGTCCTCTTGGAATTCATTTAGTGAAATTTATTTTTCTGCCTCTTTCTCTTCTTTAAAAAATTCTGCATAAAATGATTCAGCTTTCTCAATTGGGTCAATTCTATGTCTCTGGTCTTGCCATATGAACATTAAACCATCTGGAATCAACCATCTATAATTCACCTCTTTTTAAAGTAACAATTTAGTCAAGAATCGGTATTCTCTTCTCATCTTTCTCACTCTTCTGGGCACTTGTTTCAAGACCACAATCTCCTTATCTTTGTATTTCAATGTTTTCTCTCTTGCTTCTTGCAATATTTGCGTTTTAATGGCTTTCTTTGTAAATCTGATATGAACTTCCCTTGTTAAGCTATTTCTCATCGCATATCTTGTAAAGACTCAATAAACATCATATATTCCATCCATCATCTTCTCTCGAGTTGTTTCCAAAGCTTCAGCTAGTACTTCTGTCATTATTTCGGTTTGGTCCTTTTTCTTCCTCTATATGTTGAAATCTGAGATAAAATTCTGATCTGTCCATCTCCCATCTCAGCATACCACTTTTATCTTGTTCAACCACAGTTAATCTGGAATCAATGTTTTCAATCTTCTTATCTCTTTGTTCACCTTCTTCAATTTCTTGAAGCTTCTCATCATGCTTCATCATCATTTGTTGAATGCTCTCCACTTTTTCATCGGTTTTCCCTGTTCTTTGTTCAATGTTCTCTATTCTTTGTTCAATGTTCTTTATTCTCTTTTCAATACTCTCTGATCTTGTTTGAATATTTTGAATTCCTTGCATAATCATCTGCAGAGTCACTTTTTCTTGTTCTTTTTCTTGCTTTAACATTGTCTATATTGAGCGTTGTCCTTCAGATGGTGGAGAGGAGGAAGCAGAAGCTGAAGAACCAGGAGTTGTTAACTTCCTACTCATTTTGAGAAATTCAAGATCTTTCAAATTCTTCTAGACCTTAATCCAGTTGTGAAATAACAAGTTAGAATTCCAAGTAAAAATAGTGAAAAAAAAAAAAGAAAAAAAACCAGTTGGTGATAATAATTAAAAAGAAAAAAAAATTCTTCAGGCTCTTGTATATCTTAATCCAATTGATTAATTAGATAACAATAAAAATTCAAAAATAAAGAAAAAGGGCATAAGCATACCATAAACAGACATGAAAAAAAAGAAAAATTATAAAGTTTTTCTCTATAAAGAAAAAAAAAGCAAAGAGGAAAAAAAAAGATTCTTCAGGTTCTTCAACACCTTAATCCAGTTAAGAAATTTCAAATATATATTTTAAAAAAAGAAACTATAAAGAAAACAATATAAAAAGTAGTCCTAAAAAGCCAAAAAGCCAAGTAGCTATTACCAAAAAAGAAAAAGAAAGAAAGAAATAAACTGATAAGGGGGGGGGGGTAGCACAGCTTAGAAAAAAATGAAAAGAAAAGCACACTGCACTTTGTTTAATTATCCAAGGTTCTTATTATAGCTCTCTTCTCCAAAGGATTATTACCTTCTCTTTTCCTAAGTTTCAACACCAGACTCCAGCTGCTAATAGAAACTCAGAAGAGCACCTGCAATAATGCTCTCCAATGCTCTTCCCTCTGTCTTATCAACCAGGCAATGTCCTTGAAACCAAGTCACAGTTCTTTCTCAGCTTTGTCTGGTTAAAAAAAAACAATGTACTTCCAAGCCTCTAGTTGGCAGTGTTACAAAGTTTCTTTAGCTTTCACTTTCCCCCTCTCCTCTTCCAAGCAAAATATAATAAAAATTAATTGAAAAAGAAAAAAGGTATTTAAAAAGGAGCTGTAAGGGAATCTCTAATTTAAAATATTATAAAATCAAAAAGGAGAAAAGAATAAATAACAAGAAAAAAAATCAGTCCAGTTTCAAAATATAAATATAAAATCATGTATAAAAAATCCAGCAATGAAAAAAAAAATTACTTTGACATTCTTGTTTAAAATCGCCGCTTAATCACTTCTGTCAAAACTTTTACAGATTCTTTCTTTCCTTTAGGGTGTCCTTTCAAATCTTAAAATATAAAAAAAGTCCTCACCAAACCGGCACATTTTTTCTGTTCTTTTCCGTTTTGGAGCTGTCCCAACTACAGCAGCTTTAATGACTGCCTCTTTGCCGCTGGCAAAAAGAGCTTCTCCTGGATCTACCAGGGACCTTGCGATGTCCCTGGGATTGTCAGGATGTGTTCTTTACATTCTCCATCTCTTCAGGACGGTTTAGATACGATCAGACCATCCAGGAGCAAAGATATCGGCAGCGATCTCAGACCTCCAAGATCGTATGCGATGTCAGACCTCCAAGATCTCAGACCTCCAAGATCGTTGCGATGCCAGCTCCGCTCTCCTTGGAATCATTGCAATTTTTGAAGGAAGTTTTGATACTGAACATGAATAACAAAGTACCAATATTTTCTTATATATCTCCCTCTCTTTTTTTCGACACCTAAAATACTAAATAGATTGCAGCTATATGAGAACTTTTACAATTTATCATACATCATGATAAACTATGATATACCCCATTGCATTTTTATTGCCCACCGTCTCATTTTTTTTTCTTATTAAGCCTATCAGAGAGATTCAATTGAGAGGTAACATAAGTGTTGGTTTGATCTCAACTAAAGCTTAATTTCTTGGTTAACATTCTAATCATTACAACATACTGCCTTTCATCAGGGATGGTATTCTACCAGTTCTGACCAGTTCTATAGAACCCCTTGTTAACTTTCTAAGCAGTTTGGAAAACCAGAACTTAGAAGCAATCTCCTTTTGTTTTTTTCCATCCTTATTACATTCTTGCCCGTATGCCTAGACTTCCTGTTTCCAGAGTTTCTGGGGCTTGACTTTCTTAAAGGGGAAGGGTTGTTTCAAGGTTTTTACACTGCTGTTGGGAGGAAATACTTTCCTGGACAATCAGCACTTTGAAGAAATAATTGAATAATGAAGTAGAGCTATCAAAGAGAAGCTTTTAATGACAGGAAACCAAGATGAGTGACATTCAGCAAGGCTTGTTGGCTAGCTAGAAAGATTGACACTAAAGATGAGTTTACATACTCTTTCTGAGTTTTGGTCTAAAACTGGTTTTTGGAGAAGGTTAATTATGTGCTTGGTGATGTTTAATACTGTGTTTATTGATGGGATAATTTTCCCTATTCAACTTCAACAAGCAACAGCTATTGTTGTGATATAATTATTTGTATTGTGTTTGAATTTTTTCCTGCCTCATGGTTTCTTTTTCTATCTGGGGAGGGGGGTTTCCTTCACTGCTTTAGTGAAGTAAACTGGCACTGTCCTTTTGGAGTGTATTCCCAAGAGGCAGGATGCAAGCTTGGCACTGGTTTTTTTTACTGCCTATCTGGGGGCATGCGATCTTTCCTAAAATATGGGTGATTTCCTTAGATATCTTGTGAGGTGAGTGAGACCAGCTAGTAACTTTAAGTGGTGCAAATGGATCTAAGGATTGCTTCTCCTGGGTGTACTCTTTATGGAGAGGTTAAATGACCTTATAATGACTTTATAAGCAAGAGTTGTCTGCTCATAGTTATCACTGCATTTTAACTATTTTAATTTGTCAAGGGGCTCTGGCACCCTGCCTGATTTGTAAAGCCCATGTCATACTGGCCAACGGATGCAAAAAGGACACAGCGGACGAGCAAAATGTTCCATCCATTGTTATCTCAAAAGGGGCAAAAATTTGCATAACCGGAGTGGATAACACGGACGCGGGGAGGACGCAGGGTGGATGCAAAGCGGATGCGGAACAGAAGCCTAGCGGACGGAAGCGGATGGGAGCGGATGGCGCAACCGCAGGGCTTCCGGGGGGCCTCAGCGAAGCGGACGCGGAATGGATACAGTGGATGCAGAATGGACGCGGAACGGATGAAGCGGATGCACAGCGGATGCACAGTGGATGCACAGTGGAAGCCTAATGGATGCCTGGCGTTAATTGTGCATGCGGGGAGGATGCATTGCATCAGCCCCGCGGATATAACGGAAGCAGCTCAGAAGCAGGTCACCATTCAGAGGAAAGACCTGTTGCCGGACGGATTGGCTGCCTTGCCTGCCCTGCCTGCATGTCTGCCTGCCAGCCTTGCTGCCAGCCTTGCTACCAGCCTTGCTGCCAGCCTGCCTTCAAGCCTTGCTGCCAGCTGGTCTGCCTGCCAGCCTTGCTGCCTGCCTTCCTGCCAGCCTTGGTTCATGTCTGCCTGCAAGCCTTGGTGCCTGCCTGCCCGCCAGCCTTCCTGCCAGCCTTGGTGCCTACCTGCCCTCAAGCCTTCCTGCCAGCCTTGGTGCCTGCCTCCCTGCCAGCCTTCCTGCCAGACTTGGTTCATGTCTGCCTGCCAGCCTTGGTGCCTGCCTGGCTGCCAGCCTTCCTGCCAGCCTTGGTGCCTGCCTGCCTGCCAGCCTTCCTGCCAGCCTTGGTTCCTGCCAGCCTCCCTGCCAGCCAGCAACCACACAACCATGCAGAAGCACAGCAAGCCTCAGCCATCTGCTGCCAGCCTTGGCAAGAAGGATAGGGCTACCATCCCTCCCCCTGGCCCTCACTATGGTTCTGCTGGGGCTTCTGCAGCATAGGATCGCTCTTCTGGGGCTGGCACTTCTGCTTCTTCTGCTTCTGGAGGAGCTGATGACAAGCACTCCAGCACCAGCTACCTACACAGCACCTGCACCCTTCACCCCTGGGACTGAGCGACCAAGAGGAGTGCCAGAGACTCTTTTTTGTTGTATAGCTTGTTGTTAATAAAGTCCATTTATGATTCACACACTTGCTTCATTTCTTTTTTTAAATAAAGTCTTGGTGGAAACTTTTAGAAATGGATTAAGCCTTTGCATGCATGTGGGGTGGGTTAAGATAGCAGTGGGATGGGTTGAGATACCTGTGGGATAGGCAGGGATACCTTTGGGATGGGTAATAGTTGTGGGATAGATAAACCTCCAGTGCAAGCATAGTGGGATTGTATGGTCCACCCTCCCAGGTGCCACACCTACGGCCCTTTATTATCAATATTAATGTAATAATTATCCACACATGTCAACATAAACACAACTCTTTATTAAATGCCCTGTTCATTGTAGCCCAACCAAACATACATGGCCCAATCTCATCCGTGTGATGAGACAGGCTGAAGGAAGCATCCATTAAGCATCTACCATCCTGTCTTGCCACTCCAGTGCTCCAGCTGGGGAGTTGCACCATTGTCTCAGGAGGTTGCGCTCCTTCTTCGCTTCATGTGAGGCTCTGTTGGGGCCTTGCACATCCTCAGTGTCTATCAGGTTTCGCCCTTGCCTCCATTCCCCAGGCTCCATGTCCCCATTGCCTTGTTGGAGGTCCACAAGCCTGTTCTGCAAGACCGGGTAGCGGGTGCGCATGAGATTGTGCAGGATGCAGCAAGCTTCCATGATCCTCCTCATGGTCTCAGGGCAATGCTGCATGGTGATGAGAGGTACCTGGAACCTGTTGGCCAGGATGCCAAAGGCATTCTCCACCACCCGCCTTGCCCTGGACAGCCTGTAGTTGAAGATCCTCTCTTCACGGGTGAGGAGTCTGGAGGTGTAGGGCTTCATGAGGTAGGTTGTGAGGGAGAAGGCGTCATCCCCCACGATGAAGTAGGGCACATCTTGTGTGTCGTTGGGCAGGGGCTCTGGATCTGGGAAGCCCACCATGAGGTTGCGTTCCAGCCCCTCCTTGAGGTGACTGGCGTTGTATACCTGGGCATCTGAAGATGAGCCGTTGCCTGAAGCATCGATGTACATGAACTTGTAGTCAGCATCGACCATGGCGAAGAGGATGATGATGAAGAAGCCCTTGGAGTTGAAATAAGTGGACCCCGACTTGGCTGGAGCTTTGCAGGCCACGTGCTTCCCATCTATGGCTCCAATGGTGTGGGGGCAGTTCCACTTCTGATACCACTGCTCTGAAACTTTCTTCCATCCTTCTTCAGTGGAGGGGCACTGGAGGAGCTCCTCCTTGTATTCTTCGATGATGACCTGCACCACTTCTCTGACCACAATGCTGATGGTGTTGGATGGCACCTTCCAGCCGTACTGCATGCTCCTGTAGGAGGTCCCTGAGGCCAGGTGGCGCAGAGTGAGTGCCACCTTGAGCCCAGGTTCCAGTCTTGGCCGGAAGCTGGTGTTTGCCTTGGTCAACCTGGGTGTCAGGCGCTGCACAACTTCGTCAAACATGGCTGGAGGCATCCTCATGAAGTTCTGGAACGCCCGAGTGTCTTCGTTCCTGAGCTCCACCATCAGCTTATTGTACAGTCTGTCCTCTGCTCTTCTGGCAAACCATCTTCGGATCCAGACTCTTTTTGGGTGGCTCCTTTTCTTCTCACAGTCGAGTTCACAGAGCCTGCAGTTGACTTCGCACTGTTGCAGAACGATGGTGGCTGCCGAAAGGACTTTGTTACAATCCACGGTGGACATGACTGGATGCTGTGGAAGAGCAAGAGTCAGATGAAGGCTCCAGAGGTCTGCACCGCTGGGCTACTGTTCTGAAAGTGAGATGCAGGTGAGTTGCTCCCCCTTTTTATCGGCAGCATAGGTTTTCCGCTAGGCATCCTCTAGGCATCCTCTAGACATCCTCTAGACATCCTTAATATCCGAGATAGGTCCCCTCTGCGAACATTTTTTCCATTTTAAACACTTTGTTTCCGTGCTGCATCCGCTAGGCATCCGTTCTGCATCCGTTCTGCATCCGTTCCGCTTCCTCCCTGCGTCCGGGTGGATGGAGTTACGCGGATGCGAAACAGATGCCTAGCGGATATAGCGGATGCGTAACGGATGCCTCGCGGATGCGTAGCGGATGTAGAATGGACAAACTGGATACATTTTCCGCACAAAAGTTTTAGGCAGCCCAACACTTTCTGAGCGGATGAAATATCCATAAACGGATGCTGGACGGATACAGAGGAAGCCAAACAGAGGCAGTGAGTACATCGCGTTTTTGAACGGATGGCAAGGTTTTTTGTCCATTTTACATCCTCTTTGCATCCGTTGGTTCAGTGTGACATGGGCTTAACTCTGGCTTGCGGGTATTATTAATCTAATGATTGTTATTTAGGGCAGCTTTCTGCAAGCAAAGAAGCTTTTTATATTTTTGTACAGGTAATCCTTGACTTACAACAGTTCATTTAGTGACCATTCAAAGTTACAATGGCACTGAAAAAAGTGATTTATGACCATTTTTCACACTTTTGACCATTTCAGCATCCCCACAGTCACGAGAGGCCAGGCGAGGAGAAGCACCCCTTGACATGAGTGTTGTCAAGTTGGCCATGCTCTCCCAATCACATGACCAACAAGCCACACCCACCAACTAAGCCATGCCCACAGAACCAGTTGTTATATAAATTGAATACCACCTCTGCCTTTTATACTGCTAAAAAGTGTTTTTCAAACAAAACTGTGATAAAAATTGTTCTTAGGAATTCAACATAAACTTAAGCAATGTTAAGCTGAAGATTGTAAAGCCTCAATGTCAGTTTGCCCATGTTACTTTTCACAGGCTAAAATGCTATGTATTACAACTAAATTATAGTAATAAGGTCCATTCACCATTCATAAGACTTGGGATTATTATAATGTAACTGAAATCCTTTCTTATATTGATACATGTGCACAAAGCTAAGTGTTAGGGGTTAGAAGTATTATAATCTTCTGTAATTTCCTTGGGATAATTGAACGTCCTTAGTATTGTAGTTTTTATCTTGTTTGATTCACTTGATGTAACACAATTACTGCTAATGTAAAACAGTCAGAGAAACAATTCCTACAAATAGGTTTAATTGCTTTACAATACGACATCATAACTTTACTTTTCTCAACTATAGAATTAATCAGCGTTAGATCAAATTAATGTAGTAACTCTTTTAATAAAGAAATATATTTCTTTTCCTCTTTCTTCCAGTATAAATTATTATTGAAAGTAGCAACAGGAATGACCTGACTGGGTCACCAAACATCAAATTGTTTATTTATTTGCTGTTTCTTTATTTCAATATGAGTGCCAAATTAGTCCCTGTTGTATTCTCTTTAATGCCCTTTCCTAATTACAGTGAAATATCTACGGTTCAGGTCCAGGGGAATGGGTGGGAAATGTATACAAATATTCAAAAACACTATTCTTGTAATTAATCTTGATCACAAGTATGACAAACTGCTTAGATGCTTCATTTCTGAAAGAAGTGAAAGTTCATAATAGAATATTATAAGTAGGACTATTAAACCATATGAGATAGAAAATATCCTCAGCCACCAGCTAAAAATTGTTTTCTAAAAATTGGTTCGTAAGTACTATTACCAGTACTTATATGTCAAATTAACTACATTCTAATTATTGTTTGTATTATTATTTTACTAGATAATTTTAATCAGTATGGTTAGTTTGCATGCTTATTTTTAGGGTTGTTCTGTGGCTAAATTAATAAGATATAAATCCTTGAGTTTGATATTTTGGCTGTAAATGCCAACGCTTAATTGCTGAAATAGCACCTCAGACAATCAGCTTGGAAAACCTCTGGGTTGTGTAGAATACAGTTATGGTTTAATATGAATGTGCTTGTGTGTGTGTGTGTGTGTGTGTATTACAAGTCCAGCTTCATTTATCATCAAAGAAATGACCCACTTATTCTCAAATTGCTAAGAATAGGAATAAATAGATTATCCTTTCCTTTTATTGCTTTTCATTCTGTTCTATTTTTTTTACAATATGTAAAATTATAGAACTTAATTGTAAATTGAATATTGGTTAGAAGAAAGCATGCTCTTAAAAATCTGTCAGTCAGAGCCGGAAGAGCTGCCAATCTATAATATGTGATTATGCACATTAGCATGTGATTATGCATGCATTATTATTCTCTGTAACTGTGTTTTTTCAAAACAGTTTCTGTTTCATTCTGTTTCTCCCCTTCATATTATCTATAAAAGAGAGGTTATAATTTAAGTAGTTCATCAGCCTAGCTGACTGCTTTTGTCTAGCTATAATGGAAATATTCAAATGGGTACGCTGGAGATATATCTCCTCCTTCTCTTTTAAGTCCTGACCTCTTAGGTATTTTCTTTGCTCCTATTTTCCATGACTGGAAAGTTTCCTGACTGAATATTTAAGAGCCCCTTCCACCATCTTATTTTTTTCAGGAACATATAGGAACATTTCTTTCCTTTTTCACCAACTATGAGGAGAGAAAGTTCAAAGATGCAGAGTTCCATCAGAATATGTTATTTCCTTAATAAACCTTATGTGGCCATTGACTGTGATTGTACTCACTCATAGACATTGGACTAAAAATGAATCTCTGTCAAATGTCTATGGAAATTCTCAGTCATCCAGGTAATCCAGAATTTTCTCAGTCATCCAGGTTATCCCAAAGGTGTTTTTTTGGTTTTTGGTTTTTTTTTGCAAGAACCAACTGGACTTTGTTTTTGAAGACATTTTGCTTCTCATCCAAGTTCTGACTA
Organism: Laticauda colubrina; assembly: GCA_015471245.1. Classification (NCBI taxonomy): domain Eukaryota; kingdom Metazoa; phylum Chordata; class Lepidosauria; order Squamata; family Elapidae; genus Laticauda; species Laticauda colubrina. Next base: position 21,144,329 of record BLBF01000040.1, read on the forward strand.
AATGGCAGAGGAGGGAAGGATTTATATTCCTTGCAATTATCCAGTCATTAGCACTCTCTCTGAGAATCATTAAGGTCACTTGAAGGCTTATCTGTGCCCTCCACCTTGGAATTGCTGAAAAGACTGTGTTGTAAATAGAAAACAAGTAGTGTCATATTTCTGGATCCTGGTTTTTAATTGATGTGATGTTTGTCCCACTTAGAATTGATTGTAATGGCTACAGTTGATTTTATAGATTACATTGTTTCTTTCATCCTTTCGTATTTTGTCTTTGGTTCTGGATAATTCTTAGTGGAAGGTGGCTGTACATTTGTAGGCTATTGTTATTCCATGGGATTGGAGGATTCTGGCGGTCATTTCCAACATCCCTTTTGTGTACAATAAGGTTAGTTTTTGCATGGTGGTTGGCTGTGTGGTGGGTTGTGCTTTGGGTGCTGTTTGTCAAAATAAGAAATTGTCTTTTTAACCATTGCAACTAATTCTATTTGGGACAAACTTCACATCAGTTAAAAACCAGGATCCACGAACACCAGCTGGCAGTCAAATGCCATGATCCCAAATCATTAATCTCTACCCACATCAATGCCAAACAGCACCAGCTCGATTGGAGCAACACAAAAATCATTGGCCATGCTGCCACCCACAATGCTTGTGAGACACATTGATCTATTACCAGCCTACAAACCTCTCAGAATCCAGATCAACTGCACAGTCAGCCAGAGACAGCATCAACACTCAACCAACCCACTCAACCCTTTCCACTAGCAGTTCACCTCCCAATTACCTGACCTGATGTCATCTCATCACAAGACCCATCACAAAATTCACTGATGACTCACAGCTGACCCATCACAAGATCCTTACTTGACACACCCATACCTGAAGCCCTTATAAACAGAAGAACACTGACATCCCTTAAATTCTGCTGATGGAGTTACCTAACCTGAAATCAAAGTTATGAAATCAAACCACAAGTTCAGAAGACAAACCTTCACCCTCATAAGTTTATTATAGTTGGGTCATGATTAAAACACAGGAGGTGCCAAGAACTAAATAAGCTTCTTGGATGACAAAAAGAAACAAGGAAGGTTCAGTTGCTTCTTGAAAAAAGCACCTTTGGAAGAAACTCAGTCAATTAAGTCATGTTATCTTGTTTTTCCTGTACTGTGACTGGATAGTTGACTAAGATTAAATAATACTATTACATTACCGAAAAATGTGGTTCCTCAAAGATGATGATGATGATGAGGAGAATAAATAAATTAAAATAAATTAATTAATTAAGTGAATATTTTTTCTGCTTCCATTTTATCTGTCTGGAGTAATAGGAACAATTAGCATTTTTTTCTGCTTCCATTTTATTTACCTGGTAGTGCAGTGCTAAGAAATATTATCCAGGCTCTCTTAGTAGAGAATAATTCTTTTTTTTTCTTTCTTTTTCCTTTGGGTTTTTAAGTTTCTCAGCCAATAATGAAACTTTCTAAAATGACTTCAGATTTATTGTCGTGTATGGTTTGAGATGTTGTATTCCTGGAATTGGAATGAATGATTGCCTGGAGGTTCCAAATTTTAAGGGGTACCTTGAAGGCTTAAGATTTCTGAAAAACAAAAAGAAAAAATAAAAGTGAAAAGCAGTAATGGTGCATGCCCGCTTGAGTGGTTAAATAGAAGTTTGCCATGTAAAAAGGTTCTATTTAAGAGAATCTCTAAAACCATAGAAATGATTTGCCTGACCCTAATGTCACTGCATGAAAGTTTTAAATAGACAAGAACTTAATAAATTCTATTTTGTACTCTTAATTTGAAAATGAAAATGATGGAATATAAGCAATAAATAGTGTTTTTCTTTCTAAATGAAATAACAGATGTTGTAACTGAACTTTCATTAAATTTGAGCAGGAACCTAAATTCATGTTAAACTTTTAAAGGTTGAAAAGTAATTGAAGGAAAATCCTCTAATGATTGCTAAAATCTAAATGGATTACAAAAGAGGTCACTGCGATATTCCTCTAAAGGTTGAATACAGCTCTTAGAACCATTCCAAACACTGATATGAGCTGTAGATTTATAGTGGCAAAATATCTTCATAATAAATGAAGTTGGAGACGTAGTTTTCAGGCTAAAAAAAAGAGCTGCTTTGTTCATTTATAGGAGAGTGGTCAAATAGCCACTGTTTTAAAAAGATAAGAGAAAAAAATGAAATTCTGGAGGATAAACATAGTTTATTTATCTCCCACCTTCATTATTTTAATGAATAACTCAAGGCGGTAAACACATTCAACACACACTCCTCTTCCTATTTTCCCCACAATAACAATGCTTCTAGAGTACAATGGCTTTTGTTTTAGTCCACCATTTTTGTTTTCTGGTTTAAAAAATGCTGCAGCGATAACAGCTTCAAGTAGCCTACACATTATCCATTATTATTTCATTGTCCATTCCCCCCCCCCATTTTGTATCAAACAGAAGAACATTCCCCCTCCCAAGGTTACTTCTCTTGCTAGTCAAACCATTGTCACATCCAGGTAATGTTAAGAATTCTATACATATAGTGGTTGACCAGAATTCAATAGCCATTAAAGCTGTCCCCTGAAGAAATATAGAGAGTTTATACTTGAGGGTCTTTATATTTACTTGAGAGTCAGGCTCAAACATCTTCTAAAGTCACAAAAGAAAAAAATTATGGAAAATGCTAAGGACATCTGTTGTGCCTTTGATGTTTCATCCACAAGAGGAAAATGTGTAAATGACAAGGTTAGAACATTGCCTACACTTCACTAAATTTGAAATGAGAAAAAAAAATCCTCTATTTTCTATCCTCTATTCTACTAAACTGAACCAAGCTTTCAGGAAATTACATGTACAACTACAACTGAGTCCAAATTTCTTATTGTTAAGCAAGACATTTTTAGGTGAGTTTTGCCACATTTTATGACATTTCTTGCTACAGCTATTAAGTGAAACACTGCAGTTATTAAGTTAGTAGCATGTAAATTAATCTGGTTTCCCATTGGCAATAGAATAGAATAGAATAGAATAGAATAGAATAGAATAGAATAGAATGCAATGCAATGCAATGCAATGCAATAAATAGAATACAATAGAATACAATAGAATAACAGAGTTGGAAGGACCCTTGGAGGTCTTCTAGTCCAACCCCCTGCTCAGGCAGGAAACCTATACTATTTCAGACAAATGATTGTCCAGTCTCTTCTTAAAACCTTCCAGTGTTGGAGCACTTACAACTTCTGGAGGAAAGTTGTTCCACTGATTAATTGTTCTAACTGTCAGGAAATTTCTCCTTAGTTCTAAGTTGCTTCTCTCCATGATTAGTTTCCACCTGTTGCTTCTTGTCAGAAGTTGCAAAAGGTGATCACATGACCCCAGAAACCCATGCAACAATCACAAATACATACTGATTGCCAAATGTCCAAATTTTGATCACATGACCATAGGGATGCATATGAAAGTATCAAAACTGGCCACAGCGCTTTGTTACTTTAAATAGTCAGTAAATACATGGTTGTAAGTTGAGAACTACCTGTGAAATGAATTTAAGAAGAACCCAGGTGGGATCAGAACACTGAGCCATCTTGAATAATATATTATTCTTTGTCACATGGTCATCAATGAAATAAATTTGGGTCACTCATAAACATGGACAAGCAACCTCTACCATTGTTTCTATTTTTGACAGTTAAGTGATTCCCAAGGGAGTCAGAAATAAGTTCAGTAGAGAACTTTGTGCCATTGACAGTATCTTATTCATCTCACTGAAGTACTTTTCATTCCTCCATCTGTCTCTTGTTCTTCTTCATCATGTATGTACAGAAATCCCTTCTAGCTGTTGGATATACAAGCCCTTGCAGCCATGTGAATGGCACAGTGTTATGGTTTGGTTTTTTTGGTTTTTTTTTGGCAATATAATGTTTGGTTGCACTGCTTCACACAATAGCTTCAAAGGAAGGTTAAATCAAAATATTTTTGAAGAATAACTCATCTTTGAGCTTTGCCATAAAAAATAGTCAAATTTCTGTTAATTTATTCACTTCTGTAAAGTCTTCTAAATTGGTGGCTATCACTACAACCGAGGTTAACAAATTCGATACAATTTGTTATTGTGTTGTAGTTCATTTGTGCTATTGTAATAAGTAGTTCATTTTGTATTATTCTAAGTCTTTTTGAGTTTCAGTCAATGACGGTGAATTCTAAAACTGAAAGAAAGAAAGAAATATGTGTCAGGTTTCCAAGTGAGGAAATCTATTTAAAAGAAAAGAACAAAGTCCATCTTCCAAAACAATTCCTTTTATTTAGGAAAGCATCAAATTGGCAAAGTCCACAGTAATTCCAGATCTGACACAACCTGGAATTACCCCACAATATCAGAAGTTACAAATAACCCTCAAAAGTCACATTCTCCAATAGAAGTAATTCAACGTTTCTTGATGTCATAAATCTCAACATATGCCCACCCAAAAATCATCAAAATGATGTAATCCCCAATTATAACTTCAAAAAAGGCAATTACGATCTTATAGAGAACTATAAGTTCTCATCCCTTGATTGACAATCTCTATTCACTGGATGCATAACTGTTGAAGACCATTACAACATATTTTTACTTGAAGTCAAAAGAGTCATCAAACTATATGTACCAATAATATCTCCCAAAACAAACAAACAAACAAAAAAACAGATTACCCCTAAAAATAAGGAAACTTCAATCCAAAAAGAGATCACTCTGGCAGAAAAACAAATCTGGTCACGTTGCCAACTTCAAAAGCACAAAAATTTATTCCACCAGAGAAAGACTGAGTGCACCAATTATCACATAAAACAAGAGGAAAACCTTCTACACACCAATTCCACCTGCACTTTCTACAATATTGTAAACAACAAACTAAAGACTCAAGGTCCATCCAACCCCTGAAAAGACTTAATGGAAAAGACTGCAACGACGACACTATTAAAGCCAACCTTTTTAACACATTCTTTGGCTCAGTATTTGTAAACAGCAATGGATCATGCCCAGTATTTCCTAGCACTAAAGCATTATGCAATCTAAAACCATCTCGATCTACTGGACCAGATGGAATATGTGCCTACTTCTTAAAAAAGCTATCTACTGGCATTGCTGAACCTCTAAGCATAATCTTTGAAAAATCTTTCAGGACCAGCTCCTTGCCTCCTCCATGGTCACAAGCCACAGTCATCCCCATCTTCAAAAAGGGAGACCCCAGCCTAGTTGAAAATTACAGCCCAATCTCTTTATGCTGCATCACCTGTAAAGTCATGGAATCAATTATTAACCAATCCATTATCCTCCACTTAGAGACAAACAACCTACTCTCGAATAAACAATTTGGTTTCAGAAAAAAACTATCCTGTAATCTGCAACTCTTACATTGCAAAAATATATGGACTACACAACTTGATCAGGGAAAAACAATAGTTGCAATCTGTATAGACTTCTGTAAAGCCTTTGATTCAGACAAACTACTTCTAAAACTAAAATCTTATGATATCTCTGGACAACTGCATACCTGGATAGAAGAATTCCTGTCAAACAGACAACAAATGGTCAAAATTAGAAGTGTCCTATCAATACTCGAATACATCTCATCAGTCTGAAACCCACATTACGTATCTGATATTAGCACAGTTGAGTAAGTCTAGAAATATTTCACAAAAAGAGTTCTCCAGTCCTCTACTTGTTGTAGAATACCTTATGCCACCACACTTGAAATTCTAGACTGAGAAAACCTTGAATTAAGCTGTCTTAGTCTGAACTAAGTACGATATATAAAATCATACATTGCAATGACTTACCTGTCAATGAATACTTCAGCTTCAACCATAACAACATAAGAGCACACAATAGATAGAAACTCAAGGTTAACTGTACCAAACTTGATTGCAGGAAATATAACTTCAGCAACAGAGTGGTCAATGTCTGGAATACTCTACCTGACTGTGGTTTCTTTTCCAAACTCTAAAAACTTTAACCTTAGACTGTCTACTATTGACCTTACCCCTTTCCTAAGAGGTCTGTAGGGGGAGTGCGTAAGCACACCAACATGCCTACTGTCCTTGTCCTATTGTTTCTTTTATTTTTCTTTTATGTACCCATTTCATGTATTCATAACTAATGTTAGGGATAACATTGTTCACCCAAACTGGTTTAGGTGAAATAATAACTATGAATCATAGTTAGTGTATGTTAGAGTGTATACAGCTTTAACTGGGAAATAGCAATTAAAGGAGTGATTAAGAAAACAATATAAAAGTAGCAAGACTATGGCTGGCTCTCTCTCTCTCTGGCTTTGATGATCCCTGATTACTGCTTGGAATCAAGACTGCATTGCTCGAACGGGAGAGACAACAAAGGACTGATTTTGTAAGTGAACTGACATAGGATATTCTACATGGACTTTGTTAAATGAATACCCCTGAATGGACTGACTACATGGTAAATGAATATTGGACTGTTATTTGACTATGCCATAAACTCATACTGGAATAAACTATATTCTTGATAGCACAAGCGTATCTGTTATTTTTACTGTATGTTAATAAACATACAAGCTTAGCTCACTCATTTATCTGTGTGCCTATCTGACTGACGCTGCACATTCAGTTTAGCTTGTCTACCTAACCCTGGTTGGGGAACCCAGGCTTAACTCTGGTTATGGGCCCAGAGGCTGCAAAGTCAGTTTAAATAGGATAAATACAGATTTATGTAAAAAGTGAGAGTTTGTGTTGTTATACATTACAGTAAACAGACAGCTGTGTTTTATTAATTATATTTTTATATCCATATAAGAAAACATGGCAAAAGTCAATTTACAAAGTTTGTCCCTTATATCCAAGCTGGATGGAACAAACTATGTATCATGGTCTACAAAATGTAGTCTACTTCTACGAGGAGAAGGTTTGTGGAACATAATTGAAAATCCACCAAACGTAGAAGAATGGGATCCAGAGGATGAGGAAGATAGACTAAAGATAGAAGAATTTAAGCATAAAAATCAACAAGCCATTTGCATAATAGGGTTAACCTCAACTGATCAACACCTTGTTTATATCCACGGAGAGAAAATGGCTTTTGGGTGTTGGCAGAAGCTGAAGAGAATTTATGTTCGAGATAATATTGGTACTCACATAAATCTAACACGGAAGCTTTTCAGGACACATCTCCAAACAAATGGTGATATGCAGAGTCATTTAAAAACTATGCAAAGCATTTTCCAAGAATTACACGAGAAAGAGCTTATATTCTCTGAACAACATTAAGTTTATATAATTCTATCTTCCCTTGATAAAAGTTATGATAACTACGTAACTTCACTTGAAATTTTGCCAAAAGAAAGTTTAACTTTAACTGTTATAACTGGCAGATTGATTGAAGAGGCCAGAAGAAGGCATGAAAGAGATGAATTAAGGAGGGAGCAACCTCAAAAAGAAGATAATGAATCTCCTACTGCATATGCAATTAAAAAGTGTTTTAATTGTGGAGGAAGAGGACATTTGGCAAGATTTTGTAAAAAGGCAAAGCGCCAGAACACTGGCCAGAATACTAAAAATCATCAAAGACTAAATAAACATTTAGAGTTAGCCATGTATACTAACGGAGCTGTAAAAAATAATTTATGGGTGGTTGACAGTGGGGCATCCCATTGTATAACAAATGATAACAAAAATTTTATTAAAATGTCCCAGAGTAAACAACAGATATCGTTAGCCAATGGCTGGAAACTGAAAGCTAAAGGTCAAGGTATAGCATATTGTTCTTTTATAAAAGAGAATGTAAAAATGTTATATGTACCACAACTTAAGTTTAATTTAATTTCAGTTAGAATTTTGGTTAAACTAGGATATGTAGTTACATTTAAGGGAGATAACTGCATACTTGAAAAAGAAGATAAGAGAATTACTGCATCTTTAAGAGGTGAATTATTTGTGTTAAATAATGATGGTTTAAAGGTGGCTAACACAATTTATGAAAATAAGAAACCTCATGACGAATGTATTCACTTGTTACATTGAAGGCTAGGGCATTTAAATTTTAAAATGCTTAAGAAAACTGTTGAATTGTCTAAGGGAATAAGTTTGAGATCTTGTAATAAGTATTTGCAATGTAATGCCTGTAATCAAAATAAGAGCAGGGTCATACCGGCCAATAGAGTTGATGGATTTACTACTAAAGAGCCTTTAGAAGTAGTATTTGCTGATTTAATAGGTCCGAAAAAACGAAGTGTAGGAGGAGCTCGCCATATACTAAGTATAATGGACCACTATTCTAGATATGGGTTTTGCTATTTAATGAAGAGCAAAACTGAAACATATCAAAATCTATTTAATTGGCTAAAATTCGCTGAAAGAAAAACTAAAAAGAAATTAGTAACTCTCATCACAGATAATGGTACAGAATTTACAAATAATAAATTTAAAAACAGACTTAGAATGTTAGGTATTCAACATAAAATGTCTGCACCATATAGGCCACAACATAATACTTTTATAGAGAGAAGAGGCCAAACATTACAATCAATGGCACGAACTATGGTGTCTGATTCAGGATTACCTGACAATTTATGGGGAGAAGCAATAATGTGTGGTAATCATATATTAAATAATGTTGTTAATTCAACAACAGGTGAATTACCATTCACACTGTGGCATGGTACAAAACCTGATTTAAGTTACATGCACACATTTGGAGCACCAGCATGGGTGCATATCCCTACACAACTTAGATACAAAGGACAGCATAGAGCTAAAAGATTGATTTTTGTAGGTTATACATCTAATCATAGATCTTATAGATTCTGGAAACCAGGTACATCTAGAGTTTACACCAGTGCTAGTGCAAAATTCCTAGAACATGTAGGATGGAATAGATTAGAGCAAGATTTAAATAATAAAGTATTTATTGAACCCTACAAAAAACAGAAAGATCAGATTAGCTATAAGAAGAGTCCAATTAAAGAAGAAGTCCATGAAGAGCAAATAGGACCAGAACAAGAGGAAATAGTTGATCAGGAATAGTTACATGATCAAGAACAATTAATAGAGGAAAGTCCACCTGTAAGTCCTATAATACCTAGACGTACTACACGTGTAACTAGACCACCTGATAGGTATCAAGCAAGTATAGTTTGCCAAGTAACTAAAGTTCCAACTAGTGTAGATGAACTTAGGATGTATCCTGCTAAAGGATCAGGAGAATTGGCAAAAGGCTATGGAAAAAGAACTAAATTCATTAAAGGTAATGAAAGTGTATGAAGATGCCAAATTACCTCCAGGAGAAAAATCCATTGGGTGTAAATGGATATTTAAAGTAAAAACTGGAAATGATGGGACTGTTACACATAAAGCTAGGTTAGTAGCTCAAGGATTTAATCAAACTGCATCTGATTATGATGAAGTTTTTGCGCCAAGCCTTAAAGCTACATCTTTAAGAGCAGCATTAGTGTGGGCAGCTAAGAAAAACTATGTCATTAACCATTTAGATGTAGAAACTGCTTATCTACATGCACCATTGCAGCACACTATATATTTAAGAAAACCAATTGGTATAAATGACAATAAAGTAAATAATAATGATTGTTGGAAACTCAAAAAGAGTCTTTACGGGTTGAAACAATCTGGGTTTGAGTGGAACCAATATATTGTGAAAGAATTAAACAATATAGGTTTTAAATCTGGTTTAGCAGATCCGTGTGTGTTTAAAAGAGAAAATAATGGAACGGTGTCATTATTGTTATTATTTACAGATGATATTGCTTTAATAACTAAGACTAATAATGAAGCTAATGAAATTTTATCATTATTAGCCAAAAAGATAAAAATAAAGCATTTAGGTGAAATTAAAAGGTATCCAGGATTGACAATAAATAAAACAAATAATGGTTTTAAGATATCTCAAGAAGAAAAAATTTGCCAATTAATTAAAACTTATAAGATGGAACTTTGTAAACCGGCAAAGACTCCAATGAGTCAGAAAGTTTGCCAAACTAATGATCAAAGTCCCAAATTTGATAAGTCCATATATCAATCTTTGATTGGTAGCTTATCATATATAAGCAATTGGTCAAGGCCAGATATTGCTTATAGTGTAAATCAGCTGGCACGTTTTAATTCAGATCCAAAAGAATGTCATTGGAAATCCTTAAAAAGAATATTGAGATATCTTAAGGGAACAATAAACCATGCATTATATATAGAACCAAAGGGTGATTTGAGTCTTAGTGCTTATGCAGATGCAAGTTTTGCAACTGATATAAACACTAGAAAATCAACATCTGGGATGGCTATATTATTTGGTAAGACACTAATAGGATGGAGGTCAATCAGACAACAGCATATTAGTTTATCTACGATGGAAGCTGAATTTTCATGTCTGTCATTATTATGCACTGACTTGATTTTCTACAAACAGTTGTTGTTGGACATGGGAATAACTGTGAAAGATTCCATTATGGTGTATGAGGATAACCAATCAGCTATAAAGTTAGCTACTAGTATTGCTGTAAAAACTAGATCAAAACATACTGACTTAAGATATTTAAATGTAAGAGAATCAGTGAAAAATGGATTAATAAAATTGGAATACTGCATGTCAGAAGAAAACATTGCAGACCAATTTACAAAAGCTCAAGGAGCAACTAAGTTTAAAGAAAGTTGCGAAAAATATAATTTAAAAATGTAAATGATTCATAGTTATTATGTAACCTAAAAGGGGAGAATGTTAGGGATAACATTGTTCACCCTAACTGGTTTAGGTGAAATAATAACTTTGAATCATAGTTAGTGTATGTTAGAGTGTATACAGCTTTAACTGGGAAATAGCAATTAAAGGAGTGGTTAAGAAAACAATATAAAAGTAGCAAGACTACGGCTTGCTCTCTCTCTCTCTGGCTTTGATGATCCCTGATTACTGCTTGGAATCAAGACTGCATTGCTCGAATGGGAGAGACAACAAAGGACTGATTTTGTAAGTGAACTGACATAGGATATTCTTCATGGACTTTGCTAAATGAATACCCCTGAATGGACTGACTACATGGTAAATGAATATTGGACTGTTATTTGACTATGCCATAAACTCATACTGGAATAAACTATATTCTTGATAGCACAAGCGTATCTGTTATTTTTACTGTATGTTAATAAACATACAAGCTTAGCTCACTCATTTATCTGTGTGCCTATCTGACTAACGCTGCACATTCTGTTTAGCTTGTCTACCTAACCCTGGTTGGGGAACCCAGGCTTAACAACTATGTATATAGTGATACCTATTATCTTGTAAGTGATTGACAAATCAAAATAAATAAATAAAAATAAGAATAAAGAGTCACATTCTCCAATAGAATTAATTCAACATTTCTTGATGTAAAAATCTCTACCTCAAGGGGCCTGAACACAGTCAGCTCATTTTCCCATGGGAAGAAGAATCACCTAGGCTAAATAACTCTCCCTATCTCCACTCGTCCCCGCTTAGGAATGTGGCAAGCCTGAAACCCTTCCCTCATGACCGCCAAAGAGAAAGTAAGAAATAGAATATATACTAAGCCTAACTAAAATGGCTATAAATATGTCAATTTAAAACTTGACAATATGTATTTTTTCATACTAGGAATAACTGAGACATTCTACAGACGTTGTATTCAGCAGTTCTGACCAGTTCTGGAGAACTGGTAGCAGTATACCACCTCTGACTGACTCTACCCCCAACTATTCTCTGCCTCTCAAATCCCAGCTGATCGTCTGGGTCTTCTTCTGTTGCCCTGCACAGGAGAACAGAGTTGGAAAGCAGGTTAGTGGGTAGGGGAGGGAATGGGATTTTGCAGTAATCTTCCCCTGCCATGCCCATCTAGCCACACCACACCCACCAAGCCACACCCACAGAACCTGTAGTAAAAAAAAATTGAATCCCACCACTGAATTCTACCAATAAATCAATAAGTGATCATAACCAATAACATCAATAACCCCAAAATACACTATCTTGAACACTGTTTGGTTAAACTTCCCCAGAAAAAAAGCCCCAGAGACCTGATTAAAAAAAAAAGACCTGATGGGAAAACTCAGGGGTTGTAAACATTAAAATCCTTTTGAAAGTGTGATAGTCTCAAAGTATTTTCCCATCTAGAAATCAATTACAGATTCAACCTCTTCTGGGAGATCATTCAACCAATGGAGTGCTACATTTGGGAAAACTGGGTCCGATTTACTTCTGACTCTCCTCTCTTATTTTCAGGTGTATGGTGAAGCCAGATTTGTGAATTAAGGCTACAATGAATTATTCAATGGAGGAAAATCTTAATATATACTCCTTCTTAGTAAATTTAGCTTTTTAAAAAATTCTTTTCTGAAATAACTGGGTCTGTTTACTTTCCAAGTAACCTTGGACTTGACTGACTATTTTCAGTTCCAAATTAGCTGTTAATTTCAACTATGTGGTGCTTGTACACTTAAATAGAAAATAACAAGATTGAACTCCATTTAATTCGTAATGAATTTTAAGAATTCTATATATGAAGAGGATAATTCCTGGGTTTTCTTCCATACCTCACCCAGTGGCTGAGAATGTTTTGATGGCAGAAAGCCTTGTGAATAATGCTATATCAAGAGTCAGAATCATCTGAATAGCATTCTGTCCTGTAACATAAACAAACTATTAAGAACTGCCAGCCTACCACATGTTTGTTTAGATAACCACCTAGTATTTTTCTGGCTAGATATACATCCTTAGAAGTCCCTCTCCCAATCACTAAATCCTCTCAGTGCTGTTGCTGGATAAAAAGTCTGTAAAAACATTGTGCAGAGAATAGGAAGATACAATTAGTCCTGTTTGAGCTATAGCATTACCATATGTTTTCTAAACTGACCAGTATCTTCAAGGAACCTATTTTGTCAATTAATTTTTAAGCTAATTTACATAATCTTTGACAATTATGTAAAATACATTTTGGAGGGGTTCTTTTGCAAGGAGCATCAATACAAAGAACTCAGAAGTAGCTGAATGAGTGTCATATAACTGGAGGGAACTTTGTACAATAGATTGTTTTAATGTCTACTAAAACTGACTGGATTAGACAGCCTTGTTTTGAAATATAAACCATAACATGCTCAGCAATTTGGAAAGACATTAATATATACTTTTATGCATGATAAAGAAATATCTTGTCTCCGTAGTACATCTTAATGTCAAAAATGCATAATTTACCACATTCATCTTTTTCACATTCTGTCCCTGAGTCACATATACCTGAATGATAACATCATTAGTAAAATTAAACTGTCTTCAAAGTGGATTGTACATTCAGAGTAAGTAAAATAACTTGCAGCAATATTTCAAAACTAATATCATCCTTGTCTTCTTCAGTTTAACACTCTTGCTTCACACTTCTCACAGGCTGAAATATGTCACATCTTTCATTTGTTATAATCTTTATAACAGCCTTATAATATAAAAAACACCCTTTGTTATTATCTTTGTATTCTAGATCTCGGCCCCAGTCCAAAAAGATTGAGAGTCTTTGAATCACTGATAGATTTATAACAGTGCAAGATGCACATCATGGATTTACACAATAGGTCTTATTGACAATACACCCATTCTCCATTAGTTTCATCTGTAATAGTTATGTTTCAGGGGAACTTGTAAAAAAAATTACAGACTCCTACCTAGTATTTAGGCTTTACAATGAACTCTCTTACTGCATAAGTAGAAAATGAATGCTTTTTGCATAATAGTTATATATTGCTACTCCAAGAACAATGTATTTCTGAATAGGAACACAGTGTAGGAAATTTAAGGCATGTGGCTATGGTCTGAAAACATCTTAAAATATTTAAGTACAGTGGAACCAGAAAGAATCAGTCAGCATATATTTGAAGAGCAAATCAGTTCTCCTTTTGGATCATTTCTACTATTGAAACAAATTGCATGCAAATTCTAATGGATCTAGCAGTCTTGTATTCTGAATAAGCAGAAATATTTTATATTGTTCCTTTATTATTCAGTTGTTCAATACTCTCTAATGAGCACAGTTCATCATATGGTTTTTAGATCTCCCCATGAAATGAGGTGCAAAGAAAAAGAAAATCTTCTCTTAAGAGTTCATCTGGTGTCTGAAATTGAGAATTTGCACTTCTTTTGAAGCAGGAGTGTGACAGAAAGGACATTGGAACAAAAAGGAAATAGAAGAAAAAAGATATATAATTTAGATTTATAAATATTTATGAAGAATAGAAATACTGAAATGTTAAAATTAATCAAAACAAAGGAATATTGAAGCTTCCTAATTATTTTTATGAAGTTATGGCCTTTATCTTGCAAACCCCACATTACATCTACCACATAATTCCTACATAAACTCCTTAACATCCTGAACATAAAATGGAGCTTCTTAAGCCAGGCTATTCTATAATCTTTCTTTCCTCTCCATCTTAAAGCCAACAATCAAATATGTTCATTGTCAGCAGAAAATGCATCTCAGCTTTAATATTGAATGTGCTGCACCTAAAGGCAAAAATATATTCATATATAAATTTCAAAAAACTGAAATCCTCAGAATTTCATTTGTAGGTAAGCATCTTTGAGATATATGTTTTAAAAGACATTACAGAACTAATAAGTTATGTTGTACCATCTCATCTGGGTATGGATTTTCCATGATGGATGAACAAAGAACATTAGAATATAAAGGGTCACCCAATCCATGAATCAGCTGGTTAGACAAGTAGATACCTACAACTTAGGGCAGTGATATAGGAAGTAACTAGAGTTATATGATGATCTTAATTGCAATATCAAATGAATAATTTCATGCTGCATGTGAGAAGGCAATCATGGGACTTGAAGTCCACACATTATAAAGTTGATAAAACTGAAAAATGCTGTATATACATATTTTACTCAGAAATCACATAGATACAATGGGCCTTAAACATTTCAATTTCATTTTCATTTCATTTTCATTTTCATTTTCATTTCATTTTCAATTTTCAATATTTCTACATAACTATGACCAAAACTTCACAGAAGTTCTAAAGTTAGATAAAGACAGTCCATTTAAACAAAATGTTCATTTGTTTATTGAGGTAAATGAATACATATTTTTGTGTAGCAAAAGTATGTGAGGGAGTCAATTAAAGTATGGCTGTTTAGGTATCAGCTTCGAAACCAAAAGACTATCAGTTCTATTCCCACTTTAGGCATAAAACTAGCTGGGTTACCATATTAGCAGATTTATTTCTTATGAAATAAACTATTAGCCCATCTTCACAGCACACAAAATGTTTCTTCTGCTAATTTTAGCACCAGGATTCTTTTTTTTTTTTTTTTTAAGTTATATTTCTGCAACTTAAAACATAGTAGAGAAATAGTCGTAGAGAAATAAGTAAAGAACATACAGCAGACTGATGCAAATTAGCTGATGTTTGCCAGGAAAAATAAACAAGTAAATCCTGGATGGGTCTTGCAGAACTTGGGTCTGTAAGAAGAAATTAATGTTAATAACAAAATCAAGAGAGCAATAAAGGGCAAATGAAATGAGAGATACTGTTAGACAATTCAGAATCAGGAAAAAAAATCCTAAAATTAAAGACATGGGAAAGTGGTTCCAAGAAGCAAACAGATAAAAAGAACATGAAAGAATTAGGAAATATAAAATTAGGAAATATAAAAATATGTTGGACTGATTGCAAGACAAAGATACCAAAGGGGAGAGGGAATTGAAACAGAAGTTCAGGCTAAAGCAGTGACTTGGAAAAAGTAGGGAAAAAAAGCTTAAATCCAAATACTGGAAAACAAAATTGATGGAACTTGTTGAGATAGCCAAATTGATTACTTTAATTACAGATAGAACATTGTCTAATTTTAAGGTTGTTTGGAAATACCGTATTGACTTTTTGTTGGAAACAGAAAAATAATGAAATTATTTTAGTATGAAATCATAAAATTATGAAATATGGGTTTGAAAATTAGAATAAAAAAAACACATTACTTATGAAATGTAATAGAGAAAATATAAACAATGCTATCACCATAGAATAAATGGTTAACATATACCTGTACTTATAACTGCTGCAAAAGAAAATCATTATTTCCAGTATGGAGACAATATTCTTTCTAATATAAGAGGCTGACATACATGCAAAGCCGAGGAAATAAATTGAAGCTACTAGATGATATTGGAAGGGAAAGAATCAGATAAGAAAATGGAGATTGTTGTCTTTTTCTTAGGGAAAGCAGGCAAGCCACAGAGACTGTGTAATCAACGCAAGCAAGGAGCCACACATTGTTATGCCAGGGAGGCAAGATGAGAAGTGACTGGGCAGAGTGGAGAGGGGCAAGCCGGTGGGAGGGGTGAGCAGGTGGGTAGAGTGAGCAGTAAGTGGATGGGTGGAGTGAGCAGTAATGAATTTTAAGAATTCTATATATGAAGAGGATAATTCCTGGGTTTTCTTCCATACCTCACCCATTGGCTGAGAATGTTTTGATGGCAGAAAGCCTTGGGAATAATGCTATATCAAGAGTCAGAATCATCTGAATAGCATTCTGTCCTGTAACATAAACCAACTATTAAGGCCCGGTCCCTCTGGCCGATGGATGCAAAATGTATGCATAAAGGACACAGCGGATGAGCAAAATTTTGGGGATGGCTCCATCCATTGTCATCCACTGCAAGAAGTGGTGAAAATTTGCATAAAGAGAACGGAGAAGAACGGAAAAGAACGGATGTGGGTAGTATGTCGCGGGGATGTTAAATGGATGTTTATAGGAAGCCTCGCGGATGAAAGCGGATGGAAGCGGATGACACCTCCGTAGGGGTTCCGGGGGAGAATTTCAAAGTGGACGAATAGCAGAAGGAGCAGATGCATCAGGGATGAATCAGATGTATCACGGACGCCTATAGGAAACAAAGGGGATGTCGCATGGATATATATCGGATGCAAAGCGTTCACTGCCATGCGGAACACCATGGTTCATCAGTCAGGCAAGAAGAGGAAGCCTGTGCCAACTTGTTCAAGCCCAGGCAAGGTGAAGAAGGCCAGAACCAGAATCCCACCCCCTGGCACTGACTCTGAAGCTGCTGTTGCTGCTGCTGCTATGGTGGACCAGCCCAAGGCCCTCAAAGCCCTGCTGCTGAAGGCCCTGCTGCTCAAGCCCCTGAAGGCCCTGCTCAAGCCCCTGCCAGAGGGAGGAAGAGGCAAGGGAAGCAGAAGGGAGAGAGGAAACAGTACACTGCTTCCGAGGACCATGAGGATAAGGTGCTGGACTGGCTGAGGGAGAATGAGTACCTGTGGAGAAAGGGCCACAGACTGTATCGTGACACCAAGAAGAAGCAGGCAGCTTGGAGAGACAAGGCAGAGAGCCTGGGTTACACTGCAGAAGTACTCTTTGAATGGTGGAAGCACATGTGCACCTGGTATGGCAAGCTACACCTCAAGAAATCCGGGCAGGCCACGGTCAAGTTCATTGACCGGGAGATGTACGTCATGGCCAAGTGCAGTTTCCTGGAGGGTGAGATCCGCCACCGAGGAGCAGCCCCTCTGAGACCCCTCTCCCGCAGACAGCCCACAGACAGCCAGTCCTCTTCCAGCCAGGAGCCAGCTACCCTGTCCAGGCAGGTGTCCTCAGAGGGCCCCACGGCAGAGACCCCCCCGACAGCTGCACTCCCCATGCCGGCAGACCTGGAGGATCCTGTGATACCCTGCTGGCACAAATGGAGGAAGAAGCAGCAGCCACCAGAGGTCAACCCACCCCCACCCCCAGCTCCAGAGGATGCAGGCAGAGAGGCAGACTGGAGGGCCAGGACCACAGTGTGCTGTTGGAGATCAGGGACACAATGAAGACCAGCACAGAACTTCTCTCTCAGCTGGTCCACAGTGAATACCATCCTCGGACTGGGAGCCCTTCATCACCTATGTGAGCCAGACCCTGAGGGACCGGCCCGAGGACCAGTATCAGGTGATGAAGCAGAAAATCACAGCACTTCTGCACAACCCTCAAGGCCAAGCTGAAGCTGCTCCTACCCAGTCCAGGTCTACTCCTCCACCCCAGGCAATGTCACAGCCCTTCCACGGCTTTCAACAGCCCCTCACTTACCAAGGCTACGACTACCAGGACTTCCCACAGCAGAAGCAGAACTTCCCAGCCCAGGTTCATCGGACGCCACAGACGCCACTCCTCACCCAGCTGCAGACAAGACAGCCCCACTACACTGCTCCCAACCCTTCCTCCACCCTACAGCCAAGCCCCTCAATGGACAATCTGTCATCAATATTGGGCCTGACATCTCAAGTCCTTGATGAAGGGCCCCTCAACATCACGGGACTGAGTCAGCTCTCAGATAGCTTCCTGAACACACCATCCCCTGTTGTACCCTCGGGGCTAAGCACCCTAATGGTGCCTCAGACCAGCACTCAAGCCACAGCCACCTCCACAGTCCCTGCACACTTAACAGCTGAGACCATGGACATGACTCAGAGTGACTGAGAATAGTGTCAGAGACTGAGTTGTTTACTTGTTAAGTTTATCTTTGCTTAAGACACTTTATATGGTTCATTTTGCTTATTTAATAAAGTCATAAAGTTTACCTAAGAAAGTTAATAAAGGTTAACTTTGCTTAAGACACTTGGTTCACTTTTTGTACTTTATAAAGTGTTGGTGAAAACTTTGAAAAAATGGTTAAGCCTTTGCATGCTTGTGGGATAGATAAGGATAGTTGTGGGACAGATAAACCTCCAGTGCAAGCATAGTGGGACTGTATGGTCCACCATCCCAGCTGCCACATATATGGACCTTTATTATCAATAACAATTTATTCATTGATCAACACATTTTAAAATAAACAAAGCTTTTTATTAATGCCCTATTCATTGTCGGACCACTCAACATACATGGCACAATCTCATCAGTGATATGTGATAGTCTCAAGGAAGCATCCATTAAGCATCTACCATCCTGTCTTGCCACTCCACTGCTCCAGCTGGGGAGTTACACCAGTGTCTCAGGAGGTTGCACTGCTTCTTCCCTTCACGTGAAGCTCTGTTGGGACCTTGCACATCCAGAGTGTCTATCAGGTTTCGCCCTTGCCTCCATTCACCAGGCTCCATGTCCCCATTGCCTTGTTGGTGGTCCACAAGCCTGTTCTGCAACACTGGGTAGCGGGTGCGCATGAGATTGTGCAGGATGCAGCAAGCTTCCACGATCTCCTCACGGTCTCTGGGCGATGCTGCATGGTGGTGAGAAGTATCTAGAACCTGTTGGCCAGGATGCCAAAGGCGTTCTCCACCACCAGCCTTGCCCTGGACAGCCTGTAGTTGAAGATCCTCTCTTCACGGGTGAGGCATCTGGAAGTGTAGGGCTTCATGAGGTAGGTTCTCAGGGAGAATGCATCATCACCAACGATGAAGTAGGGCACGTCTTCTGTGTCAATGGGTAGGCGGTCTGGACCTGGAAAACCCATGATGAGGTTGCATTCCAGCCCATCCTTGAGGTCACGTGGGTTATATATCTGGGCATCTGAAGCATGCCCGTTGCCTGAAGCCTCGATGTAGATGAACTTGTAGTCAGCATCAACCATGGCAAAGAGGATGATACTGAAGACACCCTTGTAGTTGTAATAAATGGACCCTGAGTTGGCTGGAGCTTTTCAGGCCACGTGCTTCCCATCTATGGCTCCAACAGTGTGGGGAAAGTTCCACCTCTGATATCACTCTTCTGCAAGTTTTCTCCAGCCTTTTTCAGTGGTGAGGCACTTTAGGAGCTCCTCCACGCATTCTTCAATGATGGCCTGCACCACTTCTCTGACCACTTTGCTGATGCTGTTGTATAGCACCTTCCAGGCATACTGCATGTTTCTGTATGTGGTTTCAGAGGCCAGGTGGTGCAGAGTCAGTGCCACCTTCAGTCCAGGGTCCAGGTTGGGATGGAAGTTGGTGCTAGGCTTGGTCAACCTTGGTCTCAGACGCTCTACAAATTCATCAAACATGGCTGGTGGCATCCTCATGAAGTGCTGGAATTCACGAGGGTCTTCATTCCTCAGCTCCACCCTCAACTGGTCATACAATCCAAATTCCATTCTTCTCATGATCCATCCTCGGACTCACACAGCTCTTGGACATCTCCTTCTTCTCCTTCTGTATAAAACTTGATACAGTCTGAACAGGGCTTGGTTCTGGTGTTGAATGATAGCAGCTACCATAAGGAGTGTGTGAAGATCCATGGTGGAGATCAATGGATGATGTGGAAGAGCAAGACCAAGGGTGAAGAGGTCTGTACCCCATGGCTGCTGGACTCATACTGAGATCCAGATGATTTTCTCCCCCTTTTTATAGAAAATATTGTTTGTCTGCTAGATGTCCTTCTACATACTCTAGACATACTCCAGACATCCTAAAATACGAGATACATCCCAGATACAAACGTTTTGTCCATTTTTAATCCTTCATATACGACATACATACGCTTACATCCTTTCTATTTCCTTGCTACTTACGCTGTTTAGACGTTCCGTGTACCTTTTGTTTCCTCCCTCTTTCCATTTTCAGCTGCAGCAGATGTGAGTTGAGGGGATGGCCAGAGAATGCAGAGAGGATACAGGGGATGTTTAACGGATGATAACAGACATAGAACGTTTGATGCCCGTATATGTTGTGGATGTACATCATATGTGGTGGAAAGTTCATCTGTTTACAAAGTTTTGTGCAGCTCAAAACTTCTTGCATGGATGAAATCGCAGTGGATGGATGCTCAACAGATAGAGCGTATGAAACATGTGTGCAGTGAGTATACAACGGATGCATAGCGTTTTCCAATGGATGGCAAGCTTTTTTTCATGTTTTATATCCTCTTTGCATCCATAAGCGCAGTGGGACCGGTCCTTTAAAAACTGACAGCCTACCACATGTTTGTTTTGATAACCACCTAGTATTTTTCTGGCTAGATATACATCCTTAGAAGTCCCTCTCCCAGTCACTAAATCCTCTCAGTGCTCTTGCTGGATAAAAAATCTGTAAAAACATTGTGCAGAGAATAGGAAGATACAGTTAGTCCTGTTTGAGCTATAGCATTACTATATATTTTCTAAATTGACCAGTATCTTCAAGGAACCTATTTTGTCAATTAATTTTTAAGTTAATTTACATAATCTTTGACAATTATGTAAAATACATTTTGGAGGGGTTCTTTTGCAAGTAGCATCAATACAAAGAACTCAGAAGTAGCTGAATGAGCACATGGAGGTTGTGTGGCCCCTTAAAGATATGCCATCTCACACCATTACTGACCCACTGCCCAACCGATCATGCTGGAGGATGCTTCAGGCAGCAGAATGTTCTCCATGGCCTCTCCAGACCCTGTCACATCTCTCACATATGCTCAGTTTGAACCTGCTTTCATCTGTGAAGAGCACAGGGCACCAGTGCGAATTTGCCAATTTTGGTGTTCTCTGGCAAATGCCAAATGTCCTGCATGGTGTTGGTCTGTGGACATCGGGCCCTCAAACTACCCTCATGGAGTCTGTTTCTGACCATTTGAGCAGACACATGAGCATTTGTGGACCGCTGGAGGTCATTTTGCAGGGCTCTGACAGTGCTCCTCCTGTCCCTCCTTGCACAAAGGTGGAGGTAGCGGTCCTGATGCTGGGTTTTTGCCCTCCTACAGCCTTTTTCATGTCTCCTGATGTACTGGCTTGTCTCCTGGTAGCACCTCCATGCTCTGGACACTACGCTGACAGATACAGCAAACCTTCTTGCCACAGCTCACATTGATGTGCCAATCCTGGATGAATGACTACCTGAGCCACTTGTGTGGGTTGTAGACTTCATCTCATGCTACATTAGAATGAAAGCACCACCAGCATTCAAAAGTGACCAAACCATCAGCCAAAACACATAGGAACTGAGAAGTGGTTTGTGGTCACCACCTGCAGAACCACTCCTTTATTGAGGATGTCTTGTTAACTGCCTATGCTTTCCAACTGTTGTCTATTCCATTTTTATTCCATGTGAAATAGATTGTTAATCAGTGTTGCTACCTAAGTGTGGACAGTTTGATTTCACAGAAGTGTGATTGACTTGAAGTTACATTGTGTTGTTTAAGTGTTCCCTTTATTTTTTTGAACAGTGTATATTACTGGCATGGCGGTAGTTGATATTTTGGTCCTTTTTTATGTTTTTCAAAATGGAATTATAAGAGACACAATAGATACTTTGACTGTTATCACTCATATTATCCTTAAAACCCTATGTTGGGGTTCAAAAAAATCACAGTAGTTATTGCTACTTAAAAAAAAAAAGATGAATGAACCAATTTTATTATTTTGTGAGCCCTTTCTGCAAAAGCCTTTTTTTAAATGCTGAACATTTTTATCCCTAGTCATCTTGAGCAGGTTTGGGGAACTGTGTGTGGTCCATGCTTTGCCCATCTTTAAATCTAAGCTTTTCTATAGGACAAGCTTCTTTCTTTCTCTTTCTTGTCTCAGTCAGGAAAAGAACTCAAGTGGAAGGGAAAACACCTCCACTTCTTTATTTACACTTTAACTTCCCTCTTTCTTGCCTGCCTTTAATCAATCACCTCGCTGCTGTCAGAAACATAAGGGGCCTAGCCAGAAACATTCATACTGGCTATTGTGATCATGCTGATTAACCTAAAAGTCTCTGTAAAGAATGGTTTCACTTTCAACTGTTGACAGTCATCAATGACTAGAAAGAGAAGTGCAGTGTTAAATTAAAATTTGAAATATGTAAGCATCAGTTGAGATCAAATATGGAAGCATGCCACCTGTCTGTCTAAAAAGAATAAAGTCTATATTTTTCCATTGACAGGGCTGTAATCATTTATATCATATTTCCTCCCCATCCAAGCATGAAAAAAAGCTCTTTGAAATGAATGACAAGCAGATGGCATATCAATTTCTGTGCTAGAGATTTTTGGGTACTGTTTGTTACTCCCTGAATAGCAACAATGTGATGATGATGATGATGAAGAAGAAGAAGAAGAAGAAGAAGAAGAAGAAGAAGAAGAAGAAGAAGAAGAAGAAGAAGAAGAAGAGGAAGAGGAAGAGGAAGAGGAAGAGGAAGAGGAAGAGGAAGA
>BLBF01000040.1:21167454-21201073 GCA_015471245.1 Laticauda colubrina
GAAGAAGAAGAAGAAGAAGAAGAAGAAGAAGAAGAAGAAGAAGAAGAGTGAGCTCACTATTATTCCTAATGCTTATGTACCCTATGAAGTTGGAACATGAAAGTTATATTTAAAACTAAATATATGTATATATGCTTTTAAAGTTGTAGCAACGTTTCAGCAGAATCTCATCTGCCATCATCAGGCTTCTGCATTCAGTTCGTCTGTGAGTCAGACTATCACAGCCGTTTAGTTTTAAATTTGAGGCTAGCCGATTGTTGAGCAGAATGGCTTTTTCTTCATCCTGATTGGTTGGGAGTCTTGGTCTGTGTTTATTGGTCTTGGAGTTTGCTTGATTGGTGTTTCTGGTTTCTTCTGTCTGTTTTGTGGTTTTGATTGGCTGGCAACACTGTGTTCCTTCATTGGAGGCTTTCAGTGCAGCTTGGCTTCAAGTAAAGGGACGGCTATCATTTGTTATGAAGCGAGGTTTCATCTGGGTGTCTGGTTGGGGTGTGTTTGAGCTGGAGGTATCAGGGGGAGTCTATTTGTGCCCAGGTGTTTGCCTGGCTTTTGTGTGGAGATCTTTCTGTTTGAGAGTGCAGGCTTCCAAATGATTGACAGTCTGGTGGAATCATCTCTTCTATTCATGCTTTCAGGTCTTTTTTCAATCTCTATGGCTTCTCTGATGATTCTGTGGCTGGGGTTTTCTATAGTGGCTAGGGTTTTGGTGCCATTGAAGTTGATGTTATGACCTTTGGCTTTCAGGTGTTGGGCTGGTGAGGAGGTGTGTTCCAGCTTTTTTACTGACTTTTTGTGTTCATTCAGGTGGGTACTTATTCTTCTATTGGTCTGTCCAATGTATGTGGCCGGGCATTAAGCACAGGGGACTTCATATATGCCTTGGTTTTCCAGGTCAATTTTATCTTTAGGGTTTCTAAGGATGGCTGCTATTTTTTTGTCTGTTTTGAAGGCAGTCTTGATGTGATGCTTGTGTAGTATCTTACTGATTTTGTCTGTAGTACCTCTTATGTAGGGCAGGACAGCTGTTCCATAGGTCTGTTGATCTGCTAGGTCTCTGTTATGTCTTAGTGTGTTTTTGTGGCTCAAGCTGGTGATTTTATTTTTGTGGAAGCCGTTGGCTGTCAGTACTTTAGTCAGGGTGCATAGTTCAGTCTTTATATGTGTCTTGTCTGCCAGGCGTTTGGTTCTGGTGATTAGTGTTTTGGCCACGGAATTTATCTGTGCTGGGTGGTGGTGGGTTTGGGCGTTGAGGTAGTGGTTGGTGTGTGTTTTCTTCTGGTATATGGTGTGTCCTAGTGTGCCATCTGTTCTTTTGTAGATTAGTACATCTAGGAATGGTAGTTGTTTGTTTATTTCCATTTCCATGGTGAACTTGATTTTGGGGTGTGTGCTGTTTAGGTGTGTTAGGAAATTGTTTAGGTTTTCTTTTCCATGGGGCCAAATCACAAATGTGTCATCGATGTATCTTAGCCATAGTTTGGGTTTGTGGGTGGCATTAGACAGGGCTCTGGATTCGAATTCTTCCATGAACAGGTTTGCAATGACGGGTGACAGTGGTGATCCCATAGGGGCTCCTTCAATTTGCTTGTATCTTTGTCCTTTATGTATGAAATATGTGTTGGTTAAGCAGTGTTCTGTTAGTTCCATGAGGTGTTTAGCTGGTTGGTATTTATTTTTGATGATTTCAAGAGTTTCTTTTATCAGGACTTGAGTGAATAGTGAAATCACGTCGAAACTTACAAGCAGATCTTCTTGTTGTACGTGTAGATCTTTGATCATTTCTAAGAAGTGGTATGAGTTTTGTATATATGAAGCTGCGGTTTCAGCATGGGGCTGTTGTTGTTTTGTTAAGTGTTTGCCTAGGTTTTGTAGTGGTGCTCCTTTGGAACTTGCTATGGGTCTGAGAGGTATGCCTTCTTTGTGTATTTTTGGGAGGCCGTATAATTTGGGGCATCTGGAAGATTTTTCTCTTGGGATAATCGTCTTTTGGATTTCCTTGCTTATGTGGCTGGTTATAATTTTTTTCCTGGTTAATTTTTGCAGATATGTGGTTGGGTCTGTATTTATAGGTTTGTATGTGGAGTCTTGGTGTAGGTCTGTCAATTTTGTTTCATAGTATTTTCTATCCATTCCTACTGGGGCATTCCCTTTCTCTGCTGGGAGTATGATTATGCTGTTATCATTTTTCAGGGTTTGTAGCGCTTTGAATTCTTCTTTGTGCAAGTTGCTTTTGGGTGGTTTGCTTGTACATAGGATGTTGGTAACCTGGTGTCTTATTCTGTCAGCTTCATCTGTATTTAATTTGGTTAGGCTGGATTCTACTGTACATATGATGGATTCTGTGGGGATTTTTTTGGTTGCTATAGCATAATTGAATCCTTTGGTTAGGACATCTGTTTCTGTTTTGTTAAGTTCTCTGTTGGAAACATTATATACTAATTGTTTCAGGTGTTGTTATGAGTTGTTGGGAGCTTTCTTGTCATGTTCTAATTTCATTAGTTTCTTTCAGAGTTTTTCATTTTTGTTAGTGGTTTCATTTTCAGCTCTCCAAGTTTTAAGTTGTTTTATCTCATCCCAAAGTAGAGGGTGGATTTTGCTGCTCAATTCCAGGTGTAGTGTTCGAAAATCTTTGTTTAACTGATCCAATTGGAATCTCTTACTGTGGAGCTCGTTCCTGAGTAGAGCCATTTCTGTTCTTTTCAGGATACGTTTAGTAGCTGCTGTGCTGTGATGAAATGTTAATTTGAAGCAGGTTGATGTTGCCATGTTGTCTCTGCAGCTGCATAGGAATTTCAGGTCACATAATATTCCTGCTCTTTTAACTTCCAGCTTCTCATAGGTTTTTGTATGGCTATTCATTTCCTCCCCATAGAGGTCTGATATTTATTTTCTTAAGTTTTCGCGGGTACTTACATGTATGCTGTTCAGCTTCCTTCAGGTATTATCCCACGTCATTGTAGTTGTGCTTTTAAAGTTGTAGCAACATTTCAGCAGAATCTCTTCTGCCATCATCAGGCTTCTGTATTGAGTTCGTCTGTGAGTCAGACGATAACAGCCATTTATTTTTAAATTTGAGGCTAGCCTACAGCTGAGCTAGAATGGCTTTTTCTTTATCCTGATTGGTTGGGAGTCTTGGTCTGTGTTTATTGGTCTTGGAGTTTTTTTGATAGGTGTTTCTGGTTTCTTCTGTTTTGTGGCTTTGATTGGCTGGCAACACTGTGTTCCTGCATTGGAGGCTTTCTGTGCAGGTTGGCTTCAAGTAAAAGGACGGCTATCATCTATTGGGATGCTCGGTTTCATCTGGGTGCCTGATTGGGATGTGTTTGAGTTGGAGGTATCAGGGGGAGTCTGTTTGTGCCCAGGTGTTTGCCTGGCTTTTGGTGTGGAGATCTTTCTGTTTGAGAGTGCAGGCTTCCAAAGGATTGACAGTCTGGTGGAATCATCTCTTCTATTCATGCTTTCAGGTCTTTTTTCTATCTCTATGGCTTCTCTGAACACAAGTATTTATTGAAAAATCATGAGCATGGACCATATTTTGCACAATTAGAGTAATCACCACACCACACACAAAGTCAGTTGTATTTGAGCACTCTTCAATAGAATAGATACTGGTTCTAGCACACTGACAGCCAAAGAATGGGCAACTATTTCAAGTCTGTAAGCTCAATTCTTATTCTATGGACTTTATCTGAAAATGTATCACACCCATAGCCCAACAACCTATTGAAGGTGGAGTGGAACATCGGCATGGAGGGTGGTCTCATACATAAGGGGAGTGTCTGAAACTGTTGCATGCATTCTCTTGACACATGGGATCAAGGTGATGCACAAACCAGATCAAACATTTAGAATGAAAATGATGTGCCCAAAAGAAACTTTACCCAAAGAACAGGCATTTTCGGTGGTTTACCATATCAACTGCAATAACTGTGCAAGCAACTATGTAGGGGAAATAGCCAAGTGGTTACAGACCAAAGTACACGAACATGAATTGACTATCTGGTACAAAGAGCAGCACTCCCAGATCTGGACACATATGAAGGAACACAATCACATATTTAATTTTCAAGAGGCCAAAGTTTTTGCCTGTGATGCAATCAAAGGGGACCCTTGCTGAAAGAAGCTTGGTTTTCCAACAACTCCATCAATAGACATATTTAACTGCTACCAGCCTACCAAGTATTGAGGCACCAAGAAAGATCCTGCAAGAAGAGCACATATTGCTTCTTATCATGAGCAAAGCAACAATTGAATCTAGTGGACAAAACAAGAAGGCCTTTAAGATGGAAGTCTGTTGGGATGAGGGAGGGATCTAGATTGAATGCTGTCAAAGTCACACACACAATGGCCATTGGTTAATTTTATATAAAGGCACATATCTCCTTAAAGGTAGTTTTATGCTCTGACTATGTTAGCAGAGGCCAATGAAAGCTTAGTCACTTTGGGAATATTTTGGACAATGTGCTATGAACACAACCAAAGGCAAGTTTTTATCCCAAGGACACTAATGTTCTAACATTGAAACTGAGATCTCTGCCTTGTAAATCAACATACTATTGTCTACTTCCTTCTAACAAGGAGGTACAAGCAATATATTTAGATACATAACTGTATTTATTTCCCTTTACTTTCCTCATATCTTTACATTATTAGATTTACTATTTCTATTCCAAAAAAGAACAGCATAACTGTACATTTTGCTTGCTCTATTTTTGTGTTTGTAACTTTTTGTACTTGTCCACTTGAATCATTGGTGTTTTGTACTTCATATGTTAGTTGAGACTGTAAAGAGCTGTCATCAAAAACACTTGGAAATAAGTGCAGGTTGCCTTTTGTAATCAAGATTAGGTTGCACTTAGTTAAGATAATTATGTGGATATTATAATCCCTAAAGCTGATTTGTGAATATTCTGAAAATATTTCATTGACACTGCTCTGATTCTGAAATTCAATATAATCTTATTTGCTGTGTGATCTCTGACAGGGAAGCATTCCTCATTTGAATGATTTAATGGTGGGATATTGCAGCAACAATTGGGGAGAAATTGAAACATCATTTCAAAATATGATTTTAAAAACTAAACAATTATTGCCTCAATCAAAGGATGTTGGGAATTTACTTGCAAATTTCTTGCATGAATGATTGAAAGGAGGGAATAAAATTACAGTTAGCCAAATGAGAAACAATTAACCTTACATTAACTTAACCCAAATAATTAACCTTACATCTGAAAAAGGTCTTGATACATTCAATCGCTGTCTATGTCTCTATCTTTGTTCCCCCTGTCCCACTCTCTCTGTGTATGTGTGCATTCAACTCAGTGTGGAATCCTGATAATTGCTTGGACATGTCCTTCCAGTTTTTGCATTAAGATTCAGTAGTTTGCCACTGCTTCTTTGCCAGGGCTGAGAGTGAGTGATTGGTCCGAGGTCACCCACCTGACTTTTTGCCTAAAATGGGACTAGAACTCATGGACTTCTGATTTCTAGTCTAGTGGCTTAGCCACTCAACTAGTTTAGCTCTCCATACATTAAATGATAACATGTGAATAAAAAACAAACATGCAGAAATAGACCTACTGATTTCACAGGAATCCAGGAAGGAAGGAGGGAGGGAAGGAGAGAGGGAGGGAGGGAGACAGACAGACAGACAGACCAGTCACTCTAGCAATCTAATCCTCTTGTCATTTTCCACTTGTAGAGCATGAATGTCTGTTTTGTTAGTACCCCTGTATCTGCAGAGACACTTTATACAATTAAATACCCCAGAACATCAGGAGTCTCCATTGGTGTAGATATTCTATGGAAAGAAAGGCTGTTCTTTTTGCTATTAACTCTCTACCTGTGGAAGAGAGTTAGAATGAACTCAATGCTGATTGAACAGGATTAGAAAACCTAAGCTCCTTATCTGAATTAGTCACTGAACTCAGTGACAATGAGTAGGAAGCACTGTACTATTGACTAAATGTGTATATATGTTTGGTAGCTGAACCCAGATTTCCATAAATTATTGTAATAGTGCACGTATATGTCTGTGTGCGAGAGAAAAAAAAAACTTTTGTGAAAATGGGGAAATCAATTGATTTTTAGAAATGTGATATTTTATTTTAAAGGCAATTAATCAGTAATTATGATGATATTAAAGATGATGCCCCGACTCTATCCTTTATTAAAGTACAGCTTTGATAGAGAACATGCATGTTGATATGAACACTATGTACAACTATTTTATATGCATATCTGTTTATTTATTTGTTTGCTTTTCCAGTGTGTGGATGTCTTTGTGTGTGGATGGGAAAATTATCAGCCTTTTGCAAAGCAGAGGAATCAGGCCATGTGTGTGTAGATCAGATCTTTGTTAAAACCTATTACTTTTTGTTATATATTTCTGAATCCTAGATTCCTAGTCACTTTTCCTAAACTGTGAAGATTGATGTCTGTTTCATGTTCCCACAATGGTTCTGCCCCTTTTTATTTCCCATCCTTATTAACTTTAACTTTTGGCAACCCTAGTTAACAGTTTGTAATATTGGGCTCAGTGCAGAATTATTTTATGTTTATAATCTCCTACATTAGAATCTTCTTTCAGACCTCCTGGTCCACCTGAATAGAATACTAAATCTCCTGTGTGTCTACTAAATAATGAGGTCATATATCAGCTGCAGTAGGTCATAGGAGGACATGAAATCTTGAATCATGTCTGCCTGAGCATCTTCAACATGGAGTTGAAAAGAAAGTATGCCTCTAAATATCAGAGATCATGCAAGGTGCTATTTTAAATAACATAGGATTTGATCATTCATCAATCCTCTTAAAGCTAGTACAATCTCTTAAATTAGCATTTCTGATTCATAGTGGGTAAATATGAAATATTTTTTCTTCCTAAAACATGTTACTGAAGCATAAACTGCTTCCCCTGTATTATTATACCCATTATACATGAGACTTTCTTATATGAAAGCTTTTTAAAAAAAAAAAAAAATGGAGCTTGTTTTCTGGTGATATATTTGGTGACACATTTGACAGAAACCTGCAGAGCTGACATTGTGAGCCCAAGTTCAAATCACCTCTGTTTATCAGATTGCTTCTTTGATTTCCTTTATTGAAGAAGCCAAATAGAAAGAAAATACAAAGTTATCATTCTATACTAGATGCTTTTGCATCAGTTCAAGGAGGATGGACTTGTAGAAAAAAGAGTTCAAAATTCAGGACCTTTTGTGCATTAGAAAATGAATGGAGAATGCCCCTGCTGAAATTCCCTGACTTTGAATTCTGATTAAATTATATTTTGCTCAAAGAAGACCATCAAGGACAAGGTATATTAAGATTCATTTCTTCATTTGCCTGTTCCCTGGACAGATTACATAAATCAGATAAAGAATCTTAATCTTTATTAATTTATAACAGGAATCTAAAACAAGGCAAAAACAATGCAAAAATTATCCAATTTTATTTCATATTAGATGTATGTGATAGTTCATGTTACCATCATGTTACCAGCACATAACATTTTGACTATTCAGGGCCACTGTTGATCTTTAAATTGTTGGCTAATACATGTTGGTATAAATTTAATTTTTATTTCATTTATTTGATTTCAGTCACAATTGTAAATAAAATATTGTACTTTTCTGGTAAGTAATAAATTTCATCTTCTGCCTCTTTCAAGCAGTACAATTTAACAGAAAGTTAAAGGCCTGAAGGGCCAGCCTTGGGTTTTAGACTGTTTGACTTGATGTATCTGAAACCAGTTAAACATAACTATGAAGATGACAGAGGTCTCCATATTAACTTCAGAATATTCCAGTGGTCAGAAACCTACATGGGTCCAAGAGCTTTTTCTTTTTCCTAGAGAAAAAGAAATTATCCAATTTATGATGCGAGAGGAACAGGAGGAGAAATATCAGAAGTCACATTAAAATTAATTATGTTGGAAGTAGAATTAATTGATTCAATGTTAATGATTGTATAATTCTAAAAAATTGGTTTCTTGCCAGATTTTTAATTTAACCAACATAAAAAATTCCATACCTGTCCTTCCAAAATCCACCTGTTTTTAATTCATGTTTTTGTATGCACTTTTTACATGCATACTTTTTTTGTGAGAAGTTCATCTTTTGCTTCAAAATCTATTAGACTGGAAGGTCTATAAGTTTTATCAATAATCTATCACAACATTCCTGAAATAAGGTTTGATATTGATTTGCCAAGACAGCCATGATCAGGTACCCAGTGAATGAAAAGGTTTTAAAGTACCTTATTAATTTTAACATTTTTTTATTCATTCAAGCAATTAATAAGGATTTAATGGATGACATAAAAAGCATGTATACCAAGCAAGATGGACCAAGATCTCTTTCAAACTCCTTAATAATATCAGCAAAAATATCTCAAGGGTGGCAAATCTCCATAGTAGGAGTTAGGTTTCATGCTGAATGTCCCAGCTCAAAAGCCAGTATTATATTTGTTATAAAAAAACCTGGCACCATGACTTCATGAACATGCTTCTATGGTCACAAGACTGCAAAATCTGATCTTGTAAAAAATCCCAAACACATTAGGTCAAAATGAGTTCTAAATTTTTCTTAGTAAGTCCCTTTTTACCTTAGTAAGCCACATAATACCTTAATTCAGGGTAGAGTTGGGGTGACTGGATGGATGCCCTTCCTGATGTCACATGGAGTTCACAGCAAAAAATAAATGTGTGTGCTCTTGGACAGAAAGATCTGTTGCTACCAAAGATCGATCGCTCAACCTTCTGAATGGGGATAAGCACCTTCACCACTAGGCCACCACATCATTCTCTAAGCCAGGGGTGTCAAACTCAATTTCACTGAGACTGTGTCAGTATTGTGTTTGATATTGGGGGGGGGGGCAGGATGTGTGTGCCTGGGGTAGGCATGGCCAAATTAACATAAATCATGTTGGAGCATTTATGGTGGCCCGAGAGTTCTGCCAGCTAAAACGGTCTCCTGAACTCTGTGTTTGGCTGCAACTGCTTCTTGCAACACTCTGCCAGTGAAAATGGAGCTCAAGAGGTTGCACACAACTCTCCTGAGCTCCATTTTTGCTGGCAAAGGCACCATACACCAGTCCTTCTCTCTTTTGGGCAAAGATCTAAGCACCCATGGGCCGGGGCTGGTTCCTGGGCCTTGAATTTGACATTTCTGCTTTAATCTTTTCTTAATATGAAGGAGAAATCAAAATATGTCACTAAACTTCTCAAAATACAATGGTATTCTGCACTGCTGGCACAACTATCATGCAGTAATCACAATTTTTTTAGACTCATGTTTCATGATATTGCAATACTAATCCAGGAAATATAACTCAAATATTTTGGGGGGTGGTTCCCACTAAAAGACCAAAAAAGAATCATTTGATACTAACATCTTTGAAACCATCATCCTGCCAAACATTAGACCATTTATACATGTAGATGTTGTTAGGAATATAAATCACCTAACAGGTATTTGGGTTAGAAATATATAAACCAGGATAAACATTTTAGTACTATGTCTTTAAGAGATTGCAAAAACTGCAATTGGGTGTAGTTTTTCAAATGGCCATAAGATGGAGCCAGAAACCTGGATTTTTTTCTCTGAGTCTCAGAAGAGAGCTATCTCTGTTTCCTTCTGTTGGAAAGTATTGCTGTTCCTCCATTTTTCCTAATTGACTGATATTTCTGGATTTGATATAAGTTTGTTACTGAACTGTTTTTGACACTGGAATTTGTTACTGAATTATCCCTGGATTGAAAACTGACTGATTTTACCTGTGAATGACTTAGGACTGCATATTTTGGACTTTGCTTAACGTTTCTGGTAGTAAAAACCTACATTTACTGTACAGTGTATCTGTGTACTGTGTGTTTATTATTCAAACGCTTCTGTAAAATACGTCTCCCTGTACGTGCTCATTCTCCTAATGGGGAATTACCTCAACAGATGTCAGACAGCAAGATGTATAAAAGGTTCATCCGTGATTATAAATAGGAGGTAATTTAAAAGTCAGAAAAATTGGCACAGAGACACAACTAAAAAATAACTTCGCAGATAATTTTGAAAGACTGTAAAAAAAATGCAGTTAAATCATGAATTTAAGTCCATGTCACACTTCACCAATGGATGCAAAGAGGATGTAAAATGGACAAAAAAGCTTGCCATCCGTTGGTTAACGTGATGTATCCGTTCTGTATTCACTGCCTCCGTTTTGCTTCCTCTCTATCCGTCCAGAATCCGTTTATGGACGTTTCATCCACTCAGAAAGTTTTGAGCTGCTCAAAACTTTTGCACGGAAAATGTATCCAATTCGTCCATTCTGCATCCGCTACGCATCTGCTAAGAATCCGTTCTGCATCCATTACGCATCCGCTATATCCGCTAGGCATCCGTTCCGCATCCGCGCAACTCGCATCCGCTCGGATGCAGGGAGGAAGCAGAATGGATGCAGAACGGATGCAGAACAGATGCCTAGCATGTGCACCACGGAAACAAAGCATGTAAAATGAAAAAAATGTTCGCAGAGGGGACCTATCTCAGATATTAAGGATGCCTAGAGGATGCAAAGGGACACCTATATTGCCTATAAAAAGGGGGAGCAACACATCTGGATCTCACTTTCAGAACAGCAGCCCTGTTGTTGTAGAGGTGCAGACCTCTACAGCCTTCATCTGACTCTTGCTCTTCCACAGCATCCAGTCATGTCCACCGTGGATCGTAACAAAGTCCTTTTGGCAGCCACCATCCTTCTGCAACAGTGCGAAGCCATCTACAGGCTCTGTGAACTCTACTATGGGAAGAAAAAGAGGCAGCCAAGAAGCGTCTGGGTATGAAGATGGCTCACCAGAAGAGCAGAGGATGGACTGTACAACAAACAGATGGTGGAGCTCAGGAACGAAGACACTCAGGCATTCCAGAACTTCATGAGGATGCCTCCAGCCATGTTTGATGAAGTTGTGCAGCGGCTGACACCTAGGTTGACCAAGGCAAACACCAACTTCCGGCCCAGCCTGGAATGTGGGCTCAAGGTGGCACTCACTCTGCGCCACCTGGCCTAAGGGACCACCTACAGGAGCATGCAGTATGGCTGGAGGGTGCCACACAACACCATCAGCATTGTGATCAGAGAAGTGGTGCAGGCCATCATCGAAGAATATCTGCAGGAGCTCCTCCAGTGCCCCTCCACTGATGAAGGATGGAAGAAAGTTGCAGAGCACTGGTATCAGAGGTGGAACTTCCCACACACCGTTGGAGCCATAGATGGCAAGCACGTGGCCTGCAAAGCGCCAGCCAACTCAGGGTCCTCTTTTCACAACTACAAGGGCTTCTTCAGCATCATCCTCTTCACCATGGTCGATGCTGACTACAAGTTCATGTACATCGATGCTTCAGGCAACGGCTCATCTTCAGATGCCCTGGTATACAATGCAAGTGACCTCAAGGGTAGGCTGGAACACAACCTCATCATGGGCTTCCCAGATCCAGACCCCCTGCCCAACGACACGCAAGATGTGCCCTACTTCATCGTGGGGGATGACGCCTTCTCCCTCAGAACCTACCTCATGAAGCCCTACACCTCCAAATACCTCACCCGTGAAGAGAGGATCTTCAACTACAGGCTGTCCAGGGCAATGCGGGTGGTGGAGAACGCCTTTGGCATCCTGGCCAACAGGTTCCAGGAACTTCTCACCACCATGCAGCATAGACCAGAGACCGTGAGGAGGAGGATGGAAGCTTGCTGCATCCTGCACAATCTCATGCGCACCCGCTACCCAGTCTGGACCTCCAGCAAGGCAATGGGGACATGGAGCCTGGGAAATGGAGGCAAGGGTGAAACCTGATAGACACTCAGGATATGCAAGGCCCCAACAGAGCCTCACATGAAGGAAAGAAGCAGCGCAACCTCCTGAAACATTGGTGCAACTCCCCAGCTGGAGCGGTGGAGTGGCAAGACAGGATGATAGATGCTTAATGGATGCTTACTTCAGCCTGTCTCATCACACTGATGAGATTGGGCCACGTATGTTGGGTGGGCCTACAATGAACAGGGCATTTAATAAAGAGTTGTGTTTATGTTCAATTATGTGGATCAATGCTTACATTGTTATTTATAAAAAAGGGCCAAAGGTTTGGCACCTGGGAGGGTGGACCATACAGTCACACTATGCTTGCACTGGAGGTTTATCTATCCCACAGCTATTACCCATCCCAAAGGTATCCCTGCCCATCCCACTGCTATCTTAACCCATCGTACAAGCATGCAAAGGCTTAAACCATTTCTAAAAGTTTACACCAAGACTTTACTAAAAAATCCATCAGAACACAAATATTACAAGTGGCAAGAGAAAAAGCATTGAAATATAAAAACAAAGAGATTGTAGTTTTAAAACAAATACCTAGAAGAGTGAGAGAGATGAGAAGAGAATATCGATTTTTGACCAAAGTGCTACTGGAAAATGAAGTGAACTACAGATGGCTGATACCAGAAGGACTAATTTTTACGTGGCAAGAGCAGAGACATAGAATTGACTCGATTGAAAAAGCAGAACTTTTTTATGCAGAATTTTTTGGAAGAAAAAAAGAGGTGGCAGAGAAAGAGATCTCATTAATTGAGCTTCTGGAGGAACAACTGGAGACTGAAAAAGAGAAAGGAGTTGCAGGTGGACAGGTAGACAGTAAAGAACAACGTGAAGTGAGAGCTACGAGAGCTGTTAGACCTAAATATAAAGCATAATTATGGAAGAAAAAAAATTGATTACAATGAATATAAATGGACTTAACTCAGCTGTTAAAAGAAGGAAAACTTTTCACAAATTAGAGAAATTAAAATTTGATATAATTTGCTTACAAGAAGTTCATATTAAAAAGCAACATGAGCATTTGTTAGTACAGCCAAAATTAGGGAAAATATTTACTTCTTTGATTCAATGTAAGAAAAGAGGAGTGGTTCTCTACATTAAAGAAGATATTCTAGCAAAACTGATCTACACGGATGAAGATGGAAGAGTATTAATGGTGGAAATAATGGATAATAATAAAAAAATACTCTTGATTGCAATTTATGCTCCGAATGATAAACAAGAAGAGTTTTATAAAAAACTACATATGGAAATAATTAGACTGGACTATGTTAACATAATCATGATGGGAGATTTTAATGGAATTGTGGACAATAAATTGGACTATATAACAACAACAACAAAACAAAATAGAAAGATTCTCCCTAAATCTTTTTTTAAAATGACAGATGAATTAACCTTAAAAGATATTTGGAGAGAAAGAAATGTTAAAACTAAACAATATACTTTTTATTCTAATAGACATTTATCATGGTCCAGGTTAGATATGATTTGGATCTCAACAGAACTAATATCTACTATTCAAGAAACAAATATTGAAATAAGTACTTGGGCAGATCATAGTCCAATGACAATTAAATGGAAGGGACAAAGAAAAAGATCGAGATGGACATTAAACAATACCATTTTAAAGGAGAAAGATTTTATACAATGGATGGAGAAGGAATTGGTCTTTTTTTTTAAAGAAAATAAAAAAGAAGATACCTCAATACAGAATGTTTGGGATACAATGAAGGCATATGTAAGAGGTTTGATAATAGACTATACAAGAAAAAAGAATATTAGAAAAAGACAAACCTCTAAGGCCTTGGAAGATGAATATATAAGACTTGAAAAAGAATTACAGAAAATACCACAGAAAAAAGATATTAAATTGAAACTGGATGTAATTAAGCATAAAATGGAATTAATAGAGAAAGAAGAACTGGCACATTTAAATAAAACTATGTTGAAGTTTATATGGCAAGGTAAAAAAGCGAGAATAAAGTTAAAACTTTTGCAAGATGCTAGAAATAGAGGAGGTTTTGGCCTGCCTAATTGGGAATTGTATTATCAAGCTGCAAGTTTGATGTGGGTCAAAGAATGGATAACATTAAGAAAACATAGATTGTTGACATTAGAAGGACATGATTTACTGTTGGGCTGGCATGCTTTTTTATGGTACAAGGGAACTAAAACACAGGGGTATTTCAGAAGACATTATATACGGGAGTCTTTGTGGTTAAATTGGGAGAAGATAAAAAAACAATGTTATTTGAAAATTCCAGTTTGGTTATCGACTATTGAAGCATTTTCCTATCCTATGATCTATAAAAAGGAACAAACAGTTAGATATGGGGAACTGTTGGATGAAAAGGGTGGACTTAAAACGATCCAAAATTTAGAGGAACAAGGTATAAGGATGAATTGGTTTTCATATGCGCAAATACACTCAAGATATCTTGAAGATTTTAAAACGGAAGGATTCTATGATAAACAGACTGATTTAGATAAGATATTGATGGGTACTGATGAGAAAGTGATTAAAAAGTTATATGGTTATTTATTGGGAATTAAGCTAGAGGAAGAACAAGTTAAAGAAACTATGATTGCATGGGGGAAGAATTTTGGATATGGAATTGATTTAGAGCAATGGCAAAAATTGTGGTCTCAAAATTATAAAATGACAATGTCAATAGCATATAAAGAAAACTTGTATAAGATGTTTTACAGGTGGCACCTTCCCCCGACAAGAATAGCAAGAATGTTCAAGAATAAATCTGAAAAATGTTGGAAATGTCATCAGATACCTGGCTCATACTATCATATGTGGTGGACTTGTGAGAATGCTAGAAAATATTGGACTAAAATCCACATGTGGTTGGAAAAAATGACAAAGAAACACATAGACTTGAAGCCAGAGATCTTTTTATTGGGAATTTTACCTGATATATATAATAAAGACTTGAAATATTTGATTGTAAATGTATTAACGGCGGCTAGGATTGTATTTGCTAAAAACTGGAAGAATGAGAAAATACCATTGCAGGAAGAAATTATTAAGAAAATATTGGAATGTGCTGAGATGAGTAGATTGAAATTTGAAATTAGAGAACAAGAAGATAAACAATTTTATGCAATTTGGGGTTTTTTTTATCAATGGTTAGATGATAAAATACAATAATAGAGCATTAATATTATATATATGAAGAGTTTTTAGGATTGATTTGTTATGATTATACGACAAATTATAGAATAAACTGTTTGAAGTATTGTTAT
Source organism: Laticauda colubrina (assembly GCA_015471245.1). NCBI lineage: Eukaryota > Metazoa > Chordata > Lepidosauria > Squamata > Elapidae > Laticauda > Laticauda colubrina. The sequence continues at coordinate 21,182,573 of BLBF01000040.1, forward strand.
CTCGCAAAGCATGAATGATTAAAAGTATAGTCAGAAAAAGATTTTTTTTTTTTTTTTTTTTTTAGTAATATTAGAATATGGATTGACAATATGAGTGGTTATGCAATATAATTGTAATTGACACTATAAAATGAATGCACAAAACTGATGAACCAACCGATACACCGGAAGTATATATGAGAGTAGATGTTTTTAATGTTTTGTATGTTTGTTTGTTTGTAGAAAATTAATAAAAACTTTAAAAAAAAAAAAAAAAAGAAATGAAGCAAGTGTATGAATCAAAAATAGACTTTATTAACAAGAAGCTATAAAACAAAAATGAGTCTCTGGCACTCCTCTTGGTCGCTCAGTCTCAGGGGTGAAGGGTCCTGGTGCTGTGGAGGTGGCTGGTGCTGGAGTGCTTGTCATCAGCTCCTCCAGCAGCAGAAGCAGCAGAAGCCCCAGCCCCAGAAGAGCGAGCCAGTGCTGCAGAAGCCCCAGCAGAACCAGAGTGAGGGCCAGGGGGCGGGATGGTAGCCCTGTCCCTCTTGCAAGGGCTGGCAGCAGATAGCTGAGGCTTGCTGTGCATCCGTATGGTTGTGGGGTTGCTGGCTGGCAGGGAGGCTGGCAGAAACCAAGGCTGGCAGGAAGGCTGGCAGGGAGGCTTGCAGGAAGGCTGGCAATAAGGCTGGCAGGGAGGCATGCACCAAGGCTGGCAGGAAGGCTGGCAGGCAGGCAGGCACCAAGACTGGCAGGCAGGCAGGCACCAAGGCTTGCAGGCAGGTATGTACCAAGGCTTGCAGGAAGGCTGGCACCAAGGCTGGCAGGAAGGCTGGCAGGGAGGCATGTACCAAGGCTGGCAGGAAGGCTGACAGGAAGGCAGGCACCAAGGCTGCCAGGAAGGCATGAACCAAGGCTGGCAGGAAGGCAGGCACCAAGGCTGGTAGGCAGGCAGCCAGCAAGTCTGGCAGGGAGGCTGGCAGCAAGACTTGCAGGCAGACATGCAGGCAGGGCAGGCAAGGCAGTCAATCCGTCCGGCAGCAGGTCTTTCCTCTGAATGGTGTCCTGCTCCGAGCTGCTTCCATTATATCCACGGGGCTGATGCAATGCATCCTCCCCGCATGTGCAATTAACACCAGGCATCCATTAGGCTTCCGCTGTGCATCTGCTGTGTATCCGCTGTGCATCCGCTTCATCTGTTCGGCGTCCGTTCTGCATCCGCTGTATCTGTTCCGTGTCCACTTTGCTGAGGTCCCCCGGAAGCCTAGCGGATGGTCCATCCGCTCTCATCCGCTTCCATCCGCTGGGCTTCTGTTCCGCGTCCACTTTCCATCCGCCCTGCATCCTCCCCGTGTCTGTTCCTTTCTGTGTTATCTGCTCCGGTTATGCAAATTTTTGCCCCTTCTGAGAACGGATAACAATGGATGAAACATTTTTCTCATCCGTTGTTAACGTTTTGCATCCATTGGGCAGTGTGACAGGGCCTTTAATCATCTATTATAAATATGCATAATAAAAATAGGAAAGTATTTAGAATAGCCAATGACAAATGGTTTATGCCATGTATTCAGGTCTGCTAACCATTTATTAAGCCCAATAACGTCTTCTGAAATACATCTTTGCAAACTATCCATTTTCTGTATGCTATCCCAATAGAAGGTGTCTCTTTCACCGTGTGAACTCACTGCTGAAGTAATTCATATTGTCATCCTTATCAAAACAGGGATAAAAAAAATCATTTGATGTAGGGATGTTACTAAGTCTTTCAGTTCCCCCCCCACACACACTCATATTCTCTCATAGCTTGCATCAAAATGTTCCATCTTTAAACCTATCATGCCATTAAACTTAATCCAGTCAAAATAGCAAAGCTTCTTTAAAAGGCATGTACTTAATTTGCTGCAATAAATAGTTACTTGTAAGATCTATAAGAATTGTTCTCTAATAATTTAAATGCTGTCATGACTTCTTTGCAGTGGTTTAGCCAGGCATTCTGAAAGATTTGATTTTAAAAATTCCCTGGAGCCAACATAGAGTAATCAGAATAATAAGTAGTGTCTTTCAATGCCATTATCTTAGACATATAAGACATATTTTTTGCTTATGCTGTAAGATACCTAATTATCTCTCTTCAATATATGCAGATAGAATTCCTTGAATTGAGAGAGAAAAAGAAAGAAAGAGGGAGGGAGAGAGAGAGGGAGAGAGAACATTTTGAAAGAACATTTTGAATTTGTCTCATGCACTGTATGTAGCAGGAATACAGAAAGTATTTATTTGTACCCCTTTCTTCCAACATGTGCTCTGAGTGTCAGTTCCTAAACTCATAGATTCAACAAGTCAAGGCTATGCCACAGAGGGGTAAACAGATAACATAATCAGAGTTAGAGGTACCTTATAGGTCATCTAGTCGAACCCTCCACCCAAGCTGGAGACCCTAAACCATTTCTGACAAATGGCAGTCCAATATCTTCTTGAAAGTCTCAAGTGATGATGCTCCCACAGCTTTCAAGGGCAAGTTTTGCCCAAGTCACACTGAACCAACGGATGCAAAGAGGATGTAAAACAGACAAAAAAGCTTGCCATCCGTTCGAAAATGCGATGTACTCACTGCCTCCGTTTTGCTTCCTCTCAATCCGTCCAGCATCCGTTTATTGACGTTTCATCCGCAGAAAATGTATCCAGTTTGTCCATTGTGAATCCGCTACACATCCGTTACGCATCCGTTACGCATCCGCTATATCCGCTAGGCATCCGCTGCGCATCAGCGCAACTCGCATCCGCTCAGACGCAGGGAGGAGTGGAACGGACGCAGAACGGATGCAGAATGGATGCAGCACGGAAACAAAGCGTTTAAAATGGAAAAAACATTCGCAGAGGGGACTTATCTCAGATATTAAGGATGCCTAGAGGATGCAAAGGGACACCTATACTGCCTATAAAAAGGGGGAGCAACTCGTCTGCATCTCACTTTCAGACCAGCAGCCCACCTGTGCAGACCTCTGCAGCCTTCATCTGACTCTTCCTCTTCCACAGCATCCAGTCATGTCCACCGTGGATCGTAACAAAGTCCTTTTGGCAGCTACCATCCTTCTGCAACAGTGCCACCTACAGGCTCTGTGAACTCTACTACGGGAAGAAAAAGAGGCAGCCAAGAAGCGTCTGGCTCCAAAAATGGATCAGGAGAAGAGCAGAGGACGGACTGTACAATAAGCTGATGGTGGAGCTCAGGAACGAAGACACTCGTGCGTTCCAGAACTTCATGAGGATGCCTCCAGCCATGTTTGATGAAGTTGTGGAGCGGCTGACACCTAGGTTGACCAAGGCAAACACCAACCTCGGGCCCAGCCTGGAACCTGGGCTCAAGGTGGCACTCACTCTGTGCCACCTGGCCTCAGGGACTACCTAAAAAAGCATGCAGTATGGCTGGAGGGTGCCACACAACACCATCAGCATTGTGGTCAGAGAAGTGGTGTAGGCCATCATCGAAGAATACAAGGAGGAGCTCCTCCAGTGCCCCTCCACTGAAGAAGGATTGAAGAAAGTTGCAGAGCAGTGGTATCAGAGTTGGAACTTCCCCCATACCGTTGGAGCCATAGATGGGAAGCACTTGGCCTGCAAAGCTCCAGCCAAGTTGGGGTCCACTTATTTCAATGACAAGGGCTTCTTTAGCATCGTCCTCTTCGCCATGGTCGATGCTGACTACAAGTTAATGTACATCGATGCTTCAGGCTACGGCTCATCTTCAGATGCCCAGGTATACAACGCCAGTCACCTCAAGGAGGGGCTGGAAGGCAACCTTATCGTGGGCTTCCCAGATCCAGACCCCCTGCACAACGACACACAAGATGTGTCCTACTTCATCGTGGGGGATGACGCCTTCTCCCTCAGAAACTACCTCATGAAGCCCTACACCTCCAGACTCCTAACCCGTGAAGAGAGGATCTTCAACTACAGACTGTCCAGGGCAAGGCGGGTGGTGAAGAATGCCTTTGGCATCCTGGCCAACAGGTTCCAGGTACTTCTCACCACCATGCAGCATCACCCAGAGACCATGAGGAGGATCGTGGAAGCTTGCTGCATCCTGCACAATCTCATGCACACCCGCTACCCAGTCTTGCAGAACAGGCTCGTGGACCTCCAACAAGTCAATGGGGACATGGAGGCTGGGGAATGGAGGCAAGGGCGAAACCTGATCGACACTCAGGATGTGTAAGGCCCCAACAGAGCCTCACGGGAAGGGAAGAAGCAGCGCAACCTCCTGAAACACTGGTGCAACTCCCCAGCTGGAGCAGTGGAGTGGCAAGACAGGATGGTAGATGCTTAATGGATGCTTCCTTCAGCCTGTCTCATCACACTGATGAGATTGGGCCATGTATGTTGGGTGGGCCTACAATGAACAGGGCGTTTAATAAAGAGATGTGTTTGTGTTGATATGTGTGGATCAATGCTTACATTGTTATTGATAAAAAAGGGCCATAGGTGTGGTACCTGGGAGGGTAGACCATACAGTCCCACTATGCTTGCACTGGAGGTTTGTCTATCCCACAGCTATTAGCCATCCCAAAGGTATCCCTGCTCATTCGACAGGTATCCCTGCCCACCCCACTGCTATCTTAACCCATCCCACAAGCATGCAAAGGCTTAAACCATTTCTAAAATTTTCCACCGAGACTTTATTGAAAAAAAGAAATGAAGCAAGTGTGTTCAATAAACTTTATTGAACAATAAGCTGTAACAGAAAAATAACCCAAGTCAAGTGTCCAAACAAAGTCCACAGATAGCCAGCTACCTGGTCTCTGGCAATCTTATCGGTCACTCGGAGGTGTGCCCAGTCTCAGGGGTGAAGGGTCCAGGTGCTGTGGTTGTGGGTGGTGCTGGAGTGCCTGGCCCTGAGAGGACAACAGGAGACGGTGTGTTGAGGAAGGTGTCAGACAGCTGGCTCAGCCCCGTGATGCTGAGAGGTCCTTCCTCCATGCCATGGGGTGTCAGCCCCAGTACTGATGACAGATGTACTGAGGCTGGGCTTGGCTGTGGGGTGGAGGAAGGAGCAGTGTAGTGGGGCTGTCTGCTCTGCAGCTGGGTGATGACTGTCATGGGTGGCATCATTGGCGTGGGTGGCATCGCTGTCATCGGTGGCATCATTGTCATGGGTGGCATCGGTGGCATCAGTGGAACTGGTGGCAACTGTGTTGCCCGATGACTCTGTGTCTGGACTGGGAAGGGCTGCTGCCTGTGCTGCTGAACCTCCTGGTAGCTGTAGCCCTGGTAGGTGAGGGCCTGTGGGAAGCCTTGGAATGGGAGGGACATCACCTGTGGTGGAGGTGGAGGAGCAGACCTGGACTGGGTGGGAGCAGGTTACTCTGGATCAGGAGGGTTGTGAAGCAGCTCGGTGATCCCGTCCTTCACCAGCTGGTACTGTGGATCTGCCATTTCTTTGAGGGTCTGGTTGACATAGGTGAGTAAGGGCTTGCGGTTGGAGGATGAGGAGTCGGTGTGGACCAGCTGAGAGAGGAGATCTATGCTGGTGTGGATGGTGTCCCTGATCTCCAGCAGGACAGTGTGGCTCTGCCCCTCCTGCTGTCCGGCTCTCTGCCTTTCTGCAGAGGCGGAGCTGGGGGGGGCGGATGCAGCTAGGACTGTGATGGACTCGATGTCTCCTTTCTCCCACCGCACCAGGAAGTCCTCTACGCACTCCACCATGCTTACCACACCTGTCCGCGGGTTCTCCGCCGTGGCATGCTCCACAGAAACCTGCCCGGAGACAGGGACTGACTCTCGGCTGGAAGAGGACTGGCTCTCAGCAGGCTGCCGGAGAGAGAGGGTCATGACAGGGGATGCTGGTGCACCTCGGTGGCGGACCTCACCCTCCAGGAAGCTGCACCTGGCCATGACGTAGGTCTCTCTGTCTGTCAGCTTCACAGTGGCCTGGCCAGATTTCTTCAGGTGCAGCTTCCCGTACCAGGTGTGCATATGTTTCCACCAGCCGAGGAGCACCTCCGAAGTGTAACCCATACTCTCTGCCCTCTCTCTCCAAGCAGTCTGCTTCCGCTTGGTGTCCCTGTACAGCCGGTGTTCCTTCCGCCACAGATAGTCGTTCTCTCTCAGCCACTCCAGCACCTCATCCTTGTGCGTCTCCGCAATGGAGTATTGCCTCCTCTCCCGTTGTCGCATACGCCTCTTCCTCCCTTTGGCAGGACCAAATGGGCCCTCATCAGAGGGGCTCCCAGGTAGTAGGGGCTGCTCCTCCACACCACCAGCAGCAGCAGCAGCACCAGCAGGATCATCATCATCATCATCATCATCATCATCATCATCCTCACCAGCAAGATCATAATCAGCATTATCATCATCATCATCATCATCAGCAGCAGCAGCAGCAGCAGCAGGATTATCAGCAGCAGCAGCAGTGGCAGCACCAGCAGTATCAGCAGCAGCAGGACTAGCAGGACCAGGATCAGCAGCAGTAGAGTAAGCACCAGCAGGGCCAGCAAGTCCAGGAGCATGAGCAGGACCAGGAACACGAACAGGACGAGCAGGACGAGCAAGACCAGGAGCATGAGCAGGACGAGCAAGTCCAGGAGCACGAGCAGGATGAGCAGGACCAGGAGCAGCTTCAACAGAGTAAGCACCAGCAGAAGCACCACCACCAGGAGCAGAGTCAGGGGCAGGGGGCGGGAGGTTGGCCCTGTCCCTCTTGCCAGGGATGGCGGCAGGCTGCTGAGGCTTTCGCTTCCTCCCCATGGTTGTGGGGTTGCTGGCTGGCAGGGAGGCTGGCAGGCACCAAGGCTGGAGGAAGGCTGGCAGGAAGCCAGGCACCAAGACTGGCAGGCAGGCACCAAGGCTGACAGGAAGCCTGGCTGGTAGGCTGACAGGAAGCCTGGCAGGTAGCCTGGCAGGAAGCCTGGCAGGTAGGCTGGCAGGAAGCCTGGCAGGAAGGCAGGCAGGCAGGCACCAAGGCTGGCTGGAAGGCAGGCTGGCAGCAAGGCTGGCAGGCAGGCATGCAGGTAGCGCAGGCAAGGAACTCGAAGTGTCCAGCAGCAGGTCTTTCCTTGGAATGCTGGCCACGTGCGAGCTGCTTCCCTTTATATCCAGGGGGCTTACGCAATGCATCCCCCCCACATGCGCAATTAACGCTCGGCATCCATTCCGCTTCCGCTGTGCATCCGTTAGGCTTCCGCTGTGCATCCGCTTCATCCGCTGTGCATCCGCTTCATCCGCTGTGAATACGTTCTGCATCTGCTCTTTCCGTTCCGCGTCCGCTTTGCTGAGGCCCCCCGGAAGCCTAGCGGATGTGCCATCCGCTCTCATCCGCTTCCATCCGCTGGGCTTCCGTTCCGCATCTGCTTTGCATCCGCCCTGCATCCTCCCCGCATCCGTGTTATCCGTTCCAGTTATCCAAATTTTTGCCCCTTTTGAGAGCGGATAACAACGGATGGAACATTTTGCTCATCCGCTGTGTCCATTTGCATCCGTTGGCCAGTGTGACATGGGCTTAACTTTCATCAAATACAGAAAAGAGGCAGATTTTAAAAATAAATAACACATTTCCTTTCACAGCAACTAAAACAGGAGGTTATATAGGAGCCACATCTGTCCACATCAGAGGTGGTATTCATTAGGTTCTGACCAGTTCTGGAGAACCAATAATGGAAATTTTGAGAAGTTTGGAGAACCAACAAATACCACTTCTGACTGGAGATTTTACAGTATCATTCCCCTGCCATGTCCACCAAGCCACATCCACAGAACTAGTAATAATTTTTTTTGAATCCCACCACTGCTCCACATGCTTTTACTTTACAAGATATGGCACATTTCTAGCAACTGTAGCTACTGCAAACCCAGAAAATATGTTCCATGGTCCTCTCAAGGAAGCAAAGAAATTACTCGGGTTAAGCCATTTGGAAAAGGAGGGTAATTGTCTGTTTTTTTGCTTTCCACAGCAGAGCTGCCCCCTTGTTGCTGAAAAATAATTTCTGTCCCATGGATATGAAACTTCAATTTAAGTCTAATGGCATGAAACCAACTCCCAGCTAAGCCTGCATAGGTTGGCAGATTACCCTTTTCAAAAAACCTGCTTAACATCTGAAGTCCTTATTTCTTCACCCTCTTGCCTGCCTAGTGCTCTAGAGACCAATTAAAGAAAGAGCTCAAGCATAGAATTAGAAAATCTCCTCTTCAAGTTCTGTTATCCAACCTTTTGAAATGTTTTAGCAAGACAGTATTTGGCTTCAACTATTACCTATGCTAACAGAGGAAGAAGTAAGGCCAGCACAGGGTGGACTCTTATCTTATTAATCTTTTTGGTTTAAAGATGTGGTCTTTTTAGTTCCAGAAAAGATAATACTTGTTTAAAAATAAATGGAACACCTTCTATGTCGTACCATGAAGTTTCCAATCAGAGAAGATAGGAATTCTGTTTCTTTGCCATGTTTTATTTTAATTGTTTAATTATACAAAATAAAGAATGCTGTAGGAAAAAATATTCTCAGTGAACTTGGAGTGAACCATCAGTTCATATTTTATATTTATTTTGAAATGCAATAAATTGACACAATGGTGTAAATAATGGAATTCCAAATATTTGGAATTCCTCAGTGTTTCATCTTTTATTTGGAATATTTTGATTATTTTTAGATTCCTGCTAGGAGGGGGTGATTCAGAATGGATTTGTTCAGGATATCTGCCTACTAGATAATGTCTTATGAAACTGAAAGAAGCTCATAGTTTGATATATTTTTACACATAATAATATTTCCCAGTTTTAGCATATCACCAAAATACTTCTCTAGCTCTAATCACTGATATTATTCTGAATAGCACAACCTATCAGAAGCAGCCCCAGAAATTGCTGGAATTTTACATTTCTACTTCTTAAGCTTCTTCTTGCAGATTAATTGTCAATCTACCAATTTTTTTTTTATACTCAAAGGATAGAAAACATGTGATGAGATAAAATGCAGTGTGCTCCTCCATTTCAAATGTAGAATTTGTCTGTCTTTACAATAATCTTGCATCAAACCATAGCAAAAATGAAAAGCCTAAACACAGTTTTTTTTTAAAGAATGCAATATTCCTATCCCTTTCAGTGTGTTTTTACAGGTGGAGATAAATATCTCAATAGATATATATTAAATCCATAAAAATATCATCATGAACAGTTCTTGAAACATACATAAACAGATACAAAAACACACCTTCCCTACTGTTGGAGCTGAATCGTTTCACATGTGCATATAGGGCTGGTAATTATAGGGCTGAGGTGGAATAATGATTATTAAACCAGATTTTAAAAGAAAGAAAAGAGATTTGCTTTCATAAAGTATAAAAGAAAGAAAGTTTGGCATCATCCTCTCATGAGGAAAAATTAAGAACATGTGCTCATTATGCATGTGGATAGAAAGAAAGGTGAAGGATGTTATCCCAGTCACAAAGAACAGGAAGAGTGATAGACAAAAAAGGAACTTAGAGTTAATCATTATGTTATTATCTATATCATTGAAATCTGTAGGGTATGAAATGTAGTAGATTCAATACCACTGGATGTAAATCAACACGAGCCCCTAGGAAATCAAATTCTTTGGATGCATAGATAACCATAAGATCATATTGTACATGCCAAGATATGATAGCTTAGCTTAGCTTCTTTCATGTGTTAATTGATGGACACCATGCTCTTCTCTAAGGTCATCTCCCACAACCCAAATGTAACATGGAAGTATTAATGATGATGTTATACATCTACTCATGTCAGAGTCTTCATGATTCAATGGGAGAAGGTCTTTCAATGTCTTACACTTTGCACTATTAGTTTGAGTTATTCTATGCTCTAGCAGGTGTCCAGTCTCGGTGTTCTTTTGAAACTTGATTTCCTTTTACCACTAACTCTTCCAAGCATAATTGCTTTTTCCAGTGAATTCCCCCACATGACCATAATAAATGAGATGCAGTTTGGTGATTTTGCCTTCTTGTGACATGCCCACTGTTATGTGTCCCAGTACTTGCTTGCTGGTCACTCTTGCTGTCCAAGGAATAAATAGGAGCCTTTTCTGGCAATACAGCTCAAATGATTTTTTATTTTCTTCCCGTCTTGCTTTTTTAAAGTCCAACTTTCACAACCATAGGTAGCCATGTGGAATACAATAGAGAAGATTAATCTACATTTGGCTGCTAGGCTGATGTCCTTGCTTTTCCATATTTGTTCATGTTCATAATTGTTGTGGATTCAGTGAAATGTATGTTTTATTTCCAGGCTGCATTCACTGCTTTGAGTAATATGTGATCTGAGGAAAGTGAATTATTCCACACATTCTCTCTTCACTATCAATTTTTATTTTGATGTTTCCATTCCTTTCATTGGTCATGAGATTTTTTTTTTTTTAATGTTCAGATGGGTGGTACCCCTCAGTAATGCTGCAGGTATGATTTTAACACCTGTAGCCTTGTTGTTTGGCAGCAGATCATTACCCATATAATCTCTTCCTCAAGGATGGCTGGTTCTATTTCTACTTTCTTTCTCTTGTTCTCTTTCTTCATCATCCAGAAGCTAGGCCCCTTTGCTACCTGTATCCATCTTTTCTGTTTCCCTGACAGTTAGAACAATTAATCAGTAGAACAACTTGCCTTCAGAAGTTATGAATACTCCAACTCTGGAAGTTTGTAAGAGATTGGATAACTTTGTCTGAAGTAGTGTAGGGTTTCCTGCCTAAGCAGTGGGTTGGACGAGAACAGTGATGGCGAACCTATGGCATGCGTGCCACAGGTGGCATGCAGAGCCATTTGTGACAGCATCTGAGCCACAGGCAAACTTACCTCATTGCATATGCACATGCCTCACAGCAGATTTTCAGCTGGTTTGAGGCCTTTTTTAGCCTTCCAGGCTTGAAGAAAGCCTCTGCAGCCTGAAAAATAGGCCTATTTATCACTTCCTGTTAATACCAGTGATGGAACGGGCCTATTTTTCAGGCTGCAGAGGCTTTCCTTCAGCCTGGGAGGCTGAAAAAGGCCTCAAACAGGCCGAAAATCAGCTGGGAGGCACAGTGCAGGGAAGGGTGTGAGGGATTGCAGTGCACATGTGCAGGGATGTGTGCTTTGCCTTCTGGGTGCCGGTACGCGAGTGTGCAAGCGCAAGCATGTGCACAATTTTTGGCACAGGAGCCCAAAAAGGTTAGCCACCACTGGACTAGAAGATGTCCAATGTCCTTCCCAACTCTGTTATTTTATTCTAAATGGCTGTTCTTGATGCCTTGTTAGTTAGACAGTTCTTTCTCTTGTTTGCTTTTAATGATGCTTTTGTGAGAAATAAACAGCGTTCAGATCTTTTTGACTTGCATAAATGCATTCCTAATGTGACCCTTCATGTAGTCCACTTTAAGCTGTTTACATCGCTCATCCTGTTAAAGTTCATTGTCCTTCCTTGCTACCCTCTGAAAAGCTGCATTCAGTCTTCTTGCTTCTTCCCATTTGCATGTTGCATTGACTACTTTTCTGTGCTCAGCTACTTTGATGGTTTTATCTGAAAGCTACGTTGTTTCTTGTATGGTATGTATCCAACAATAATTGACTGAATTTCCAGCCACAGTTCATTAGATGTCTTCTCAGTAGTGACCAGTAATTCAAACCTCTTTTTCACTTCAATTGTATATGTAGTAGGGATTTTGGTGACATCAAACATCATTGGAGGCATTGCCTTTTTGAAAGTGAATAGTTTGACTTCAAGCTTGGCCACTGGCAATTCATGATCTGAGTGGTAATCAGCATTTGGATAGGTCTTAACAGTAAGGACTGAGTTGATCCATTGATATAGGACATAGTCAATCTGATTATAGTGAAATCTATTTGGTGAGGTTGAAGTATAACTGGTTAATACTGGAATGACATTGACTGTCATTAATGTACTGATTACATCCCATCATTGATTGAATTATTTTCCCAGAAGTTTCAGATAGATGTTCCTTATGTGACATAATTTCTTTTAAAGGTCTTGGATGTGGGGCTGATAATTTTATCTACAGATATTAATAAAACAGCCTTTTCTAGATACTCTTCAGAAGTGTGGACTTTTAACTCCCAAAATTTTTAACCTCTCTGTAATTCACTAATAACATCATGGGAATTATTATGATTGAACATATATACATATTTATTCTGAATTTGAAGCTTTCCAAAATATTTACCATCTTAGTTCTATGTTAATCTATGATTTTTAAAGTATCCAGAGAGATGCAATTTATAAACCTCTCTGTGTGAGACAATTTTATTTCAAAATATATATTTTAAAATATAAATTTCTATGATTTGTACTGAGTATTTTTTTCTGAAGAGCCATTGGATCCACTGACAGGCAAAATTAAGACAAGTCAAAATATTTTTGCTCTTTCTTTTTTACTTACATTTTTTGAATACCATGCTCTAAGAAGCCCAAAATGATTTATTATCTCAGAGAAAAGGTATTCCCCCATCTGTTCACTATACACACAGATACAACACACATGCTGTACACACATATATAAAACACACACATGCAAGGTATATTGAAGAAAATTGTGCCAAAAACTTTTATAGTAGAAGAAAATTTCTGGGAAATTCATGTTCAAAGTTTAATATTTGTGCTGAAGACATTTACAAAATTAGCAATAAGACAAATTCTGATTAATGTTAACGTCAACACAGTACTTTAAAGTGAGATTGCTTAAAAAGCACTATGACAATAAATGCAATCAGTAACCAAATCAATAAATCTTAGCAGCAAACTAGAAAAAAGAAATGAGCTGTTCTTTAACAAAAGTAAAAGAATAACATCAGAAAACACATGTTAATTTTGGGGAAAAATCAATAAAGTTACTATAGCCCATCAAAAGCTGGCCTCCCAAAATAGAGAACTCTACCCTTGGGATAATAGCACAGGGAACAATGATTAAGATAAGAATATGAAAGAGTGCCTCTTTTTTAATGAAAGAGTGTCTCTTTTTTTTTTTTATGAAAGAGTGTCTCACTGGAAAAAAAATAGTCTTCAGGAAAACCAAACAAGTAATCGTATATCTAAACTATTCTGCTGAGGCAGCAGTTTAGATAATCTGGTATAATGCACTTGCCTCAGTATAAAGTGCCTTTTTATCTCCTTAATCCAAGGAATTCAGCCCAAGGCCTATGGCTGATTGATGCCTTCCTGACAAGGTTGTGCTTCACTGCCTACAACAAATAGATTAATGTTACACTGAAATCTACCTTGAACTTTCCCAGAAATGTTTTCATAGCCAAAAAGGAAATCTCTGTATTTAGAATATCTCTTGATATTTTGAGGCTTACTTTCTTTAAAATGGTGAACATTGCTGCTCCTGATTTTAGATTTTTGTCACCCATTTTTCTACCATTCTGCCCAGATTTTTCAGTCAAAAAAAACCAGTAGAAAATTTCCCTCAAGAACTTGTAAGATATATTAAATGTGGGAAATCAGAGTGGCCAATGGTGGGGAAGTGACTGTACAATGAAAATGATTGTAAATAAAACTCTTACACAATAATTAGCCCAATCACAATCAAGTTGATGCACGACGATCACCATCCAACCAATGGACATTTTATTGACATTCTTGCCTTTAAAAAAAATCAGAAAGCAGAAATGACAAGAAAATCAAAGGATAATCTTTTTTTACAACAGCAATCCTGTAGCAATTTAAATGAAATCTTTACTTCTGATTGACATGGTTGAGTAATGAAACATATATAAGTTTCACAGCTATTTGATCTTTGTTAGAATATTTCCTCAAAACTAATCCATTAAGATGAAGATTCTCTTTCAGGTATGCTCAATGTCTGTATTAATTCACCATGGTTACCCATACATCCATGCCATTTTTTTCACAATCATATTCAAGTAGTTTGTGACTGCCATCTTCCAGAATTTGTGTGTATAATTTTCCAACCCAACCTATATGTCTGACATTCTCTGGTGCTTCTCATACAAATACAAATCCCATTTTATCCTTCTTATATTTTAGAGGCTATTGAGTTTACTGGAGCACTTCAAAGTCACATATATTATCTTCAGATTGTCATGTCCCACACTTTAAAACCAACTAGAGGTAATACAGCAATAGTGTCAGAACAAAATGATTTTGTACCATATACCTGAAGCTTGAAATTTCATTTCCCTTCATTTCTCCCTCCCAGTGCATTATAGACTGAAAAGGGAACAACATATTTTGACCTTTGTGCTACAAAAGTGCTAATAATGAAAAGGTCTTGGATAAGTGAGCATGTAATGTGCCTGGTTCCTAGAATTATTTTTGATCTAACATCAATCTAAATGTCACCAGGAATTAAAAAATAAAACAAAAACTTCTGTAGACAAAAAACCTACTTTTAAAAAGATGTTTTCATTTTAATTTCCCACAATAAATATTTCATTTTCTCCAAGTTCTATATTAATACTTTATTATATTTATCCAGTATAAATAAATAGACCACTATGCATAAAGTCTTCACAGTATTTTACCTGCAATCCTCCTTATTTAGGATCATCTGCTATGATAAACAAACAAAAAAAAAACCTACTCTTAATTGAAGTAGGATATGCTCACATGGGTATTCCAGTGTAATATAATTGTTTCTCGTGTTTTAGAGACTTCCCTGCACATATTAGAACCATCTATGCTTAGTTGTTCCAAAGCAACCTACTGAACATTCTTTCGCATATTTATTATGGTATCTCTGGACACCTGCATAACTGGATAGAAGCATTCCTGTCAAACAGACAACAAATGGTTAAAATTGAGAGTGTCCTATCAAATTCTGTACCTGTCAACAATGGTGTCCCCCAAGGCAGTGTTCTAGGACCAACACTCTTCATACTGTACATAAATGACCTCTGTGATCATATTAAGAGCAACTGTGTTCTCTTCGCTGATGATGTAAAGCTGTTCAATACCACAGACAATACTGCTACCCTTCAAAAAGATCTTGACTATGTATCAGAATGGTCAAACAAATGGCAATTTCAAATCTCAACAAATAAATGCTGTCTTACTTATTGGCAAAAAAAAATAATAATCAGAAAATAAAATACAAGCTGAATAGTCAAGACCTTGTTGATGATCCAAGCTCTGTAAAGGACCTTGGAGTACTCATCTCTAATGATCTAAGTGCTGGAGCCCACTGTAGCTACATAACCAAAAAGGCATTCAGAATTGTTAACCTAATCCTACATAGCTTTTCATCTGGTAATATCACACTACTAACTAGAGCATACAAACATTTGCTAGACCAATACTCAAATACATCTCATCAGTCTGGAACCCACATTACGTATCTGATATTAGCACAATTGAGAAAGTCCAGAAATATTTCACAAGAAGAGTTCTCCACTCCTCTACTTGTTGTAAAATACCTTATGTCACCAGACTTGAAATTCTAGACCTAGAAAACCTTGAATTACGCTGTCTTCAGTCTGATCTAAGTATGGTATATAAAATCATACATTGCAATGACTTACCTGTTAATGAATACTTCAGCTTCAATCATAACAACACAAGAGCACACAAACTCAAGGTTAACAAACCAAACTTGATTTCTGGAAACATGACTTCAGCAACAGATTGGTCAATGTCTGGAATACTCTACCTAACTCTGTGGCTTCTTCCCCAAACCCCAAAAACTTTAACCTTAGACTGTCTACTATTGACCTCACCCCTCTCCTAAGAGTACTGTAGGGGACGTGCATAAGCGCACCAACTTGCCTACCGTCCCTGTCCCATTGTTAACCATTCTAAACTTGATTGCAGGAAATACGACTTCAGCAACAGAGTGGTCAATGTCTAGAATACTCTACCTGACTGTGGTTTCTTCTCCAAACCCTAAAAACTTTAACCTTAGACTGTCTACTATTGACCCTACCGCTTTCCTAAGAAATCTATAGGGGGTGTGCATAAGCACACCAACATGCCTACTGTCCCTGTCCTATTGTTTCTTTTATTTTTCTTATATGTACCCATTTTATGTATTCATAACTATGCATATACTTATACCTATTATCTTGTAAGCGATTGACAAATCAAATAAACAAACAAACAAATAAACAAATAAATATGTGTCTGGGATATTTACATCCAGAATCTGGATGCATTTTTTTCAAAAGTTGCTCATATATAGTGTACAGTGTGATGCCTGTAATTCTGGAATACTGCATCTATAGCTTCCTGAATGCTAGCAATATCTAGTCAACCTTTCAACACATGACAGGAAATCATTAGAAAGTGTTTGTTTCTCTCTCTCTCTCTCTCTCTCTCTCTCTCTCTCTCTCTCTCTCTGTGTGTGTGTGTGTGTGTGAAAGAGAGAGGAGGGATATTTGGGAAGAAGGCAATGGCAAGAAGAAAAATGTAGACAATGTGAAATTCTTAAACACTAGGGCAAATATATAAAAGCAATAAATGATATAAACCAGGGGTCTTAAACTTGAGTTCATTGAGGGCTGCATCAGGGTTGCATTTGACCTCTGGGGATTGGGTACGTATGTCCAGGGTGGGTATGGCCAGCTGGACATCCTCATGTTGGAGCACCTCAAGTGGCCCAAGTATTCTGCAGCTCTCCTGAATTCCAATTTTACTGGCAGAGGCACCACAGGCAGGTCCTTCACAGTTTCCAGGGCAGCCCCATGGCCAGATTTAAGCTTTGAGTTTGATACCCCTGATCTAAAGTATCATCAATGTCCAGATTTCAAAATATTTCACTATCTTTTTTAAAAGCTGTACTAGTTTTTAGAAGACAGCCAGTTTGGTATAGTGGTTAAAGCACTTTATAGAAACCAGAAACCAGTGCCTTACACACAAAGCCAACTATGTTTGAGTCTAGGAAGGAAGGGAGGGAGGGAGGGAGGGCAAACCACTTTTAAAATCTTATCAATAAATCTGCAAGACTTGATTTGAAAATATATGTATACACAATTGAAAAAAGATGAAGTCTAAGTTAAAAAAGACAAAATAATGTCTGCAAGGACAATGCTGCAGATAATACAAATCCTTGAAAAACACTAGTGGACAAGCCAATAACACATCTGCAGTCCACTTATTTGGAAATATAACTGTATGAAAATAGCTGCCTATCTTACAAGAACATTTGGACTGCAGATATAATGTTAACACCTACCGTATGACAATGTTTTCTTTTTTGATCCAAAAAGTGAAATTATCCAAGGCACCACAAAGAATTCAAGACATAGAGAAATCACTCAAAGACTCTTAAAATAGATGCCCAATATAATCTTGTGTATTTTAATTGAAAGAACCTGAGACATATCACCAAGTCCAAGTTCAGTTTAAAAGGGTGTTTCCATCATTTTTTCTTCATAGCAAACTTCATATGAGGGAGACTGAGTTGAGAGATTTTAAATGTTCCAAAATCACCTGTTGAGTTTTTAAAGATGAAGATGGACTTGAAACTAGGTTCCTTTCATTCACTCTAATATTTTCATCAATGCATGTTGGCCCTCTTACAAATAACCCATCTAGACTAGTAGTCTATCATTGTAATGAGTCACTTGATCCTTCAATGATATTTTTTGTTTTCTAGACATATCATGACCCTTATACATTAAGTACATCAGCTTTTTTCCCACTAATCAATAAAGAGAGCATCCAAAGAGATGTTTAATTGTTTTTACTTTATTTCCTTCTCTGCAAACAAACTTTGGAATACAATAAAATAAAATTTCAGATCATTTATCTCAGAGCAAAAGGGATCGGAAAGATTCCATCATCTAGTTTCTTTTAGTTCTGTTTTATGAAGTTTAATCTACAGCTCACTTCCTTTTTTGAAAGTAACAGTTAGTTTTCATAGTAATAGCCAGCCTGGAATGATAGCTGCTATTTTCGTTTAATACAATCCCATTAAGAATCAATATAACCCTTTGATATCATTTTTGGGTGTTCTTTTTTGAAATAAATGCTGTGTTTGTGCTTTATTTTATAACCATTAGCAACTTCATCTGAGGAAAAGTTCTGTGCCTCCTGGAAGGACAACATAACCTCAAGGCATCTAACTGAACTGCTTGAAAAGGTAAAAGGGGGAAAAATCATCAGAGCTCTGGATGACGTACAGTGTATAAATGAGTTTCAAATTTCATTATATGCAAGCTGTTTTCTGTAACATCCCACGCAAAATGTACATTGAAATAACACTTGCAAATTAAAATCTGTTATTACAGTACAATCTTTAGTGAGACCCCAAGAAAATATGGATATGGGTATACTCTAACATAAATGGAAACGTAAAACCAGAGAACATATTTATGTCTTGTTGAAGCTGGAAATTATTAATCTACAACTATTGGAATGTGCAAGTAAAATAATTTTAATCAACTAATTTATTCATTCTATTTGGATTGAAACATTTGAACCCCAAATAACAAAAGTTGCATTAACATTGCCATTATCATCAACTAGAAAGCTTCCCTTGTGGCTTTCCTTTTTCTAAAAGATTGTGTTAAGCCTGGGTTCCCCAACCAGGGTTAGGTAGACAAGCTAAA
>BLBF01000040.1:21231073-21241810 GCA_015471245.1 Laticauda colubrina
AACACCTTAATCCAATGGAGAATTTTCAAATAAAAAAAAAAGCATATCGAAAAACAAAAAATCCCAAAGAAGAAAGGAAAAGAAAAAAGAAAATTTTGAGGCTTTCCCTTTAAAATACAAAACAAAGGTAAAAATATGACAAAAATAAGGGTTTTAAAAAGAAAAAACGAACAGTACAGTTGGTAAGGGGGGGGATGACCCAACTTAAGAAAATAAAAAAAAAACACATTGCACTTTATTTAATTATCCAAGTCTCTTGTTATAGCTCTCTCCAAACGTTAAAGCCAAGTTTCAATTGTTGATAGAAATCCAGAAGAACACCTGCAATAACACTCTTCCGTGCTCTTCCCTCTATCTTATCACGTAGCAATGTCCTTGAAAAAGAATTTCAAAGCTTTCTTTCTCAGCTTTCTCAATTTTGTCTAAGATATTTTCAAGCCTCTAGTTGGCAGTGTTACAAAGTTTCTTTACTCTCACTATCCCCCTCCTTTCCCAGACAAAATGTAATAAAAGTTAAAAAAACAACAACCAAGTATAGCTTAAGGGAGTCTCTAACCTAAAATATTACAAAGTCAAAAACGAAGAGAAAAAATAGATTTAAATAGAGAAAAAAACAGACCAGTTAGCAAATGCAGAACCACGATAGAAGTCCAGCCATGAGAAAAAAAAACATAAAGCAAAGCCTTACTTTGACAGTTCTGTTTAAAAACTGCCACTTATTCAGTTCTGTCAAAACTTTTATGAATTCTTTTTCCCTTTAGGGTGTCCTTTAAAGTCCTTTTAACTCTTAGAATAATAAAAGAACAATTCTCACCAAACCGACACACTTTCTCTTTCAACCTCTTCCGTTCAGAACTTTCCCATCTTCAGCAGCTTTGGTAGCTGCCTCTCTGCCGCTGGCAAAAGGTCCTGGATCAACCAGGGACTTTGCGATATCCCTGGGATCTACAGGACACACCCTTCACTATCACCATCTCTTTGGGACAGTTAGGTCCATTTGGACGGTCCAGGGGCAAAGATATAGGCTGTAATCTCAGACCTCCAAGACTGCATGCAGTATCGTCGTGACGCCAGCTCCTCCTATTTTTCTTTTAATTGTCACTAATAGGGAGAATTTCAATAATCAAAATGAATATTTTACCAGAATTCTATATTTGTTTCAAACAATACCAATTAGGCTTGGAAAGGACTACTTTAAAGATTTAAACAAAATTGTGTTGAAATATATATGGCAAGGTAAGAAAGCGAGAATAAAGTTAAAACTCTTTCAAGATGCTAGAATTAGAGGAAGATTTGGTCTGCCTAATTGGGAATTGTACTGCCAAGCTACAAACTTGACATGGGTTAAGGAATGGATAACATTAAGAAATACTAGATTGTTGGCATTAGAAGGACATGATCTGTTGTTGGGGTGGCATGCCTTTTTATGGTATAAGGGAACTAAAATACAGGGTTATTTTAGAAGACATTATATACGGGAGTCTCTGTGGTTAAATTGGGAGAAGATTAAAAGAATTTGAAAATTCCAGTCTGGTTATCGACTATTGAAGCATTTTCTTATCCTATAATATACCAAAAGGAACAGTTAGATATGGGGAAATTTTGAATGAAAAGGGTGAACTTAAATTGATGCAAAAACTAGAGGAATAAAGTATAAAGATGAATTGGTTTTCTTATGCGCAAATACATTCAAGTTATGAAAAAGACTTTAAAACAGAAAGTTTCTATAATAAATTGACTGATTTTGATAAGATTTTGACAGGTACTGATGAAAAGGTGATTAAAAAATTGTATGGATATTTATTAGAAATTAAACTAGAAGAAGAACAAGTTAAAGAATCTATGATTGCTTGGGGAAGAATTTTGGATATAATTTTGGATATAAAATATTTTGGAAATTGATCTAGAGAAATGGCAAAAATTGTGGTCTCAAAATTATAAAATGACAATGTCAACAGCATTTAAAGAAAATTTGTATAAGATGTTTTACAGGTGGCATTTCCCCCCGACAAGAACAGCAAGAATGTTCAAGAATAAATCCAAAAGATGTTGGAAATGTCAGATACCTGGCTCATATTACCATATGTGGTGGACTTGTGCGGATGCTAAAAAATTGGACTAAAATCCACATGTGGTTGGAAAAAATGACTAAAAAGCATATAGATTTAAAACCAGAGATATTTTTATTGGGAATTCTACCTGATAATACAGCAAAGATTTAACATATTTGATTGTAAATGTATTAACAGCAGCTAGGATTGTATTTGCTAAATTTGGAAAAATGAGAAAATACCATTGCAGAAGGAAATTATCAAGAAAATACTGGAATGTGCTGAAATGAGTAGATTGACATTTGAAATTAGAGAACAAGAGGATAAACAATTTTACAAAATTTGGGACCTATCCCAAATTTTATCTATCAATGGCTAGATAACAAAATATAGTAATAGAATATGTAGAATTATAGAAAATAATGAATATATAAAGATGTATTTCTTTTTTATTATTATTATTATTACATATATAAAATGTTTTTAGGATAGATTTGGAAGGACTATATGAATTGTTATAAAATAAGTACAGTATGAATGAACAAAATTATAGTCAAATGATTGATTAATAATACTAGGATATTCAATTTCTGATAATATGAGTTATTATGTAATGTAACTGTAATTGAGACTATAAAATCGATGCAGAAAAAATTTGTAAACCAACCGACACACTGTTTGTACACTTAGGGAAGAAAGTTGGATGTTTTTATGTTTTGTTTGTTTTTGTTTGTCCTTAAAAATCTATAAAACTTAACCAAAAAAAAAAAAAAAGGTTTCCAAACAATATCATTTTAGAAGCATACAGAATTTTGAGTTTGTGAAGTTCAAGAACTGAAAGCAAAGTGATGATGAGAAAGATCTGCAGAAAAATAAATATATACTTGTGATGCATTTTTCCTAATAGATGTACTTTTTAACTTTTTTCCTTATGTGTACCTTTTTGGAAGCCCTTTTAACATATTATTTCTTTCTTTTTTCTTTAGTTATTTTGTGTAAATATTTTCTTTGGGTAACATTTAGTGAGAATAGCTCTTGAAAAGGAATTAGCTGGATACTTTTATGTAGTAACTTGAGGGAGGCATTTGAAATACCCCATTGTTAGAACACTCTCTATACTTCAATTACCGATGGAGCAAACCCCCTTATTTTTCAACATCAGCTTAAAACAATTCCATTTTTCCAAACTTCCAGTTAGATTACTATTGTTACTTAGGTTTGGATGAATTTTTTGTCCTCTCTTTTAAAATCTTGATTTTCTTTCGAGTCAATGCTGTTTTTATTTGCTGATAGAAATTTTCCAAATTATCATTATTACTTTGGTTCACTTTTTTTAAAGGTCCACATATTGAAATGAATGGAAATGAGTTGCTTCTATTTATTTACTTATTTAAATTCAGAAGATTCAGAAAGGCTAGACTGGTGCACAGATTTGATAAGGAACCTTAATATAAAAAATAACATATGTGCTGTTTTAGCAAACATATAAATCTGCCAATATTATCTTGAGGTTTCTTATTTCAGGAGAGACTAATTTTCAGATGTCAGGTAGTATAGAACTGCTGTTGAGAAAGCTTCTATTCCAGATGAAAAAAAAATCAATATTATTTTCCAGATAACAGAGGTGTCTGCCTATGCAGCTATATAGTTAATTCTGTTTTGTGATAGGCCTGCTTCTGAGAAGCTCCTTTAATCATGTCTTTTTCTTACAAATCTTGACTTGCCAATGAGATACTCCTTAATTGGATGTATTGAACTTTGCCATCTCACTAGAAATCAGAATTTCCCATAAATACATTCTTATTATTTCATTCGTTCATTCATTCATTCATTCATTCATTCATTCATTCATTCATTTCATGTTGCCCTTCCCTTTGTTATGTTCCTTTCAAAGAATTGAAATGTATTTTTTTTTATTCTTTTGAGCTAATTAAAACATTTTTCGTTCCTATTTTCCCAAAGCTGTTCTGTACATACTGAAACAAGGAGAATAATTTATTCTTATTTAAAAAATGAATTTACCTTGACTTTTAGTATCAATAGATCTATTTCACCCTCGAAAAGGTTTCTGTAATGAGAAAATACATTTATGTTTGAAATAACGTGTGTGCCTGACTTTTATCTTCCTCCTTCCTGGTTCATTGGAGTACTAGCCTAATCTAATCAGGGTTCGTATTGAATCTAGGAGGAACTTGGCATGGGGAGCTTTCATTTTTTATTCTCATATGCTGCAAAAGCATTTCCGATGTATTGATGTAATGATGGTCATATTCTTTTGCTTCTCTCGGTGGATTTACCTTTTCTTGAGGTTTTGCTTGTCCATTTGTCTCAAGTAAATTTTCCTTGGGAATTTTTTCCCCTGGGGAAATATACTTTTTTTTCCACTAGCTTTGCAACTTTGCAGAGAATTGCAAGAGCTCAATTTGATGCTGGGATTTTGAAATTGTAAGATGTCAAACTCATGGCCCGCAAGCTTGGATGTGTCATGTGCTGGCTCCACCCAGTTTATTGAAGGTAAAAAAAGTCCTGATTTGCCACGTGATGATGCCATGACATCATGAGTTTGATACCCCTGTTGCAGATTCAAAGTCAGAGCCTTATATAGTTGATTCTGTTAGAAAAGATAAAAGCTTCTCTGTCTAGTTGTATAGTATTTGACGCTCATCTCCGTTTCTTGTATGCTTTCAAAATGCTAGGTGGGCAGGGGTTGGGAAAGGAATGAGACCATTGTGAGCACTTGGATCTTAAATCTGGGCTTTCAGCTTTCCAGCTGACAAGCTCAGCATCTTTAACCACTGAACTATTGCTACTGATTCTATAAAATATGTTATTAAATGGGACGGGGGAAAGAAAGAAATGTTATAAAGCTACATAATTTGAATTCTAAGAGCAAGTGTCAGTAAAATGGTTCTCCCAGTTTCTCTGTTCATGTATATATGCACCTACAAACAGAGACACATATGGAGTCTTTCAGAAGGTTGAAATCTCAAGAATCATTAACTTTCAATTTTATGCCTTTCAATCAGTCCTGTCCCACCAAATTTGGTGGTTTTGAATAAAATCTAAGTAAAGTCAGGCTCAGTGAATTCTTTGAAAGAACCTGAAAGATTGAAATCTAAACTGAGAAACAAAATAAATCCTGATATGAAAGTAAAACAAACAAAAATAAAGAATAAAGAATTTAGTTTTGTGTTTTCTTTCCTTATGAAAAATTGTACTTCCATGTAATCCTTTTAAAAATATTATTTTTGCAATTATTACTACTACTATCAGATAAGTAGAAAAAGAACTTAATGAAGGAACAGATGACTATAATCAAAATTATAAACCTTCAAAATCACTTATGTTGTAGAGTTAGATTTATATATACCTAGGAATAAGTAGATCCTATAAAACATGACATTAAATAGGAGATTAAATTTTAATCAAAATTAAAATGGATTATATAGTATAATACATTTTAATTATAAAATTCATTTAAAAAAATCACCTCCAATTATTTCTCATTCTATTTTGTATAATGTTGGGTGAAAGATAACCAAATTTTCATAACAAGTTAATAAATAAATCAAAAATATTATATGTATTTATTCAAAAATAAGTGTC
The DNA here is from genome assembly GCA_015471245.1 of Laticauda colubrina. Taxonomy (NCBI): domain Eukaryota; kingdom Metazoa; phylum Chordata; class Lepidosauria; order Squamata; family Elapidae; genus Laticauda; species Laticauda colubrina. Next base: position 21,236,731 of record BLBF01000040.1, read on the forward strand.
CCACTGATTAATGATACTTAACACCAAGTTAAATAAAAGACAAAACACTAGTTTTATAAAGAGCAGGGTTCCCCTCATTCCTTCTCATTTTATAATATCTTAATTTAAACTCTAGGCAGGAGAAATTTTGCAAATGCTTTGAAAGAAGAGTACTGAAACTCTGGCTATTAGAGTCTCATTTCTATTAAGAATTCACAAAAAGAAGTAATAAAGACTGGATTAAGCTTGAGCTTTGAAGAATATATATCAGAAGTAGCTCTAAAACCACTGTCAAAAAGCAATAATATCACTATTAAAAGATGAAAATTATGCCAACAGATATAATGTGAGGCACTGCATTGTAAATGTTTGTGTGTATGTCTGTATATAAAGATTAAGGCTACCATATTTGGGCTGCTAAAAATTCAGTTGATTTCTCATGTTAGAAAAGACATTGAAAATCCTAGGACTTTACTGTCATCTAATCTAATAGTAACCTGGATTTTGAAAGCCCAGATTCAGAAGTCTAGTTGGGTTACTGAAAAGGGCTACTTGGTCTTTTGGTTTACTTAAGAAGTTTGTAAGGGCTTTAGTTGGTTTGTGTGCTACACTGATGTCACCTGACAGGATACTATAATCACAAGGAATTAAATTGACAATTAAATGACACATTTCCTATTTCTTCTTACTAGCTGTAAATGCTAGTAACCATAAATTAGACATGGCTTGTTTTCAAGATGATGTCCTGCGAATTCTTTGTCATTTGTGAGAAGATGCTCAGTATGGTACTTTCTTTGGTAGAACAAGTAATAATATAATTGGAGAAAAGAGTAGGATGTTCACTAATGAAGTTTGACCATTGTTCAAAATTATCTTATCAGATGGAGGGGACTGGAGCTGCTTTCATTTTACTGCTATGTGTTATGCCGGCCATCAGAATTAGAAGTCAAAGGATTAATATTAAATTCAAGAAATACAACATACTTGGGTAGATTTACAGAAAAGATAGATAGTTCTTGATATTAAGTAACACAGTTGGAATAGCTGTAGTTTTAAACTTGAGCACAACTCTGTACTGATCAGAAGAAGCAGGTAGTTTTCAGAATCCACTTGTGCGATTAGAATATCGAAGAATTGGCTCAGGGAAATCATAAACCAATTTATGAGAAGTTCATCTATGTCCAATTGTTATATTGTTGTTAACAGCAAGCATAATTTGAGCTGTTTGAAGAACAAATAAAAAAGCTGCACTTTTGAAGGGCATGGAAGAATTCCAATTTTTAGATTGGAAAGCCAATCAATTTTCCAAGGAGGTAATGAAATAGTCTTCACTGAACTCAAAGATTTCTGCTTTTCAGCAAGTGGACTGATATGAGGATGTTTCAAAAGGTTAAGCAATAAGTTTGTGGTATGTATGTGTTTGTGTGTGTGTTCATATGTACTCAGTAGATGTAAGAGTATTTCAAAGACACTTTATTGGCTAAAAGTGAGCATTGTTCTGCCAATAGTTCCAGAAGATAATATACCCTTGGGAAGAGTATGAAGGTCTGCATGTTTGTTTAGAGATCTGCTAGAGGGAGAAAAGAAAGAATAAGGTCAGTGTCTTTTAAAATATGTCTTGAATTACATTTTATTAAATTTAAAGGTTTGAAAAGTTACTTGGAATAAAGGAAGCACCCTCCCCCACTCATTGTTTTCCAGGGATGAATTACTTCATGAATCTTCACTAGTTCCACAGGACTTTTAGGGCTTCATGTCCTAGTTGAACAGTTGTCTCTCTCTCCCACCCCCATCCTCAAGATATTTTAAGTATGTTTTGAAAGATCAATTCTAGTATGATGAAAGCTGTTGAGTTAGACGAGGATTAATTTTTTTTTTTTCAAAAAGGCAAAAGAAGCAGAAAACAGTGAGAATAACTATTAGAGGCAAAAATTGTGAATATGATATCCATGGTAGATTAAATTCCCTGACAGAAAGTGATTGCTGATTTCAGAAGATATTGTAGATGCAGGATTTATTAGGTTGATTACAGTTAAAGATCTAACACAAAGGAAGAAAGGGAAATAAATGCTGCATAAACAGCCCACTAGATTGACAGATTTAGTTTTGATTCATTAATTCTTTTGCATTTGAAACTTTGGAGTTGTTTTCTATTGTTTTTTTTCCTTCTTCTTATTCAGTTGTTTCAAATTCCTACAGTTTTTTTGGCAACGTTTTTCTGATGTGGTTTCCCATTGTTTCCTTCCTAGGGCTGAGAAATAAGAATAAGACAACTGTAGGAATTCAAACACAGTTGAATGGGAAGAAAAACAAAACAGTAGAAAACATCTCCAAAGGTTCAAATGCAAAAGAATTAATGAATCAAACTTAAATGACTGACCTAAAGTCACCCAGCTTTAATCCTTCAAATCTCACATTTCATAGCCTGATGTCTTAACCAGTGGTGGGATGTATAAATTTTTACTATCAGTTCTGTGGACGTGGCTTGGTAGGCATGGCAGGTGAAGGATACTGTAAAATCTCCATTCCAATCCACTCCAGGGGAAGGATACTGCAAAATCCCAATTCCCTCTCCACCCCCCTAACCTGCTTTCCACCTCCATTCTCCTGTGCAGGGCAACAAAAGACCCAATGGATCAGTTGGGACTTGGGAGGCAGATAATGTTTGGGAGTGGGACTAGTCAGAGGTGGTATTTGCTGGTTCTCTGAACTACTCAAAAATTCTGGTACCAGTTCTCCAGAACTGGTCAGAACCTGCTGAATCCCACCTAATGGCCTTGAATCTAGGATTTTCATGAGTTTGTGACCTCCTTGGCTACTATAGATCTGACTCAGTCACTAGTGCGCCAACACATACATGCAGACATACACCAGACCTTTTGATATGTGGTACAGTAATGGAGGACATTAATTGTTTATTATAATGGAGAAATCACTCTTTGATTGCTTTTTCACTAATAGGAGGTGACACTCTCTTCTCATTAGGAGAGAGAGAAGCCCACTCCAGGTGACTAATGCCTGCAAATAAAAATATGTTTATCTTCAGAGTAATTTGGTTGCCTAAGTGAACTAGGTTTTGACCACAACATCACTCAAGTCATAGTCACCTCAAGGCTTGACTATTACAATATTCTCCACATGAGATTGCACTCAGATTCACTCAGAAGCATCAGTTACTCCAGAATGTAACGGTATGGTTTTCCCGTGTGATACCTTTGCTTCATTGGTCTCCAGTCTGCTTGTGTATGTAATTCAAGTTGCTAGTTATTATCAGTAAAGTCTATCCAGCCAATGTATGAAGACAGAATTGGTGGAATCCCAGTCTCGTTAATTAAATATGCCTTCTGTCAGCAACTGTGCCTTCTTTTCAGGATGAGACATCTCATAAAACCCATGTGTCTCCCATCTGGTGGTATGCCACAAATCTTTGAAGACCTGGTTGTTCTACCATATCTTAGATGGAGATGCATGCATATCCTGATTGTATGGATATTATGTTAAGTTTGCTTTTGTTTGCATATTGTGCCCAGTTTTATCTTGCTTTATTGTAATTTTCAACAAATCCATGAGGTTGATAGAGGTTCATCTAGCGGCTCATCTGTTAATCTTCGGAGTGTATGGAAGATTGTATTTGGGGATTTAAGAAGATTAAATAGTGAACAACATATATTAATGAAGTAAAATAAAAATAGATTGTGTTGTATATTGTTGAAACTAAAAGGAAGGAATGGATATAAGTGATGTGAATTAAGACAGTCTGATCTGTTGGAGTGGGATTTATGAAAATAAATACGAAAGTGAAAGTTCAGTTTTAATTATAAATGAAAGTGCTAATATGTCAGCAAGCATGAATTTATATCATCTAGATTGTTATGGGAAATATGAAAATATGGAATTATAAATTTATTTGGAGTTTTTAATATCTCCCTCTTTAAGAGAGAGCGAAAAAGAGAAAGAAAATTAATGAACACTTAAAATAAAGGAAAGAAGAAAAGGATGTTATGTTACCTATAAATGTCATTTAATCCAGTTTCAAAGGCATAATATTGATCTGTCTTTCCTTTGCACTGAAAAAGAGCAAGTTCATAAACAGAAGTGAACACATATTGATTGTAAACCAGAACTTGCACAGTCTTTCCAATATTGAAGAGCAATCTATCTTGTTTGGTCCCCATGTCAGAATTTCATTCAGGGCACAACAATGAAGTTCTGTGTTTGAAACTCAATCAGCATTTAGGAGCTAAGAGCATAGGGCTCAGATAGATATGTTGCTTTTATTGCCAATACAAGATCAATTACTACAGAATATAGCAATCCAGCCAACTCAGGGGTGGGATTCTAGCACTTTGCACCTATTCGCTAGAACCAGTTATTAACATTCTAAGCAGTTTGGAGAACTGGTTGTTAGAAGAAATTACTAAGTTAATCCTGAAGGAAGGCAGGAAGGAAACATTCTGGTGTTGCTTACAGAAACTGCCTCTATTAACCCTTATTATATTCTTGGCAGGACTTGACTTCCTGTCTCAAGAACATCTCTGGAATTTTTTTCCTTTCCTTTGCTGATACTTTGCTTGCATGGACTGACCCTTCAAAATTACGATGGCACTGAAGAAAGCGACTTATGACCATTTTTCATGCTTACAACTGTTGCAGCATCCCCACAGTCTTGAGAGGCCAGTCGAGGAGATGTGTGAGTGATATTGATGTGAGTGATATCGATGTGAGTGATTTTGAGTTGGCCACATCCAGCCTGTAACATGACCACCAAGCCATGTCCACCCAGTCACATGACTACCAAGCCATTCTCACAGCACCATTTGTTAAAAAAATTGAATGTATAAGATATATACAGCCAACTGTATATAAGATATACACACACACACACACAGAGGCAGTCTTGATGTGAAGGCAGTCTTGATGTGATGCCTGTGTAGTATCTTACTGATTTTATCTGCAGTATCTCTTATGTAGGGCAAGACAGCTGTTCCATAGGTCTGTTGGTCTTCTAGGTCTCTGTTATGTCTTGGTGTGTTTTTGTGGATCAAGTTGGTGATTTTGTTTTTGTGGAAGCCATTGGCTGTCAATACTTCAGTCAGGGTGC
>BLBF01000040.1:21256810-21298982 GCA_015471245.1 Laticauda colubrina
TTTAGCTTGTCTACCTAACCCTGGTTGGGGAACCCAGGCTTAACAATAATATTATATTCTAATATTATTTGGTCATTGATTGAAAGTTTTTGTATACCCTACCTATGAACACAGTGTCCCTTCTTTATGTTTTCATGTCTCCATAGTAAACAGACTGATCTTTTGACTGAAATTCTCCCAATTCCACTCTACTTCAATTCACCAGTGCTCAAGATATTGATGTAATCTTTTCGTTTCATCATTCACTGTGTTAAATTTTTTCATGTTCTTTCTTCTGGTGTTCCATTATATCTTTGCAGCTTCAGTTATTCTTTTTTCCCCCTCCATGGCAACTTTAAAACACCAGTGTCACTTTATCTTGTTTACCCATGTGGTACTCCTGGTAAAATACAACAATGATTAACATTGCTTTTTCAACACATTATGAAATGATGCCTTTGCCTTTGCTGTCATGACTAAAGTGATCATCTGCCTTCACCATCTTTCTATATCACTGTTGCCAGGTATTGGCACCTGCCGAGCTTAACTGGAGAGCTGGAATGATCTTCATACATTTGGTGATCTTGCTGAGATTATATATCATTTGCTCATGCCTCCTAGGAAAATCTCCACCAACACAACCATGATCAGACAGCACATGAGCGCTTGACGGGGTGAAACTATTTGATATAACGCTATTCCATCTTCATTTAATACATTCTTTTAAAAATTAAATAAGACATACCATTCCATTTCAATCTGCTGTCTCCAGATATGTTGGTTTTCAGTACCTGGAACTCCCAAACATCATGATATGTTGGCTTAAAATTTTATAAGAAGATTCACAGATCACATTAAATTGGCTACAAAGTTTGCATGGTGCGTTAAAAACTATAAATCCAAATATTAGAAATAAGATGATATAAGTTGACATTATTTAGTTTTATAAGTTGTCCAGAGTTGTATATCTGATATGGGTGGTTGTATACATTAATGAAGTTAATAAATACAATTGCAAATTACTAACCAAGTTAACCAAGTTAATTACCTGTGTTGCATCCAGGCACCCATTAAATTGATATCTGATCTGTCTAAACATGTTAGATGAATACAGTTGGACAGAAGAGGGAAAGGACTAGTCTGAAAAAGCTGGATAGATATCACTTAATTAAAGTAAGAGTATACTGGATTTATATTCACAAATAAATAAGTATACATTAATGAAAGGAAGACTTTATGAAATCTGTTTCTGACAAGAAATACTGCAGTTTCAACAATACTTTGAGCCTTCTAAATTGAACTTAAGTGTAAAATTATTAAAATGAATTAAAAAACAAACAGAACAAACATAGGAACCTTAAGTTTTCCAGTTACTTTTCTTTGTGGAAAACCATTTTCTTTGACAGAAAGTAAGCAATATTTTGGGAAAAAGAGTTATTTGGAATTTTAAATTTGAATGATATCCTCTTCACAAAATGTAAGAATGAGATCATGGGGATGATTGTCTTTTTTTTTTTTTTTCAAAATGGCTGCCGTAGTGATTGGCAAATAAGTTTTGCAGATGCTTTCTTCCATCTCAAATGGACTTATAGATTCAGAAACATTGGCCCTAATAAGCGCTGAACTTTTTTTTAGAGCATGTCAGTTTCAAATTTCATTTTAACTTAATAAACCTTTTAAAGATATCAGTGTGCTCATAGTATCATTACTGGAATTACTGGGGTGTGATGCTAGTTCACCTCCTCATGGTGCACTCTGGATATTGTGAACCAAACAGCTAGCAACAATTGGTAGCCAGACTACATTGAAAAATTGGCAGTTAATGACAGTTGGCAGTCAGACATTTTTGTAGAACTCCTGGCTCTCTAAATACATGGCAATTGATAAACAAAATGGGCCTTTTCAAGCCCAAAGAACAAGACAGATTGGGGAAAGGTGCCAGGTTTTGACCTTCCATGCCATCATTGGTCAACTCTGAACAAGATCCATACCCAACATGGTGTCTGCTAGGACTCATTGTTGAAGTGAGATCTTGTGTCTACCCCTCAGCGTGACTGTGGTGCTCCTCAACAAAATATCCATCCCATCTTGTTCAAATGTCCATCAAGAGCTTACACTGGCCAATCTTTGTTTTTTTCAACATAGACCACCCTGTCCTTGAATGGCTGGGTGGATTGGACATTAACATTTAAATCACTATAAGTCCATGTATTTGCCATGCACTAAATAAATAAATAAACTTGAATTGCTGGTCTCTGCATTATGCTTATAGATATCATGTTGATTATTTTTTCATTGTTTGACATTATTAAACTCATTTTATATATTTGCTTTAAAAATAATGCATCAGAGGTTCATACTATAGTGAGTTCACAAGATGGTTTTAAATTTTAAATCATGACATGGGCCAGTGTTGTTCTTTATCTATCATGTGAAGAAAGTTTTGAATGGACCTTGTAACTTTAAAAAACACTTGATTAACGCAGGAAAATAATGAACAACTCTGCATTGAATTGCCAGTAATAATGGTATTGAATTGCAGCGATTATACAAATATTTAATCAATGTTACTCACAACTAACTTGTCTTATTATTTTTAATGGAGTGTAACAGTGACTGACACAGGAACTGTAGTCAGGAAACTGACTGACTCAGCAGTATGACATGACTGCAATAAAGTCAAATGATAATTTTAGGCTGCCTCAATAGAACAATATTTTCCAAACCAACAAATGCTTTTGTTTATTTACTTGGAAGAGATCCTTCAGATCTACAACAAGAGGTTCAGCTTGTTTTGAAGGCAAAGAACTGGTGCTGCCCTTCTCCCTCACAGACATAGCCAAAGGCTTGGTTGTCAGTCACATCTCAAGCAATGAAAGAGATTGCTTGTCTACCATGTCCACTTCTCAAAATTAGTCTTTAAGAATTCAGACCAGCTCAAAGCATGTCCAATGAATATTTTATTTATTTATTTATTTGTTTGTTTATTTATTTATTTGTAGAGCATGTATTAGATAATAGATATAAGTATAAACATGAGTCTATCATCTGCACCTCTATAACTGTCTGGTTTGGTGCTGCAACCCAACAGGACAGACACAGACTTCAGAGGATAATTAGGACTGCAGAAAAAATAATTACTACCAACCTGCCTTCAGTTGAGGACCTGTATACTGCACGAGTCAAAAAGAGGGCTGTGAAAATATTTACACAACCGTCACATCCTGGACATAAACTGTTTCAACACCTTCCCTCAAAACAATGCTATAGAGCACTACACATCAGAACAACTAGACACAGGAACAGGTTTTTTTTCCTGAAAGTCATCACTCTACTAAACAAATAATCCCCTCAACATTGTTCAACTATTTACAAAGTCTGAACTACTATATCTGTTCATCTTCTCATCACTCCTTATCACCCATCCCCTCCCACTTGTGATTGTAGGACTGTAACTTTGTCACTTGTATCCTTACGATTTATATTGACTGTTTCCTAGTATGATTTGATTGTTGCTTGTACTCTATGACTTCATTAAATGTTGTACTTTATGATTCTTGATTCTTAACGAATGTATCTTTTCTTTATGTATACTGAGAGTATTTACACCAAGACAAATTCCTCGTGTGTCCAATCACACTTGGCCAATAAAGTATTCTGTTCTATTCTATTCTATTCTATTCTATTCTATTCTATTCTATTCTATTCTATTCTATTCGATTCTATTCTGTTCTGTTCTATTCTGTTCTAATTATTAATAGATCAAATGGATAAGAATAAAAGGAAACATTAGGACAACGATTGTAGGCATATTGGTGCACTTATGCATGCCCATCTTAGGAATGGGGTGAGGTAGACAGTCTAAGGTTGGAGTTTTGGGGGTTTGAGGAAGAAACCACAGAGTCAGGTAGAGCTTTTCAGGCACTGACCACTCTGTTGCTGAAGTTGTATTTCCTGCAATCAAGTTTGGTGCAGTTTACCTTGAGTTTATATCTATTATGTGCTTGTTTATTGTTGTGGTTGAAATTGAAGTAGTCATTGATAGGTGGAACATTGCAATGGATAATTTTGTGTACTACGCTTAGGTCGTTCTGATGTTGGCCTAGTTCTAAGTTGTCTACGCCTAAAATTTAATGTCTAGTGGCATCAGGTATTCTGTTACAAGTAGAGAAGTGGAGGACTCTTCTTGTGAAATATCTCTGGACTTTCTCAATTGTGTTAATGTCCGATATGCAATGTGGGTTTCAGTCAGATGAGCTGTATTCAAATATTGGTCTAGGAAATGTTTTGTATGCTCTAGTACAATATTACCAAAGGAAAGCTATGCAGGATTAGGTTTACAACTCTTAATGCCTTTTTGGCTATATTGTTACAGTGAGCTCTAACATTTAGATCATTAGAGATGAGTAGTCCAAGGTCCTTGACAGAATGGGGGTCATCTACAAGGTCATGTCCATTCAGCTTGTATTTTATTTTCTGTTTTTTTGCCAATATGTAAGACAGAGCATTTGTTTGTTGAGATTTGTAGTTGACACTTGTTTGACCATTCTGACCCATAGTCAAGGTCTTTTAGTAGGGTTGTCATATTGTCAGTGGTGTTTGAAAATTTTAAATCATCAGCGAAAAGAACACAGTTGCTTATAATATGATCACAAAGGTCATTTATGTAAAATATAAAGAGAGTTGGTCCTAGAATGCTGCCTTGGAAGACATCGTTGTTGACAGGTACAGGATTTGATAGGGAGCTCCCTATTTTGACTATTTGTTGCCTGTTTGACAGAATGCAATTATCCCAGTGTTTGGAGATGCCATGAGATTTTAATTTTAGAAGTAGTTTGTCATGTACCACTGAATCAAAGGCTTTTGAGAAGTAGTGTCTATTGCTTTTCCCTGATTGAGTTGTGTATCTATATGTTTTTGCAGTGTAAGTATTGTAGATTACAGGATGTTCTTTTCTGAAACCAAATTGTTTGTAAGAAATAGGTTGTTTGGAGGGTAATGTATTGGGTTAATAATTGATTCTATGATCTTGGAGGTGATGCAACATGAAGAGATTGGTCTGTATAGCAGCAAAGATAATCAGAGAACTGGAAACTAGATGGAAAGATTGACAAAGATAGATATTTTCAACATTGGGCAGTTCGTAGGAGAGCTAATAGCAGTTCTCAACTAAATAGTATTTACAGCAGAAAGTCAAACATGTTCTCATTTATACATTAAAGTACAATGTTTTAGCCAATGGAAGGCAACATTATGATTTCTTGAACAATGGAATCAATCTGAGATGGTGGGTTCTTTGTTGATAAATATGTTCAAACAAATATTTGACAGTTATTTGCCAGGACTGCTTTCATTTTGGATTTCTGATTTGAGGAGAGAAAAAGTTTTAAATGCCTTTTAAGCTATTTATTTGATGAAGAAACAACAACTAATGATTGCAAATGGATTTAGTCACAGGTATAAAGTTTGACTAAATTATAGAGTGTACAAGTATAGTATTGTCTCATATGTAAAAATAAAAAGAATAATGTTATAGTTTGCTGGATGAAATAGCTACTGACCATGTATCAAAAAGCAAGAATGTGTTATTATAAATAGAGTTCATCTCACTTAAAAGACTTTGACAGTAATGTCATTAAATTAATATAATATTTTATACAACTGTGTCCTTTTCCTGAAGTATAATCTGTACTCCTAACAGTCACAATCTTTTATTTCATCTCTTTCTGCCCTTCCAGGAAATTTTGCCTATTATCTACCTGTGCTAGTTCTGAGATAATGATAGAAATATCTCACATACAAACATCTGCAGACAAAAATGGGTTTAGAACTCTTGGTGGAATGAAAGACTTTGTTGCTTCTTGGTTGCTTGTTTTGAAAACATTGTCCAGTACAATGTTGTGCCTAAGACTTCTGAAAAACACACAGAGTTAAAAATAATCAAGGTGCCTCTGTAATACAAAATAAGGACTAGTTAGAATTCAGGTTTATCAACATATAATTTTCTACTCCTATGTGCACAAATCTGTTTTTGCTGCTGCTGTTGTTGTCCTGGCCTCATTTGCTACACATAAAATTATCGAGGATTAACATTAATTTTCTAGGTAAATGGAATACAATTTTTGTATAGTTAATAATTGAAAACATGTTGTCTGGCTAAAGAACTTCAAAAACCATCAAGCATATATATTTAGCGCTATGCTGTCTCTGCATTCCAAATTTCATTATTTATATTGATTAGGTTAATATAACTAATAGTCATTTTCCAATAATCTTTTAATCTCTTTTTCAATGTCACTTAAACTCATGGATTATGTTGTAATCAAAAGGGCTGATGTGACAAGAAAGATAAAATGAACCAAAAATTCATCCTATATAGCCTTTTGATATTGTCTACCAAATTTGTGGGTGCATAAAGAGGCTGATTTCATGAATTTCTCCTACTGATGAAAATAACAGAAGCCATGGTGGCACAATGGTTAGAATGCAGTATTGCACTCTAACTTTGCTCATAGCCAGGAGTTTGATCCTTATCAAGTCAAGGTTGACTCAGCCTTCCATCCTTCTGAGGTTGGTAAAATGAGGAGCCAGATTGTTGGGGGTTGGCATTTTTATTGATGCTAGCATTTGTAAACATCTCAGAGAATGCAATAAAGCACTATGGGATAGCATATAAGTCAAAGTGCTGTTGCTATATTTATAAATATGTCCTTAAGGACATACTTCCTTCTTAATGGTGATATTAGAACAATTCAATTGAATCATGGGAAGTCAGAGAGAATAGACTGCTGGAGAAATAATATGCAAAGGAAAACTGGATATTTATATACAACTCTTAATTACCTCATCAAGAATAAGTGCACGAACTCAACTGTCCACTGAGTAGCATTTCTCTGAAATTTTATTCTCTTTAAAAGCAAATTTATTTCATCTATTTTCTATTTTTCTAAAACAAATTATCTTTTATCACATTGGATAAATATATAAGAAATAGATTGCCTCTAGATCAAAGAGAGAAGTGGGCATGAAGACAAAGTTGCATTTCCTACATAGTTATTGAGTTCTCTCAACCAGAGAGGTTTACTTCTCAAAGAATCAACCACAGCAGGAAGACAGTAACATATTTCAAGCATATGTCATGTGAAATGGAGGCACATGACAATAACAAACAACTTCATGTTTATCTTTTCCTTACTTAGTTTGATAGAATATGATTTGGATAGCATAGGCCTATTATCTCTAGAGTACTAAATTTAGAAGAATGAATATGTGAATGAGAAGATAACACTAAAGATAAGATTCTCAAATACATACATACATACATACATGCATACATACAGACTTACATACATACATACCCTGTTCTGTATGCAAATAAGGTTACTCCAAAACATGCAAATCTGATTGGTCAACTAAAGTAAGCATCGGATTGGTTCACTAAGAACCAATCCAAATAAAGTAAAAAAGGCAGCAAATTCGATCAGCTGCCATTGGTTACAAGCCGGCAGGCAAGCCTGTATAAAAGGCTGCCGCTAAGTCGGTCAACCGTTCCGTTTTACTGACTCCTGTAAATAAAGACTTTTCGTTGTTGGAACCCAGTCTACCTCGTGTTTTTCCGAACAAAACACTGGCGACGAGGGTGGGATCGTCCAGAACACGAAAACTGCATGCGGTGATAAGAAGCCCAGATGACAACAAAGATGCCTGGAAACAACGCACCGCCCGCACCCTTCAACCCCAACGAAGAGGATTGGGATTCCTATGCAGATCGCTTCCAAATGTATCTGGAAAGCAATGAAATGGAAGGAATTTCAGAGCAACGAAAGAGAGCTGTGTTCCTAACACACTGCGGGCCAATGGTTTTTAAGAGGGCAAAGGCTCTAGCGAAGCCACAAGATGTCAAACAACTAACGTGGCCAGAATTGCAACGAATTCTCAAAGCACACTACGCTCCGATGGTGTCAAACTTAATAAAGCGACATGAATTCTACAGGAGAGACCAGAGAGAGGGAGAGACCGTCGCTGATTTTGTTGCCGCACTTCGACAAATAGGTGGTGAGTGTGAATTCTCAAACCTCGATGAGGCAATGAGGGATCGAGTGGTGTTGGGTTTGAGAGACTCGACCACACAGAGTAAATTACTCAACAAACCCAACATCAGCGTCGCTGAAGCTATCAAGGAAGCCACAGCCGCCGAAGCCGCGAAAAAATCGGCTGTCACTATGAAGAAAATGAACACACATAGTGACGAAACGAACCCAACCAAAGACAAAAAACAATCTACCACCACCACGCATTACAAAGAGTATGGCGGAACACCTGACACTAGCGAAGAAGACGACAAGGTCCACCACCTATACACTAACAGAAAAGAGCGCGAAAGACAAAATTGGAGGGAATGCGCTGGCTGCAGAGGAAACCATCCCCGAGCCGAATGCAGATTTCTCGATGCCATCTGCAGGGTCTGCAAGAAATGAGGGCATATCGAAAAAGTCTGCAGAAACAAAAAATACTACAGCCCCACGAGACGCAGAAATTCCCCAACACGAGCTGAGCCTAAACGAGCTGAAAGAAAGTGGCAACAAGAGAAGCGAGCCAATACACACCAAACTGTCATTATAAAGAGCGCTCAGACGGAAAGTGGGAAGAAAGTTAAAGTCGTTGTAGAGATCGAGGGGAAACCATGCAAGATGGAAGTGGACTCGGGGTCTTTTCTCTCTATGGTATCGTGGGACACAATAAAACAGCTAGTCCCAGATATCAAAACCAAAGAACTAAAGAAGCAGCACCTAACTCACAAGGATTACCAGGGAAACCAAATCCCTGTAGTCAGCATGGGACATTTCAAAGTTACCTACAAAGAACACGTCAAAGTGCTACCGCTGACCATAGTCGACAGAGACAGACCAAGTCTCCTGGGCATCGAATGGTTCACACCATTGGGCATCGGGATGACCGGGGTCGATCGAGTGACTGCAACCGGCTGGGAAGAAGACCTCATCTGGGAATTCCAGGACGTTTTTGACGGCTCACTTGGCAAGTATCGGGGAAAGCCCATTTCTTTCAGTTTAAACCCCCAAATAGCCCCACGAAGAATAAAAGCCAGACGAGTTCCCTTTGCACTAAAGGCAAAAATAGAGGAACAGCTAGACAAATTAATAGCCCAAGGGGTATTAGAACCTGTGGACCATGCCAAGTGGGAAACGCCTATAGTCACACCTATCAAACCCGACGGGTCCGTGAGAATCTGTGGTGACTATAAGGCTACCCTGAACCACGCATTACAACCAAGCGCATACCCGGTGCCAGTAGTCCAGCATTTGCTTCACTCCCTGGGAAAAGGGAAGGTTTTTGCTAAACTCGACCTAGCACAAGCCTACCAACAGCTTCCAGTGGACCCAGAAACTGCGGAAGCACAAACTATAGTTACCCATAAGGGCGCATTCAAATGTCACCGACTGCAATTTGGAGTAAGTGTAGCCCCAGGCATCTTCCAGAGTCTAATGGAACACCTCCTAAATGGCATACAAGGAGTTGTACCATACTTTGACGATGTCCTGATCTCAGCCAAACATGAAACCCAATTTAAAAAAAGACTCAAAGAAGTACTAACTAAATTTAGAGAAGCTGGCCTCAAGGTGAAAAGAGAAAAGTGTTGCCTAGTTAAGAATAGCGTCGAATTCCTGGGCTATTTAATAGACGGAGAGGGTATACACCCTACAGACAAGAAAATTAAAGCTATCAATGAAGCACCAGAACCAAGAAACAAAGCCGAATTACAAGCATTTCTTGGACTGATAAATTTTTTTAATGTATTCCTACCGAATAAAGCCACAAAAGCAGAACCATTGCACCGTCTATTGGATAAGAAAGCAATTTGGACTTGGGGTTATAGAGAAAACGATTCTTTCCAGAAAATAAAAAAAATTACTAACATGAACAAACGTTCTCATCCAATTCAGCAACACACTGCCATTGAGGGTGACCTGCGATGCTTCGCCATTTGGAGTCGGTGCGATCCTGAGCCACCAACTGCCTGATGGCAGAGAGGCACCCGTCGCATTCTACTCAAGGACTTTGTCTAAAACCGAGAGGAACTACAGCCAACTCAACAGAGAAGCCCTAGCAATTGTCGCTGTAGTGAAACGCTTCCACGAGTACCTCTACGGGTGGACTTTTCAAATTATAACAGACCACAAGCCGCTAATGGGGATTTTGGCGGGAAACAAGCCAACACCAAATATCCTTCCTCCAAGAATGACTAGATGGTCAGAGTTTCTAGCAGCCTATTCATACACTCTGACACATCGACCAGGGAAAGAAATTTCCCATGCGGACGCTTTGAGCAGAGCACCCTTGCCAGAAACCGAGGAAGACCCGGCACCAGCGATGACAGCATTACAAATAGAGACTTGCCCCGATCTACCCATTTCTGCTTATGATGTCGCCAGAGCCACCGCAAAAGACTCAGTGACTTCCCGCATCCTCAGCTGGGTAGGTAAAGGCTGGCCGGAAAACCAAAAAACTGAAAACTTTAAACCTTTCCGGACCAGACAGACTGAACTTTCGATTCAAAAAGGGTGCTTATTGTGGGGTGATCGGGTAGTGATTCCTAACAAACTGCAACCCAGGGTACTCGGGATGTTACATGAAGGGCACCTGGGAATTGTGAAAATGAAAAGCCTTGCAAGAAGTTATGTTTGGTGGCCGGGTATTGATAAGGACATAGAATATTGGGTAAGCTCGTGCAACAAGTGCCAGGGAATTAGACCGTCCCTGCCTAAAGCACCTATTAGAGACTGGGAAACCCCGCGAGACCCTTGGTCAAGGATCCACATTGATTTCGCGGGTCCTACCAAAGGGCATACATTTCTGATTGTCGTTGATTCCTATTCTAATTGGCTAGAAGTAAAAATCATGCCATCAGCGACAACAGAAACTGTAATCAAACAACTAGACAACCTTTTTGCCACCCATGATCTACCGGACGTCCTCGTATCAGACAATGGGCCACAGCTCACCAGCTTACAATTCGTGCAATACCTAGCCTCCCTAGGTATTAGACATGCCCTAACCGTGCCGGCTCACCCGGCCGCGAACGGCAGGGCTGAGAGAATGGTCCGGTTTACCAAAGAGGGAATAGAAAGAATGGACACCGGGGACGTCCAACAGAAAATAAACCGATTGCTCACTCTCCAACACATAATGCCCAGTACCATGACCAACAAATCCCCAGCAGAATTGCTCATGGGGAGGAAATTAAGATCACACCTTGATAGATGGCACCAAAATTTTACGCCAGAAAACCCCCCCGACTCCTCCACAGGATTTAGGAAATTTGAAGTAGGAGAATTGGTTTACGCAAAAAACTTCACCGGGGACCCTGTTTGGCTACCAGGACAAATAATGCAAATAACGGGCCCCAAATCCTACCGGTTAACAATTGACGACGGCAGGGAATGGAAGCGGCACATAGACCAGCTCCGTTCCCGAAACATAGAACGAAATACAGACATACACCCATTCATGGAAAAAAACGGGGATGGACAAACCAGAGGGGGGGGGAAATGCGAGAAACAAATAAAGAACCGATACAAACAAAAACCAAAGAGATTAACAAACAAAAAGAGCAAATAAAAGACTCACTGTTTGAAGAGACTTGCGTGAAGAGCCCATCGGAAGGGGACAGCCAGGCCAGCTCGACCTGCCTGGAGGAAACGGGAGGGAGCGGCAAAACCGCCAGCCTAAGAAACTCAGGCGGCGGCAAAATGGCTGACTCACCCTTCCAGACGGTTCCAGAGAGAAGGACGGACGACACAACAGCCCCATCCGAACCGGTCGAAGTCTCCACCGAAAGTAAACTGCGCAGGTCCAGTCGAGCCAGGAAAAGCCCCGCCTACCTGCGCGACCACATCACCACGTAGGACTGAACTAAGGAGGGAGGGATGTTCTGTTTGCAAATAAGGTTACTCCAAAACATGCAAATCTGATTGGTCAACTAAAGTAAGCATCGGATTGGTTCACTAAGAACCAATCCAAATAAAGTAAAAAAGGCGGCAAATTCGATCAGCTGCCATTGGTTACAAGCCGGCAAGCTAGCCTGTATAAAAGGCTGCCGCTAAGTCGGTCAACCGTTCCGTTTTACTGCCTCCTGTAAATAAAAACTTTTCGTTGTTGGAACCCGGTCTACCTCGTGTTTTTCCGAACAAAACGCAACCCCATATATTGTGTGTTAGAGTGAGAGAGAGAGATTTGCATTAGTTTCTTAAAGTAAGATGGCATTTTCAATAAGTTCATACTGTATATTAATTTCCAGAAATAATTATTTAGATGTATGAATGTTTTATTTGTATATCTTTCAAAAGATAGATGTATGTTGCAATTTCTCAGTCATCTATAATCTTAAAACATTATAAAATGCTAGTTTATACTCTTTTCTCATAAAAACATTCGTATTAGAAGCATTTTCAGCTCTTTAGATGAATCCATCTATATTTTTGTTCTCATCATGTAGCAGCATATCCTCTCTCCATGTTAAGAGTGAGGTTAAGAACAATCCTTTTTCTATTGAGATATTCTATAGATGATAGTATCCAGAAAATTCAAAAGTATTCCTCTTCATAGTCTTCTAGACATAAGAACTCTTGATCCTAAACAATAGAATCTATTCAAGCACCAATGTAAATCTTATGAAATTTTCAAAAGATTTCAGCAATACTCCAGAGCTGCTCACTTTATTCAGAGAAATAATGGACTGTTTCTACTCTTCTAGTGTTTCTCAATAATAGGTGGGGGGAATGAAATTCTCTCCAAGTACATTTCTAGGAGAAATCCTCTTTGAAGTGAGAATGTTAGATATCTCTTCTACTTATATTGAAAAATAAGGTGGAAGTACCCCACAATCAAGCTAACTAGACTTCATTTCCAGTAGTGGTTTCTGTAATGCTGTTACTATCCCGACATTATCGATGCATGTGGTAGTGTGAATGGATTGTTTGTATGAACTTACAATTTTTTTTTCCAGAAAAAGTGTTTCAATTGTTCCAGCACCTAATGTTCATATAAGACATCTTGCCCAGTCTTTTTATTCACTGGCCAAATGACTAAGAGTAATTTATTGGTTTATCAACAAAAAGGAAACATTGGCTAAATGCTACAAATAGTAATCTATTTTGCATGTAAAATATGTACTATCTATTTTTACTTGAAAATGATTGTGTTTCAAACAGATGTCTTTCTTCATTTTGAACATTGAAAATAATGTATCATAGTCATCATCATCATCAATCATCATCAATCATCATCATCATCAACATCATCGCCAACTTTATCATCAGTTCTTTATTTCAGAACTAAGATGTAAACGAGATTTTCTTCAAGAAAAACCTGTCGTGACATTCACTGTAACCCTATTCATAATACTATTACAAAGTCATACTATATTTGAACAAAATCTTGGAAAGTGTAATTGTACACATGTGTGAGATACAAAGGGAGGAGAAAAAGAAAAACTCAGTCACTAAAAATAAAAAATAAATATAAACTTATAATAAAATCTCTCTCCCTCCCTCCCTCCCTCCCTATCTCAACTAGTTAGCTATCATCTATCTTTCCTTTGGTGAATAGGCCAGCCAAACTAAAGAGCTTTAAGCCTCATTTATTTCAGCAGTGTTAAGCATACCCAGCATTTTCCTCTTTACAATCATTTTCTATCCATCTTACTAGTTGTTACCACTGATCGTTTCATATAGAATATGCTTACTTGGAATAAATGGAGTCTTGCTGTTCAGTGGTCTAGAAAATATGAAGAGCTTTCAGACACTTACTGATAGGACAAATGGATGGGTGGAGAGGGGGGTAATGCCCTGAAGACTTAAGCATTTATATTTTCTACCCTCAGAATCTGTAGCAATTTCAAAGACATGGAGTTTTAATGCTTTGCATGCAGTCCTTATCTAATGATTGCAATCAACAGAATTGTTGCCTATGCAAAAATAGTTTAATGTATGGAAGAAATCTAGAACACATCTGGATGTATTCCATAGCAGGTTATTTACCCGCATCATTGTCTATGTTTATAATTAATGACTCTGAGCAATTCATCTTTTTTAAAAGGCTGAAATCCAGTGCTTAGTGGAAGAATACCCATTTGGTTTTGGTAAAACAGTAAGGCCCGGTCTCACTGCACTTATGGATGCAAAGAGGATGTAAAACGTAAAAAAAAGCTTGCCATCCATTGGAAAACACTATGCATCCGTTGTGTACTCATTGCATACATGTTTCATATGTTCTATCCGTCGAGCATCCGTCCACTGTGATTTCATCCGCACAAGAAGTTTTGAGCTGCACAAAACTTTGTGAACGGATGAACTTTCTGCTGTGTACGATGTAAATCCGTGACATACAAGCAACAAACGTTCTATGTCCGTTTATCATCTGTTAAACGTCCGCTGTATCCTCTCTGCATCCTCTGGGCATCCTCACAACTCACATCTGCTGCAGCTGAAAACAGAAAGAGGGAGTAAGAAAAGGTACATGGAATGTTTATACATTGTTAGTAGCACAGAAATAGAAAGGATGCGCATCCAATATACATCCGCACATCCGATATACATCTGCACGGCATCCCCTTTCTTTCCTTTAGGCATATGTGATGTATTCGCTTCATCCGCTATGCGTCTGCTTCGCAATTATCCCCCGGAACCCCTTCGGAGGTGTCATCTGCTTCCATCTGCTTTCATCCGCTAGACTTCCTATGAACATCCGTTTAACATCCCCGCTACATACTACCCACATCCGTTCTTTTCTGTTCTTTTCTGTTCTGTTTATGCAAATTTTCACCACTTTTTGGAGCGGATGACAACAGATGGAGCCAACCCTGAAATTTTGCTTGTCCGCTGTGTCCTTTATGCATACATTTTGCGTCCGTCGACCAGTGGGACCGGTCCTTAAGAGACCACAGTGGTGACAAAATGACAATGTCCACATTGTCATTGTGGTGCCTAAATGCTGACATTAATTATGTGTATATCTATATCTCGCACAAGTGTGCCACAGCTGTGGCATTCACATGATGATATCACATTCATTCAGACATTTCCCATACAAAGAAGACACAAAAAGCTTTTACCTTTTTGCTTTCTCTTAAATGGGTGATGATTTTTTTTTAAAATTGATAATAGGTTTGGACTTTCTCATATTAGCTACTCATTAGTCATGCTATGAGATGTACTTTCAAATTTTTCAAATCTTTCAAATTCTAAATGTTCATATCTAAGGAAATATTCTGCTTTGGCCACACTGTGTAAAATATACCGTGTTTCTCACATTATAAGGCTGGGCCTTATATATTTTTTTGACCCCTGAAAAAACAGCTAGGCTGTCTTTTGGGGGGTGACTTAATTCCCCCCCTTGCATCCTCGGGTGGACAGGCGGTGACATCTTGGGGTTCGGGAGACCTTTTCCTTCTCCCTTGCTGCTGTGGCATTAGAAGAACACTAGGCTGGGGCACCCAGCACAGCTGACAGGTGGGCCTTCCTTCCCGGCAGCAGAGCGGTCACCAAGGCAGCGAGCGCCTCCCCGCCGGACCCTCCGCTCATCCCGCCAGGGCCGTGCCAGATCCATGTGGGCTGGGCAGAGCTGGGAAAGCAAGCTGCAGGTGCGTGCATGCCTCCTCCTGCCCCTTGTTCCCAAGTCTCGCCTGGGTGAGCAGCGCTTCGCTTGCTGTGCAAAGCCACAGCTTCCTCACCTCTCAGCAAGGAGAAGGAACTGGCTTCAGCCTCCTCCTCCTCAGCTGCAGCACAGACCTTGTGGGGAGAGAGAGAGAGAGAGAGGAAGAGATCCTCTCGGGCAAGCACCTTCCCTCAGAACGTGATGATGGAAGCGCCTGAAGCCAAGTGTCTCCTCAGGGCTCGAGTTGCAGGGAGGAGCCCTGACTGGCCACACGTGGCTGCACCAAACACCGCGGCATTCCTCTAACACTGCAACAGCAAGGGAGAAGTAAAAGCAACGGTAGTGAAAGGGCTCCTGGTATGAAGTGCCCCACCAACGCAGGCAGCACCATAGCCAGGCATGCAAGTACTTCTGAAATGCAAGCCCCCCCGCTATTCCTCCCCATTTTGCATGTTTAATATGGGCCATAATTTGGGGGGAGGGGCTTAATTCAATTTTATAAATTGAATGCCTATAAAACTTGGTGGGGCTTCCTATTTGTGGAGGTTGTATTGTTGGAGAAACACAGTAATAATCCAATTTATAAAACATGGGCATATAGAATTGCCAAGTTTATTCTTTTAACTCCCATATAATCCAAGAAATGTGGTTTATTCCACTTCTTTAAGGACTGACATATCTTCTGGGGGCAAAAATAGAAGGCAGCAAGGAGATGAATAATTCTAGAAATGTTAGTGGTTATCTAGTGATCAATTGAATTTACAAGCTTCAGGTGTTATCTGAATGAGTAAAAATGAGGTTTGATGATAAATTGCATATCTTAACTCCTCAGGAGTGAGATGGAAGGACACAGTTACTTCAACAGGCAAAAAATTACCCAACTGCACCCTCTGACCTTCCAGTGAAAGAAAGAGTGCCTTACCTGGATTGGCCAGGATGTACTGTCAGTCTGCCATAACTTCCAGCCACCACAAACATGAAGATGCATTTTCAAATGAACAAATTATCCGAGGCCTCCCTCCCATTAGTTCTAGAGATTGGTGGTAATATTCTACCAGTTCAGCCCGGTTCAGGCAAATGGGTATTAAAAAAATGCTACAGTTCAGCCAAACCGGTAGGAGAAAAACAGCCACTGATTTGGCCAAACCAGTATTTCATTTTTTCCCCCTCCTGATGATCAGCTGTTCCAATGATTAACTGTGCTGGGATCCTCCTCATTGTCTTACTGCTTCACCCAGGAGGCTTCCCTGAGGCCCAGGTAAAAAGGGGTGTGCAGGGGAGTGCTGCGCAGCTCTCCCATGCTCCATTTTTTGCCTTCTGGGCCTCAGGGAAGCCTCCTGGGAGCAAAAAAATAGCCTCCCGGGAGGCTTCTCTGAGGCCAGGAGACAAAAAAAAAAATGTACCACAGGGGTGCTGCAAAAAAAGAAGCCATGCCCACCCAGTCACATGGCCATGCCCACCTAGCAATGCCCAGAGAACCAATAATTAAAAAATTGCATCTCACCCCTGCTGGAGATGTATTATTCTATGGAGACCAGTAGCAGTGACCAAGGAGAACAAGTATGGCAGATAGGTTTTGTTCACCATGGTTGTTAATTCCAAAGTTCATCCCATCTGCTTTATTTGGTGGAAGGGGGAGTAGTCAATCATTTTCTCCAAAGGCGATGGTTGGCCATAACCACAGTATTGCTAATCACACTGTCCTGGCTAGATAGCACTGTTGAATATTTGTGTTATGTATTCCTACTCAGTCAGAACTTGTTATAGCTACTTTTCCAGTGACAAGAAAGAGGTCTACCCTTTAAGGTAGTCCAGACAAAAAACCATGAATACTAATGCTAAATTTATTGTAAGGTTAGAGTTAAATAGTTCTCCCCTTCTCTACCTTTACTTTCCAGAGAAATAAGGAGGGTCCCTTCCAGGGTGTTTTCACTACCCCCATTCCTTCTGTGGGCTAACATAGCTCTTCTCCAACCATTGACTAGGCTGTTGCTCTTCCTTCTATCTCCCAAGGTTATTCTTATATCCCATTACAAAGGGGATCTTCATTTATTTAATTCCATTTCCCAGATGGTTTTCTTTCCTTTCTTCCTCTTACCCACTGGCCTTTAATATATTTTTGTAAATAACACTAGAAGAAAGAGACAAAACAACTTTCCCACCATGACCATAATTATTCCTTTCTGAAATTCACAGCTACTGCCAACTAGATAACTTGGGTTCAGTAGGCTAAGCATTGGCACAGTTAAGTTTATTAGGGAGAATATTTTTAATACAGCTATTCCTGTATTGCCAGTTCAAATCCAGATCAAACCAAAGAATAAACAATAAACAAGATCTTGCCTTCAAAAATTATGGGTGCTCCATCATTGGAGACATTTCAGAAGAGACTGGACAGCCATTTGTCTGAAATGATATCGGGTCTCCTGCTTGAGCAGTGGATTGGACTAGAAGACCTCCAAGATTCCTTCCAACTCTGATACTCTGTTTAAGGCCATCCATAAAAACAGTTAATATATAGGTGTAAAAAATATGGAACAATTTGAGAAGAATTTCTCCTACTTTTCTAGAAACAGAAGTCATAATCAGAATGGTAGTCCTTAAATGATTTTGCATTGACTTTCAAAAAATAAAAAAGCAAAACATAGCATTTTTTTTTTTTTTAAAAAAACACCTTCTGTGACACTATTACAATGCCTGAAAGAGATATCCTGTGAAGAGAAAAGAAAGCCTTGGAGCTCAACTCATTTTGTTTCTCTATTAGAGAAAAAAGAAGACAAGTGCTAATGCATCTGTTAATGCAGTAGTAAACATTTACATTCTGAGCCATCAAAAACTACCAGGCTAATCAGTGGGCTGGAGAATTAAAGAGCAAGTCTAATCAATCTTACTTTCTCCAAACAATTAACCTATTTGACATCCACCTCTGCCCCCAATAATAAAGTTAAGGCTTACGAAGATTGCCCAAAGAAATTCAAAAGAAATTCTCAAGCATCTTGAGATGAAGGTAACCAATAAACACAGATGGCTCTTTGGTGAGCCAGATAACTTTGAGAAAATGCAAGGCTGATTTCAGCAGGAATCCCCTTGAACATCCTTGTTTGAAAAGGATTAGAAAGTTTCATTCAGCTTTTGTCCAAAGGTCACCACTTTTGCACTGAATTAAACACATTAAATATGAAATACATCAAAATCCCTTGAATGATTAAAAGGGTTTCACTCTGTCTTTCTCTAAGAAAGATTTTTTTTAGATTTCTTTATCTAAAATTTCTCTCCCTAAGGAAATCAACAAGCTCAGGTAGGCACTTGTAATCTATTTGGAAAATGTTTTGTTTGTTTTGTATTCAGAATATAGTAGTTCCACCCCTCTCATTCCTTATTTTAATATTGTGTTATTCTTTTAGCTTCACTATGACTTTTAGCACTGTTCCTTTTATTTTCAAGAATTCAGCTACATACTACGTTGCTTTCAGATTCACACCATGGAAGCGACTTCATCAGAATTTATGCCTGGTTCAGGTCTTGCAGAAATGGCAAATGATAAAAATGATGGACTATACCCAATGTTGTACAAAGGCCTCCCCTTTTCCTTTTATTGTGCACTGACATTTGACAACATTACATTTGAGAATTTTCTCATAAGTTCGTTTTATACATACAGAGAGAATTTTTATTGAAAGTTGACAAGAATAATAGGAACTAATACAAATTAAAATAGAATAGAGAAAATGAAAAGAAAAGAGATAAATGAAAAGAAAAGAGTAAAATAAAAAAGCTAAAAATGCAATAACAAAAAAATAGAAAGATATAAAGATTTCCCAACTTTTTAAGATTACACACTGCTCAAAAAAATAAAAGGAACACAAAAATAAGACATCCTAGATCTGAATGAATGAAATATTCTTATTAAATACTTTGTTCATTACATAGTTGAATGTGCTGACAACAAACTCACACAAAAATTAGCAATGGAAATCAAATTTAGCAACCCATGGAGGTCTGGATTTGGAGTTACACTCAAAATTAAAGTGAAAAAACAACAACAACCCACTACAGGCTGATCCAACTTTGATGTAATGTCCTTAAAACAAGTCAGAATGAGGCTCAGTCATGTGTGTGGCCTCCACATGTCTGTATGACCTCCCTACAATGCCTGGGCATACTCCTGATGAGGTGGCGGATAGTCTCCTGAGGGATCTTCTCCCATACCTAGACTAAAGCATCCCCCAACTCCTGGACAGTCTGTGGTGCAACATGGCATTGGTGGATGGAGCGAGACATGATGTCCCAGATGTGCTCAATTGGATTCAGGTCTGGGGAATGGGTGGGTCAGTCCATAGCATCAATGCCTTCATCTTGCAAGAACTACTGACATGCTCCAGCCACATGAGATCTAGCATTGTCGTGCCTTAGGAGGACCCAGGGCCAACCACACCAGCATATGGTCTCACAAGGGGTCTGATGATCTCATCTTGGTACCTAATGGCAGTCAGGCTATCTCTGGTGAGCACATGGAGGGCTGTGCAGCCCACTAAAGAAATGCCACCGCACAACATTACTGACCCACTGCCAAACTGGTTATGCTGGAGGATGTTATAGGCAGCAGAACATTGTCCATGGCGTCTCCAGATCCTGTCACGTCAGTCACATGTGCTCAGTGTGAACCTGCTTTCATCTGAGCACAGGGCACCAGTGGCAAATTTCCCAATCTTGTGTTCTCTGGCAAATGCCAAATGTCCTGCACGGTGTTGGGAGGTAAGACAACCCCCACCCGTGGACGTCGGCCCTCATACCACCCTCATGAAATCTGTTTCTGACCATTTGAGTAGCCACATGCACATTTGTGGCCCACTGGAGGTCATTTTGCAGGGCTCTGGCAGTGCTCCTCCTGTCCCTCCTTGAACAAAGGCGGAGGTAGAGGTCCTGATGCTGTGTTGTTGCCCTCCTCTACATCTTCTGATGTATTGGCCTGTCTCCTGGTCACGCCTCCATGCTCTGGACACTATGCTGACAGACACAGCAAACCACCTTGCCAAAGCTCTCAATGATGTGCCATCCTGGATGAGCTGTACTACCTGAGCCACTTGTGTGGGTTGTAGACTCCATCTCATGCTACCACTAGAGTGACAGCACCACCAGCATTCAAAAGTGACCAAACCATCACCCAGAAAGCATAGGGACTGAGAAGTGGTCTGTGGTCACCACCTGCAGAACCACTCCTTTATTGGGGATGTCTTGCTAACTGCCTATGCTTTCCACCTGTTGTCTATTCCATTTACACAACAGCATGTGAAATTGACTGTCAATCAGTGTTGCTACCTAAGTGGACAGTTTGATTTCACTGAAGTGTGATTAACTTGGAGTTACATTGTGTTGTTTAAGTGTTTCCTTTATTTTTTTGAGCAGTGTATTTTACTTATCCCTCTAAAGTTACATCATGATTCTCTTCTTTGGTAATCTATTCTGTTTAATCAAGATAATGAATCACATTTTTTTTTAATTTTAAGCCAAAAGTCCATAAGGGTTTTCACTCAGTCACTAATCAAGTAGAAATTGTCTTATCTCTAATAAATAAATAAAACAGTTTTTCCATTTCAATAAGTTCTGTCAATTTTACCAGCTATTCTTTCATAGAGGGTAATACCAAATATTTCCATTTTTGTACATTTAATAGTCTTTCCATAGTACTCATATATTGAAACAATCTTCTATGACTTTTTGTTATTCATCAATTATATCAATTATAATTCATCAATTATACAGAATTATACTGTATTATAAACATATAGAATAAGGAAAAGTGCTGGCTTCAATTAAATATTAATCTTTAAAATCCTCTGTATCAAAGTACATATTTGAATTCAATTTTTTAGCTTTTTTACATGTCAGTGAAATATGATAAAAGATTTTTCATATTGTTCACATTTCAATATTCTTTGGAAATGCTGAATACATTCCAAATAATTTTTCTGGCATCATGCATCAATGTTACATTATCTTATTTAAAATTTTCTCCTAAAGATAATGTCATTTTCAATCCTTCAGGCATATGTTTTTCCATTGTTCCATCTATATATTACAACCAAAACATTTGGCACATTTTATCATATGTTCTTTGACCTGTTCTTCTGTTTTAAATTTCACACAAAAAATTATAATTTTAGCAACCACGAGTTCATCATTGTAATATTGTAATAGTTGTACCATCTGACATTGATCTATATGAGAAATATTTTTATCCATGTATCCATATGACCATCATCATTGTGAAGACTGTTTGATAAAATTGGCCTCCTGCCTCTTTCATTCATATTCATTCATTCACTGAACCTATTCCCCGTATTTCCATAAAAATGGTCCTCAAAGGGACTAATGAAAATAAAAATAAGTCACAAATAGGATAAATCAAATTATTTAAAATCCCTAGGCAAATTTATCTAAAATATCTTTTAGGTTTTTGGAATGAGGTATGCTTTAAATAATAACAAAATAATTAAAACCCCATTATAAATAATCAATAAAAGAAGAGATGTCGCCTATGTAATTAAAGTATACTAAGCAGTTTCTAAACTTTCTGCCTGAAAAAAAAAATGTGTTTGCCTTCTCACAGGATAAGCAAGAAGGTAGTCCCTTGAAGTCTCGAAATAAGGAGCTTCAAATTTTAGGAGGAGATATTGGAAAGGTTGCCAGCTGGAATTTCTCAAAGTTAAAGTGGACAGTATTTTCTTAAAACTAGGTAGTGTTAGAAAATGCTGATTCCAATCTGGTCTCAGGCCAACTTTTGACTTGATTTGCACACAGAAATGAACAGAGGTATTCAACCTTGAAATGCGAAACAGTTTTCTAGAGTGTGCTGTTGAATTATTTAGCTGGAGCAGCTCTTCCAGATAAATCTGTGTTAAGGTAATTCTAATCAATCTTTTTTTTTTTTTA
This sequence comes from Laticauda colubrina, assembly GCA_015471245.1. Classification (NCBI taxonomy): domain Eukaryota; kingdom Metazoa; phylum Chordata; class Lepidosauria; order Squamata; family Elapidae; genus Laticauda; species Laticauda colubrina. The sequence continues at coordinate 21,279,395 of BLBF01000040.1, forward strand.
AAGACAGTATCCTGAGACTTCTTTCTGGCCCATAAATTTTGATATCAAATTCCATTTTGTTTTCCATTTTAGAACATACACCTGGGAAAGCCACTCTTAAGATTTGGGTTGTCATACCACCAATGTACAATTCTACCTATGTGTTCTATTCTCTAGATAGAACAGTGCTTCTCATCAACAATCTTAAGATTTTGTGGACATCAATTCTCAGAATCCTCAGCAAGCATGTATCTATCTTAAAGTTGCTGAAGTTCAGAAGCTGTGTTAATGTAAAGAAGCTGTGAAATTCAGATTTGGTGATAGTTTTTGGATGAAGGAAGATGATCATATTTAATATTGAAAAATACTTTAATTTAATAAGATGTTTATGCCAGTTCCAAAGTGAAGGATGACATCAGTCAGTTCCAAAGTGAAGGATAATATCCTCAAAATACAAACTCAATATAATCATATGATTAAATTGTATAATTTAAATTAAAAAAAAAATTCACAATCTTGTTTCTTCATGGTATTAAAATAGCTGAAAATCCACCTAAAAAGATATCTTCTAGGCATGTTACAAAAGGCCAAGAATGAAGATACCAAATATATTTCTGGAAGCAATGTATTGTATAATTTAAGGATACATGACTTCTGATCCATGCTTTTTTGTGGTGGTGGATGATAAAAATCCCCTCTCCCAATAACCCTATGGAACAGGCTTAATCATTATAAATAATCCGGTACTATGCCATGCATGGTTTTATATATAACTGTTCTATGCTGATCAGAGACCACAATAAATAAATCAGTGAACTGTGCATGAGAAAATTTGGTAATCCAATTAAATTAATTCAATTTATATTAAAGATGGTTTCACAATCCTCAGGGAGAAAATTTGTAACTTGGAGATCAAACAACTAGGAGAAATTTTTAATGTAATGCTTTCTGTAGTAGTATGGACAGAAGATATATTACAACTACTGTTAATTATGATTATGTATTATGCTACTGCAACACATTCTACCTGCCTTTGTAGATAAAATGGAAACTTCAGTAGAGAATAATAATATACAGGGTTGAACAGTGGAGTTCCTAGTGCTGCCTGAGCTGAATTATTTGCTTGCAGATATTTCATTACTCAGTTAGGTAACATCTAGCCATATAGTTGTTACTTAGTTGAATAACTTAATGCTAGCAAGTAAATCACTTAGAAAGCATCAGGAGCTCAACTATGGTAACTTTATTAGTGAGAAGATGCTGAAATAGTTAGGAAATCTACTTGGAAAGATTATGAGACTAGCCCTGAGCAACATTTTTTTTATTAGTTAGTTAAGTCTAGAAAATTAGATTGTCCTACTTTCCCAATATCTGAAATAGATCTTGTTAACCCAGGCAAAGTCTGAGATAGTATGACTTCCTAGTTCCATATTTTTTGAAGTAGGCAGGAGAAGTATTGCCCAAGAAGTACTTCAGATAATCTAGCAGCCAGAATTTAAACTCATCTTCCTACTAACCAGTTATGATCTATCTAGTCTTAACATTATCCAGCCATTTTAACAGCATCAACCCATAGTACTACTAGAAAAATAAATTGATATTTATTGGGAAAAAAATCTATAACAAAAAGTGATGTTAAAAAAATCACACCAATTTTTATTTCTTTGTGGTTGATAAAATGGGAAGGAATTTGTTATTTCTTTCCATATTTATAGCTGCATGGTGGCAAATTGATTGTGCCTTGAGATGAAATGTTGACAAAGGTTAATGTTAGAAATCTCCTTTGATTTTTCAAAAATAATTTTGAGACCTGGGATGGAGAATATTTCTTTTTTTAATCATACTTGTTCTGTATAAAATAGTCTACTCCAAATCCTCGATTGTGATTGGTTAGAAAAACCAGCATAGGGATTGGTTCACTAGGAACCAATCCAAAAGAGCTGCCAAAAGGCGGCAAAATCAAGTAACTGTCATTGGCTACAAGCCGGCAGGCAGGCCGTATATAAAGGCTGCCGCGGCAAGAGCCAAACTGTTCAATTTTCACTTAACTGTTGAAATAAAGACTTTTATTGTTGGAACCCAGTCTACCTCACATTTTTCCAGACGGAACACTGGCGACGAGGGTGGGATTGTCCTAAAATGTGAGACTGTGCACACGGCGAATTGAAACCCAGGCTTGAAGCGATGGCCGGAAATAATGCACCGCCCGCACCCTTCAACCCCAATGAAGAAGATTGGGAATCCTATGTAGACCGTTTCCAAATGTACTTAGAAAGTAATGAGATGGAAGAGATCTCAGACCAGCGTAAGAGGGCTGTCTTCTTAACGCATTGCAGACCAATGATATTAAAAATGGCCAAGGCATTGGCGAAGCCCAGAGACATAAAGCAAATGACCTGGCCTGAACTCCAGCGAATGTTGAAGGCTCATTACGCACCAGTGGTGTCAAATCTTATCAAATGGCACGAATTCTACCAAAGGGACCAAAAAGAAGGCGAGACCATCACTGATTTTGTGGCAGCCCTCCGACAACTGGGGGGAGCATGTGAGTTCCTGAACTTAGATGAAGCCATGCGAGATCGAGTAGTATGAGGTTTAAAAGACTCTAATTTACAAAGTAAATTGCTAAATAAACCCAACATAACCATGGCTGAAGCAATCGCAGAAGCCACAGCTGCAGAAGCCATGAAAAAGTCAGCAGCCACCATGAAACAAATGAAAGCGAACAACAACGAAATGAGCCTAACCAGAGGGAAGAAGCAATTTCCCACCACCACACAACATGAAGATTTTGACGAGACATCAGAATTGGAGAGGAAGACGATGAGGTCCACCGCCTATACACCAACAAAAAAGGCACAAAAAAAGAAACTCGAGCCGATTGCAGATTCCTTGATGCCATCTGCAGAGCTTGTAAGAAAAGGGGACACATTGAGAAGGTCTGTAGGAATCGAAAAAATAACAGCCCTAACAGACGCAGTAACTCTCCCCCACAAGCTGAATCGAAACAAGCCGAAAGAAAGTGGGAGCGCAACAAACGAGCCAGTAACCGAGAAAAGACCCATCAAACTGTCACAATCGGAAGCGCTCAGACGGAAAGCGGAAAAAAAGCTAAAATCATTGTAAAAATCAAAGGCAGCCCCTGTGAGATGGAGGTCAATTCAGGGTCTTTCCTGTTAATGGTGTCATGGGACACAATCAGACAACTGGTCCCAAATATTAAACTAAAAGAGCTCCAGAAACAAAAATTAACTCTGAAGGACTACCAAGGGAATCGAATCACTGCGGTAGGTCTAGGACATTTCCGAGTCGCTTACAAGCAGAATGTCGAAGTCCTGCCTCTGACAATAGTCGACCGAGACTGACCCAGCCTCCTGGGCATCGAATGGTTCACACCATTGGGCATCGGAATGACCAGAGTAGACCGAGTGGCCACAACTGACTGGGAAGAAAACCTGATCCACGAATTCCAGGACATTTTCGATGGCTCCCTAGGCAGGTATCGGTGGACCCCAATTTCCTTTAGCTTAGACCCCCAGGTGGCCCCTAGAAGATAAAAGGCTAGACGAGTTCTCTTTGTATTAAAAGCAAAAATAGAGGAACAATTGAATAAATTAATTGACCAAGGGATTTTGGAACCTGTTGACCATGCTAAATGGGAGATGCCAATAGTAACACTGGTTAAACCTGATGGGTCATTACGCATCTGCAGAGACTACAAGGCTACCGTGAACCATGCGCTGCAACAAAGCGCATACCCGGTGCCAGTCGTACAACATTTGCTACACTCACTCGGGGGAGGAAAATTTTTTGCTAAACTAGATCTAGCACAAGCTTACCAACAGTTTCCAGTAGACCCCTTAATGGCCAAGGCACAGATAATAGTGACTCACAAAGGGGCATTCAAGTGTAACAGACTTCAGTTTGGAGTGAGTGTGGCCCCAGGCGTTTTCCAAAGCCTCATGGAACACCTATTAAATGGAATAAAAGGGGTCGTACCATATTTTGAGGACGTCCTGATCTCGGCTAAAGATACGACCCAACTAGAAAAAAGACTAAGATATGTCCTAACAAGATTTAGAGAATCCAGTCTGAAAGTTAAAAAAAGAAAAATGCTGCTTAATGACTGATGGCGTCAAATTTCTGGGCTACTTAATTGACGGAGAGGGTATACACCCTACTGAAAAAAAAGTCAAAGCCATTAAAGATGCACCACAGCCAAAAAACAAAACGGAATTGCAGGCATTTTTGGGTCTAATAAATTTCTATAACGTATTCCTCCCCCACAAAGCAACAATAGCGGAACCATTACACCGTTTGCTGGATAAGAAAACTAATTGGACTTGGGGTCATAGAGAGCAAAAAGCATTCCAGAAAATAAAAAATGTATTAACATCAAACACCGTTCTTATCCAGTTTAGTAACACACTTCCATTGACAGTAACCTGCGACGCCTCACTGTTTGGAGTTGGTGCCATCCTGAGCCACCAATTGCCAGATGGGAGAGAGGCACCCATCGCTTAGTACTCAAAGACTCTGTATAAAACAGAACGTAATTATAGTCAACTAGATAGAGAAGCCCTGGCAATCGTCACCGGAGTGAAACGTTTTCACGAATACCTTTATGGAAGAACATTTTTGATTGTAACGGACCATAAACCATTGCTAGGAATTCTGGTGGGAAACAAGCCTACACCGAACATTTTATCCCCATGGATGACTAGATGGTCAGAATTCCTTGCAGCATACTCTTACACATTGACACATCAACCCGGGAAGCAAATCTCACATGCAGACGCATCAAGCAGAGCACCGCTGCCGACAATGGAGAAAGACCCGGCACCTACAATGACAACCCTGCAAATAGAAACATGCCCCGAACTACCAATATCTGCAAACGATGTTGCCAGAGCCACTGCAAAGGACCCAGTGACTGCCCACATATTAAACTGGGTAGGTAAAGGCTGGCCGGAAAAACAAAAAACTGAAAACTTTAAACCTTTCCGGACCAGACAAACCGAACTCTCAATTCAAAAAGGTTGTTTATTGTGGGGTGATAAGGGAGTAATCCCTCCTAAACTACAGACTAGGGTGTTGGGTAGCTTCACGAAGGCCATCCTGGTATCGTAAAAATGAAAAGCCTCACTAGAAGCTATGTCTGGTGGCCTGGTTTAGATAAAGATATCGAATATTGGGTTGCCACTTGCACTAAATGTCAGAAAACCAGGCCTTCCCCACCACAAGCACCCATAAGGGACTGGGAGACCCCACGAGGCCCCTGGTCTCGGATCCACATTGATTTCGCAGGTCCTACTAGGGGGCATAACTTTTAATTGTCGTAGATGCATACTCAAATTGGCTGGAGGTTGTAGTCATGTCATCTACGACAACCGAGGCGGTCATTAAACAACTTCACAAACTTTTTGCAACCCATGGATTGCCGGACGTCCTAATGTCCGACAACAGGCCACAATTAACTGCCATCCAATTTGAACAATACCTAGCCTCCCTAGGTATTCGCCATGCACTGACTGCGCTGGCCCACCCGGCAGCAAATGGTAGGGCGGAGAGAATGGTCAGGTTTACCAAAGAGGGTTTAGAGAAAATGGACCTTGGGGATGTCCAGGATAAAATCAACTGTCTACTCACCCTCCAACATATCACACCCAGCACCGTAACCAACAAAAGTCCAGCGGAGTTATTAATGGGAAGAAAACTTAGGTCACAATTAGACAGGTTGCACCCAAATTACACGTTGGAAAGACCCTCCGACTCCTCCAGCTGTTGCCGAACATTTGAAATCGGTGACCTAGTCTACGCAAAAAATTTTACCGGGGACCCCCTATGGCTTCCAGCCACAATCACACAACTCACAGGCCCCGGTCCTACTGACTAACCGTAGACGATGGCAGGGAATGGAAGCGGCACATAGACCAGCTTCGTTCCCGAAACATTGAAAGAAATACAAACGCACAACCACAAAAAATAAAAATCAACGAAAACAAAACCAAAGAAGGGGGGGAAATACAAGAAAATAATAAAGAACTTTTAAAAATAAACCCAGAACATCTAACCAATCAAAAAGAGCAAAAAGGAAACTTGCGGTTAGATGAGACTTGCGAAAATAATCCAGAAGAGGGGGCCAGCCAAGCCAGCTCGACCTGCCCGGAGAAACCAGGAGGGAGCGGCAAAACCACCAGCCTGAGAAACTCAAGCAGTAGCAAAATGGCCGACTCACCCTTCCAGGCGGTTCCAAGGAAAAGAGCCGGAGAGACAGCAACCCCATCCGAACCGGTTGAAGTCTCCAGTGAAAATGAACCGCGCAAGTCCAGTACAATCCGAAGAAGCCCCACCTATCTGCGCGACTACGTCACCACGTAGGACGAAACCCAGGGGGGAGGTGTTGTGTATAAAATAGTCTACTCCAAATCCTCGATTGTGGTTGGCTAGAAAAGCCAGCATAGGGATTGGTTCACTAGGAACCAATCCAAAAGAGCTGCTAAAAGGCGGAAAAACCAAGTAACCGTCATTGGCTACAAGCCAACAGGCAAGCCGTATATAAAGGCTGCCGCGGCAAGAGCCAAACTGTTCCGTTTTCACTTAACTGTTGAAATAAAGACTTTTATTGTTGGAACCCGGTCTACCTCGCGTTTTTCCGGACGGAACAATACTCATCTCAGAAAATCTGTGTATACATTCTGTGTATGAAAGCAACTTCTGAAATAAAATGATGTATGTTTTATAAAATGATGTATATTATATGTAAAATGATATATAAACATATGCATATACAAACGCACACACACACATTATTTTTATTTTTTCTGAGATGGATAAATTTCCTTTCAGTAAGAAAAGTTCTAAAAATAATTATTTATCCACTCCAGCTATGCATAGTGAGTCTGTTTCTTCATTTAATCTATTTTATTATTTTTAAAAAGAGTGATATATTTTTAATAACATCCCACAGATATAATAAAACCAGACCATCTGTTACTCACATGTAAATGAAATTAATCTTAAAATAGAATCCTAAAAACATTCTGAATGTTTCTTTTTCTTCTTGTGATTACCGATTATTAGTAGTATTCTTAGAATTTTCACAATATATCATAATAGACCATTCTACATTTCCCAGCAGTTGGAAAAGAGATGAAATGTATCTAAATGTTGGCACAAATATTTGGTTCATCCTGCAGTTCATTCCACTTCCCTTTTTCCAATTTAAGGCAATATTCTCATAAATTATCATTGTGTAGAGTCAAAGAAATCCTTGAGTATGAATAAGCAGATACTATAAATCTTCCTTTTCTTTACTGCTTGCTTTAGAACAGATATTTTAATAATTTAAAAAATCCCCTGAGAATTAGTTATATAGTTTAATCTGAATATTAATATAATGACATAAGTATATATTTATTTCCTTCAAATACTTTGATGAGAGGGAACTATCTATTCCAGTTTTGTTTAACTTCTATGGAGTCCAGCACATTTACAGGCCTAGGCATAATTAATATATCTACAACATACAAGTAATTAATTGGATCAAACCAAGCATGGAAATGTCTGGATGGCTCTAATATCCAGTAGGCATTGGATGGCCTGTTCCATTAGTTTCCTATGGGAAGGTTTCTTGGAAATGGGGCAAGGTACGTAAAATCTGGAGTGTTGTGACCTAAATTCTTGTTAAAGGCCATGTTTAATGGTCCTTAAGACCCAAGTGTTGGATGAAGTAGCCTCCCATTGGGCCACATATTTGAATAACCTACCACCAATGGGAAAACTACTGCTGAATTTAGTAGGAGCGCCAGAAAAAATGAATTCTTCTGTCACGAAAGGGCCACTTTCCTGAAAATTGAGGCCTATCTCTGGCCACTCTTTCCTGGGGCATTCCTGGTGGTTAAAAGACTGCCTCTGAGGCCCTTGAGCCCCAGTGCTGCCACCAGCTCTGAAAGATGACCTCACCCCATTCCTAAGAAGTCTGTAAGGAGTGTGCAAAAGTGCACAACCATGCCTACCATCCTTCTCCTTTTGTCCCCATTTATTCGTACCTATTTCCTGTATTCTTACTCATGTTTATACTTTTACCTATTATCTTGTAAGTGATTGACAAATCAAATAAATAAATAAATGTACCACGCAGCTTTTTCACTATCAATGCCAATGTATCCACTATTATTATACTGGATACAGTTATTTTTTACAAACATAACTGTCATATCAATCACTTTTCTTACTTAACATTGGTACATTTTGCTGGGTTTGGGTTTGCAAAAATATGCCAAACAATGGCACAGTGGTTAAGAGTGCAGTACTGCATGCTACTTCTGCTGACTGCCATCTGCCTGAAATTTGGCAGTTCAAATCTCACCAGATTCAAAGTTGACTTAGCCTTCCATCCTTCCAACATGGTAAAATGAAGACCCAAATTGTTGAGAGCAATATACTAGCTCTGTAAAACTGCTTAGAAAGGGTTATAAAGCACTGAAAGGCAGTATATAAATCTAAGTGCTGTTGCTATTCTCCCTATCTCATCCCACTAAGTCACTTTTTAAATATTTCATATACATTCTGGAAATCTTGCTGCATGACATTAACACTACACTGTCCAAGCAGAAGGAATCAAATCAGTCATGTTCCATCTTTTTGTGAGCCCTGTTCTTCCCTTCTGCTATATGTGGAGATAAATAATCATTCTTCTTTCTACGATACTTTATTGGCAAAGGTGCCCAGAAGGACATTCAAATTATTCCCAGGCTTGTCTTCTTTGAAGATAAAAGGATGTAACTCAGGTTCGTTTGGTTTTATTCATACAAAAACCAAATTTATTTATCTGTATTTATTTACTTATCCAATTTATATAGCTGTCCATCTCACAAGCAAGTGACTCAGGGCAATTACAGATACTTAACAAACTATAACAACAAAGATGAAATGATGAAACAATGCATTAAAAGTTCAAATCTATACTGTAATGAAATTAACAAGTCTATTCTGCTATTTCCTGTCAAACAGCAGTTGTAGTTCATCAGAATTTTACTACCCTTCTGATGATTACAGGTGACCTGTTAGCTCAGGGAGAAAGAACATTTTCATTCTCTGGGTTGCATATCTATAAGCAGAGTATTATTCGATTAACTTACCAAGCTGTATTAAAAGGGCAGTGGTAAAGCAAATGAGAAACAGTCTTTATCTTCCCCAGTGGACAGCATGGGAACGTTACTAAATCTTCCTTCTAGCAGCAAATACAGAAAACTTTAAACCAAAAGGTTGTAAAGGTTCTCCTGTGTGAGTCATACCAAGAATATTAACTAGATACTTGGCATAGGAGTACAGACCTATGTACTGTGAGGGTTGCAGTTTGAATGTTATTGTCAAGTCCCCTGGCTTCAGTTCTAAGTAACCTGTCTCAGGGTCAAGTGAGGAAAAATATTGAGCTGATAAGCCATAACATTTTAAATCTAGATCAATACCTACCTTCTATGATATCTCATAAGGTCAAGTAAAGTACCAGTGAACATTAATTTGAAGCAAATTTTCAGAAGGCAAAGCCACATTTGAGTTTCAACAGAAATTAGATCAGATTCTATTTATAGCAGAGAATTAGATACACACCATGGAATTCACAACAGGGTTTTAAAAATTCAAATTGGAAAGCTTCAGTAAAACTGAAATGATAATAGCAAATTTGGACATTGTACCTCTGATGGACAATGATTTTTTCTCTAAAAGTTTTATTGCAACTAAGACACAATTATCATTTCTACAATTTGTGTATCACAGAATAACATTCAAGATTTTGTGTACTCAGGTAATGGATAGCCTTTTGTTCTATTAACCAAGGATTGAAAAGAAACATTAATTTTAATTTCGTCAATATAAAAATGGATGATTTTCAGGAGTGGCAATAGATAGCAAGATTTTTTATCATGGGGAGAAGGCGGAGCTTTGTCTCGGTGTTACAGCTGCGATCTCGGGGCTCTGAGATCGCAGCTGATATTTTTGCCCCTGGTCGGTCCTAACGGACCTAAACCGTCCCGTAGAGACGGGGATTGTGAAGGGCACTGTCCCAGGATCCCAGAGATATCGCAAAATCTCTGGTTTGATCCGGGAGAAGCCCTTTTGCTGGCAGTGGAAAGGCAGCCTCCAAAGCTGCTGAAGTCGGGACAGCTCCGGAAAGAAAGTGGCTGGAGCAAGTGTGTGTCGGTTGGGTGAGAAACTTCTTTTGTATTGTAAATTGGTTGAGACTTGAAAGGACATCCTGAACAAAGAAGAAATCTGTGACTTCATTTTTGTTTGACTGGAACTGGTTGAGCGGCATTTTTTAAGTGATGTCAAATTGAGGCTTGGATTCTTTCCTTATTTTTTTTTCTGAGGACTTTAATGTGACTTTGTAGGTAACCGGATTGAATTTTCTCTTATATATATTTTTATGCTTCTTTTGATTTTTTTAATTTTCTTTAGGATAGAGGCTCCCTTTGGTTATCTTTTTTTTCTTCTTGTTTGAGTTTTTTATAAATATTTTTTCTTCTGGCTGGGGGGGGAAAGAGTATTAAGAGATGTTGCAACACTGCCAACTAGAGGTTTGAAAATATTTTATTTGAATTGGGGAGAAAAATGTACAAGCACTCCTTTTCAAGGACATTTTAATGTGATAAGATAGAGGGAGAACACAGTAAAATATTATTACAGGTGCTTTCCTGGACTCTTATCAATATTTCAACATTTGAGGCTTGGCTTTGAAGCTGCTGGAGAAGAGAGTCATAATAAGAGCCTTGGACAAAGAAATAAAGTGCAGTGTGCAGTGCATATATATATATATATATATATATACTTGTGAAATTCCTACTCCCCAGCCTTTTTGTAAATTTTAACTTTAGTATTTTTGCTTTTTATTTTAAAGGGAAAGCCTCAGAGCTCTTTCTTTTTTTTCTTGCTTCTTTGCTTCTTCCATCTATGTTTTTGGATCACTTTGTTTTTCTTTTTTGATTTTTTTTTCTTTTTCTTCTATTTTTTCTTTTTTATGGTGGATTATTTCAATTGGACTAGGGTCTAGAAGAACCTGAAGACCTTCCTTTTTCCTTTTTCCCTTTTTCTTCTTTGGTTTTGGGCTTTTTATTATTGGATTTTTTTATTTTTTTGGACTATAATTGGCTACTTTATCAGCTGGATTGAAAATCAAAGAGAATCTGAAGCTTTGGAAGCATTAAAATGAGCAGGAAACCAAAATCATTCGGCATTTCTGCTTCTACCTCTGCTTCCCCACCATCTGAAGGACAACATTTAATTCAGACAATGTTGAAGCAAGATAAAGAACAAGAAAAAGTAAATTTACAGATGATTATGCAAGGAATCCAAGATATTAAGATAAAAATAGATGCTATTGAACAAAGAATAGAGAAGACTGATGAAAAAGTGGAAAATATTAAACAAATGATGGGGAAGTATGAGGAGAGAATCCAAAAAATTGAGGAAGAAGGAAAACAAAGAGAGGAGAAGATTGGAAATATTGACACTAGATTAACAGTGGTAGAACAAGAAAAAAATGGGATGTTGAGGTGGGAGATGGAAAGGTCAGAATTTTATCTTAGATTCCAAAATATAGAAGAGGAAAAAGGAGAAAATTTGGTTGCGATAATGATAGAAATGTTGGCAGATGTTCTGGAAATTACAGAGGAAAAGATGATGGATGGGGTAGATAAAGTATATCGAGTTTATACAAGATATGCGATGAGAAATAAATTACCAAAGGAAGTCCATATTAGATTTACCAAAAAATCCATCAAAACACAAATATTACAAGTGGTAAGAGAGAAAACATTGAAATACAAAGGCAAAGAGATTGTGGTTTTAAAACAAATACCTAGAAGAGTGAGAGAGATGAGAAGAGAATACCGATTTCTGACCAAAATGCTACTGGAAAATGAAGTGAACTACAGATGGCTGATACCAGAAGGACTAATCTTTACGTGGCAAGAGCAGAGACATAGAATTGATTCGATTGAAAAAGCAGAACTTTTCTGCGCAGAATTTTTTGGAAGAAGAAGAGAGGAGGCAGAGAAAGAGGTCTCACTAATTGAGTTTCAGGAGGAACAACTGGAGATTGAAAAAGAGAAAGGAGTTGTAGGTGGACAGGTAGACAGTAAAGAACAACGTGAAGTGAGAGCTATGAGAGCTGTTAGACCTAAATATAAAGCATAATCATGGAAGAAAAAAAACTGATTACAATGAATATAAATGGACTTAACTCAGCTGTTAAAAGAAGGAAAACCTTTCATAAACTAGAGAAATTAAAATATGATATAATTTGCTTACAAGAAGTTCATATTAAAAAACAACATGAGCAATTGTTAGTACAGCCAAAATTAGGGAAAATATTTACTTCTTTGATTCAATGTAAGAAAAGAGGAGTGGTTCTCTACATTAAAGAGGATATCCCAGCAAAACTGATTTACACGGATGAAGACGGAAGAGTATTAATGGTGGAAATAATGGACAATAATAGAAAAATACTCCTGATTGCAATTTATGCTCCGAATGATAAACAAGAAGAGTTTTATAAAAAACTACATATGGAAATAATTAGACTGGACTATGTTAATATAATTATGATGGGAGACTTTAATGGAATTGTGGACAATAAATTGGACTATATAACAACAACAACAAAACAAAATAGAAAGGTTCTCCCTAAATCTTTTTTTAAAATGACAGATGAATTAACGTTAAAAGATATTTGGAGAGAAAGAAATGTTAAAACTAAACAATATACTTTTTACTCTAATAGACATTTATCATGGTCCAGATTAGATATGATTTGGATCTCAACAGAATTAATATCCATTATTCAAGAAACAAGTATTGAAATAAGTACTTGGGCAGACCATAGTCCAATGACAATTAAATGGAAGGGACAAAAAAAAAGATCGAGATGGACATTAAACAACACTATTTTAAAGGAGAAAGACTTTATACAATGGATGGAGAAGGAATTGGTTTTTTTCTTTAAAGAAAACAAAAAAGAAGATACTTCAATACAGAATGTTTGGGATACAATGAAGGCATATGCTAGAGGTTTGATAATAGATTATACAAGAAAAAAGAATATTAGGAAAAGACAAGCCTCCAAGATCTTGGAAGATGAATATAAAAGACTTGAAAAAGAACTACAGAAAATGCCACAGAAAAAAGGTATTAAATTGAAACTGGATGTAATTAAGCATAAAATGGAATTAATAGAGAAAGAAGAACTGGCACAGAAAATCAGAAATTCTAAACAGAATTATTTTGAAGATGCAAATAAACCAGGTAGATGGCTAGCATATAAACTGAGAAAGGAGAAGGAATCAAGAAAAATATTGAAACTAATAGATGATCAAGGTCAAGTTTGTTGTGGTAATAAGGAGAAAAAGGAAATTATTCGAGATTTCTATGGGCAACTATATAAACAAGAGAATATTGATGAGGGAAAAATTAAACAGTATTTACAGAATGTTAACTTACCAAAGATACCTAAAGAGACTGAAGAAATGTTAGAAAGTGATATAACAATGATGGAATTAAATGAAGCATTTAAGAGACAAAATAATGGGAAAGCACCAGGTCCAGATGGGCTTCCGGTAGAATTCTATAAAAAATTTCAAGAATCATTGAACATCCCATTGTTAGAAGTTATGAATGAAGTTATGTTAAAGAAGATGACACCCAAAACATGGTCAGAGGCTTATATTACAGTTATTCTAAAAGAAGAGGCTGACCCGTTGCAAATTAAGAATTATAGACCTATTTCCTTAGTGAATGCAGATTATAAAATATTTGCTTCAATTTTAGCAGAAAGACTGAAAAAATACTTAAATAATTTTATTCACCCAGATCAAAATGGATTTCTGCCAAAGAGACAAATTAGAGACAATATGAGAGTAATCTTTGATACTTTGGAATATTATGAGGCTCATCCTGAGAAGCAAATGGCTTTGATATTCCTAGATGCTCAAAAGGCATTTGACAACGTGAACTGGAAATTTATGTTATTACTATTGGAACAGATGGGTTTTGCCAGAAAATTTATTCAAGCAATAGAAGCCATATATAATAAACAGACAGCAAAGGTAATGATGGAGGGAGAATTTACAGATCTTATTAATATAAGAAAAGGCACAAGACAAGGGTGTCCCCTATCTCCTTTGTTATTCGTATTGACTTTGGAAGTGTTGAATAGAAATATTAGGGATGATAAAAGTATAAAAGGAATGAAAATTAAAAAGGAAGAGTTCAAACTACAAGCTTTTGCTGACGACTTAGCTTTTATTCTGGAAGACCCGTTAGAAACCGCTCCAAAGTTATTGGAAAAGATAGAGACATATGGTGAGATGGCTGGCTTGAAAATAAATAAAGATAAAACTAAAATAAAATAAATAAAGATTTTGACAAAAAACATGTTACTGAGACAAAGAGAAGAACTGACAGATCTTTTGAAAATCCAAGTTACAAATAAGGTTAAGTATCTGGGGATATATTTGACAGCAAGATGTAGCACATTAAAAGAGAATAATTATATTAAACTCAAACAACAGATAATTACAGACTTGAAGAAATGGGAAAACTTGCAATTGTCATTAATAGGGAGAATTTCAACAATTAAGATGAATATTTTACCCAGAATTTTATTTCTCTTTCAAACAATACCAATTAGACTTGGAAAAGACTATTTTGAAGATTTAAATAAAATCATGTTGAAGTTTATATGGCAAGGTAAAAGAGCGAGAATAAAGTTAAAGCTTTTGCAAGATGCTAGAATTAGAGGAGGTTTTGGCCTGCCTAATTGGGAACTGTATTATCAAGCTGCAAGTTTGATGTGGGTCAAAGAATGGATAACATTAAGAAAGCATAGATTGTTGACATTAGAAGGACATGATTTACTGTTGGGCTGGCATGCTTTTTTATGGTACAAGGGAACTAAAATACAGGGGTATTTCAGAAGACATTATATATGGGAGTCTTTGTGGTTAAATTGGGAGAAGATAAAAAAACAATGTTATTTGAAAATTCCAGTTTGGTTATCGACTATTGAAGCATTTTCCTATCCTATGATATATAAAAAGGAACAAACAGTTAGATATGGGGAATTGTTGGATGAAAAGGGTGGACTTAAATCGATCCAAAACTTAGAGGAACAAGGTATAAGGATGAATTGGCTTTCATATGCGCAAATACACTCAAGATATGATGAAGATTTTAAAACGGAAGGATTCTATCACAAACAGACTGATTTAGATAAGATATTGATGGGTACTGATGAGAAAGTGATTAAAAAATTATATGGTTATTTATTGGGAATTAAGTTAGAGGAAGAACAAGTTAAAGAAACTATGATTGCTTGGGGGAAGAATTTTGGATATGGGATTGATTTAGAGAAATGGCAAAAATTGTGGTCTCAAAATTATAAAATGACAATGTCAACAGCATATAAAGAAAACTTTTATAAGATGTTTTACAGGTGGCACTTCCCCCCGACAAGAATAGCAAGAATGTTCAAGAACAAATCTGAAAAATGTTGGAAATGTCATCAGATACCTGGCTCATACTATCATATGTGGTGGACTTGTGAGGATGCTAGAAAATATTGGACTAAAATCCACATGTGGTTGGAAAAAATGACAAAGAAACACATAGACTTGAAACCAGAGATCTTTTTATTGGGAATTTTACCTGATACATATAATAAAGACTTGAAATATTTGATTGTAAATGTATTAACAGCGGCTGGGATTGTATTTGCTAAAAATTGGAAGAATGAGAAAATACCATTACAGGAAGAAATTATTAAGAAAATATTGGAATGTGCTGAGATGAGTAGATTGACATTTGAAATTAGAGAGCAAGAAGATAAACAATTTTATGAAATATGGGATCTTTTTTATCAATGGCTAGATGATAAAATACGATAATAGAACATTAATACTATATCTATAAAGGGTTTTTAGGATTGATTTGTTATGATTATATGATTTGTTATAGAATAAACTGTTTAAAGTATTGTTATCTCACAAAGCATGAATGATTAAAAGTATAGTCAAAAAAAATTTTTTTTTCTTTTTTTTAGTAATATTAGGATATGGATTGACAATATGAATTGTTATGCAATATAACTGTAACTGAGACTACAAAATGAATGCACAAAACTGATGAACCAACCGACACACCGGAAGTATATATGAGAGCAGATGTTTTTAATGTTTTGTATGTTATGTGTGTTTGTAGAAAATTAATAAAATTTTTTTCAAAAAAAAAAAAGATTTTTTATCATGGTTAATCATTGGACTTTTCTTGCGGAAGGCAAAAAGTACAGAGATGCCATCACAGGCTTGTTTGCACCAAAGACAGAAACAGATTTTGGCTGAAAAAAATTAGGTATATTGAGGGCTTGTATTAAAGAATTAATGTAAAAAGTTTAAGAGGGGAAGTGTCAACGTGTATCTGAAAATATTACCCTGACTGAAGGAGGGACTTCTGTATGAAGGAGGGACTTGACTAAGTAAATAATAAGTGATCAAGTGATTATTAATTAAATTAATCAATAAATGTAACAGGAGAAAAAAAATTCTAAATCCAGTTTGAACATTTGAGTCTGCAACCAACCATAGTAATAATACACGGCAGTATTTGGAGATAGCACAATAGAAGATGAAGAACTGGAGAAGATAACAAAATACAAAGACCTGCAAATAGAAATAGAACAACTGTGGTAAAAGACAACAGAAGTAGTACATAGGTAGTTTGGGTGCAGAACAGTAATAGATACTATGAGTGCAATACCAAAACAACATCACTTGAAAACCATTGGCATTGACAAATAGACTACAGCCAATTATAAAAGGTAGATTTACTCAAAACATATTACATCTCATGACAATACTTCTCATATCATCAAGCATCAAAATCTGTTTATCACAAATCTTTGCAAAAAACTCAATAGGTAAACAACAATGCCAAATCCAGACTAAACATCTCTGCTGCAAACTACAGTAACCAAATAAATGGTATATTCACATTATGCAATGAACCACAATAGCTTTAATAGTATATTTATATGTAACCATAATAAATAGTATATTATATATTATTTATACTAAAATAGTATATAAATATACTGTAATAGTATATTTACATTATTCTAGTTTAGTTGTATATTTTGCAACCAGTTAGATTAGACCCCTTGCTTATATAGTCATTATTGAGGCTCTTTACATGGATTCCTTGACCATCAGTAGACCCCATATTCCATTTTATTTTTGTAAAAAAATATTTTAAACTAATATAGCCTTATTATATTATTTATATAGCTCACAGATTGTAAAGATTTGACAAGAACTCAACATATCTTCAAGAACACCCCATGAGCCTGAAAAAGTATTCCCTAGGTCTATAAAAATTCTACTCCCATGTTATAAACTGAAATGATACAGGGCATCTTCCAAGGTTACAGGGGATGGGGAAAAAATATTCTACTAAACAGTTCTTAATGTAGTTTAGTTATGCTTCCTTATAGACATTTTATGTAAAGCTTGTTTGTATTCTACCTTGGGGTTACTTTCAATGAAAAGTAACTGAAAGCAATAAATAATTTGTAAATTTGAACTTAGCAACTGATTTAAAAATATATAAAAACCAAAACAGAATTTTAAAAAATTCTTAGGGTACTTAGTGCCAAGATATTCAAATTGCATTCTGTATAGTAAGTCCCATTTAGTTCAATATGACTAGCAGTAAGTACCACTGAGTTCTCAAAATTTTATTGCCAGATAAGGATAAATAGGATTTCAGTGTAAAAGGAATGACCAGACTCTAGGATTTTGGCTAGGAAGAAGTAAGTAAAATGCAAACCAAATAACAGTTGTTTTTGTTATTTCTAGTTATTTTGTCCAATTGGTTACTAGAAATCTTTTATTTTTAATGTCACTATACTTATAGAGGAATGATTGAGTCTGTCATCTGCACCTCTATAACTGTCTGGTTTGGTTCTGCAACCTAACAAGACAGACACAGACTTCAGAGGGTAATTAGGACTGCAGAAAAAAACAATTGCTACCAACCTGCCTTCCACTGAGGACCACATGAGTCAAAAAGAGGGCTGTGAAAATATTTACCTCTCACATCCTCGACATAAACTGTTTCCACTCCTTCCTTCAAAACGACACAAAAGAGCACTGCACACCAGAACAACTAGACAGAAGAACATTTTTTTCCTGAATGCCATCACTCTGCTAAATGAATAATTCCCTCAGTACTGTCCGACTATCATCTAACTCTGCATTACTATTACTATTAATCCTTCCATCCTTCCTCTCACCCATCTCCTCCCATTTATGACTGTATGACTGTAACCTTGTTGCTTGTAACTTAATGAATTTAATTGACTGATTTGATCACTTATTGTATCCTATGACTATTATTAAGTGTTGTACTTTATGATTTTTGACTCTTGACGAATGTATCTTTTATGTATACTGAGAATATTTGTATGAAGACAAATTCATTGTGTGTCCAATCACTCTTGGCCAATAAAGAATTCTATTCATCATGTTCATCTTTATAATGCTTTCTTAAAAGAATACTTACTAAAGGTTTACATTTAAATAGTGTCAATTAAACCTACCAATTAAACCTATCAATAAGGACAAAGGGGAAAAGAAGTAAACTCTTATGGCATGCTTGAATTAGATTTTCTATGTTTACAGCTGGATTCTTGGAATGTATTTATTTGTCCAGGCATGGAATAAATTCCTCTTAAAATGTAGTGGCAACCCATGCAATAAACACACAAGCTCAAAGGCATATTCAACATGACTGAAGATTCTTAACTGTTCAAAGATTTTACAGTTTTCAATTTTTTTACGTGGCTTCTTAGAAATCTGCATCCAATTTAATGATTACTATAACTCTATTTCTTTTTTAAAAAAGAAAATTGCTGATACCTTCTGAAATACAAATCTCTGATACATAAATGTTCAATTTGGTCTCAGAAAGCTCACTACTTTAGCTTTGAAAAAAATATCAAACTAAAAAACTTTGCTTATTGTCAAGAGCTACCTTTCCCACATATCAACCCCCCTTTAAAAATTGTATTGTAATTTTTTTCCTGTTTGTTTTCATTCAATATATTGAAAGAAAATTTACTTTCAAATCTCCTTTCAAAGGAAATGATCTGAAGTTTTTTTTAATGGATGCAATATAGTATTCTTTCACTTTTTACTAAATAAGACAAGAATGTGTGTGTGCAAGAGAAATGGGCTTTAACAATATGAGAAACTCTCTGGTGATATGCAACACATATCACCTCCCAAATTATATGAAAGATCAAGGGATGTCACCATGAAAGGACTCTTCCCATAGAGAATTCCTTGACTGAAAGATAGAAAGCCTGGTTGGTCTTCAGACTCAGATGTGACAAAATACAATTCCAACAATAAACCATTTTTTTCTCCAGTAATAATCAAACAACACATCAAAAATATATCTACAATAGATTGAAAAGGCCCTCTATACTTTAGCTGGCTTCTTCTACAGTCATTCAATCAACCGTGTATTGTTCCTTTCATTTTAATCATGC
>BLBF01000040.1:21311065-21375616 GCA_015471245.1 Laticauda colubrina
AAAACAAGATTGAGTAAAGCAAAGAGTGAGTTAATTCTCATTTCTTTCTGTTTTTCTCTCTCCTTGCTAGTTTTAATCAAATCTTAGCAGCTTGTTTTTCAGTGTAGGAAATATATATTAAGGGAATTTTAATAAGCAACAAGTTATTTATACACATGTGTCTGTGTATCATACTTTAAAACAACCTATGGCAGTCTCCAACTGTCAAACAAATTTTTTGGAAATGCACACAGTGACAACAGCATCTATTACATGTTCCATAAAACAGGAATTTGTTATGCAGATTTGACAGAAAAAATAATATGCTGGCTAAAAAGATGGTTTCAATATTCAAAAGAAAGCATTTATGTCAAGGGCTGAGAAATATTAGCAGTGTTAGATGAGTTACATCCTTTAAATAAAATTATACATAAATATATTGGCCTGAACCATCCTTAAATAAAGCAGATAGGCTTTATGTGATTAAATAGACATTTTCTAAATAAAATGTGTATAAGATATAAAATTATTTCTTTTTTTTTTCCTAAAGCATTATTACGCTAATCTTTAGTAAAACTGAAAGTGGTTTCTACAGAACACTATTTAGTTGTTGCAATCAGAATCTAAACCACATAATATGCAAATTAGTGGTGCTGTAAATTAGAATGGGAAGTTAAAGCCCATGTCACACTGAACCAACAGATGCAAAGAGGATGTAAAATGGACAAAAAAGCTTGCCATCCGTTGGTTAACGCGATGTATCCGTTCTGTACTCACTGCCTCCGTTTTGCTTCCTCTCTATCCGTCCAGCATCCGTTTATGGACGTTTCATCCACTCCAAAAGTTTTGGGCTGCCAAAAAATTTTGCGCGGAAAGTGTATCCAGTTTGTCCATTCAGCATCCGCTACGCATCCGTTCTGTACCCGTTATGCATCCGCTATATCCGCTTGGCATCTGCTGCGCATCCGCGCAACTCACATCCGCAGGGAGGAAGCGGAACGGACGCAGAACAGATGCAGAACGGATGCAGAACAGATGCAGCATGGAAACAAAGTGTTTAAAGTGGAAAAAAGGTTCGCAGAGGGGATCTCAGATATTAAGGATGTCTAGAGGATGCCTAGAGGATGCAAAGGGACACCTATACTGCCTATAAAAAGGGGGAGCAACTCATCTGCATCTCACTTTCAGACCAGCAGCCCACCTTTGCAGATCTCTGCAGCCTTCATCTGACTCTTCCTCTTCCACAGCATCCAGTCATGTCCACCATGCATCGTACCACAGTCCTTTTGGCAGCCACCATCCTTCTGCAACAGTACGAAGCCAACAGGTTGCAGGTACTTCTCACCACCATGCAGCATCGCCCAGAGACCGTGAGGAGGATCGTGGAAGCTTGCTACATCCTGCACAATCTCATTCACACCCACTACCCAGTTTTGCAGAACAGGCTCGTGGACCGTCAACAAGGCAATGGGGACATGGAGCCTGGTGAATGGAGGCAAGGGCGAAACCTGATCAACATTCAGGATGTGCAAGGCCACAACAGAGCCTCACGTGAAGGGAAGAAGCAGTGCAACCTCCTGAAACACTGGTGCAACTCCCCAGCTGGAGCGGTGGAGTGGCAAGACAGGATGGTAGATGCTTAATGGATGCTTCCTTCAGCCTGTCTCATCACACGGATGAGATTGGGCCATGTTTGTTGGGTGGGCCTACAATAAACAGGGCGTTTAATAAAGAGTTGTGTTTATGTTGACATGTGTGGATGATTGATTACATTATTATTGATAATAAAGGGTGTGACACCTGGGAGGGTGGACCATACAGTCCCACTATGCTTGCACTGGAGGTTTATCTATTCCACAGCTATTAGCCATCCCAAAGGTATCCGTGCTCATTCCACAGGTATCCCTGCCCATCCCACAAACATGCAAAGGCTTAAGCCAATTCTAAAAGTTTCCACCAAGACTTTATTAAAAAAAAGAATTGAAGCAAGTGTGTGAATCAAAGATAAACTTTATTGAACAACAAGCTGTAAAAAAAAAATGACCCAAGTCAACTGTCCAAATAAAGTCCACAGGTAGCCAGCTAGCCGGTCTCTTACACTCTTCTTGGTCACTCGGAGGTGTGCCCAGTCTCAGGGGTGAAGGGTCCAGGTGCTGTGGTAGTGGGTGGTGCTGGAGTGCCTGGCCTCGAGAGGACAACAGGGGACGGTGTTCTTAGAAAGGTCTCGGACAGCTGGCTCAGCACCTTGATGCTGAGAGGTCCTTCCTCCATGCCATGGGGTGTCAGCCCCAGTACTGATGACAGATGTACTGAGGCCGGGCTTGGCTGTGGGGTGGAGGAAGGAGTAGTGTAGTGGGGCTGTCTGGTCTGCAGCTGGGTGAGGACTGGCGTGGGTGGCATCACTGTCGTCGGTGGCATCATTGGCATGGGTGGCATTGGTGGCATCAGTGGAACCGGTGGCAACGGTGTCGCCCAATGACTCTGTGCCTGGGCTTGGAAGGACTGCTGCCTGTGCTTCTGGACCTCCTGGTAGGCATAGCACTGGTAGGTGAGGGGCTGTGGGAAGTCTTGGAAAGGGAGGAACATCACCTGGGGTGGAGGAGCAGACCTGGACTGGGTGGGAGCAGGTTCCTCTGAATCTGGAGAGTTGTGAAGCAGCTCGGTGATCCGGTCCTTCACCACCTGGTACTGGGGTTCCTCCATGTTCCTGAGGGTCTGGTTGATATAGGTGGGGAAGGGCTTGCGGTTGGAGGATGAGGAGTTGGTGTGGACCAGCTGAGAGAAGAGATCTATGCTGGTGCGGATGGTGTCCCTGATCTCCAGCAGGACATTGTGGCTCTGCCCCTCCAGCTGTCCAGCTCTCTGCCTTTCTACGGAGGCGGAGCTGGGGGGTGGTGGATGCGGCTAGGAGTGTGGTGGACTCAATGTCTCCTTTCTCCCACCACACCAGGGAGTCCTCTACGCACTCCACCACGCTTACCACACCTGTCCGCGGGTTCTCCGCCGTGGTACACTCCACAGAAACCTGCCTGGAGACAGGGACTGACTCTCGGCCGGAAGAGGACTGGGTGGCAGCAGGCTGCCTGAGAGAAAGGGTAGTGAGAGGGGCTGCTGGTGCTCCTCGGTGGCGGATCTCTCCCTCCAGGAAGCTGCACCTGGCCATGATGTAGGTCTCTCTGTCTGTCAGCTTCACAGTGGCCTGGCCAGATTTCTTCAGGTGTAGCTTCCCGTACCAGGTGTGCATATGTTTCCCCCAGCCGAGAAGCACCTCCGAAGTGTAATCCATACTCTCTGCCCTCTCTCTCCAAGCAGCCTGCTTCCGCTTGGTGTCCCTGTACAGCCGGTGTCCCTTTCGCCACAGATAGTCGTTCTCTCTCAGCCACTCCAGCACCTCATCCTCATGCGTCTCCGCAATGGAGTATTGCCTCCTCTCCCATTGTCGCATACGCCTGTTCCTCCCTTTGGCAGGACCAAATGGGCCCTCATCAGAGGGGCTCCCAGGTAGTTGGGGCTGCTCCTCCACACCACCAGCAGCAGCACCAGCAGGATCATCATCATCATCCTCACCAGCAGGATCATAATCAGCATCATCATCCTCACCAGCAGGATCATCATCATCATCATCATCATCAGCAGCAGCAGCAGCAGCAGGAACAGCAGGACCAGGATCAGCAGCAGTAGAGTAAGCACCAGCAGGGCCAGCAAGTCCAGGAGCACGAGCAGGACCAGGAGCACGAGCAGGACCAGGAGCACGAGCAGGACGAGCAGGACGAACAAGACTAGGAGCACGAACAGGACGAGCAAGTCCAGGAGCACGAACAGGTCAAGCAGGTCGAGCAGGACCAGGAGCAGCTTCAACAGAGTAAGCACCAGTAGAAGCCCCAGCACCAGTAGAAGCACCACCGCCAGGAGCAGCTTCAGCAGAAGCCCCAGCAGAAGCAGAGTCAGGGGCAGGGGGCGGGAGGTTGGCCTTGTCCCTCTTGCCAGGGATGGCAGCAGGTTGCTGAGGCTTTCGCTTCCTCCCCATGGTTGTGGGGTTGCTGGCTGGCAGGGAGGCTGGCAGGCAACAAGGCTGGCAGAAAGCCTGGCAGGAAGGCTGGCAATAAGCCTGGCAGGAAGGCAGGCAGGCACCAAGGCTGGCTGGAAGGCAGGCTGGCAGGGCAGGCAAGGAACTCGAAGTGTCCAGCAGCAGGTCTTTCCTCGGAATGCTGGCCACGTGCGAGCTGCTTCCCTTTATATCCGGGGGGCTTACGTAATACTTCCCCCCCGCATGCGCAATTAACGCTCGGCATCCGTTCCGCTTCCGCTGTGCATCTGCTAGGCTTCTGCTGTGCATCCGCTTTATCCGCTGTGCATCCGCTTTGCATCCGCTTCATCCGTTCGGCGTGCGTTCTGCATCCGCTGTATCTGTTCCGCATCTGCTTCGCTGAGGCCCCCCGGAAGCCCTGCAGTTGCGCCATCTGCTCCCATCTGCTTCCATCCGCTGGGCTTCTGTTCCGCATCCGCTTTGCATCCGCCCTGCGTCCTCCCCGCGTCTGTGTTATCTGCTCCGGTTATGCAAATTTTTGCCCCTTTTGAGAGCGGATAACAACGGATGGAACATTTTGTTCATCCGTTGTGTCCGTTTTGCATCCGTTGGCCAGTGTGACATGGGCTTAAACAAAGCACCAAATACAAAATCCAACTGATTTTGAAGGAAATGCATGTGAACTGGACTCAACTAGAAAGATCATTATTTAAGGCCTGAAATATTATTATTGATAAATAGGATATCCATTCATACACCATTTCTTTTGAAAGATAATGCTCTCTCTGCAAGGCAAAGTTGTATTAATTACAAGTATTTGAATATGGAAAATATTTCTGGTAACTGAGCAGTATTCCCATTGTTCTGGGAATTTAGTCCTTTGCTTACAAATCAGTCTAGAGTGCCTGGAATCAATTGGTACACCAACAGAATATGGGAATACTAATGCTTGTGAGGGTTTTCTGTTGACAGTTCATAAAACATTTTAAACCCAGGTTTACAAAACATAGCTGCTATGTTCACATAACATAAAATAGCCAAAGAAACTATGAGGTTTAATCTGATGGTCTTCTTGATATAACATGTTAAACATCATCTAGCCTATAGCCCAGATATATTGTGCAAAACCAGACATTTGAAGTCATTGGGTATCTTCAAATAGCTTTATGAATTTTCTAAAATATACAAAACTGGATGAAAGTTCCCACAAAGAACCACAATGAGATAAAAACAGCCTTCCTTCCTTCCTTCCTTCCTTCCTTCCTTACTTACTTACTTACTTACTTACTTACTTACTTACTTTATGTAAAATTGAAAGAATGGTTATCAATTACTAAGAAATTGGACAAGTGGGAAAATTTTGGAGGAAACATTATCTAGTGTAAATGGATCAAATTTTACAAATAAATATGATTAGGTTCATCTTCTGTACAAAACAAAATGTTACCGTTTCTTCCTCGGAGTTAAAAAAAAATATGTAAAACATGAAAATAGCTTGACCTAACAAATCTGAAAAACATCAGAGCAGATGTCTCATTCCCATCTGAAGATGGAATAAAATATGGAGG
Source organism: Laticauda colubrina (assembly GCA_015471245.1). Lineage (NCBI taxonomy): Eukaryota > Metazoa > Chordata > Lepidosauria > Squamata > Elapidae > Laticauda > Laticauda colubrina. The sequence continues at coordinate 21,316,640 of BLBF01000040.1, forward strand.
TAGCAGGGATGGAGGACAATAAAAAAAAGCTGCTAAAATAAAAATAAGTGAAGCTTCTTGGACATTATGATAAATGAAACAATTTACATCCTTTTGTTTTGTGTAACACTAAAAGTCAAAGAAAGTCTGATAAGAAAAAGGTACACTGGGAAAATAGTATTTATTCTTTTGTCTTATCATAACTTACTGCTATGAACCCTCACAGCAAATGGATGTTTTCTCCCAACTTATCACCTCAGCTTCATCCTTGAGACACATGGGTGTATGTGTGTGAGGGAGAAATAACAACTGGATCAAACTCAACCAGTCAGTTCTATGGTAACATGGGATGCAGTAGTTGCAGCGTAATAGTTTTTTTAAATAATACACTACACTGAATTTCAGGGACAGAACTAAAAAGACTTATTACATCTAGCATTCTCTAAGCAAACATATAATGTTATATCTATGGAGATTCTCAGTATCTAGATCATGGTTGTCCCAAAGTTGCTTTTTCAAGAGACAACTGGACATCCTTTGTTTTTCCTTGAAAACATTTCACTTCTCATCCAAGAAGTTCCTTCAGTTCTGAAAAAGCTAGAGTCAGAACTGAAGAAGCTTCTTGGATGAGAAGCAAAATGTCTTCAAGGGAAAACAAAGAAAGTCCAGTTGCCTTTTGAAAAGCACCTTTGGGACACCCAATGTTATAAGATACCTGCAGATTCCATTGAACATATTTAAAGGTGCCTGCTTATGAAATAATAAGCACGGAATTTTGAAGCTTTCAAAATTTTTCAGTTTTCAGATGATTTTACTTAACCATGTCTCTAAGATTAGAGATCCCTCATAAAATGATTGTTATTAGTTAGAAATGGATGTATTTCTTCTTCCTACCTGCTTTTTCCATCTATATGTATGGTATCCTTGTATAGTATGCTTAAGGAGTTTTTTTTTTGCAGATAATTGTCTGTGTTTTAAAGAAGCTTACAATCACTTTTGAACTATGAAATTCAGATTCAAATTTAGTCCATATCATTTGGCCTTTGCATCTTACTGATTCTAACCAGTTTATTTTGGGAATTTGGCTGAGCCCAAAACACAAAATTATCGGTCACTGATAAAAATGGAATATTTCTACAATAGAACATGCAAGCACTTATCAGCTGCCTAAAGCACTATGAAGACCTCTCATTGTCATAACCTGGATCTTTTATTTACTATGAAAACATTTCCTACCACTAAATGTTAACATTCACAAAAGGAGAAAGCATTTTTCTGTAATCTTAAAGCAATAATGTTGATCTTTATTAAAATCAGCAATGCAGCAAAATATTCTTTCTGATGCAGACTAATAGTTTGGCAGAAAAACTCAATGTTTCTGCAACATACACCCACAGAAAGAAAATTGTACATTATTAGTGCTTAAGCGCATCTTTTTACAGTGTGAAATTAAAATTTCTCTGAGGTTTCTCCTTCCGCAATTTTAATTTATTTTGCTATCTTTTGCCAACAAATTCCTGCTTGGCATGCTTGTATGACTCATATAAAAATTAATTTCAAATGGTTTCAGACTGTCCAGTGAAGCCCTCTACTTTTCTATCTCAAAGGTTTTGATGAATTATTTGGAAAGAAGTTGAGGCAGGAGGAACAATATTAGCAGCAAAGGTTTATATGTATTTATTTGATAAGTGGTTAAACTTAACAGACCTTTAACAATATCAAAAAAATACTTGTTAAGAATGAAAACAGCCTAAACTTTTGAAAAGCCAGGCAATTGGAAGAAAATGACACACAGATAGCAATATTTTCATTTCATTCAGTGGTTATTGTGTAGAACCAACTAGTCAGCTAGACTTTGAATTTCTGTTGCCTTGCCTCAAGTCTGATTTAGAAACCAATCCAAAAAATGAAGGTAAGGTTATGTGCCCTACTAATCATAGATCAAACCTATGCATTTTTTTCCCTTTTCCCCTTGTCTTGATGGTTGATCACAACCATTAACAATAGGAACAATTTAGAATTTACTGTCAGTACTTTTGGAACCTGCAGAATCTTGGGATGCTGCATTGGTATTTATTCTGACTTTCACATAAATACCATTAAAACTGTCCATTTAGCTATGTTCCACAACATTAGAAAGATTTTTAGACTTGTCCCAGCTTGGACAAGAAGATCCTTTGACTGCATTTGTAGTGAAAGATATACTTTTATGAAAGCCAAGTGATTACAAGATTTAAAAAATGTCAGTTCTGAGTTTTGTGGTAAAAACGGCCTACTTAGCTGAACCCTTTCCCCTCCTCCCTGGTGGGGATTCAAACAAATTGTTTTGGTAACAGTTCTGATGCTTGGCGAGCTCTGAAATGGTCCCTATTTCATTCCCATGCTTATGGCCTTGGAGTGAATTGGCTGATGTTTCTGGCAGGCTCAGAATGGCTCTGGTTTCTGCTCTTCTACCCTCCCCAGGTTTCATAGCAGCGTGGCACTACTGAAGCAGTGATGGGGCAAAGCAGGAGGGCAGCTTTAACAAATTCCCAGATGTTTGGAGGGATTGGAACAAGAGCAATTACAGGATTGAGGATGGAGGCAGATAAAGGAAGAGTAACTGTCCTAGAAAACTAGAGGAGGGCCAGCTAATTAAACTGTTGCTAAGATAGAAGAGACCAGGGACATGGTGGCTCAGTGGCTAAGATTGTGAGCTTGTTGATCAAAATGTTGGCAGTTCAACAGTTCAAATCCCTAGTGCCATATAACAAGGTGAGTTCTCATTACTGGTCCCAGCTTCTGCTGACCTAGCAGTTTGAAAGCATGTACAAATGCATGTAGAAAAATAGGGACCATTTTGGTGGGAAGGTAACAGCATTCAGTGTGCCTTTGGCATTTATTCATGCTAGCCAGATGACCATGGATATGTCTTCAGACAGTGTTGGCTCTTCAGTTTTGAAACAGAGATGAGTACCACCAGTCCTAGAGCCAGAAACAAATAGCATGTATGTGTGAGGGGAACCTTTACCTTTAAGACAGAAAGAGGATGGAGTGGCCATGATTGTATAATTGAAGAGAGGGTTAAAAAGCCCAGTATAACTATAGATGGCAATCATATAGTCTAGCAGTAGAAACATCAAGAAAATTAATGAGATTTTTATTTTTAAAAGGATCCTCAAGCTTTACGTGAGGCATCAGCAAGGATTCATCAATTGATTCCCCAGATTGAGTAGCATTGCCATGAACAGGTGTGTGAATAGGATTATGCTTCTTAGGCTCAGTATGAGTTAGCATTGACCTGAGAAGATGCTGACAACCACCTTTGTGTAGATCAGGAGAATGATATTTTGTAAGGGAAGCAGGTTTCACAGTAACTGGGCTTAAAGTAGACTTGAGAGCAGCTTTCAGGTGTCACATTTGGGGGCTTACTTTTGTGTAAGAGGTAGTGCTGTTTTGTGTATCAAAGTTGTTGCTTGTGACAGGTCTTCTGTTTTTTAAGAGTATGTTTGGCTGCTTGTCTTGGTCCTGAAGGAATGAATCAGCTCAAAACTATGGGCAGTAGATTCATTAAAGCATGTGAAATATTCAACTATACTCCCTGTTGTCAAGGATGAAGGTAAGGTAGACAGTTCTTGACAGTCAACAATGTTGACTGTCTTGCCCTATGGGTATGCAGTATCAGCATTAAGCAAAATATCCTTTCTGTTGAGATCGCTAAATACTCAAAAGCTGAAAGAAAAGTTCTTATTTTCTAAACCAATGAAGTGCTGAAAAAAGATGATTTTTTTCTGATTATGAATTTCCATGCACTGATCATGGAATTTGTTCATGACATAGGAGAACAAACATATGAGGACTAGATTCAGTAGTCCATCTGCATTTAAAAGACACAGGCCACTCTTTTAAAGACAGCAAAGTCTACATTTTAGACAGAGACAACTGCTGGTTTGAAAGAGGGGTCAAAGAGGCCATCTATGTCAAAACTGAAGAGTGTTCTTTCAACAGAGGGGAAGGGATAGGACATCATCTATCTCCAGTCTACTACATAGTCCTTTCAACAGTTCCAATAAGGCTCCACACTCATTTGCACCATTCAGGAGACACACTAAAGGTCTAGGCAATCTTAATGATCCACTAGAAGAATGCAAATGACAAGCTGTCTGCAAGGTGTATAAATCCTTCCATTTTCCACCCTTCAGTGAGAGCTGAAGAAGTTTCTTGGATGGAAAGTTAATGAAAAATGTCTTCAAAGAAAAAAGACAAAACCCAGTTCCTCTTGAAAAAGCACCTTTGGAATTTTGTCTGGGAAAAAATAAAACTAGCAAATAAAAAGGCACCTTTTTCCTCCCTTTTAGTTATGAGTTTAATTAGTGTGGAAACCAAGTTATTCTTTACTGAATCTTCTACTCCCAATCTGACCTGACCCCAAACAATCCCATCTAAACAAAAGAAGAGAAATCTTATTGCCTCACAGAATAGACCACTGACAACCTACAGAAGCCAACATTTTACCTTCAGAACTGCATCTCCTTCAGCTGTAGGAATCCTCAGCAATGAAAAGTTATCATTTTAACACATATCACTTTCACAACGATATCATGCAAAGTGTACTGACAAGGATATCGCTACCTTTCTCATATTGGTCAGAAAATCAGGGCCCTAACATTTCTTTCATATCTACTCTCTTATTTAAATTTTTTTGTTTTGTTCTAGCATTATGGGTTTCCTGTAAAGCAGGAATCCCACAATTATTTCAAAACAACTTTGTTCTTATCAAGATTGTAATCTATGACACTTGATAAGTTTTCCAATTGTATGTGACAGCCAAGAATTTTACATCAGGAGGAGCAATCAAAAATCTTAGAAGCCATCTTCTTTCTATAAAAGGGATTCTAAGAGTTCTGATTACTGTAAACTTAGCGCTGTTAGGTAGGACTATTACAATAATTTCTCCAATTATCTAAAAATAATTTTGTAGATAAGCTGATGCCACCCACAAACCCAAACTATGGCTAAGATACATCGATGACACATTTGTGATTTGGTCCCATGGAAAAGAAAACCTAAATGATTTCCTAACACACCTAAACAACACACACCCCAAAATCAAGTTCACCATGAAAATGGAAATAAACAAACAACTACCATTCCTAGATATACTAATCTACAAAAGAACATATGGCACACTAGGACACACCGCATACCAGAAGAAAACAAACACCAACCACAACCTCAACGCCCAATCCCACCACCCCCCAGCACAGATAAATTCCTTGGCCAAAACACTAATTGCCAGAATCAAACGCCTGGCAGACAAGACACATATAAAGACTGAACTATGCACCCTGACTAAAGTACTGACAGCCAACGGCTTCCACAAAAACAAAATCACCAGCCTGATCCACAAAAACACACTAAGACATAATAGAGACCTAGAAGATCAACAGACCTATGGAACAGCTGTCCTGCCCTACATAAGAGGTACCACAGACAAAATCAGTAAGATACAACACAGGCATCACATCAAGACTGACTTCAAAACAGACATCTTTTGTAGATTAGTACATCTAGGAATGGTAGTTGTTTGTTTATTTCCGTTTCCATGGTGAACTTGATTTTGGGGTGTGTGTTGTTTAGGTGTGTTAGGAAATTGTTTAGGTTTTCTTTTCCATGGGGCCAAATCACAAATGTGGCACCGATGTATCTTAGCCATAGTTTGGGTTTGTGGGCGGCATTAGCCAGGGCTCTGGATTCAAATTCTTCCATGAATAGATTTGCAATGATGGGTGACAGTCGTGATCCCATAGGGGCTCCTTCAATTTGCTTGTATCTTTGTCCTTTGTATATAAAATAAGTGTTGGTTAGGCAGTGTTCTTTTAGTTCCATGAGGTCTTTAGCTGGTTGGTATTTATTTTTGATGATTTCAAGAGTTTCTTTTATTGGGACTTGAGTGAATAGTGAAACCACGTCGAAACTTACAAGCAGATCTTCTTGTTCTACGTTTAGATCTTTGATCATTTCTAAGAAGTGGTATAAGTTTTGTACATATGAAGCTGTGGTTAAAGCATGGGGCTGTAGTTGTTTTGCTAAGTATTTAGCTAGGTTTTGTCATGGTGCTCCTATGGAGCTGACTATGGGTCTGAGAGGTATGCCTTCTTTGTGTATTTTTGGGAGGCCGTATAATTTGGGGCATCTAGAAGATTTTTCTCTTGGGATGATCGTCTGTTGGATTTCTTTGCTTATGTGGCTGGTTATAATTTTCTTCTTGGTTGATTTTTCTAGATATGTGGTTGGGTCTGTGTTTATAGGTTTGTATATGGAGTCTTGGAGTAGGTCTGTCAATTTTGTTTCATAGTCTTTTCTGTCCATTACTACTGTGGCATTTCCTTTGTCTGCTGGGAGTATTATTATGCTGTTATCATTTTTCAGGGGTTGTAGTGCTATGAATTCATCTTTTTGCAAATTATTTTTTGGTGGTTTCGTTGTGCATAAGATGTGAGTAACCTGGTGTCTTATTCTGTAAGCTTCATCTGTATTTAATTTGGTTAGGCTGGATTCTACTGCACATATGATGGATTCTGTTGGGATTTTTTTTGGGTGCTATGGCATAATTGAATCCTTTGGAAAGGACATCTGTTTCTGTTTGTTGAGGTGTGGTGAATTGTTCAGGGTTTTCTTGTTATTTTCTAATTTTTTTAGTTTCTTTGAGAGTTTTTCATTTTTGTAAGAGGTTTCAGTTTCAGCTCTCCAAATTGTAAGTTATTTAATCTTATCCCAAAGTAGAAGGTGGATTTTGCTGCTCAATTCCAGGTGTAGTGCTAGCAAATCTTTGTTTAACTGATCTAATTGGAATCTATTACTGTGAACTTCATTTCTGAGTAGAGCTATCTCTGTTCTTTTTAGGATACGCTTGGTAGCTGCTGTGTGCTCATGAAATGTTAATTTGAAGCAGGTTGGTGTTACATTGTTGTCTCTGCAGCTGCATAGGAATTTTAGGTCACATAGTATTCCTGCTCTTTTAACTTCCAGCTTCTCATAGCTTTTGATCTGGTTGTTTATTTCCTCCCCATAGAGGTCAGATATTTGTTTTTTTAAGCTTTCGCGGGTACTTACATGTGTGCTATTTAGCTTGCCTCGGGTATTATCCCACGTCATTGTAGTGTTGTTAAAGTTGTAGCAACGTTTCAGCAGAATCTAATCTCAAAGGGGAGATGAGGCTTCTGTATTCATCAGGCTTCTGTATTATATATATATATATGTTTTCTTAGGTTTTCGCGGGTACTTACATGTGTGCTGTTTAGCTTTCCTCGGGTATTATCCCACGTCACTGTAGTTCTGTTAAAGTTGTAGCAACGTTTCAGCAGAATCTCATCTGCCATCATCAGGCTTCTGTATGGATATGGGTCTTACAGCTCCTGGTTTTAAATTTGAGGCTGGTCCATTCTGATTGGTTGGGAGCCTGGATCTGTATTCATTGTACTTGGAGTTTGATTGATTGGTGTTTCTGGTTTCTTCTGTCTGTTTTGTGGCTTTGATTGGCTGGCAACACTCTGTTCTTGTGTTGGAGGCTTTCAGTGCAGCTTGGCTCCGTGTGAAGGGACGGCTGCTCTTCATTAGCAAGCTGCTATTCATGAGCAAACTGGGTTTCACCTGGGTGCCTGGTGGGGGGGTGCTTGGGTTGGAGCTATCAGAGGGAGTCTTTTTTTGCCCAGGTGTTTGCCTGGCTTGTGGCATGGAGATCTTTCTATTTGAGAGTGCAGGCTTCCAAATGATTGACAGTCTGGTGGAATCATCTCTTCTATTCATGCTGTCAGGTCTTTTTGAATACAAGAGATGATTCCACCAGACTGTCAATCATTTGGAAGCCTGAAGATGGCAGATGAGATTCTGCTGAAACGTTGCTACAACTTTAACAGAACTACAATGACATGGGATAATACCCGAAGGAAGCTAAACAGCATATATATATATGATTAGATGTATATCCTACAAAAAATAATCTTTTAGCTCTATGCTGTCCTTTGTGTCTAAGTTGTGTAGGGATATGCACCCATGCTGGTGCTCCAAATTTGTGCATGTAACTTAAATCAGGTTTTGTACCATGCCACAGTGTGAATGGTAATTCACCTGTTGTTGAATTAACAACATTATTTAATATATGATTACCACACATTATTGCTTCTCCCCATAAATTGTCAGGTAATCCTGAATCAGACATCATAGTTTGTGCCATTGATTGTAATGTTTGGCCTCTTCTCTCTATAAAGGCATTATGTTGTGGCCTATATGGTGCAGACATTTTATGCTGAATACCTAACATTCTTAGTCTGTTCTGAAATTTATTATTTGTAAATTCTGTACCATTATCTGTGATGAGAGTTACTAATTTCTTTTTAGTTTTTCTTTCTGCAAATTTTAACCAATTAAATAGATTTTGATATGTTTCAGTTTTGCTCTTCATTAAATAGCAAAATCGATATCTAGAATAGTGGTCCATTATACTTAGTATGTGGCGAGCTCCTCCTACACTTGGTTTTTTCGGACCTATTAAATCAGCAAATACTACTTCTAAAGGCTCTTTAGTAGTAAATCCATCAACTCTATTAGCCGGTATGACCCTGCTCTTATTTTGATTACAGGCATTACATTGCAAATACTTATTACAAGATTTCAAACTTATTCCCTTAGACAATTCAACAGTTTTCTTAAGCATTTTAAAATTTAAATGCCCTAGCCTTCGATGTAACAAGTAAATACATTCGTCATGAGGTTTCTTATTGTCATAAATTGTGTTAGCCACCTTTAAACCATCATCATTTAACACATATAATCCACCTCTTAAAGATGCAGTAATTCTCTTATCTTCTTTTTTAATTATGCAGTTATCTCCCTTAAATGTAACTACATATCCTAGTTTAACCAAAATTCTAACTGAAATTAAATTAAACTTAAGTTGTGGTACATATAACATTTTTACATTCTCTTTTATAAAAGAACAATATGCTATACCTTGACCTTTAGCTTTCAGTTTCCAGCCATTGGCTAACGATATCTGCTGTGTACTCTGGGACATTTTAATAAAATTTTTGTTATCATTTGTTATACAATGGGATGCCCCACTGTCAACCACCCATAAATTATTTTTTACAGCTCCGTTAGTATACATGGCTAACTCTAAATTTTTATTTATTTTTTGATGATTTTTAGTATTCTGGCCAGCGTTCTGGCGCTTTGCCTTTTTACAAAATCTTGCCAAATGTCCTCTTCCTCCACAATTAAAGCACCTTTTAATTGCGTATGCAGTAGGAGATTCATTATCTTCTTTTTGAGGTTGCACCCTCCTTAATTCATCTCTTTCATGCCTTCTTCTGGCCTCTTCGATCAATCTGCCAGTTATATCAGTTAAAGTTAAACTTTGGTTTGGCAAAATTTCAAGTGAAGTTACGTAGTTATCATAACTTTCATCAAGGGAAGATAGAATTATGTAAACTTGGTGTAGTTCAGAGAATATAAGCTCTTTCTCGTGGAGTTCCTTAAAAATGCTTTGCATAGTTTTTAAATGACTCAGCATATCACCATTTGTTTGGAGATGCGTCCTGAAAAGCTTCCGTGTTAGATTTATGTGAGCACCAACATTATCTCAATCATAAATCCTTTTCAGCTTCTGCCAACACCCAAAAGCCGTTTTCTCTCCGTGGATATAAACAAGCTGTTGATCAGTTAAGGTTAACCCAATTATGCAAATGGCTTGTTGATTTTTATGCATAAATTCTTCTATCTTTAGTCTGTCTTCCTCATCCTCTGGATCCCATTCTTCTACGTTTGGTGGATTTTCAATTATGTTCCACAGACCTTCTCTTCGTAGAAGTAGACTACATTTTGTAGACCATGATACATAGTTTGTTCCATCCAGCTTGGATATAAGGGACAAACTTTGTAAATTGACTTGTGCCATGGTTTTCTTATATGGATATAAAAATATAATTAATAAAACACAGCTGTCTGTTTACTGTAATGTATAACAATACAAACTCTCACTTTTTACATAAATCTGTTTTATCCTATTTAAACTGACTTTGCAGCCTCTGGGCCCATAACCAGTGTTAATCCTGGGTTCCCCAACCAGGGTTAGGGAGACAAGCTAAACAGAATGTGCAGCGTTAGTGAGATAGGCACACAGATAAATGAGTGAGCTAAGCTTGTATGTTTATTAACATACAGTAAAAATAACAGATACGCTTGTGCTATCAAGAATATAGTTTATTCCATTATAAGTTCATGGCATAGTCAAATAACAGTCCAATAGTCATGTATTATGTAGTCAGTCCATTCAGGGATATTCAGTTAGCAAAGTCCATGTAGAATATCCTATGTCAGTTCACTTACAAATCATTTGCTTTCTAGCCTGTAGCCACTAGACCAACTGACTCCAAGCAAACTAGTTCAATTCATTTCTCAATGTTATAATACAACCTTTTGCCATTGTTAAAATGGGATCTAACAACTAGTTCATTTGTTGCCTTCTCTGGCATAGGTTTAGCAAACCAATCCCAGATCTTATGTTCATAGACCTTATGCCCTCAACCCCTGCTTTCCTTGATAGAAGATTCAAAGATTGTGGTTCCATACAATATTTCTGATTACATTAATAGAGAATAAATTCATACTTACAATTTCCTTTCTGAAAGAGTTTTATCCTAAGAAATACAGTGTTGTGAATTTATGACATAGGAGCCTCTGTAGCAAATCTAATTGCTATTGAAATTATGAAATTTTTGAACATCCTGGCTGAATTATCTCTGCTACACAAGAGCTCTTTCATTAGCCAGGTGGAGTGGAATCAGCCAAACAAACATATTGAGAACCACCTGAATTTCACATGCAGCTATTAACTACAAACAGCTGGGGAGTTTATAGAAGTAATTACCATTCAATAGAATCAACAGACAAGTTGTATAGCAAATAATGCAAAGGATTATAGCAAATCACTCAAAGGAGCAGCATTCAGATTCCCCCTCCAGAAAATTGAGCATTGCGAAGGAAAAGATTCTTGAATACAAGGACCTTTTCTGTTTGCACCTGACAATGTTTAAGAAGGGAATGAAGATATCTATCAGCTGGCATTGTCAGACATTGTTGGCTTCACCTTCCAAGATCAGCATGTGACTTGTACATTGAAGTTTTAGTAAAAGTGAATTACATCACAGATTGGCCACAATGGGACTGGATTTCTGAGAAGATTTTTTCCCAGCTTTATGTGGAGATGCCCACGAGTGAATCTGGTATTTCATAAGTGCAAACTGTAGAGCCCCAACTTATGGTAATTATAACCACATCTCTTCCTGATAAATGTCCTATCACTTATCTCAGTTCCCATTCTTGCAAAATTAGGGTTTTTTTCCCTCCTTCCTTTTTTGCTTCAGTGACAGATGAAAGTCTATAGATGTCTGACTTTTCATTGGAGAGGGGATATCTGTCAATTTCTCAATTGAATGAGATTAGAAATTAATTGAGATGAGATTATATTCCTAGAAAAATCTAGGAATGTTGATTCACTGGGATGAAGTCCTTGCTGATTTTGGTGCTATAAGTAATTTATCCTGTCAAGAAAGCTCACCTGATGCTGACCCAGTGAATAACTTCTCAATGGATTTGCTGAGTAGTTTTCAAAACAATCCTCCTTGAAAGTTTTTGCAAAACTGCCACATAAATATACATAAAATAAATGAATTCACTGACTGGTTCCTATATGGATTGGAGGAAGATAAGAGAAGCTGAATTATTTATGTGAAGGTATCATCTGTTTACTCATGGAAACTTGAAAGGATAAATTTGGTGATTGGAAAAATTTGAGGTAGAGCATCAAATTTCTTCTAGATCAGGGGGCTCAAACTCATGTTTTCACAGCAGCATCATGTGATGTTTTGGGACTGTCTTCCCTTTTCTAAACTGCCCATGGGCATGGCCAGCGCATGATGCATCCAGCCCATGGGCCAGGAGTTTTACACCCCTGTTCTAGACTGATATTGAAACTCAATCTAGCAGGCAGAGATTCATGATAATAGCTCTTTATAAAGCAGTTTTATTACAGACATTAGAAAAAAGCTCAAAGGAAGAAATCCAGCAACTAGATTTAAATTGCAAGTTTCAAATGTTATGTCTCTTTCTTCTATCCATGTGGCATAGCTTCATCCATTTTTGTGGAAATAGCAGTTGACACTTTGCATTGTTATTTTAATGGACCCCTCTGGATTCTGGCTTTGATCTGAGCTTCTTCAATCAGATAAAGTAAAAACTGATTAGTTCGCACTTTCTGTACTGGAAAAGCAGAAACAAGAATTGTCTGAAGGTGCACACTGCCAGACAACTTTAAGAGGTGTGGACTTCAACTCCCAGAATTCCCTAGCCAATGAGGTCATATATGCAGTCATATATAAGGAGACAAATTCATGCAGAAAGAGTTTCAAATCTATAAAAAAGTGATATTGCAGCAGGGAAAATGTGCATTGAGGGAAAAAAGATCTATCAGAGAATTATTTGGAGATCAGACAAATAAAATGTGCTCCACTGATGAGCTATGGACAGTTCCCTTAATAATAACTTGCACAGATTTCTGAAGATGAAAGCCATGAAGATTATTGGAACAGAGGGAGTTGTCACTAAAATAGTGAAGAAAAGAATAGGAGATGACTTGCAGATGCAGTCCAATTGCATTATAATCCTGTCTTACTCCACTTCTAAACTTCTTTTTCACACAGTTTAAAATATCTAAGTAAAACAACAAACAAATATTAAGAGCAGCACAACTAGAGTTTTTTTTAACATAAAAAACAACAACTTTGTTTTATGCCTAAAAGCAGGGGGGGGGGGAACATTGCTCAGAAGAGATTCTAAAATGAATTTCCTTAGTTTTTCATCTTGTTTCAAGTTCTCTAAGCACAAATATTTAAATGATGTAGCTATAAATCCTGAGCCTACTGCTTAGCTATATTTTGTATGCATTAATCCTTGGGGAAATAGGGGAAGCTAAAGAAAGATTAAGTCATCTTTTATGCAATTTTTAGTGAAAAGATATTCAAAAATCATCAAAGCACTGTGATAGGTAGATAGATAGACAAATATATGATTAAATATAGGACGAACAGCTGAATTAAACATGACACCAATTGCTGAAAAAAAATACTTCCATTTTATTTTATTATTTTTAAATTGTTTTGTGGTCCGACTTTCCATTTTAGATGGGATCTTTGTAAGACAGCAATCTCTCCTTCTGTTCCAATTCAGGGCTCTCATTTGAATATTTTAAGTCTAAATATTAAACTTAAATCTAAGTGTGTTTCCTCAAAACAGAGGAATATTTTTATTAAGCTATCATCATGATGAAGATATCTGTTTGAGCCAGGCTTGAAGCATAGAATGTGCCAAGATCAACAAGCATAATATAAGTATCTGACTTTTGTAGCTTAGGTTAATTAATATCACATTCCATGTCTTAGGAATCCATGGGGTAACAAGTAGCATCTTCAAGATAGATGGGTTGAAATATACCATCTGTTGTAATTTAATATATTTAACACCACTCAAGAGATTCCAACTGCTAAACTTGTGACCATGAACAGTCTTCTAAGGAAAACAGATAACTTTTCCACAGTATTTTTTTATCTTTTAGATCAGATTAACATAAATTTTATACATACATACATACATACATACATACATACATACATACATACATACATATATATATATATATATATATATATGCTGTTTAGCTTCCTTCGGGTATTATCCCACGTCATTGTAGTTCTGTTAAAGTTGTAGCAACGTTTCAGCAGAATCTCATCTGCCATCTTCAGGCTTCTGTATGGATATGGGTATAACCAACATACATACATATATATATAAAAAGATAACAGCATAATCATTCTCCCAGCAGATAAAGGGAATGCTACAGTAGTAATGGACAGAAAAGACTACGAAACAAAATTGACAGACCTACTCCAAGACTCCACATACAAACCTATAAATACAGACCCAACCACATATCTGGAAAAATTCACCAAGAAGAAAATTATAACCAGCCACATAACCAAAAAAATCCAACAGATGATCATCCCAAGAGAAAAATCTTCCAGATGCCCCAAACTATACGGCCTCCCAAAAATACACAAAGAAGGCATACCTCTCAGACCCATAGTCAGCTCCAAAGGAGCACCACTACAAAACCTAGCCAAATACTTAGCAAAACAACTACAGCCCCATGCTTTAACCGCAGCTTCATATGTACAAAACTCATACTACTTCTTAGAAATGATCAAAGATCTACACGTGGAACAAGAAGATCTGCTTGTAAGTTTCAATGTGGTTTCTCTATTCACTCAAGTCCCAATAAAAGAAACTCTCAAAATCATCAAAAATAAATACCAACCAGCTAAACACCTCATGGAACTCACAGAACACTGCCTAACCAAAACATATTTCATACACAAAGGACAAAGTTACAAGCAAATTGAAGGAGCCCCTATGGGATCACCACTGTCACCCGTCATTGCAAACCTGTTCATGGAAGAATTCGAATCCAGAGCCCTGGCTTATGCCACCCACAAACCCAAACTATAGCTAAGACACATCGATGACACATTTGTGATTTGGCCCCATGGAAAAGAAAACCTAAACAATTTCCTAACACATCTAAACAGCACACACCCCAAAATCAAGTTCACCATGGAAAGGGAAATAAACAGACAACTACCATTGCTAGATGTACTAATCTACAAAAGAACAGATGGCACACTAGGACACACCGTATACCAGAAGAAAACACACACCAACCGCTACCTCAACGCCCAATCCCACCACCATCTAGCAGAGATAAATTCCGTGGCCAAAACACTGATTGCCAGAACCAAACGCCTGGCAGATAAGACACATATAAAGACTGAACTATGCACCATGACTAAAGTACTGAGAGCCAACAGCTTCCACAAAAACAAAATCACCAGCCTGATCCACAAAAACACACTAAGACAGAACAGAGACCTAGAAGATCAACATACCTATGGAACAGCTGTCCTGCCCTACATAGGAGGTACTACAGACAAAATCAGTAAGATACTACACTGGCATCCCATCAAGACTGACTTCAAAACAGACAAAAAAATAGCAGCCATCCTTAGAAACCTCAAAGACAAAATTGACTTGGAAAACCAAGGCATATACCAAGTTCCCTGTGCTTCATGCCTGGCCACATACATTGGACAGACCAATCGAAGAATAAGTACAGAGTGTTGCCTGCTAATCAAAGCCACAAAAAAGACAGAAGAAACCAGAAACACCAATCAAACAAACTCCAAGAACAATAAACACATACCAAGACTCCCAACCAATCAGGATGTAGAGAAAAACATCCTGGTACAGCAAGAGGCTAGCCTCAAATTTGAAACCAACGACCATGATAACCTGACCCACATTCAAACTCAATACAGAAGCCTGATGATGGCAGATTAGATTCTGCTGAAATGTTGCTCCAACTTTAAAAGCACTACAATGACGTGGGATCATAACCGAAGGAAGCTGAACAGCATACACACACACACACACACAGACACACATGCACACACACACACACACATACACACATATAGATATGGATCTTTGGTTATTTGGGTTTTCTCCCGCAGAAAATTGGAAGTATTTTGGCAATGTTTCAACAAAATCTTATTTGTCATCTTCAGGCTTTTGTGTTAGACGGTGCTCCATTCAAAATCCAAGAAAGAAATACTTAGACTGTTGAATTTAGAGAAAAGTTATCTTTTACTGAAAGTTAAGTGGAAGCAACCAGAGAATTCTGAATCTGAAAAATTTGCTGCGTAAATCACATGTACAAAGTGATGGAAGTGTTCCCATCCCCAATAGTTTAGATGAATCTTCCAAGTTGAAATTGTGAATATGATCATGTGGGCATCCTCAGGTGATGATGAGGCCTCTGTCCGTTGACCTTAGCATACTTTGATAACGGGTTGCAGTTGCACAGAGAATAGAAAGCTGAGTGAGAAATAGAAACCTCACCCTGATGTATGCTTCCTCCCCCATTTACACAAGAGAAAAATGTAACACCTCCAGCTCACTTCCCAGACTCATCCCATCCTCCCCTCCCCCCCGTTTCTTATGACAGCTGAAAGATGCAAAGCGATAGTAGAAGATCTTGAAGGCTGACATTCAGCCCTCCTAGAAAAAGGAAAACTGTCAGTCCTAGAAGAGAAAGAGGAGAAAATATAAAGACAATAATTAATCATTAGACAATTACAAAGGAATACACTCCTAGGGCTTATCAGGATACTTGAAATGAAATGCTTTGATCAATTTAGGGGCTTTAACATCGGTTTTGTTAACCCATTCGGCTTGTGAAGAGGGGAAATGTTTCCAGGCTACAAGATACTGGAGCCAACCCCTCCATTTGCGAGAGTCCAGAATTTATTTAACTTCAAAATGTTCTTCATCTTCAATCAGTATTGGTATGGGAGGGTCAGCCTGGATGGGTCTTAAGTCAGAAGTATGTTCAGGTTTTAACAAACTAACATGGAAAACCGGGTGAATTAGTTGAAGAGTTTTCGGTAAGTTCAGCTGGACTGCTACAGAATTTATAATCCGTTCAATCATGAAAGGACCAACATATTTAGGACAAAGCTTCTTTGACTTTTGAATGGTTTGCAGCATCTGGTGGAGAAGAAAACTTTGTCGCCTTCTTTATATAATTTCTGTGGAGACCTTTTCTTGTCTGCAAGCTTCTTATGAGCTTGATGGGCCTCATCTAATGCTTTACGTGTTACTTGTCAGTTAAGTTGGAGTTGAGTTATCCATTCATCCAACAAATGGATATTAGGCCTTTCACGAGGAAGTTCAGGTATGGGTACAAAATCTTGTCCCGAAGCTACTTTAAATGGAGTAAATCCAGTACTAATATGTACGGAGTTGTTATATGCCACTTCAGTAAATGGTAGTAAGTCGGACCAGTTATCTTGTAGATAATTTATATAACGTCTAAGATACTGTTCTAACACTGTGTTAGTCCTCTCACAGGCCCTATTGGTTTGGGGGTGGTGGGTGGAGATTAAACCCTGGGCGGAGCCTATCAACTTCAGGAACTCTTTCCAAAAATTTGAGGTAAATTGGACCCCTCTGTCAGAGATTATGCGTTGTGGAATGCCATGTAACCTATATATATAGGTTATATAAAATAAAATAAACAGTTTGGCCAACGTCTTAGCAGATGGAATCTTGGAACAAGGTATGTAATGTACTTGTTTGGAAAATAAATCGGTTACCACACAACCGTGTTTCCACTGTTTTCGGGTAATTCTACTATGAAGTCCATAGAGATTTCCTTCCAGGGGGCTGTTGGTCGAGCTACATTTTGTAACAACCCTGCTGACTTACCTGGAGGTCTCTTTGCCGAAGCACAAATTGGACAGCTAGCTACATAAGCTTCAATGTCCTTCTTCAGAGTAGGCCACCAGAATTGCTGCTTAACCAGGTGTAAGGTTTTCACAAATCCAAAGTGACCAGAATCATGAGCTTGTTGAAGTATTTGGCCCCTCAGCACCTGTGGCACATACAACTTGGTCTCCACCCAAGCCAAACCATCTCTAACTGTATAGTTATTCGAATGAGCCAGTAACCAATCATCCAGTTTTACAGCTTCTTTTAGTTGTTCGGTTAGGTCATTTGATAAATCCACTTCTTGTTTCTTCTTTTGGGCTCTGGTGATCACTGGGGCAGCTAGATGTTTGGTCGAAGCAATTGGACTTATCACCTCCTGTCAAATACTATTATATTGGGGTAGTCTAGAGAGAGCATCCGTCATGAAGTTCTTCCCCCTGGAATGTACTTCAGTGAGAAATTGAAACGCTTGAAATATTGGGCCCAGTGAACTAGTTTAGGGGACAGCTTCCAAAGCGTTTTTAAGGCTTTCAAATTTTATGATCAGTCCATACTTCAAATGGATGTTTTGCTCATTCCAGGAAATGTCTCCAGGTCAGTAAGGCCCAATGAACTGCAAAAGCTTCTTTTTCCCAGACGGCCCACCTTCTCTCGGTTTTATACAGTTTACGGGAGGTATACACACAAGGCTGTAAGGTCCCTTTCTCGTTGATTTGAAGTAACACCGCTCCAACGGCCACATCACTCACATCGGATCATGGATCATGAAAGGAGCCTCCATATCCGGGTGCTTTAGCACTGGTTCTGCAGCAAACAGTCATTTTAGCTTTTCAAATGCTGCTTGGCACTCCATGTACCACTCCCACGGCTTGCTCGGCCTTGGCTTCACCTCCCCTTTTGTTTTTAAGAGATTTGTGATGGGCATTGCTATCTTAGCAAAAGTCGGGATAAATTGCCGGTAAAAATTTGCAAATCCCAAGAAGCTTTGAAGATGTTTTCTGGTACGTGGTGAAGCCCATTCCAATATGGCACGCACTTTCTCTGGATCCATTTCTATGCCCTCAGATGAAATGCGATATCCCAAATAGTCAATTTTGTCTTGATGGAATTCACACTTGGATAGTTTAGCATACAACTTAGCGGCACACAGCTTCTGTAGAACCGACCGCACCAGTTTCACATGTTCATCCAGAGTTTCCGTGTAGATAAGGATATCATCAAGATAAACCAGAACCCCCCGGTATAAATGTTCATGTAACACTGATTGTTCATCTGCATGAATACAGCTGGGGCCCCTTGAAAACCAAAAGGAAGAACGTTGAATTGGAAGCAACCCTTCGGGCAATTAAAAGTGGTCTTCCACTCATCCCCTTCCTTAATTCAAATTCAGTAGTATGCTTCTCTCAAATCCAACTTCATGAAAATTTTCCCCTTCGGTAGGTGGGCCAACATGTCCTTCATTAAAGGGAGGGGATACACATTTTCTATGGAAATGGCGTTCAAATTTCTGTTGTCCAACACCAAGGGTTTGGAGCCATCTTTCTTTTCACGGAACAACACTGGGGCCACTACCCAGAGCCTAGCAGGTTGGATGAAACCACGTTCCAGATTTTTATCTATAAACAATCTTAGCTCCTCTAATTCCCGTGGTGTCATTGAGTACAACTTCAGTTTTGGAAGCTTCACCTCAGGCAAAATATCAATAGCACAGTCTGTTGACCAGTGAAGCGGGAACTCATCCGAGGCCTTCTCGCTGAACAGTTCCTTTAAATCCCAATACTCTTTTGAAATTTTCTCCTCCCCTTTCACGGGTTCGGTACCTGTGGAAGCTATTTCAATTGGAATCTGAAGCTTCGGCTGAGATCTCTCCTCTTTTTCCGGTCACTGCTTGGTGCACAACAACCTCTTTCTCCAGTTAACCTGGGGGTTCCATTTCCGGAGCCAGGGCAATCCCAGTATTAATGGTTGCTCCATCCCAGGGACCACAATAAAGCGCAGAGTCTCATCATGTTCTCCCATGATCATTTCTATAGGTTCCGTGATAAAACATGCAGGGCAACCTCCAGCCACTGATCCATCTCATCGGGCAAAGAAAATGGGCATCTTTAAAGGTTTTAGTTTTAAGTCCATTTTCTCCATTACTTCCGTGTTGATTATACACCTTGTGCACCCAGAATCGAATAGGGCTAGCATTTCCCCTTCGACCCCTGAATTGGGTACCCTCAACTTCACTGGAATGGTCATAGGGCCCATGCTTGGACTTACCAGAAAGTCATCTTCCGAGTCGAAATCCTCCTCTTCAGGGGTAACCGGGGTTTCTGACTCCTCTCCCACAAGAGGGGCGACCTCTGCCATCTCTTTCGACTTTAGTGCTGCTTCGCAAGGCTTTGATGGGGATTTTTCAGGTTTCTTCCCTTCTTTTGGTGCCCCCTTTGGTTCCAGCTTGACTTTGCAGTTCACAGCCCAGTAACCTTCCTTCCCACATCGAAAACAGGCAGAGGGGTTGGGTCTTGCTGCCATACCTCCCCTCTGAGGTTTGGGGACCCCTTGAGGACGTGGGGGGAAGGCTTGCTCCCCCAAAACCTCCCCACTGTTTGCTTCGGGTTAAATCAATCTCCACTTCTTCTCCCAGCAAGCACCACATCTGCAAGTCATTTGGGTCTCTTCTAGCAATGCGTCTCTAGTACACATCTTTGTTTAAAGCATCTTTAAATGCTTCTATCAGGGCTTCCTGGGACCAGCCTCGGATATGACCTGCTAACTGTCTAAATTCTTGGGTGCAGTCAGCCACTGACCTCCGCCCCTGATTTATGGTCTTCATCCTGATCTGGGCCTTGCGCTCTGCCAATGGGTCCTCAAATCTAGCTCACAGTGCAGTCATGAACAGGTTATAATTCATCAACTGAGGAGAATTATCAATATGCAGGGTCACCATGCACTCTGCAGCTGTTCCCTCCAGAGCCCTGGTAACACATCTCACTTTGGCTGCTTCTGAGGGAAAATCCTCCCTGTATTCTTCTATATAGCTCCAAACTTGGGCTAGGAAAAATCCCAAGGTTTTGGGATTTCCCCCATATTTTACTTCTAATGGAGGCAGCCTAGGAGCTCTATGCCTTCTAGGAATTACACCCCCCCCCGCTGAGGGCCCCGGGGCTGCTGCTGGTTTGGGTTGATTTATGGGATAGGGGGCTGCTCTGCTTCTTCTAGCTGTGGCTTCTCCCCCTTCCCCTTCATACCTTTGTGCAGCTTGGAGTTGTTCAAAGGCTTCATTAAGGAATCTCCTGGCTTGATCCAGTGAGAGTTCTCTCTTTTCCCTCTCTTGCCATGGCTCCTCTTTTCCACGCCAGCGGGTGGTTGTGATCCGGGGGGAGTGGTGGTGTCCTTCTCTGGATCTTTCCAGCCAACCCCCACTGACCATATGGGCTTCACAGCTGGATCCTCTTCCAGATTGAGCTCTGCTAATGATTGGGCTTCCTGTACCAGCAAAGAATCTTGCCCTCCAATGGCTCCCAGATCTTCCTGGTCACCAGTTGAAGATGACATGATGTTCAGGCCCCCTTGGAAGAAAATTGGGTGTTTTCTCCGGGTGGGCTGGTAGAGGGAGATTCAGAATAATGTCAGACAGTGCTCCATTCAAAAACCAAGAAAGAAATACTTAGATTTTAATTTAGAGAAAAGTTATCTTTTACTGAAAGTGAAATGGTAGCAACCAGAGAATTCTGAATCTGAGAAATTAGGCGCGTAAATCATCCCCAATAGTTTAGATGAAACTTCCAATTAGAAATTGTGAATATGATCATGTGGGCATCTTCAGGTGATGATGAGGATCTGTCCGTTGACCTTGGCATACTTTGATAACAGGTTGCAGTTGCACAGAGAAAGGAAAGCTAAGCGAGAAATAGAAGCCTAACTCTGATGTATGCTTCCCCCCCCCATTTACAACAGAACAACAGAAAAATGTAACACCTCCAGCTCACTTCCCAGACTCATCCTGTCCTCCCCTCCCCCCCCATTTCTTATGATAGCTGAAAGATGCAAAGCGATAGTAGAGGATCTTGAAGGCTGACATTGTGTCTTTGGCTTCTGCTTTTCGGAGTAATGTGAGCTTGCAGCTTTCTTCCTTTTAACTGCCAATGGGGGTGCGACTTGACTGGGTGGGGGCTTGGCTGTGTTCTGATTGGGTGGGGATGTGTTCTTATTGGTTGGGGGCCTGGCTGTGATGTGATTGGTTTGGGGGTTGGCTGTGTTCTGATTGGCTGGGGGTGTGTTCTGTTCATGTGGGGGCTTGGTTGTGCTCAGGTTAGTCTTAGTTGCTGGGGGATTTGAGCTGGTGAGCTGTGATCTTGTTCGTGTTTGTGGTCATGCCATATCTTCATGGTGGGTGTCAGTTTGCTTCTTGTATGGGTCAGAGGGGTTTGAAGCAGGTAGTGGTGCAGCTGCAGTATGGCTTCTAGTTCATGGTCGTGTCTCCTCTTCTGTGTGGGTGTGAGTCTTTTTTCTACATGGAAGTGTGGTGGTAGCATCTTGTGTGGCACTTGTGGGTGTGGGTCTGGTGTCATTCTTCATGTTAGGTACTTGTTTATTAATGAGGGCAGGTTTCCAAATGGTTGGTAGGCGGGAGGTATCATCTCGTTTATTCATGCTGTTTGGGCATTTTTCTATCTCTATGGCTTCTCTGATTATTCTGTTGTTGAAGTGTTCAGTTCTGGCGATAGTTCTGGTATTTTTAAAGTCAATTTCATGTCCTGTGGCTTTGAGGTGTTGGACCAGGGAAGAGGTTGGTTCTTCTTTTTTGATTGAGTTCTTGTGTTCTTCAATGCATGCACTAATTCTTCTGTTGGTGTGCCCAATGTATGTGGCAGTGCAGGCAGTGCATGGGATTTCATATACACCTTGGTTTTCTAACCCAATTCTGTCTTTAGGGGTTCTTAGGATGATGGATATTTGTCTTTTTGTGTGTGCATTCAGCTTTGTAAGGAGATTTTCCCACTTCATTGTAGTTGTGTTTTTAAAGTTGTAGCAACGTTTCGGCAGAACCTCATATGCCATCATCAGGCTTCTGTATTGTGTGAGTCTGTGAGTCTGAAAAACACAATACAGAAGCCTGATGATGGCAGATGAGATTCTGCCAAAACTTTGCTACAACTTTAAAAGCACAACTATGATGACATGGGAAAATATCCAAACAAAGTTTATATATCGAAACGTCGCCAAAATACTTCCAATTTTACGCGGGAGAAAACCCGAATAACCAAAGATCCACAGAAAAATACCCGCGAAAACACAAATATATATATATGTTTTTTTAAGATTTCGCGGGTACCCACATGCGTGCCATTCATCTTTCTTCGGGTATTATCCCACGTCATTGTAGTGCTTTTAAAGTTGTAGCAACGTTTCAGCAGAATCTCATCTGCCATCATCAGTCTTCTGTACTGAGTTTGTATGTGGGTCAGGCTCTCACAGCCGTTGGTTTTAAATTTGAGGCTAGCCTATTGCTGTCCCAGGATGCTTTTTTCAACATCCTGATTGATTGGAAGTCTTGGTCTGTGTTTATTGGTCTTGGAGTTTGTTTGATTGGTGTTTCTGATTTCTTCTGTCTGTTCTGTGGCTTTCATTGGCTGGAAAAACTGTGTTCCTGTATTGGAGGCTTTCATTGCAGCTTGGCTTCATGTGAAAGGACGGCTATTATCTATCAGAAAGCTATGTTTCATCTGGGTGCCTGGTGGGGGTGTGTTTGAGCAGGCGGTATCAGGGGGAGTCTGTTTGTGCCCAGGTGTTTGCCTGGCTTGTGGTGTGGAGATCTTTCTATTTGAGAGTGCAGGCTTTCAAATGATTCACAGTCTGCTGGAATCATGTCTTCTATTCATGCTTTCAGGTCTTTTTTCAATCTCTATGGCTTCTCTGATGATTCTGTGGCTGGTGATTTCTATAGTGGCTAGGGTTTGGTGCCATTGAAGTTGATGTTGTGACCTGTGGTTTTCATGTGTTGGACTGGTGAGGAGGTGTGTGCCAGTTTTTTTTACTGCAGGCGGGTACTTATTCTTCTATTGGTCTGTCCAATGTATGTGGCCGGGCATGATGCACAGGGAACTTGGTATATGCCTTGGTTTTCCTGGTCAATTTTGTCTTTGGGGTTTCTAAGGATGGCTGTAATTTTTTTGTCTGTTTTGAAGGCAGTCTGGCTGTGATGCCTGTGTAGTATCTGAAACTGAAACCACTTACAAAAATAAAAAAATCTCTTATGTAGGGCAGGACAGCTGTTCCATAGGTCTGTTGATCTTCTAGGTCTCTATATTGTCTTAGTGTGTATTTGTGGATCAAGCTGGTCATTTTGTTTTTGTGAAAGCCATTGACTCTCAGTACTTAGTTTATTTCCGTTTCCATGATGAACTTGATTTTGGGGTGTGTGCTGTTTAGGTGTGTTAGGAAATTGTTTAGGTTTTCTTTTCCATGGGGCCAAATCACAAATGTGTCATCGATGTATCTTAGCCATAGTTTGGGTTTGTGGGTGACATTAGCCAGGGCTCTGGATTCGAATTCTTCTATGAACAGGTTTGCAATGACTGGGGACAGTGGTGATCCCATAGGGGCTCCTTCAATTTGCTTGTATCTTTGTCCTTTGTATATGAAATAAGTGTTGGTTAGGCAGTGTTCTGTTAGTTCCATGAGGTGTTTAGCTGGTTGGTATTTATTTTTGATGATTTTGAGAGTTTCTTTTATCGGGACTTGAGTGAATAGTGAAACTACGTCAAAACTTACAAGCAGATCTTCTTGTTCTACGTGTAGATCTTTGATCATTTCTAAGAAGTGGTATGAGTTTTGTACATATGAAGCTGCAGTTAAAGCATGGGGCTGTAGTTGTTTTGCTAAGTGTTTAGCTAGGTTTTGTAGTGGTGCTCCTTTGGAGCTGACTATGGGTCTGAGAGGTATGCCTTCTTTGTGTATTTTTGGGAGGCCGTATAGTTTGGGACATCTGGAAGATTTTTCTCTTGGGATGTTCCTCTGTTGGATTTCTTTGCTTATGTGGCTGGTTATAATTTTCTTCTTGGTTAATTTTTCCAGATATGTGGTTGGGTCTGTGTTTATAGGTTTGTATGTGGAGTCTTGGAGTAGGTCTGTCAATTTTGTTTTGTAGTCTTTTCTGTCCATTACTACAGTGGAACTCCCATTATCTGCTGGGAGTATGATTATGCTGTTATCATTTTTCAGGATTTGTGGCACTTTGAATTCATCTTTTTGCAAGTTGTTTTTCGGTGGTTTGTTTGTAACCTGGTGTCTTATGCTGTCAGCTTCATCTGTATTTAATTTGGTTAGGCTGGATTCTGTGGGGATTTTTTTGGGTGCTATGGCATTATTGAATCCTTTGGTTAGGACATCTGTTCCTGTTTTGGTGAGTTCTCTGTTGGAAACATTATATACTAATTGTTTCAGGTGTTTGAAGATGATTCTCTAAGTATCAAAACTATGTTAATATTATCTTGGATTTTTTGTATAGTTTTTGTGTGATTCAGGGGTCAAAATGACATGTTACCAATAAAAGAAGTGAGTCACAGCTTGACGACCCTTTATGGATATGTATTTACTTATCCCTAGAGAAATTATAAAGTCCAAAAGCAGTGTTTCAGCTCTCCAACATTTGATGCTTAAAATTTTTATCCCCTCCAATCCTTCTAAAATATATATTGTAAATATTGTGTGCGTGATTTGATCAAACTACAAATTTGCAGTTCACTTATATTATAATTGTGTATTAACCTGTTTTATATCCTCCTTCCTGTTTTACCACAACTATAGTTCAGTGAGATATTTTTCAATAATATAAGCTTCCATGTGAGTTATTGTGATTGCTTTTCTGTCAGTGTTTATTACACAATTTATTAAACTTATTCAAAGAAATCAAAATAACTTACTCTTAAATACAAAGCATGTACTGCAGTGTTCATAAAGCAACATGGCTGCAAAATTCCTAGCACACACAGCAACACTCCAAATAATTTCCAAAAGCCAGACTCAAACTAAGACAGTTATTTCATTGGTTATTTTAATTGAGTTGTGAGCAAATAATTTGCCCCTTTAGATTTGATGTTTTAAACTGGGAAACAGCAAAGATAATTGCTTTGAGACTGCATCCCTGACTATCTCACCGGAATTATGTTTTGGACCAGTGGTTGACAACCAGTTAGCCAGTGACCACTGGTCTGCAGAGAAATGTTACCCCCAAAGCACCTTCCAAAGCAATTAACCCAGGCTGCTCAGGAAAAAAAGACTTGTGTTGCTTGCATTGCAAACATGAGGTCGTGAGGGGAGGGGGAAAAGGGCCTCACCTGGCCACTGGGCTGCTTCTTTCTGTTTCTTTCTTTTTTCTGTTTTTGGCTGCATGCAAGGAAACAGCAAAAGTCTTTCTTTCTCTCCCTCAAGAAATGAGTCTTTGGGACCCTTTAAGGCATCCTGCTCCAAGAGGCTGCACCATTTGTGGGAGAGAAAGAAACACTTCTGCTGCTTCTGCTGCTTTCCTTGCATGAAGCCAAAAGTCTCTTTTTCCCTCTCTCTCACCCCCTGAGAATAGAGCTGGAGACAGTATCCTGTGATCTCAAATAAAGAATGATCAATCGGTAGGAAAATGGGTGGTAAATTTTCCTGTGGTCTTTTTTTTTTTTTTTTTCAGGGTTTCTGCTGCTTTCTACAGAGACCCTGGGAAAATGTCAGCGAGCCGCCATCAGTCAAAATTCATATTAGTGGTCTGCAGGATTTAAAATTACGAGTTTGGTGATCCCTGAGGTCCAAAAGGTTGGCAACCCCTGTTTTGGACAGTTTCTTATCTTTAACATCACAAAAAGGTACAAAGTAATTGCATGAGGACTTCAAGCAGTTTCTCTGTTGATTCAGTTCATTATGAGTTGAAGGAGGAGAACCAAAGGAGCACACTTTATCAAATCATTTGCAAAGGCCCAAATTTTAGGCGTCATCTCCCCAAAAGATAAAACCTGTTACTACATATGTTGATAGCAGCAAGACTATTTTATGCACCAAAATGGAAGGACACTTCTATTCCTACTATGGAAGAGTAGTTGCAGAAGCTGATGGAATGGCTGAAATGGCAAACTTGACTACTTTGCTTAAAGAAAAGAATATAAGTACTTTTTTTGCCACATGGAGACTGCTTCTGAACTTCATGATGGCTGAATTGTGGTCATAAGTTAGAGACTACCTGCATTTGGTATGCTTGCTGCTTTGATTTATAAAAATAATAAGACAGTGAATAAATATATTAAATAAAGTGGTGGGACTTATCTCCAGTGGGGATGTGTCTGCCTACTGAGATGAGGTGGACCAGTTGCTTTCATGGTGTGGAGACAATAACTTGGTCCCCAACACCAATAAGACCAAGGAGCTTATAGTGGACTATAGATTATAGATCAGATATCCAGCCTTTGCTTATCAATGGAGACCAAGTGGAGCAAGTGGCCAGTTTTAAGTTTCTGGGTATCACCCTAGGGGTAACTGACATGGGGTGCCCACATTGCAGCCCTGGTCAAAAGGGCCCAGCAGGGATTGTTCTACCTGAGACTTCTCAGAAAACAACAACTACATGAAAAACTGCTGGTGACCTTCTACTGCTGCACCATAGAGAGCATTTTAACATATTGCACCTCTGTATGGTTTGCCAATTGCACAGTAACAGATAGGAAACCACTCCAGAGGGTTAATATCATTGCCCAGAAGATCATTGGTTGCCCTCCCCGCTCTTTGAAAGAGCTTTATAGCTCCCAATGCCTTAAGAAAGTTCAAAACATTCTCAAAGACCCATCTCATCCTGGAAACCCTTTTTTTGAACTATTACCATCTGGTAGATGGTACAGAATAATAAAAACAAGGACAAATAGGCTGAAAAACAGCTTCTATCCTAGGGCAGTAGCTCTTTTGAATTCTGCTGTATAGTGCAGTGTTGGTGTAGTGTCGGGGGTTTTCAGTTCAATGTATGAAGAGTGAAGGATGTGTGTTTGTGTTTATTTCAATGGTCATGGTCATGATGTGCACTCAAGATGATGTTTGTTGTATGAGGAGCAATGACAATCAAGTAAACTAAACTAAATTAAATTTGTTTATTTATTTAGCATATGGTGTTGTTACATTAGCCAGGACACTGCAGTATTAATAGAAAACAGTCATTTGGCTGCTGACGATAACTTATCTTCTCAATATATACAAACTCCTACCCAGACTGTATCATCGGGGAAAACTAGCTCCATACTGAGAAGGCTTGCTGGCATTTTGCAGCAGCATCTGGAGTTTTCCCACCATCAAAGTCACTATGCATTCAGGGATCGCAATCTGGCATATCTGGCACTGGTTGAAGTTATGCTGCTCCTTGAAGTGCCATTTTTCTCACCAATGTGGTACCTATTTACTTATTTACACGTAGCATGCTTTCAAACTATTAGGTTTGCAGAAACTGAGGCAAGTGACAGGTGTTCTCTGCATCATGTCATGCTAGAGCTTGAATCATTGGAATCAGAGGTGCTATTCAGCCAGTTCTGATGGGTTCTCGAGAACTGGTAGTGGAAATTTTGAATAGTTCAGAGAACTAGTAAATACCACCTCTGGTTGGCCCTGCCCCCATCTATTCACTTGCCTCCTGAGTCCCAGCTGATCGGCTGAGTCTACTTTTTTGCCCTGCACAGGAGAACAGAGTTGGAAACCAGGTTAGTGGGGTGGGAAGGGAATGGGGATTTTACAGTATCCTTCCCCTGAAGAGGGGTGGAAATGGGGACTTTACCATGTTCTTCTCCTATCACACCCACCAAGCTATACCCACCAAGCCATGCCATACCCACCAAACCATGCCACACCCACCAAGCCACGCCCTAGAATCAGTAGTAAAAAACTTGAATACCACCACTGATCGGTATTTAAAGCTTCTCTAGCATCATTAAGCCAGTTAGCCACTATGCCTCTGTAAATAAATATAAATAAATAAATTATAATTATTCAGCTAAAAGAGAAAAAAATCATTCTATTTTTCCATTACATTTTTTTGTATACTGCAAACACTTATTTCCACTCTCAGTGATTTAATCAAATGATAATGATGATAAATACAGAGTGTAATTTTATTAAAATACACTTATTAGGTATTTCTTCCTTGGATTGGATTTAGTTCAGCAACATCTTACAGAGTAAGGTTCCATACCTTTGTGTCTGATGCTTTAGCTTCAAACAGTTTAGGCTTTAATACCCAGTATTAGTGTGTTGGACTGCTCAATAATTCAAATCCTTTGAATTGCATAATTATATTGCCTAACTGTAGTCAAGAATCTTGTAGTTCTGAAAGTAATTGAATTTTCAGAAATATTTTCAGTGGTCAAGGGTACAGACAACATATCTGTTAGATATGATCAACCAGGCCCACACATGTAGAATTCAAACCATCTACTTTATTGTTCTCTGCCTATAATACAGTTATTTTGTCAGATTGGCAACTGGGAAAGATAAGGCTCTAAGGCATTTGGGGAGGGGAGATCAGACTTTGTTGTCTTATGTGAAGGGAATCCAAGCTTATTCCTCATTTGAGAACTCTCTCAACCTGGATGGCTGCTCTCTAACAACATTAGCATGATGGTATTAGAGATGATAATCACATAGTCTTTGTGATATATGCTGCTGGATTATGAAACATAATGACCCCTGGTGGTACAGTAGTTAGAATACATTCCTATGGGTTACTTTTGCTGATTGCCGGCTGTCTGCAATTTGGCAATTCAAATCTCACCAGGGTCAACCTTCCATCCTTCCAAGGTCAGTAAAATGAGGACCCAGATTGTTGTGGGCAATATGCCAAATTGTAAACCACTTAGAGAGGGTTGTAAAGCACTGTGAAGCAGTATATAGGTCTAAGTGCTATTGCTATTGCTGTAATTCTTGTAAATACCTTTATTTTCATTGTGATAACCTTTAAAATATTGCTTTGCAGTCTGATTTACTAACATGAAATTGTTCTAAATAGTTCCAATACATTTTTGTTAATTTTAATCTATTATTTTGTTTTAATATAGTTAAATAATTTAAATTCCAATGTAAACAGTTCTTAGGAACAGAAGCGTAGAAACAATAAGAACAACAATAAAGCCCACAATCCACTTGTTTATTTTAAAAGCTACATTACATATTTCACTAGAGTTTGAACATGTTTTCTTTTCTTTTTCTTTTTTCTTGTTTAAACAGAACTTTATCATGTTTGTAATTCCGCTTACTTTTTAAACAACTACAGCTGAAAGAATAAACAAAGTTACTTCTTTGGCATAAAATATATAAATTACAGAATACAGAAAGAACAAGTAAACAATAAATATTCTATTGTCTTCTAAAATTACACAGGATAATGTAGTGGAACTCTATTAAGCAAAACAAATCTGCTGAATAAGAGTGATATACTGGTCCTCATAAACTCTCAGAAGGAAAATAACATATGCAGCTTTAATAGCAGGGTGTTTATATTAAAAACAACAACAACAATCCACCCACACTTGCATTATGTCAGTTCAGATAAGGAAATAAGAATTAAAAGCCATTATGGGAATAAAATTTAAACTTATGTGAATATATTTGACAATAAGTATTTATTTTTAAAAGGCCTAGTGTAACAAAAATGATATAGTTTACCTGCCTAAGTTATTTGAATCTTCTTTGAGATAGATCAGTTATATGATCAGAATACATGAATAAGAATGGACATTTGTTGATGTATGCATCTAAACCAGGTTGATAAATCTATGACGACTAGGAATGGACATGAAATTTTTCAGGGAAAATGGAAGCCCATGAAGGAATTAGAAAATTGTGGAAAATGGGTGAAACCTTATTAAGGTATGAATATGGTCAGGGTACTCTAATTTGCCATTCTGAAAATTTATTTTATTTTTTCCAACTCAACAGAATTTTGCAAAGAAATTATGTTACAAGTTTTGGATTTCTGTGGTCAAAAGGATAATTAAATATTGATCTGAACAGGACCAGTTTTAATGTAGGGAAAGAAACCAGCAAAAAAAAATCAATTTTAAAAAATAGACAAATTTGCTTGGGCACTACAGAGGGTGGGAAATGCCAGATGGAAGAGGCATTTGGATAGTTATTCCAATTCCATTCTAAGCTTTCCAGTCCAGTGTTCCACAGAAAGACTATTATTAAAGACTAGGAAAGAATTTCAGAAGACATGTTCTTTGCTTACCTTGTTTAAAAATTGTATTAAATCCAATTTATGTTTTCACTAAGGGGCGTAGTGGTGCAGCAGCTTTCTGCTGAACAGAAATGGTTGACACTGCAAGTCCTGGTAATACCATGGGATGGGGTAAGCTCCTGTCAATCCCTCTATCTCCTGCCCGACCCACCTAGCAGTTCAAAACATTATTGCAAGTAGATAAATGGGTACCATTTTGGTGGGAAAGGATAGCTGTACAAGGAGAATGGAAGCAGTGCTGGACCTGCCAGATATGAAATGACATCAGTGGAAGATGGCACAGAAGGTGACATTGATCCGAACACTATTATTCAGATTGTGCAAGCTAGTTCACTCTTTCTCCCCTCCCTCCCCACGGTGCATCATGGACAAGCACACAGGCATGAAATCAAATAAACAGCAATTAGGCTGTTAGGACAAATCTGTAGATTTCCCTGATAAATGTATGCCATGTAAAATAGATAGTCGTACTTCCACTATTACACCCAAATATTTTGCAATGATAGTTGGCTGATGCAGTTTAGAGCTTCAAGTGGCCTTGCAGTCACAGGGTCTGGATATAAACTAAATACTGGTATGTGCTCTTTTATTTCTTGAAAGAGAATAAACATTCAGTTGTCTTTCTTTTCTACCTCAAAGCTAGATGGGACCTTGCCTGTGAGAGATTTCCAAAATGAACAAAAAAAGGGTGTTCACCTTTTACTATAATACAAAGAATTACTCTTTGTATAGTAATACAAAGTAATACAAATCATACTCTTTGTAAGTAATACAAAAAATTACTTCATCACTCACAGATTAATAATTCCAAAAATAGAACATCGTAAATTATTTGATACAAGTCAGGATTTTCTGCAATGTTTTATTAAAATGAAGAAAAAGGAAAGAAATTGCTTCAAGAAAAAAATCTCATTTATTCAACTATGTCCCAATTTTGAGTCAAGATGCAACATCTACTGTATAAGGCAAAGTATGTTGAACAATATTCCTTTGCTTTGAACAATATTCCTTTGCTTGACATAGACGTCAAGTTGCAGCTGCAGTTTCCCTGTACAAAATGCAGATGGGCCTCTGCCCTGAAGACCTGAAAAAGCTGGTTCCCCCACTTTATACAATGAGAAGAACAACTCGCTCTAGTGTGTCAACTCCGAGACATGCTCTTGTGGAACCCAATTCCAGAACGCACTCAACTGGCAGGAGTTTTGCACACACTGCAGTCAGAATATGGAACAGCTTACCAGAAGACATTATAGGCATGATTAGTGACAGAGGGTCTCAGTCATTCAAGAGCCGCGTCCACAACCACCTTCTGCAGATTGTATAGCATATTATTTATTAGGCCCCACTTTTTTCTTTTTGTCATTATTTTTCTCTTAAGCTGCTGTGAACCCTTGATTAGGCCATGAGGCTTTCATGTATAGTGCACAGCATTGTATGCATGATCTTGATACTTAGTGTCACGCCTTGTGGACTATTGTTCACAATAGCATGTAAAAAAAAAAACTTTATTGAAGAACTTTAAGGAAGAAATACAATAAACATATTCAATATAGTTGTTAGCGTTCCAGCAAACCTCCATTCCAATCAGTAACTCCAAGACTCCAATATCTCAAAAGTACCTTTATTAGAATAGTGCCTGGCACATCTGTGAAAATCAGAATCTAAAAGATTTTTTGGCTTTCCACAATTTCTCAAACTACAAATCTATCCCTCTTTGGTTGTCATCAGATCACATGGCCAATCACTATCTGTCCAAAAGTAAGATCCTTATTTCATTCTGCACCATACTAAATGTCCTTGAACTAAAAAAGAATTTTATTTTGCCTACTTAGAGCTACTTAAGCCCCTGTCACACTGTACCAACGGATGCAAAGAGGATGTAAAACGGACAAAAAAGCTTGCCATCCGTTGCAAAACGCGATGTATTCACTGCCTCCATTTTGCTTCCTCTCTATCCGTCCAGCATCCGTCTATTGACGTTTCATCCGCTCAGAAAGTTTTGGGCTGCCCAAAACTTTTGCGCGGAAAATGTATCCAATTCATCCATTCTGCATCTGCTACGCATCCGCAACGCATCTGTTCTGCATCCGTTATGCATCCGCTATATCTGCTAGGCATCTGCTGCGCATCCGTGCAACTCGCATCCAGTCAGAAGCAGGGAGGAAGCGGAACGGATGTGGAACGGATGCAGAATGGATGCAGAATGGATGCAGCACGGAAACAAAGCTTTTAAAATGGAAAAAACCTTTGCAGAGGGGACCTATCTCGGATATTAAGGATGTCTACAGGATGCCTAGAGGATGCAGAATGCCTAGAGGATGCAAAGGGACACCTATACTGCCTATAAAAAGGGGGAGCAACTCATCTGCATCTCACTTTCAGACCAGCAGCCCAGCTGTGCAGACCTCTGCAGCCTTCATCTGCCTCTTCCTCTTCCACAGCATCCAGTCATGTCAACCGTGGATCGTAACACAGTCCTTTTGGCAGCCACCATCCTTCTGCAACAGTGCAAAGCCATCTACAGGCTCTGTGAACTCTACTACGGGAAGAAAAGGAGGTGGCCAAGAAGCATCTGGGTACAAAGATGGATTGGGAGGAGAGCAGAGTACAGGCTGTACAACAAGCTGTTGGTGGAGCTCAGGAACGAAAACACTCGGGCATTCCAGAACTTCATGAGGATGCCTCCAGCCATGTTTGACGAAGTTGTGCAGCGCCTGACACCCAGGTTGACCAAGGCAAACACCAAATTCCGGCCCAGCCTGGAACCAGGGCTAAAGGTGGCACTCACTCTGCACCACCTGGCCTCAGGGACCACCAACAGGAGCATGCAGTATGGCTGGAGGGTGCCACACAACCCCATCAGCATTGTGGTCAGAGAAGTGGTGCAGGCCATCATTGAAGAATACCTGCAGGAGCTCCTCCAGTGCCCCTCCACTGTTGAAGGATGGAAGAAAGTTGCAGAGCAGTGGTATCAGAGGTGGAACTTCCCCCACACCGTTGGAGCCATCGATGGGAAGCACGTGGCCTGCAAAGCACCACCCAAGTCGGGCTCCACTTATTTCAACTACAAGGGCTTCTTCCTCTTTGTCCTCTTCTTCGTCCTCTTTGCCATGGTCGATGCTGACTACAAGTTGTACATCGATGCTTCAGGCAGCGGCTCATATTCAGTTGCCCAGGTATACAACGCCAGTGACCTCAAGGAGGGGCGGGAAGGCAACCTCATCATGGGCTTTCCAGATCCAGACCCCCTGCCCAACGACACGCAAGATGTGCCCTACTTCATCGTGGGGGATGACACCTTCTTCCTCAGAACCTACCTCATGAAGCCCTACACTTCAAGACACCTCACCCGTGAAGAGAGAATCTTCAACTACAGGCTGTCCAGGGCAAGGCGGGTGGTGGAGAACGCCTTTGGCATCCTGGCCAACAGGTTCCAGGTACTTTTCACCACCATGCAGCATCGCCCAGAGACCATGAGGAGGATCATGGAAGCTTGCAGCATCCTGCACAATCTCATGCGCACCCGCTACCCAGTCTTACAGAACAGGCTCGTGGACCTCCAACAAGGCAATGGGGACATGGAGCCTGGGGAATGGAGGCAAGGGCGAAACCTGATAGACACTCAGGATGTGCAAGGCCCCAACCGAGCCTCACATGAAGGGAAGAAGCAGCGCAACCTCCTGAGACACTGGTGCAACTCCCTAGCTGGAGCAGTGGAGTGGTAAGATAGGATTATAGATGATTAATGAGTGCTTCCTTCAGCCTGTCTCATCACACTGATGAGATTGGGCCATGTATGTTGGGTGGGCCTACAATGAACAGGGCGTTTAATAAAGAGTTATGTTTGTGTTGACATGTGTGGATGATTATTACATTATTATTGATAATAAAGGGCCATAGGTTTGGCACCAGGGAGGGTGGACCACTATGCTTGCACTGGAGGCTTATCTATCCCACTGCTATCCTTACCCATCCCACAGCTATTACCCATCCCAAAGGTATCCCTGCCCATCCCACAGCTATTACCCATTCCACAGGTATCCTAACCCATCCCACAGCTATTACCCATCCCACAGATATCCCTGCCAATCCCACTGCTATCTTAACCCATCCCACAAGCATGCAAAGGTTTAAACCATTTCTAAAAGTTTCCACCAAGACTTTATTAAAAAAAAAAGAAATGAAGTAAGTGTGTGAATCAAAGATAAACTTTATTGAACAACAAGCTGTAAAACAAAAATGACCCAAGTCAAGTGTCCACATAAACTCTACAGGTAGCCAGCTACCCTGTCTCTGGCACTCTTCTTGGTCACTCAGAGGTGTTCCCAGTCTCAGGGGTGAAGGGTCCAGGTGCTGTGGAGGTGGGTGGTGCTGGAGTGCTGGTCTGAAGCACCATTGGGGTGCCTGGCCCTGAGACGACAACAGGTGACGGTGTGTTGAGAAAGCTCTCAGACAGCTGGTTCAGACCCATGATGCTGAAAGGTCCTTCCTCCATGCCATGGGGTGTCAGCCCCACTCCATGCCATGGGGTGTCAGCTCCATGCCATGGGGTGTAAGCCCTGCGAACTAATGACAGATGTACTGAGGCCGGGCTTGGCTGTGGGGTGGAGGAAGGAGGAATGTAGTGGGGCTGTCTGGTCTGCAGCTGGGTGAGGACTGGCGTGGGTGGCATCGGTGGTGTGGGTGGCATCGCTGTCATCGGTGGCATCATTGTCATGGCTGTCATCGGTGGCATCAGTGGAACCGGTGGCAATGGTGTCGCCCGATGACTCTGTGCCTGGGCTGGGAAGGGCTGCTTCCTGTGCTGCTGGACCTCCTGGTAGCCGTAGCCCTGGTAGGTGAGGGCCTGTGGAAAGCCTTGGAATGGGAGGGACATCACCTGGGGTGGAGGAGCAGACCTGGACTGGGTGGGAGCAGGTTCCTCTGGGTCTGGAGAGTTGTGAAGCAGCTCCATGATCTGATCATTCACCACCTGGTACTGGGGTTCCTCCATGATGTTGAGGGTCTGGTTGACATAGGTGAGGAAGGGCTTGCGGTTGGAGGATGAGGAGTCGGTGCTGACCAGCTGAGAGAGGGATTCTATACTGGTGTGGATGGTGTCCCTGATTTCCAGCAGGACAGTGTGGCTCTGCCCCTCCTGCTGTCTGGCTCTCTGCCTTTCTGTGGAGGTGAAGCTGGGGGTGGTGGATGCGGCTACGAGTGTGGTGGACTCGATGTCTCCTCTCTCCCACCGCACCAGGGAGTCCTCCACACGCTCCACCACGGTTACAACAGCTGTCCGCAGGTTCTCCACCGTGGCACGCTCCACAGAAACCTGCCTGGAGACAGGGACTGACTCTCGGCCGGAAGAGTACTGGGTCTCACCAGGCTGCCGGAGAGAGAGGGTTGTGAGAGGGGCTCCTGGTGCTCCTAGGTGGTGGATCTCACCCTCCAGGAAGCTGCACCTGGCCATGACCTAGGTCTCTCTGTCCGTCAGCTTTACTGTGGCCTGGCCAGATTTCTTCAGGTGCAGCTTCCCGTACCAGGTGTGCATATGTTTCCACCAGCTGAGGAGCACCTCCGAAGTTTAACCCATACTCTCCACCCTCTCTCTCCAAGCAGCCTGCTTCCACTTGGTGTCCCTGTACAGCTGGTGTCCCTTCCGCCACAGATAGTCATTCTCTCTCAGCCACTCCAACACCTCATCCTCGTGTTCCTCCTCAATGAAATATTGCCTCCTCTCCCATCCCCGCATACGCCTCTTCCTCCCTTTGCCAGGACCAGATTGGCCCTCATCAGAGGGGCTCCCAGGTTGTAGGGGCTGCTCCTCCACACCACCACCAGCAGCAGCACCAGCAGGATCATCATCATCATCTTCATCATCATCATCATCACCAGCAGGATCATAATCATCATCATCATCATCAGAAGCAGCAGCAGCAGGATCATCATCATCATCATCAGCAGCAGCAGCAGCAGCAGCAGCAGGATCAGCAGGACCAGGATCAGCAGCAGAAGAGTAATCACCAGGAGCCCCAGCAGCACCAGCACCAGCAGCACCAGCACCAGCAGCACCAGCAGCATCAGCAACACGAGCAGGACCAGGAGCACGAGCAGGACGAACAGGACGAGTAAGACCAGGAGCATGAACAGTACGAGCAGTATGAGCAAGTCCAGGAGCATGAGCAGGACGAGCAAGTCCAGGAGCATGAGCAGGATGAGCAGGACCAACAGCAGCTTCAGTAGAGTGCACAGCAGCAGAAGCACCACCACCAGGAGCAGCTTCAGCAGAGTACGCAACAGAAGTACCACTGCCAGGAACAGCTTCAGCAGAAGCTCCAGCACCAGAAGAGCGAGCCCGAGCAGCAGAAGTGCCAGTAGAAGCAGAGTCAGGGACAGGGGGCGGGAGGGTGGCCCTGTCTCTCTTGCCAGGGATGGCGGCAGGTTGCTGAGACTTTCGCTTCTTCCCCATGGTTGTGGGGTTGCTGGCTGGCAGGGAGGCTGGCAGGCACCAAGGCTGGCAGGAAGCCTGGCAGGAAGGCTGTCAGGAAGGCTGGCAGGAAGCCTGGCACCAAGGCTGGCAGGAAATCTGGCACCAAGGCTTGCAGGAAGCCTGACTGGAAAGCTGGCAGGAAGCCTGGAAGGAAGGCAGGCAGGCAGGCAGGCAGCAAGGCTGGCAAGCAGGCAGGCACCAAGGCTGGCAGGCAGACTGGCTGTCAGGAAGGCTGGAAGGCAGGCTGGCAGCAAGGCTGGCAGCAAGGCTGGCAGGCAGGCAGACAGCAAGGCTGGCAGGGAGGCTGGCCAGGAGGCTTGGAGGCAGGCTGGCAAGAAAGCTGGCAGCAAGGCTGGCAGGCAGGCATGCAGGCAGGGCAGGCAAGGACTCGATGTATCCTGCAGCAGGTCTTTCCTCCGAATGCTGGCCACGTGCGAGCTGCTTCCCTTTATATCTGGGGGGCTTGCACAATGCATCCCCCCATGCGCAATTAATGCTCAGCATCCGCTAGGCTTCCACTCTGCATCCGCTTCATCCGCTGTGCATCCGCTCTGCATCCGCTTCATCCGTTCCACGTCCACTTTGCTGAGGTCCCCCGGAAGCCTAGCGGATGTGCCATCTGTTCCCATCCACTTCCATCCGCTAGGCTTCCGTTCCGCATCCACTTTCCATCTGCCCTGCATCCTCCCCGCATCCGTAATATCTGCTCCGGTTATGCAAATTTTTGCCCCTTTTGAGAGCGGATAACAACGGATGGAACATTTTGCTCGTCCGTTGTGTTCGTTTTGCATCCATTGGGCAGTGTGACAGGGCCTTTAACTGAAGTAGCTTCCACTCTCCCAGGCTATGTGGAACATGGAATATGGCTTCCACAGCTGACAATAGTACCATATATGTATTTATCAGAGTAGGATAGTTGATAGATCAAACTTGTCTTCCTCAAATTGAGGGTCACTGGATAGATCCAATTTTAGTTTCCAGAATGTTTACCGTGTTGAATGGGAATTTAGAATTCTATTTCAGCATATCTTCAGGACTCTTGTTTGAAAAATGTCACAGTATTCAAATACACCAAGAACATAGTAAAGCAAATGAAACAATAGGCAAGTACAGATAATTGCACTTATATCAAATGGAGGGAAATGTGTTTTTACTGAAGTTAGAAAAAATGACCCAGATCAGCAAAATATATTACAATGAATAATGCATTATGATTTTGACAAATTATATTATATTTTCCCCTTGTGGCTGACATACTAAGATGCATAGCTTTGGCTTTGCCCTTATAGTATTCCATGAAACAGTAATATTTTATTATATTTTTAATCCCATTGCTTAATGTAAATTGCATTATTCCTGTTTTAATATGCAAATATATGCTAAAATGCAAGTTATAAAGTAAAACTGTAACTTTTTAGTTACATTACAATAGAATAGAACATGTAATACATCTTCTATACTGAAGAACCACATAGGAAGAAGTGTTTATGGTAAGGAACTTTTTGGCATATCAGTGACATTTGAAGGCAATGCATTAGGCTTGGCTAGGACAAGTACCTTGTGATGTTTATAATTTATTATAGATTATCAAAACCAGCTAATATAATATTGAGTATAAGCTTCCAAGACCTATATTGTCTTGGTGTCATATTAATAACTTACTGTCATCCTCTTCTTAAGTTTTCTTA
Source organism: Laticauda colubrina (assembly GCA_015471245.1). Classification (NCBI taxonomy): domain Eukaryota; kingdom Metazoa; phylum Chordata; class Lepidosauria; order Squamata; family Elapidae; genus Laticauda; species Laticauda colubrina. The sequence continues at coordinate 21,355,437 of BLBF01000040.1, forward strand.
ATTTTTTGCTTAATCCTGGCTTATTCTCTGCAATATCTCACAATATATAATCTTATGTAGGGGATTTTTCTCTCAAATGTATCTTATATTTCGATTTTAAATTAGCCTTGATTATCAGAGGAGTTCGCTGTGTAGGGCTTAGGGTAGTTGCTGATTTACAGCCACAATGGAGCCTGCAAGTTTAGTTGTAAGTCTTAATATTATATTAAGAGCCTTAATATAATATTATAATATGAAGTATTATTAATATTTCATATTATATGATATTTCATATTATATTATAATATGAAATATTATGTTATGTCATGTCATACCATATATCTTTTTATATTATATCATATTATATTACATTATATTATATTTATTATGTTATATTATATTATATATATTATTTCACTGTCCATTTTGAATACATAGCAGAAAGAAGAAATTTGAGAGTTCACAAAGTTGATACTATAGGGAACAAAACTGTGACTGAATTTAAATGATCTACTTTGGATAATATGAATCCTCCTTCCAGAAAATAACAAGGAAAACAGGTCATGAAGGTCATGAAGAGGATGTGAAGAGGATGCTGCTCAAGCAACTCTTATATGCTTTGTCCTGAATAGAAGGAAATGAACTACCAATAATCTTTTTTGCCATCCTCCCCACTTCTTATCAGAAGCAGTAATGCTTCTAAACCAGACAGTGGTGCAATATGACAGGATGCTTTTGATTGTCCCTCAATAAAAAGTGGTGAGGACAGGAAAAGGAAGATGAGGAAGCCACAAGACACGGAGGCTTGGGGTTTCAGGGCCAAAGATACTGGTTAGGGTTACCAAGACCTAGACAGACCTCCTAGAATCTTCCTAGATTCAAAACTCCTGCTCAAAAAGCAGGTGGCAGTCATGGCTGGGAGAGCCTTTGCACAATTTTATGTGGTGTGCCCAATTGTGTGCCAGTTAATGCCTGTTCTTGGTCCAGTTTATGCCTACACCTGATTGATGAGAATATGAATGTGGGGGGAAATATAAGTTTCTTCTTCTTTAGTAAATTTATTTGACAAAACAATAGGTAATAGCACAAAAAGGAAATGTACCTTGGAGAAAGTATTAGACTGCATTACAAGAAATTATAATCTTATCAGCCATGGAAAAATAAAACATTTATATCTTGAAAAGTTTACCTTCATCTTTGTTAGACAAACTGGTACTTTAAGAGCATGGTCTGAAAAGATATTATTTCTGAAATAAACAAAAAGTTATTTCAAAAATAGCAGGACTAGTTTTATTCCATATCCAATTTCCAAGTTTATAACTTTATTGCAAGGAAACTATTTTTTAAATGTACAATCCAGATGGTGTATTAGTATCTCTGTAATTGTGGTAAAATGGAATAGCACTGAAATGTTATCAAATCTTCCTCTAATTTAACAATCTTATTCCCTTTGGAGTCCTTCTTATCACAGAGAGATTTAAAAAAAAAAAAAAAACAGTTGGTCCATTACAGACAACTGGTTTATTATCTCTGCTTTATTACTTAGATCATCTGGAAGAGGGAGAAAAATGTAAAAACAAACAAACAAACAAACCCTCACAGCTATAACAAGTATCTCTTCATCAGAACTAATCCCATACTTTGAAATAATCGAAATCCCAGATGTGAGAGAGGTGTTACTATGGCAACTTAATGTACCAAAGTTTGGGCCAAGAGTGGTTCAATCAACTATAAAACATCACCTCAGATGGGCAAAAGAAACTGATATAATAAAATCTAACAGAAACACTAAATGTTTAACTTCCCTTCCTCTGACAAAAAAGCCATGATCCTTCTAAATAGGGTGCCTATACATCACTATTATTACTCAGAAAACAGATAAATCAGGGCTCATGATCTCCAATAGACCTGGGGCAAAATCATCTAGTGATACTCTTTAGTTGCAAATTTTTGAAATAATACCCACCATCAAATCTTCATTTTCTTTCTTAGACTTCCAGGCATATAGTCCTGGTGTCAACTATAAAATGTGTATACAAAATGTACACGTAGAATTGGCATTGGCCACAGACATAGAAAGTTAATTTCAAATAAATCTTTTTTAGTTTTGGGAGTGTAGCTCAAGGCTCATGATTTAATTGGAATCCTAACACCTAGATCACTTGTCTCTCCTTTCCTTCCTAACTATCTATTACATGTCTGAACCAGATAGAATATTTTTTTTTATTCTAGATTTCTTTTTTTTTCTAAAGAAAATGTGCAGAAACTCATGATAATTTTCCTAAAAAAATATTTACTTAAGAATTAATTGACAATTTCCTAGACAAGTTCCTGCAGTTTTCTTGGCAAGATTCAGGTTGAACCTTTTCTCCTCGTTTTTAAAGGTAAAACTAAATTTAATTTATCATAGTGTTAATATCATTTGGTTAATATTGCATAAATACCAGTGTACTCAGCTATATGTGTATTTATAAGGTATTATTGACATCTGATAATGCAATAAAACAATTGGAGATGAAAAAAAGAAATGACCTTCCATAGTCACTTTGGGACAATATTCTTTACCCAGCTACTCCAGAATCTTTGAAAAACACAACTATCATATTTAGTCTTGGATTGGTGGAATTATAGACATGTTATCTTAAGTCTGGCTCTTGGTTGCTTAAGATTATTCATGATGACAAATCTAGAAATCTTCTCACTTTTGTTTGTCATCTTTATTTTTATTTATTTTATTTTGTCAAGCAATTATAAGATAACAGGTATTATTGCTCTTGTTCATACCTCTCTTCTGTGTATTCTTGCTTCTGCCCCTTTTTTCTCAATCCTTTTTATCTAATGCTAATTCTCAATCCTTTTTATTTTCTCTGTCAGGTGTGAAAGATCAAGACCACACATGAAGTTCCAAATAAACTCATGCAAACGCATAGGAATCTGCTCGAAGTAATAGTTAACACTATTTTCACACTAGATAAGGATCAGTGGAATTCAAGAGGAGTAGACTTGGTCCATTTGTGGCTATGTAGTGACTCTAGACTTGTTTCTCTTTTAACTCTATGCCTTCTCCTACAAACTCTGTCTATTTTTTCTCTAGGATTTGCTTAAATAGTCTTCCTGCTGTTTTAATCTCTCCATACTTTTTTCATCCTTCCAGCGTCTCCTTGCTTGTTATCAATTCCTTCTGTTCAGCACTCACAGGTCTATTAATGATATATTCCTCTTCCACCAGTAGAGTTTTATTCTATTATTTTACAGTCTTGAAGTACTGCAAACCACAAATGCTGTGAAATCCTATTATATAAGAATATTGATTCAGCCACACTGGATATGTATCAAGGTGTTCAATGTTTTTGTCAAAGTTACTAATTTCAACGTTCATTAAAAATCAAGCAAAGAGGTCTAATTACAATGTAAATTCAAATATCCTTCAGCCATTCAGAATGGTGTATTGCTTAATTCACATTTTACATAACCTAACATGAGGTCATATCTCAAAAAATGAATTCAATCTGCTTTAATAAAATTCAACACTCCCTGATCTGCCATGTGTTTTTTGTTCTTCCATTGTCTATCCGCACTCTTTTCTCTCATTTTTCTGCACAGCTCTTTGAACAACTGTGTTTAGTCATTGAGAATCCTATTTCCTCAACAGTGTTCTCAGGAAATCATTTATTTATTGTTGATAAAGAACTACATTTTATTTTAGATTATCTGAATAAGTTTGCATCATTTTCTCCCTGCAATGTTAATTCCTCATTCAAATGCCCCTACATCTTACTTCATTTTCTCTATTCCTAGGATAAACTGTAGTTTAATTTCCAGAAATACGATGCCTTTAGTAAAATCTTTTAAATTGCAAGAGTTCCATGCTTGTAGGGAACAGTTTTCATTGAAATATTGCAGTGTGATAAAGAAAGATATCTTTTCTCATTCAAATAACATATGTATATCAAAATAGCCTTTTCAATCAAATACTTGTCCATTTAACTGGCTACATAAGAGAAATCAGAATATTTCTGTGGAAGAAAATATTCAGCAGACAACAGTTACATAAAGTATAGCTCTTCTTAATTTCTTCAGTAACATTTAATCTGTCCTGTGTCCTTTGATGCAATCCATCTCTCATATCATTTTCTTCAACTTGTTCATTGTTGTTGTGACATTATGGGACATTAGCAATATATTCCAATCCCTATCCTGTGTGTGTGTGTGTGTGTGTGTGTGTGTGTGTGTAAATTAACATCTCCAATTGGGTTCTCATTGCCCAAAGAATTTCATAAGAGATTCCCAATGATCACAAGACGCATTAAGGATCCAGAAAACAGCCTGATTTATCTAAAGCCCCTGTCACACTGCACCAACGGATGGAAAGAGGATGTAAAATGGAGAAAAACACTTACCATCCGTTGGTTAACGCGATGCTTCCGTTCTGTACTCACTGCCTCTGTTTTGCTTCCTCTCTATCCGTCCAGCATCCGTCTATTGACATTTCATCCGCTCAAAAGGTTTTGAGCTGCTCAAAACTTTTGAGCGGAAAATGTATCCAATGCATCCGTTCTACATCTGCTAGGCATACAGGGGACATCCGTTCTGCATCTGTTGTCATCCGTTACGCATCCGCTATATCCGCTAGGCATCCGCTGTGCATCTGCGCAACTCGCATCCATTCCAGCGGTAAACGGACGCAGGGAGGAAGTGGAACGGATGCAGAATGGACGTGCAGTGTTAGTAGCACGGATGGAGAAAGCATGAAAGCAGATGCAGCATGCAAAGAAAGCATTTAACAGGGAAAAAACATTCGCAGAGGGGACCTATCTCGGATATTAAGGATGTCTAAAGGATGCCTAGAGGATGCAAAGGGACACAGAGTGGAAAACCTATATTGCATATAAAAAGGGAGAGCAACTCACCTGGATCTCACTTTCAGACCAGCAGACCAGCTATGCAGACCTCTGCAGCCTTCATCTGCCTCTTGCTCTTCCACAGCATCCAGTCATGTCCACTATGGATCATAACAAACTCCTTTTGGTAGCCACCATCATTTTGCAACAGTGCGAAGCCATCTACAGGCTCTGTGAACTCTACAACAGGAAGAAAAGGAGGCGGCCAAGAAGCGTCTGGGTCTGAAGATGGATCGGGAGAAGAGCAGAGTACGGACTGTACAACAAGCTGATGGTGGAGCTCAGAAACGAAAACACTCGGGCATTCCAGAACTTCATGAGGATGCCTCCAGCCATGTTTGATGAAGTTGTGCAGCGGCTGACACCCAGGTTGACCAAGCAGAGCACCAAATTCCGCCCCAGCCTGGACCCTGGGCTAAAGGTGGCACTGACTCTGCGCCACGTGGCCTCAGGGACCACCTACAGGAGCATGCAGTACACCTGGAGAGTGCCACACAACACCATCAGCATTGTGGTCAGAGAAGTGGTGCAGGCCATCATCGAAGAATACATGGAGGAGCTCCTCCAGTGCTCCTCCACTGAAGAAGGATGGAAGAAAGTTGCAGAGCAGTGGTATCAGAGGTGGAACTTCCCCCACACCGTTGGAGCCATAGATGGGAAGCACCAGCCAAGTTGAGATCCACTTATTTCAACTCCAAGGGCTTCTTCAGCATCATCCTCTTCGCCATGGTCGATGCTGACTACAAGTTCATGTAAATCGATGCTTCAGGCAAGGGGTCATGTTCAGATGCCCAGGTATACAACGCCACTCATCTCAAGGAGGGGCTGGAATGCAACCTCATCATGGGCTTCCCAGATCCAGAACCCCTGCCCAACAAAACACAAGATGTGCCCTACTTCATTGTGGGAAATGACGCCTTCTCCTTCAGAACCTACCTCATGAAGCCCTACACTTCCAGATGCCTCACTCGTGAAGAGAGGATCTTCAACTACAGGCAGTCCAGGGCAAGGCAGGTGGTGGAGAACGCCTTTGGCATCCTGGCCAACAGGTTCCCGGTACTTCTCACCACCATGCAGCATCACACAGAGACTGTGAGGAAGATTATGGAAGCTTGCTGCATCCTGCACAATCTCATGCGCACCTGCTACCCAGTCTTGCAGAACAGGCTCGTGGACCTCCAACAAGGCAATAGGGACATGGAGCCTGGGGAATGGAGGCAAGGGCAAAACCTGATAGACACTGAGGATGTGCAAGGCCCCAACACAGCCTCACGTGAAGGGAAGAAGCAGCGCAACCTCCTGAAACACTGGTGCAACTCCACAGGTGGAGTGGTGGAGTGGCAAGACAGGATGAGAGATGCTTAATGGATGCTTCCTTCAGCCTGTCTCATCACACGGATGGGATTGGGCCATGTATGTTGGGTGGGCCTACAGTGAGCAGGGCATTTAATAAAGAGTTCTGTTTATGTTGACATGTGTGGATCAATGCTTACATTGTTATTGATAATGAAGGGCCATAGGTGTGGCACCTGGGAGGGTGGATCATACAGTCCCACTATGCTTACACTGGAGGTTTATCAGCAATCTTAACCCATCCCACAACTATCTTAACCCATCCCAAAGGTATCCCTGCCTTTCCCACTGCTATCCTTACGCATCCCAAAGGTATCCCTGCCCATCCCACTGCTATCTTAACCCATCCCACAATCATGCAAAGGCTTAAACCATTTCTAAAAGTTTCCACCAAGACTTTATTGAAAAAAATAAATGAAGCAAGTGTGTGAAGCAAAGATAAATTTTATTAATAACAAGCTGTAAAAGAAAAATGGCCCAAGTCAAGTGTCCAAATAGAGTCTACAGGTTGCCACCCAGTCTCTGGCACTCTTATCGGTCACTCGGAGGTGTGCCCAGTCTCAGGGGTGAAGGGTCCAGGTGCTGTGGAGGTGGCTGGTCTGAAGCACCATTGGGGTGCCTGGCCCCAAGAGGACAACAGGTGATGGTGTGTTGAGGAAGCTCTGAGACAGCTGGCTCAGCCCCGTGATGTTGAGAGCTCCTTCCTCCAGGACATGGGGTGTCAGCCCCAGTCCCGATGACAGATGTACTGAGGCTGGGATTGGCTGTGGGGTGGAGGAAGGAGGAGTGTAGTGGGGATGTCTGGTCTGCAGCTGGGTGAGGACTAGCGTGGGTGACATCTGTGGCATGGGTGGCATCGTTGGAGTCAGTGGCATCATTGACGTGGCTGGCATTGGTGGCATCAGTGGAACCGGTGGCAACGGTCTCGTCCGATGACTGTGCCTGGACTGGGAATGGCTGCTGCCTGTGCTGCTGGACCTCCTGGTAGCCATAGCCCTGGTAGGTGAGGGCCTGTGGAAAGCCTTGGAATGGGAGGGACATCACCTGGGGTAGAGGAGCAGACCTGGACTGGGTGGGAGCAGGTTCCTCTGGGTCTGGAGGGTTGTGAAGCAGCTCGGTGATCTGGTCCTTCATCACCTGGTACTGGGGTTCCTCCATGTCTGTGAGGCTCTGGTTGACATAGGTGAGGAAGGGCTTGTGGTTGGAGAATGAGGAGTCAGTGTGGACCAGTTGAGAGAGGAGATCTATGCTGCTCCGGATGGTGTCCCTGATCTCCAGCAGGACATTGTGGCTCTGCCCCTCCTGTCTGGCTCTCTGCCTTTCTGTGGAGGTGGAGCTGGGGGTGGATGCGGGTAGGGCTGTGCTAGACGTGCTGTCTCCTTTCTCCCACTGCACCAGGGAGTCCTCCACGTGCTCCACCACAGTTAAAACAGCTGTCTGTGGGTTCTCCGCCATGGGACACTCCACAGAAACCTGCCTGGAGACAGGAGCTGACTCTCGGCCGGAAGAGGACTGGCTCCCAGCAGGCTGCCTGAGAGAGAGGGTCGTGAGAGGGGCTGCTGCTGCTCCTTGGTGGCAGATCTCACCCTCCAGGAAGCTGCACCTGGCCATGATGTAGGTCTCTCTGTCCATCAGCTTAACTGTGGCCTGGTCAGATTTCTTGAGGTGCAGCTTCCCGTACCAGGTGTGCATGTGCTTCCACAAGCCGAGGAGCACATCCGATGTGTAGCCCAGATTCTCCACCTTCTCTCTCCAAGCAGCCTGCTTCCTTTTGGTGTCCCTGTAAAGCTGGTGTCCCTTCCGCCATAGATAGTCATTCTCTCTCAGCCACTCCAGCACCTCATCCTCGTGTTCCTCCTCAATGGAGTATTGCCTCCTCTCCCGTTCCCGCATATGCCTTTTCCTCCCTTTGGCAGGACCAGATGGGTCCTCATCAGAGGGGCTTCCAGGTTGCAGGGGCTGCTCCTCCACACCAGCAGCAACAGCAGCACCAGCAGGATCATCATCATCAGCAGCAGCAGCAGCAAGCAGCACCAACAGGATCATCATCATCAGCAGCAGCAGCAGCAGCAGCAGCAGGATCATCATCATCATCAGCAGCAGCAGCAGCACCAGCAGCACCAGCAGGAGCAGGATCAGCAGCAGCAGAGTAAGCACCAGCAGCGCCAGCAGCACCAGGAGCACGAGCAGGACCAGGGGCACGAGCAGGATGAGCAGGACGAGCAAGACCAGGAGCACGAGCAGGACAAGCAAGACCAGGAGCATGAGCAGTATGAGTAGGACCAGCAGGACGAGGAGTAGCCTCAGCAGAGTAAGCACGAGCAGAAGCACCTCCGCCAGAAGCAGCATCAGCAGAGTAAGCACCAGCAGAAGCACCACCGCCATAAGCATCATCATCAGCTCCTCCAGAAGCAGAAGGAGCAGAAGCCCCAGCCGCAGAAGAGCGGGCCTGTGCTACAGAAGCTCCAGCAGAAGCAGAGTGAGGGCCAGGGGGTGGGAGGGTGGCCCTGTCCCTCTTGCCAGGGCTGGCAGCAGATGGCTGAGGCTTTCTCTTCTTCCCCATGGTTGTGGGGTTGCTGGCTCGCAGGGAGGCTGGCAGGGTGGCTGGCAGGAAGCCTGGCAGGAAGGCTGGCAGGAAGGCAGGGAGCAAGGCTGGCAGGCAGGCTGGCAGGAAGGCTGGCAGGAAGGCAGGCACCAAGGCTGGCAGACAGCAAGACTGGCAGGGAGGCTGGCGGGCAGGCAGACAGCAAGGCTGGCAGGGAGGCTGGAAGGATGGCAGGCAGCAAGGCTGGCAGGCAGGCATGCAGGCAGGCATGCAGGCAGGGCAGGCTGGCAAGGCACTCGATGTGTCTGGATGCAGGTCTTTCCTCAAAATGGTGACCTGCTTGGGAGCTGCTTCCCTTTATATCCGCGGGGCTGATGCAATACATTCTCCCGCATGCGCAGTGAATGCTAGGCATCCGCTAGACATCTGCTAGGCATCCGCTAGGCATCTGCTAGGCTTCCGCTATGCATCCGCTAGGCTTCCGCTCTTCATCTGCTTCATCCTCTGTGCATTCGCTGTGCATCCTCTTCATCCGCTCTGCATCTGCTCTGCATCCACTCTTTCCGTTCCGCGTCTGCTTTGCTAAGGTCCCCCGGAAGCCTAGCAGATGTGCCATCCACTCCCATCCACTTCCATCCACTAGGCTTCCGTTCTGCATCTGCTTTACATCCGCTCTGCATCCTTCCCCCGTCCGTTCCTTTCCGTGTTATCCGCTCTGGTTATGCAAATTTTTGCCCCTTTTGAGAATGGATAACAACGGATGGAACATTTTTCTCGTCCGCAGTGTCCTTTTTACAAACGTTTTTCATCCGTTGGGCAGTGTGACAGGGCCTTAAGATTGATTTGTAGCCTATCAGATTTAACTTTAATCCAAATCTCAAAAAAAAAAGAAAAAAATCCCAGAAATCTGAAGATTTGTGATTCTCATTGACAGCAACTAAAAACCTATAAATGAACTTTTCTTTGTCATGACTAGATAAAAATCATGTGTTTGTCTTATGTACATAAGATTATGTATATATAATAAAACAGTAAAAACAGAAGAAAATGAATGAAAATGAGACTTTGGTTGACACAGAAAACAGGTGGAAGAAAATCTGTATAGACATTGGTGGGAAGATATTTTTTCACTCATTTGTGACAAATATATCTGCAAGAAGATTTTAGAGGTTTGGGATTTAAAATTGTTTAGTATACATTTACGCTAGCTTTTTGAGAAAATAAAACCAGTTTTTATGTATTATACAATTATAAATAGAATATTATCAGCCATCATTCCATTCACTTTTTTCCAGTCCCTTCCATTCCCTTTCCTTTTCCTCCTCCCTCTCCCCTTCTTTTTTAGTTTAGGAGCTGTGATGGTGCAGTGTGTAGAATGCAGTATTTCAGGGTAATTCAGCTCATTGCCAGACGTTCAATCGTCATCAGTTTAAGATTGATTCAGCCTTCCATATTCCCAAGGTCAATAAACAGATTGTTGAGGACAATATCATGACTTTCTAAATAACTTAGAGGGGCTGTAAAGCACTATGAAATAGAATATAAAGGGCCTGTCACATAGGCCGACGGATGCAAAAAGTATGTAAAAAGGACACAGCGGACGAGAAAATGTTCCATCCATTGTTATCCGCTCTCAAAAGTGCCCTAAATTTGCATAAACAGAGCGGACAACAACGGAAAGGAAAGGACGGGGAGAGGATGTAGCCAGGATGTAAAGTGGATGCTCCATGGAAGCCTAGAGGATGGAAACGGATGGAAGCAGATGGCAAATCTGCAGGGCTTCCCTGGGAGAACAGCGAAGCGGACGCACAGCGGAAGGAGCGAATGCAGAGCGGACGTTTAGCAGATGCCTAGTGGATGCCTAGAGGATGCAAAGCATTCACTGCGCATGCGGGGAGGATGCATTGCTTCAGCCCCGCGGAGATAAAAGGATGCAGCTCGCAAGCAGGTCACCATTCAGAGGAAAGACCTGCTGCCAGACACATCTCCAGCCAACAACCATGGTTAAGAAGAGGAAGCCTGTGCCTACTCCTGCCAGCCCTGGCAAGAAGGACAGGACCACCATCCTACCCCCTGGCGCTGACTCTGTTTCTGCTGGGGCTTCTGCTGCTGGGGCTGACTTTGCTGGTGCTGGTGCTTCTGCTGGTGCTTACTCTGCTGCTGCTGTTCCTGGTGCTGCTGGTGCTGCTGGTCCTGCTTTTGCTGCTGCTGCTGGTGGTGGTGGTGGTGTGGTGGATCAGCCCCGAGAACCTCAAAGCCCTTCTGATGAGGGCCCAGAAGGCCCTGCCAGAGAGAGGAAGAGGCAATCGTGCGATAGAGAAAGGAGGCAGTACTCCATCAAAGGGGAACATGAGGATGAGGTGCTCGAATGGCTGAGGGAGAACGAGTACCTCTGGCTGAAGGGACACAGGATCTATCGAGACACCAAGCGGAAGCAGGCAGCTTGGAGAGAGAAGGCAGAGAGCCTGGGATACACTTCGGAGGTCCTCCTGGGGTGGTGGAAGCACATGAACACCTGGTACGGGAAGCTGCACCTCAAGAAATCTGGCCAGGCCGCGGTCAAGCTCACCAACTGGGAGACCTACGTGATGGCCAAGTGCAGCTTCTTAGAGGGTGAGATCCGCCACCGAGGAGCAGCCCCTCTGTCGACTCTCTCTCTCAGGCAGCCCACAGAGAACCAGTCCTCTTCTGGCCAAGAGTCAGCTCCTGTGTCCTGGCAGGTATCAGTGGAGTACCCCACGATGGAGACCCCCCCAACAGCGGCATTCCCCGTGGTGGAGTGAGTGGAGGACCCCCTGATGCAGTGGGAGCAAGGAGAGGGCGCTGACACCAGAGACCCCCACCCCTAGCTCCACCTCCACAGAAAGCAGGCAGAGAGGCAGACCGGAAGGGCAGAGCCACACTGTCTTCAGGGAGATCAGGGACACCATCAAAAGCAGTGTAGATCTCCTCTCTCAGCTGGTACACACCGACATACCATCCTCAAACCACAAGCCATTCCTCACCTATGTCAACCAGACCCTCATGGACATGTCCAAATCACAGTACCAAGTGATAAAGGAGAGGATCACAGGTCTTCTGCACAACCCTCCAGGCCCAGCTGAACCTGCTCTGACCCAGTCCAGGTCTGCTCCTCCACCCAGGTGATGTCACAACCCTTCCAAGGCTTTCCACAGGCCCTCACCTACCAAGGCTATGGCTACCAGGAGTTCCAGCAGCACAGGCAGCCCTTCCCAGTCCAGGTATAGGTACATCGTATGCCACCGATGCCACTGATGCCACCGATGCCTCTGATGCCACAGGTGCCACAGATGCCACAGATGCCACAGATGCCACCCACACCACAGATGCCACCCACGCCACAGATGCCACCCACGCCTCATCTCGCTCAGCTGCAGACCAGACAGCCCCACTATACTCCTCCTTCCTCCACCCCACAGCCAAGCCTGGCCTCAGAACATCTGTCATCGGTTTTAGGACTGACACCCCATATCCTATAGGAAGGGGCTCTCAACATCACAGGATTGAGCCAGCTCTCTGAGAGCTTCCTCCACACACCATCCCCTGTTGTCCTATCAGGCCCAGGCACCCCAATGGCACCTCAGACCAGCACTCCAGCAGCAGCCACCTCCACACCACCTGGACCCTTCACCCCTGAGACCATGGGCATGCCTCAGAGTGACTGAGAAGAGTGCCAGAGACTGGGTTGCTACCTGTTGACTTTATCATTGCTTGGGAGACTTTACTTGTGTCATTTTGCTTTTACAGTTTGTAATTAATAAAGGTTATCATGCTTCACACACTTGGTTCAGTTCTTTTAGTAAATAAAGTCTTGGTGGAAACTTTTAGAAATGGTTTAAGCCTTTGCATGCTTGTGGGATGGGTAAGGATAGCAGGGGGATGGGCAGGGATACCTGTGGGATGGATAATAGCTGTGGGATGGGTTAGGATAGCAGTGGAATGGGCAGGGATACCTGTGGGATGGGTAATAGCTGTGGGATAGATAAACCTCCAGTGCAAGCATAGGGGGACTGTATGGTCCACCCTCCCAGGTGCCACACCTATAGCCCTTTATTATCAGTAACAATTTAATCATTCATCAACACTGTTAAGCCTGAATTCCCCAACCAGGGTTAGGTAGACAAGCTAAACAGAATGTGCAGTGTTAGTCAGATAGGCACACAGATAAATGAGTGAGCTAAGCTTGTATGTTTATTAACATACAGTAAAAATAACAGATACGCTTGTGCTATCAAGAATATAGTTTGTTCCAGTATAAGTTTTATGGCATAGTCAAATAACAGTCCAATAGTGATGTATCATGTAGTCAGTCCATTCAGGGATATTCAGGTAGCAAAGTCCATGTAGAATATCCTATGTCAGTTCACTTACAAATCAGTCCTTTGTTGTCTCTCCCGTTCGAGCAATGCAGTCTTGATTCCAAGCAGTAATCGGGGATCATCAAAGCCAGAGTGAGCAAGCTGTAGATTTGCTACTTTTATAGTGTTTACATAACCACTCCCTTAATTACTATTCCACAGTTAAAGCTGCAGACACTTTAACATACACAACTATGATTCATAGTTATTATTTTACCTAAACCAGTTAGGGTAAACAATGTTATCCCTAACAAACACATTTCTACATAAACACAACTGTTTATTAAATGCCCTGTTCATTGTAGGGCCACTCAACATACATGGCATCAGTGTGATGAGACAGGCTGAAGGAAGCAACCATTAAGCATCGACCATCCTGTCTTTCTACTCCACTGCTCCAGCTGGGGAGTTGCGCCAGTGTTTCAGGAGGTTGCGCTGCTTCTTCCCTTCACGTGAAGCTTTGTTGAGGCCTTGCACATCCACAGTATCTATCAGGTTTTACCCTTGCCTCCATTCCCCAGGCTCCATGTCCCCACTGCCTTGTTGGTGGTCCACGAGCCTGTTCTGCAAGACTGAGTAGCAGGTGCGCATGAGATTGTGCAGGATGCAGCAAGCTTCCATGATTTTCCTCACGGTCTCTGGGCGATGCTGCATGGTGTTGAGAAGTACCTGGAACCTGTTGGCCAGGATGCCAAAGCATTCTCCACCACCCGCCCTGCCCTGGACAGCCTGTAGTTGAAGATCCTCTCTTCACAGTTGAGGCATCTGGAAGTGTAGGGCTTCATGAGGTAGGTTCTGAGGGAGAATGTCATCCCCCACGATGAAGTAGGGCACATCTTGTGTGTCATTGGGCAGGGGGTCTGGATCTGGGAAGCCCATGATGAGGTTGCGTTCCAGCCCCTCCTTGAGGTCACTGGCATTGTATACCTGGGCATCTGAAGCTGACCCGTTGCTTGAAGCATCGATGTAGGTGAACTTGTAGTCAGCACCGACCATGGCGAAGAGGATGATGCTGAAGAAGCCCTTGTACTTGTGATAAGTGGACCCTGAGTTGGCTGGAGCTTTGCAGGCCATGTGCTTCCCATCGATGGCTCCAACGATGTGGGGAAAGTTCCACTTCTGATACCACTGCTCTGCAACTTTCTTCCAGCCTTCTTCAGTGGAGGGGCACTGGAGTATTCTTCGATGATGGCCTGCACCACTTCTCTGACCACAATGCTGATGGTGTTGTGTGGCAACCTCCAGGCGTACTGCATGCTCCTGTACATGGTCCCGGAGGCCAGGTGGTGCAGAGTCAGTGCCACCTTCAGCCGAGGGTACAGGCTGGGCCAGAAGTTGGGGTTTGCCTTGGTCAACCTGGGTCTCAGCCACTCCACAACTTTGTCAAACATTGCTGGCAGCATCCTCATGAAGTTCTGGAATGCACAAGTGTCTTAGTTCCTCAGCTCCACCATCAGCTTGTTATACAGTCTGTACTCAGCTCTTCTCGCGATCCATCTTCGGACCCAGACACTTCTTGGGTGCCTCCTTTTCTTCACGTAGAACAGGTGAAAGAGCCTGTAGAGGGCTTCACACTGTTGTAGAACGATGGCGGCTACCAAAAGGAGTGTGTTACAATCCATGGTGGACATCAATGGATGCTGTGGAAGAGCAAGAGCCAGATATATGCTACAGAGGTCTGCACTGCAGGGCTGCTAGACTGAAAGTGAGATCCAGGTGTGTTCCTCCCCCTTTTTATGGGAAATATAGGTTTTCCGCTAGGTGTCCTTTTGCATCCTCTAGACATCCTGAAAACATCCTAAATATCCGAGATAGGTCCCCTCTGCGAACGTTTTTTCCATTTTAATGCTTTGTATGTGAGCTGCTTCCGCTTTCATCCTTTCTACGTCCGTGCAACTAACGCTGCGTGTCCGTTCCACGTCCGTTTCATTTCCTCCCTGTGTCTGTTTTCTGCTGGAGTGGATGTGAGTTGCGCAGATGCGCAGTGGATACCTAGCGGATATAGCGGATGTGTAACGGATGACGACGGACGTATAACGGATGTTCCCCATATGCATAGCGGATGTAGAACAGATGCGTTGGATACTTTATCTGCTCAAAAGGTTTTGTGCAGCTCAAAACTTTTTGAGTGCTTGAAATCACTGTAGATGGATGCTGGAAGGATAGAGGGTATGAAAAATGGACGCAGTGAGTACAGAACGGATGCATCGCATTAACCAACGGATGGCAGGTGTTTCCATTTTACATCCTCTTTCCATCCGTTGGTGCTCTGTGACATGGGATTAAGTCTAAGTGCTATTGCTGTTGCCATTGATACTTACTCTGCATTATTATTTTTTTATTTTCTGATTATTTTTATTTATTTTTAACTGTAATGTTTTTTAATTCTGTTGAAAAACCTCTTAAGCAAAAATTATTTTTAGCAAAGGATGATCCATGGATGATCCTATTCAAATGTGGACCATTTTGATATAATAATGATATTTTACTTCAAGTTATATCAGAGAATTATTGTGGGCTGATAAAAAATATTAAGAGATACATTGATATACCAATTGGATAAAATATAAAACTTAAGTACAGTTCAATTTCATTTGTATTGAGAAGATGAAGGATGGGATATTTTATTTGGATAGAAACAATCAAATAGATGACTACAGCATAGAGGAGACCATGATGGTAGCAATACATAATGAGTCAGAACAGTGAAGACATGACAGAATGATTCAGCACAAAAAAGCAAATCCAATCCCTATTTACATCAATAGGAGATAGTATTAAGATCAAGGGAAATCATTGTTCCCTTATTCTAAAATGGTCAGATTATACATAGGAAAAATTTTGTGCACTTCTGGACACCATGTAGTGTATTGCATATGAAAGAGAATAACCCAGTGACAAAGAGCCTGGAAGAAGAAGTCATTAGGTATGTTTAGCATGGAGAAGAGAAGACTGCAAGGAGGAAATGTAGCTATCTTTAAGAATTTGAACGGATGTCAGTGAAGGATGTCAATGTTGTTGCAGAAAGATAAAAAAAAGAAATATGGGGTTCAAAATTACAAAGAATCAGATTTTGTTTGCCCATCAGGAAGAATTTCCAGGGTTTTTTTTTCTTTTTCTTCAATAATGGAATGGACTGTCTTGGGAAATGATGGAATCTCCTTTAAAGGCTAGGTCACACTGGCCGATGGATGCAAAACGTAGGCAAAAAGGACACAGCGGATGAGCAAAATTTCGGGGGTGGCTCCATACGTTGTTATCCACTCTCAAAAGTGGGGAAATTTTGCATAAACAGAATGGAAAACAACAGAAAGAAACGGACTGAGGTAGTACGTAGTGAGGATGGTAAGCAGATGTTCGTAGAAAGCCTAGCAGATGGAAGCAAATGGAAGCAGATGATACATCCGCAGGGCTTCCGGGGGAGAATAGCGAAGCGGACGCGTAGCGGAAGGAGCGGATGCGTAGCGGATGACACGGATGCATCACGGACACCTATAGGATGCATAGCGGATGCATAGCGGATGTGTAGTGGATGCAAAGCATTCACTGCGCATTCGGGGAGGATGAATTGCATCAGCTCCGTGGATATAAAAGGATACAGCTCGCAAGCAGTCAGCATTCAGAGGAAAGACCTGCTGCCAGAGACATCTTGAAAGAACACCATGGTTCGTCAGTCAGGAAAGAAGAGAAAGCCTGTGCCTACTCCTGCCAGCCCTGGAAAGAAGGACAGAACCACCATCCCACCCCCTGGCGCTGACTCTGAAGATGCTGGTCTTCTGCTGCTGGTGGTGGTGCTGCTGGTGTTACTTCTGGTGGTGCTTCTCCTGCTGGTGCTGCTGGTGCTTCTCCTGTTGGTGCTGCTGGTGCTGCTGGTGCTTCTCCTGCTGGTGCTGCTGGTGCTGCTGGTGCTGCTGCTGCTTATCCTGCTGCTGTAGGTGGTGGTGGTGGTGGTGCTCCTGCTACTGTGGTGGACCAGCCCCAAGGCCCTCAAAGCCCTGCTGTTGAAGGCCCTGAAGCCCCTGCCAGAGGGAGGAAGAGGCAAGGGAAGCAGAACAGAGAGAGCAAATAGTATTCCATTTCCAAAGGACCATGAGGAGGAGGTGCTGGAATGGATCAGGGAGAATGAGTACTTGTGGAGAAAGGGCCACAGACTCTATTGCGACACCAAGAGAAAGCAGGCAGCATGGAGAGACAAGGCAGAGAGCCTGGGCTACACTTCAGATGTACTCCTGGGATGGTGGAAGCACATGCACACCTAGTATGGCAAGCTGCACCTGAAGAAATCTGGCCAGGCTGCTGTCAAGCTCACTGACCGGGAGATGTATGTCATGGTCAAGTGCAGTTTCCTGGAGGGTGAGGTCCACCACCGAGGAGCAGCCCCTCTGTCAACCCTCTCCCTCAGACAGGCCACAGACAGCCACTCCTCCAGGAAGCTGCACTTGGCCATGATGTACATCTCCTGGTCAGTGAGCTTGATAGCAGCCTGTCCAGATTTCTTCAGGTGCAGCTTGCCATACCAGGTGTGCATGTGCTTCTACCACCCAAGGAGTACATCTGAAGTGTAGCCCAGGCTCTCTGCCTTCTCTCTCCATGCTGCCTGCTTCCTCTTGGTGTCACAATAGAGCCTGTGGCCCTTCCTCCACAGGAACTCTTTCTCCCTCAGCCATTTCAGCACCTCCTCCTCATGGTCTTCAGAAATGGAGTACTGTTCCTCTCTCCCTTCTCCTTGCCTTGCCTCTTCCTCCCTCTGGCAGGGGCTTCAGGGCCTTCAGCAGCAGAGCTTTGAGGGCCTTGGGGCTGGTCCATCACAGCAGCAGGAGAAGCACCACCAGCAGCAGGAGAAGCGCCAGCAGCAGCAGGAGAAGCACCAGCAGCACCAGCAGGAGAAGCAGCAGCAGCAGCAGAAGCAGAAGCACCAGCAGTTTCAGAGTCAGCGCCAGGGGGTAGGATGGTGGTTCTGTCTTTCTTGCCAGGGCTGGCAGGAGTAGGCATAGGCTTCCTCTTCTTCCCCATGGTGTTCTCTCAAGATGTCTCTGGCAGCAGGTCTTTCCTCTGAATGCTGACTGCTTGCAAGCTGCATCCTTTTATATCCATGGAGCTGACGCAATTCATCCTCCCCGCATGCGCAGTGAACGCTTTCCATCCGCTACGCATCTACTATGCATCCATAGGCGTCCGTGATGCATCCGTGTCATCCGCTATGCATCCGCTACACATCCGCTCCTTCTGCTACGCGTCCACTTCGCTATTGTCCCCCGGAAGTCCTGCGGATGTGTCATCCGCTTCCATCCACTTCCATCCCCTGGGCTTCCTATGAACATCCGCTTAAATGCCCGCTACATCCTCCCAAATTTTCCCCACTTTTGAGAGCGGATAACAACGGATTGAAATTTTGCTCGTCTGCTGTGTCCTTTTTGCATACGTTTTCCATCCGTCGGCCAGTGTGACCTAGCCTTTACAGAGAGAAAGGGTTGATGTACGATACTCTGCTGCCATGAGAACTGATGCAGTATCAGGTACTTCCTGAAGAAAGTGGGCAGGAATTTTGTATGACCAAAATAATGACTTTATCATCTGCTTGAAAAAAAAAGAAGCTGTTCTTGAGACAAGGACAGACCTAGTCCTGTACAAAACCATTCTTGGTCTTGATAGGAACCGTGGTGGTGCAATGGTTAGAATGTCGTATTGCAGGCTGACTCTGCCAGAGCAGGAATTAAATTTTGACTGGATCAAGATTATTCATCTTTCCTTCCTTCCAAGGTCATTAAAATAGGACCCAGATTGTTAATGGCAAGATGTTGATTCTGGAAACTGCTTAGAGAGTGCTATAAAATACTATAAATTGGTATATACATTTTAGTGCTATTGCTAAATGCTATAGTTGTAGGAAATGTACAACCTATGAGATTTAATATGATTTCCAATAGAAGTCACTCTCCTCCTTTATGAAAGGGAAAATATTTAAATTCCAATACCTTTTGGCTATTTTAGTTAGAGAAGATTTGGTCACCAGTTTTAAATGTGCTAATATGAGACTTCCTTCTGAGACCACCATCATAAATTTGTCCTGCAAATCTGTACAATTGGTCTTGAATTAAAAACTCTCTGCATTATGCATTGAGATTGATAGACGTATTAAATAATAAAGAGACCTTAGAGTGACAGGGCAGGCACACTAATTCATTAAAAGGGTACTGTGTGTTCCCAAATTATTTTTAGCCAGAAGCTTTTTGGGTTTTTTTTTTCTCTCTCTTCAGAATATGCCATAAGAGCTTTATCTGATTTTTGTTTTTTATTGACAGCCCCTCAATATAATATATTCTGCTGTGGAGGTCTGAAGCAGACTACAAATATTCCTGCAGTTCTATAAGATGCTACAAGTCTTTTATAAAGAAAACAAAATCTCCCAGGTGATCTTAAATTTTGAGGAGGACTTAAGTCAGCAGAATGAAAAGGCATATCAGAAAGCTTTCATTCCTTTTGCTGTTAGACAGTCAACAGGACAGTTCTCACTGATAGGGCAACTATTCACTAACTATTCACTTAAAGCAGACAAACTCCTCCACATTGTTCAGTATTGAAAAAAACAAACATGAATGAAAGAACTTGAAGAAAGAAATACTAAAGTTATATCTTAACAGTAAATTGCATAGTCATTCAATTTAGATAACTTTAGTGAGAGATGAAAGGGTCCTGGATAATCAACTAAAGAATAGTGAAAGAAAATATCCTGTAAAGCTGTCAAGAACTAACTAGAGGAGATGTCCTTTTATGGTTGACAAAGTTATCTCAATATATGTATGTATGTATGTATGTATGTATGTATGTATGTATGCTGTTCAGCTTACTTCGGGTATTATCCCACATCATTGTAGTGCTTTTAAAGTTGTAGCAACATTTCAGCAGAATCTCATCTGCCATAATCAGGCTTCTGTATGGATGTGTATCTCACAGCTTTTGGTTTCAAATTCGAGGCTGGTCCATTCTGATTGGCTAGGAGCCTGGGTCTGTGTTCACTGGACT
>BLBF01000040.1:21376016-21424499 GCA_015471245.1 Laticauda colubrina
TCAGAATGGACCACCCTCGAATTTGAAACCAAAAGCTGTGAGACACACATCCATACAGAAGCCTGATGATGGCAGATGAGATTCTGCTGAAACGTTGCTACAACTTTAACAGAACTACAATGACGTGGGATAATACCCGAAGGAAGCTGAACAGCACACACACACACACACACACACACACACACACACACACACATATATATATATGGATCTTTGGTTATTTGGGTTTTCTCCCGCGCAGAGAAAACCCGAATAACCAAAGATCCACCTGCAAATACCCACGAAAACCTCAGAAAACACACACACACACACACACACACACACACACACACACACACATATATATATATATATATATACACACACATACATACATTCATACATATATATATATGTGTGTGTGTGTGTGTGTGTGTGTGTATGTGTATATGTATATGTATATATATATATTAGAATCAGTCTGGATTCACCTTGCTCCACACCAGGGATCAGACCAGTTGATCCCTAGTCTTCTCTAAAGTTATATATTTTTATCTTTTATCTATTACAGAAATAAATATTAATATAAAGTTATTTCTCCCCTAATCCAAACAATTATTCCTTGGGTTGATTTGACTGTTCATTGTTTTCCAAAATTAAATGTTGAGAAGAAAATAGTATGGAATATTCTACAAACTTTGCATACGAAGAACAGTTGCAGGAATTGGGTCTGTCTAATCTAGTGAAAAGAACGACTTGGTTGCTATGATAGCACTATTCCGATACTGGAGGGTTGCCACAAAGAAGAAGGAGTCAATCTATTTTCCAAAGCACCAGAAGGCAAGACAAAAAAAACAATGGATGGAAACTAATCAAGGAGAGAAGCAATCTAGAGAAGAAGAAATGTCCTGACAATAACAATAAATAGTGTAACAGCTTGCCATAAGAAGTTGTTGGTGCTTCATCACTGGAAGCTTTTAAAAAGAGACTGGACAACCATTTGTCTGAAATGGCATAGGATCTCTTGCTTGAGCAGGGGTTGGAATAGAAGACCTTCAAAGTCCCTTCCAACTCTGTTTTTCTGATATTCAGTGTGCATATCGGCACATTAGAACCAGCTATAAAATCACTTATCAAATTGTATGAATGACTGTGTGATGAAAAATATGTTAAGATCATCTTTGATTACACAGAGGCTGGGAATAAGCAGAGTGTTCTTGATCTTTTTACCACATTGAGTGTTTCATATATTCAGATAAATGACTGACTGATGCTTTAATAAATTATAATTATAAGCATATACTATAAGAGCATACATCAATGGGAATCAATGAACATCAAGATTCTTTCTAAGATCAGCCAGTTTAACACCAATATCAAGCTGACCTTAAAGCCCATGTCACACTGCCCAATGGATGCAAAAAGGACACAGCGGACGAGCAAAATGTTCCATCCGTTGTTATCCGCTCTCAAAAGGGGCAAAAATTTGCATAACCGGAGCGGATAACACGGATGCGGAAAGGACGCAGGGCGGATGCAAAGCGGATGCGGAACGGAAGCCCAGCGGATGGAAGTGGATGGGAGCAGATGGCACGTCCGCTTGGCTTCCAGGGGACCTCAGCAAAGTGGACGTGGAATGGATACAGCGGATGCACACCGGACGCCGAACGGATGAAGCGGATGCACAGCGGATGCAAAGCGGAAGCCTAATGGATGCCTGGCGTTAATTGCGCATGCGGGGAGGATGCATTGCGTCAGCCCCGCGGATATAACGGAAGCAGCTTGGCAGCAGGTCGCCATTCAGAGGAAAGACTTGCTGCCAGACAAATCGACTGCCTTGCCTGCCCTGCCTGCATGTCTGCCTGCCAGCCTTGCTGCCAGCCTTGCTGCCAACCTTGCTACCAGCCTTGCTGCCAGCCTCCCTGCAAGCCTTGCTGCCAGCCTCCCTGCCAACCTTGCTGCCAGCCAGTCTGCCTGCCAGCCTTGGTGCCTGCCTGCCTGCCTGCAAGCTTTCCTGCAAGTCTTGGTGCCTGCCTCCCTGCCAGCCTTGGTGCCTGTCTTGGTGCCAGCCTTCCTGCCACCCTTGGTGCCTGCCTGCCTGCCTGCCAGCCTTCCTGCCAGCCTTGGTGTCTACCTCCCTGCCAGCCTTGGTGCCAGCCTCCCTGGCTGCCTTCCTGCCAACCTTGGTTCCTGCCAGCCTCCCTGCCATCCAGCAACCGCACAACCATGCGGAAGCACAGCAAGCCTCAGCCATCTACTTCCAGCCCTGGCAAGAGGGACAGGGCTACCATCCTCACTCTGGTTCCGCTGGGGCTTCTGCAGCATGGGCTCACTCTTCTGGGGCTGGGGCTTCTGCTGCTTCTGCTTCTGGAGGAGCTGATGACAAGCACTCCAGCACCAGCCACCTCCACAGCACCTGCACCCTTCACCCCTGAGACTGAGCGACCAAGAGGAGTGCCAGAGACTCATTTTTGTCTTATAGCTTGTTGTTAATAAAGTCTATTTTTGATTCACACACTTGCTTCATTTCTTTTTTTTAATAAAGTCTTGGTGGAAACTTTTAGAAATGGTTTTAGCCTTTGCATGCTTGTGGGATGGGTTAAGATAGCTGTGGGATGGGTTGAGATAGCTGTGGGATGGGCAGGGATACCTGTGGGATGGGTAATAGCTGTGGGATAGAAAAACCTCCAGTGCAAGCATAGTCGGACTGTATGGTCCACCCTCCCAGGTGCTACACCTACGGCCCTTTATTATCAATAATGATGTAATAATTATCCACACATGTCAACCTAAACAGAACTCTTTATTAAACGCCCGGTTCATTGTAGGCCAACCAAACATACATGGCCCAATCTCATCCGTGTGATGAGACAGGCTGAAGGAAGCATCCATTAAGCATCTACCATCCTTTCTTGCCACTCCATTGCTCCAGCTGGGGAGTTGCACCATTGTCCCAGGAGGTTGCGCTGCTTCTTCGCTTCATGTGAGGCTCTGTTGGGGCCTTGCACATCCTCAGTGTTGATCAGATTTCACCCTTGCCTCCATTCCCCAGGCTCCATGTCCCCATTGCCTTGCTGGAGGTCCACGAGCCTGTTCTGCAAGAATGGGTAGCGGGTGCGCATGAGATTGTGCAGGATGCAGCAAGCTTCCACAGTCCTCCTCACGGTCTCTGGGCAATGCTGCATGGTGGTGAGAAGTACCTGGAAACTGTTGGCCAGGATGCCAAAGGCGTTCTCCACCACCCGCCTTGCCCTGGACAGCCTGTAGTTGAAGATCCTCTCTTCATGGGTGAGGAGTCTGGAAGTGTAGGGCTTCATGAGGTAGGTTGTGAGGGAGATGTCGTCATCCCCCACGATGAAGTAGGGCACATCTTGTGTGTCGTTGGGCAGGGGTTCTGGATCTGGGAAGCCCACCATGAGGTTGCATTCCAGCCCCTCCATGAGGTGACTGGCATTGTATACCTGGGCACCTGAAGAGGAGCCGTTGCCTGAAGCATCGATGTACATGAACTTGTAGTCAGCATCGACCATGGCGAAGAGGATGATGCTGAAGAAGCCCTTGGAGTTGAAATAAGAGGACCCTGAGTTGGCTGGAGATTTGCAGGCCACATGCTTGCCATGTATGGCTCCAACGGTGTGCGGTAAGTTCCACTTCTGATACCACTGCTCTGCAACATTCTTCCATCCTTCTTCAGTGGAGGGGTACTGGAGGAGCTCCTCCTTGTATTCTTCGATGATGGCCTGCACCACTTCTCTGACCAGAATGCTGATGGTGTTGTGTGGCACCCTCCAGCCATACTGCATGCTCCTGTAGGTGGTCCCTGAGGCCAGGTGGGGCAGAGTGAGTGCCACCTTGAGCCCAGATTCCAGGCTGGGCCAGAAATTGGTGTTTGCCTTGGTCAACCTGGGTGTCAACCGCTGCACAACTTCATCAAACATGGCTGGAGGCATCCTCATGAAGTTATGGAATGCCCGAGTGTCTTCGTTCCTGAGCTCCACCATCAGCTTGTTGTACAGTCCATACTCTGCTCTTCTGGTGAACCATCTTCGTACCCAGATGCTTCTTGGCCGCCTCTTTTTCTTCCTGTAGTAGAATTCACAGATGGCTTTGCACTGTTGCAGAACGATGGTGGCTGCCGAAAGGACTTTGTTACAATCCACGGTGGACATGACTGGATGCTGTGGAAGAGGAAGAGCCAGATGAAGGCTGCAGAGGTCTGCACCGCTGGGCTGCTGTTCTGAAAGTGAGATGCAGGCGAATTGCTCCCCCTTTTTATAGGCAGTATAGGTTTTCCGCTAGGCATCATCTAGGCATCCTCTAGGCATCCTGTAGATATCCTTAATATCCGAGATAGGTCCCCTCTGCGAACGGTTTTTCCATTTTAAACGCTTTGTTTCCGTTCTGCATCCGCTAGACATCCGTTCTGCATCCGTTATGCATCCGTTCCGCTTCCTCCCTGCATCTGGGCAGATGGAGTTGCGCGGATGCATAGCGGATGCCTAGCAGATATAGCGGATGCATAACGGATGCATAACGGATGCGTAGTGGATGCGTAGCAGATGCAGAACGGACGAACTGTATACATTTTCCGCGCAAAAGTTTTAGGCAGCTCAAAACTTTTGGAGCGAATGAAACGTCAATAAACGGATGCTGGACGGATAGAGAGGAAGCCAAATGGAGGCAGTGAGTACATCGCGTTTTCTAACGGATGGCAAGGTTTTTTGTCCGTTTTACATCCTCTTTGCATCCCTTGGTTCAGTATGACATGGGCTTAATATGGCAATCTATTGACATTTTGCTGCCATTAGTTGGGTCTTTTTGGCAGCCAAAATCCTATCATTATTGAATGATTCATCACCAATTTTTCTTTTGTTGTTCTTTGTAATCTTTAAAAAATAGCCTGATTCATCTGCAAAATAAGTTCTTTCATTGAATAATTCCTATTCTTTCTCAATCCAAATCTGTCTTTAAGAAACCCTCGAAGCGTACCTTCCCCTTCGAAGACGCTAGTGGATGGCAAGATTCCCCCGACCTCCCTTTGAAACCAGTTGAGTAACTGAATAAACTGTGAGATCCCTTAGGTGGCAGCATAAGCGGAGCAGCCCGGAACTGCCCATTTGCAGGAGATAGGTGGAATCAGCTTCTTTAGCGACCTTCCTGCGACTGATTCTGTCCAAGTGGTTGTAGTGGTAAAACAGGAGGGGAAAATAGGGCTAACTGAGGGGATAAAGAAGAGCAGCTGGCTTGGAAAGCAGAAATGCAGAGGGAGTCTTTAGATCATCTGATATTTACTCTGACAGCGGTATACGTATGCTATTGAGTGCAGATGGGAAACTGATGCATAGCCATGCCTCGCAATGAGGCCACTTCAATCAGCCAATAGAAGTGGCTGGTGACTCTGCCCTTGGAGTGCTTCTATCAGCCTATAGAAGCAGCCTTGTGGTGAGGTGTGGCTGCCCGTGGGGCGCTCCATGAGGCCGCTTCTATTGGCCAATAAAAGCGGCTGGTGACTCTGCCCTTGGGGCCCTTCTATCGGCAAATAGAAGTGGCCTTGTAGCAAGGTGAGTGTGCATGGGGTGCTTTAGGTGGGGGTTCGTGTGTGGGAGGAAATTAAGTCACCCCTTTTTTTCTCTAGGCTAAAAAAAACTAAGGCCCGGCCTTATTTTGTGAGAAATATGGTATATATATATGTAGATAGATGGATCGATGGATCGATGGATCGATGGATCGATGGATGGATGGATGGATGGATGGATGGATAGATAGATAGATAGATAGACAGATAGATAGATAGATAGATAGATATAGACATATAGAAAGATAGATAGATAGATAGATAGATAGATAGATAGATAGATAGATATAGATAGATATGTAGCTCTAGGTGTGTTCGGGTCTTTTCCCGTGTAAGATTAAGAGTATCCTGGTTATGTTTCGGTGAGGTCCCACTCGCCATCCTCAGGCTGTTGCTTTCGGCTTCATGCCAGTGCAAGCAGTGTGTGATCGGAGCTACTATCTCTCTATAAATACTGTTGTTGGGGACTGGTGTGCTGGTCTGGTTAGCTGTGCTGCACCTCTTATTGTTTGATGGAGTTGATATGTCATCAGATACCTGTCTCATATTACCATATATGGTGGACATGTGCGGATGCAAAAAAATATTGTACTAAAATCCACACATGGTTGGAAAAAATGACAAAAAAGCCTATAAACTTGAAACCAGAGATATTTTTACTGGGAATTTTACCTGAAATATATCGTAAAGAATTGAAATATTTGATTGTAAATGTATTAATAGCAGCTAGGATCATATTTGCTAAAAACTGGAAAAATGAGAAAATACCAACACAGCAGGAAGTTATTAAGAAAATCATGGAATGTGCTTGGATGAATAGATTGACATTTGAAATCAGAGAACAAGAAGATAAACAACTTTATAAAATTTTGGATCTATTCCATCAATGGTTAGACAATAAAATATGGTAATGAAACATGTAGATTTTTAGAACATAATGAATATATAAAGATGTATTTTTTTTATTATATCTACAGTATGATTATAGGATACATTTGAGATGGAAATATGAACTGTCATAAAAAAATTAAGTAAAATATGGATTATTTTGTAAAACAATGAATAATAGTATAGTCAAATGATGGATTAAGATAATATTAATCTATTTAGGAATATTTGATTGACAATATGAGAACATATACAATGTAATTCTAATTGAAGACTATGAAGTGGAAGCACAAAACGATTTGTAAACCAACCGACACACTGTATTGTACATATATGGAAGATGGTTTGATGTTTTTATGTTGTGTTTGTTTATGTTTGTCTTAAAAAAAAACAATAAAACTTTAAAAAAAAAGAAACATAAATCGACAAAGAACAAGCTGTTCATAAGCAGAAATTTTAAAGTGGAATGAACAAAATGTATGGCAGTAATAACATAAATAAAACTTATATGAGACAGGAAACATCTTTGATAGACTATTGGTCATTGAATTCTAGCATAGAGAAGGTGTTATTTTGTTATTGATCATGAACTTCACATGCTATATTTTCATATAGCATATACAAGTTTGATTCTATTGCCTTTGAGGCATTCATGATCTCTGGAAAAAAATCCATTCAGTAATATTTATTTGATATTAAAGGCCCGGTCCCACTAGCCGACAGACACAAAATATATGCATAAAGGACACAGCGGACAAGCAAAATTTCAGGGGTGGCTCCATCTGTTGGCATCTGCTCCAAAAAGTGGTGAAAATTTGCATAAACAGAATGGAAAAGAATGGAAAAGAACGGACATGGGTAGTATGTAGCGGGGATGTTAAACGGATGTTCATCAGAAGCCTAGTGGATAAAAGTGGATGGAAGCAGATGACACCTCCGAAGGGGTTCCGGGGAAGAATTTCAAAGCGGATGCATAGCAGAAGGGACAGATGCATAGCGGATGAAGCGGATGCATCACGGATGCCTATAGGAAACAAAGCGGATGCCGTGCGGATGTATATCAGATGCAAACCATTCACTGCGCATGTGGGGAGTATGAATTGTGTCAGCTCCATGGATATAAAAGGATGCAGCACGCATGAAGTCAGCAAACATGGGAAAGACGTGCTGCCTCATAGATCTTGCAGGAACACCATGGTTTGTCAGTCAGGCAAGAAGAAGAAGCCCGTGCCTACTCACTCAAACCCTGGCAAGGTGAAGAAGGCCAGAACCAGCATCCTACCCTGTGGCACTGACTCTGAAGCTGCTGCTTCTGCTGCAGCCCCAAGGTCCTCAAAGCCCTGCTGCTGAAGACCCTGCTGCTCAAGCCCCTGAAGGCCCTGCTGCTCAAACCCCTGAAGGCCCTGTCAAGCTCACTGACCAGGAGATGTACGTCATGGCCAAGTGCAGTTTCCTGGAGGGTGAGATCCGCCACCAAGGAGCAGCCCCTATGAGACCCCTCTCCCTCAGACAGCACATAGACAGCCAGTCCTCTTCCAGTGAGGAGCCAGCCACCCTGTCCAGGCAGGTGTCTTCAGAGGGCCCCACAGCAGAGACCCGCCCCCAACAGCTGCACTCCCCATGCCGGCAGACTTGGAGGATCCCGTGGAGGATGACGCCCTGCTGTCAGAAATGGAGGAAGAAGCAGCAGCCACCAGAGACCAACCCACACCCACACCCAGCTCCAGAGGATGCAGGCAGAGAGGCAGACTGGAGGTCCAGGGCCACAGTGTGCTGTTGGAGATCAGGGACACAATGGAGACCAGCACAGAACTTCTATCTCAGCTGGTCCACAGCGATATACCATCCTCGAACCGCAGGCCCTTCATCACATACATGAGCCAGACCCTCATGAACCTGCCCAAGGCCCAGTGCCAGGTGATGAAGGAGAAGATCACAGCACTGCTGCACCACCCTCCAGGCCCAGCTGAACCTGCTCCGACCCAGTCCAGGACTGCTCCTCCACCCCAGGTGATGTCACAGCCCTTCCACAGCTTTCAACAGCCCCTCACCTACCAAGGCTATGACTACCAGGACTTCCCACAGCAGAAGCAGAACTTCCCAGTCCAGGCCCAGGTTCATCGGACACGACAGATGCCAGTCCTCACCCAGCTGCAGATCAGACAGCCCCACTATACTCCTCCCAACCCTTCCTCCACCCCACAGCCAAGCCCATCAATGGACAATCTGTTGTCAGTATTGGGCCTGACATCTCAAGTCCTTGATGTAGGGCCTCTCAACCTCATGGGACTGAGTCAGCTCTCGGATATCTTCCTGAACACACCACCACCTGTTGTACCCTCAGGGCCAAGCACCCCAGTGGTGCCTCAGACCAGCACTCAAGCCAAAGCCACCTCTATAGTCCCTGCCTGCTTAACAGCTGAGACCATGGACATGACTCAGAGTGACTGAGAATAGTGTCAGAGACTGAATTGTTTTCTTGTTAAGTTTATCTTTGCTTAAGACACTTTACTTGGTTCATTTTGCTTATTTAATACAGTCATAAAGTTTACCTAAGAAAGTTTATCTTTGCTTAAGACACTTAATACAGTTTACTTGGTTCATTTTGCTTATTTAATAATGTCATAAAGTTTTCCTAAGAAAATTAATAAAGGTTATCTTTGCTTAAGACACTTAGTTTACTTGGTTCATTTTGTTTACTTAATAAAGTGTTGGTGAAAGCTCTGAAAAAATGGTTAAGCTTTTGCATGTTTGTGGAATAGATAAGGATAGTTGTGGGATAGATAAACCTCCAGTGCAACCATAGTGGGACTGGATGGTCCACCATCCCAGTGATCCAGATGATTTTCTCTCCCTTTTTATGGAAAATATTGGTTTTCCACTAGGTGTCCTGCTACATCCTCTAGACATTCTCCAGACATCCTAAATATATGAGATACATCCCAGATACAAACGTTTTGTCGGTTTTTAATACTTTATATATGAGATGCACATGCTTACATCCTTTCTATTTCCGTGCTATTAATGCTGTGTAGACGTTCCGTGTACCTTTTGTTTCCTCCCTCTTTCCATTTTCAGCTGCAGCGGATGTGAGTTGAGGGGATGGCCAGAGGATGCAGAGAGGATACAGCAGATGTTTAACGGATGATAACAGACACAGAATGTTTGTTGCCCATATATGTCGTGGATGTACATTGTACATGGCGGAAAGTTCATCCATTCACAAAGTTTTGTGCAGCTCAAAACATCTTGTGCAGATGAAATCGCAGTGGATGGATGCTCGAGGGATAGAGTGTATGAAACACATAGGCAGTGAGTACACAATGGATGCATAGCGTTTTCCAATGGATGGCAAGCTTTTTTTTTATGTTTTATATCCTCTTTGCATCCATAAGTGCAGTGGGACCGGGCCTTAATATTGATATTAGAATGTCATAAATTCGCAATAAACCCCAGAGCTATAAAGCCCCAGTCACACTGCACCAATGGATGCAAAGAAGATGTAAAATGGACAAAAAAGCTTGCCATCCATAGGTTAACACGATGTACTCACTGCCTCCGTTTTGCTTCCTCTCTAGCCATCCAGCATCCGTCTATTGACGTTTCATCTGCTCAGAAAGTTTCGAGCTGCCCAAAACTTTTGCGCAAAAAATGTATCCAATCCGTCCATTATGCATCCGCTACGCATCCGCTATGCATCCGTTCTGCATCCGTTACGCATCCGCTATATCCGCTAGGCATCCGCTGTGCATCCGTGCAACTTGCATCCGCTCGGACGCAGGGAGGAAGCAGAACGGACGCAGAAGGGATGCAGAACGGACGCAGAACAGATCCCAAGAGGAAACAAAGCGTTTAAAACAGAAAAAACATTTGCAGAGGGGACCTATCTCAGATATTAATGATGTCTACAGGATGCCTAGAGGATGCCTAGAGGATGCTTAGAGGATGCAAAGGGACACCTATACTGCCTATAAAAAGGGGTAGCAACACATCTGGATCTCACTTTCAGAACAGCAGCCCTGCGGTGCGGACCACTGCAGCCTTCATCTGCCTCTTCCTCTTCCACAGCATGCAGTCATGTCCACCGTGGATCATAACATGGTCCTTTTGGCAGCCACCATCCTTCTGCAACAGTGCAAAGCCATCTACAGGCCCTGTGAACTCTATTACGGGAAGAAAAAGAGGCGGCCAAGAAGTGTCTGGGTACGAAGAAGGTTCGCCAGAAGAGCAGAGGACGGACTGTATAACAAGCTGATAGTGGAGCTCAGGAACGAAGACACTTGTTATTGTTATTGATAATAAAGGGCCATAGGTGTGGCACCTGGGAGGGTGGTCCATACAGTCCCACTATGCTTGAACTGGAGGTTTATCTATCTCACAGCTATTACCCATCCCAAAGGTATCCCTGCCCATCCCACAGCTATCTCAACCCATCCCACAGCTATCTTAACCTTTCCCACAAGCATGCAAAGGCTTAAACCATTTCTAAAAGTTTCCAGCAAGACTTTATTAAAAAAAAAGAAATGAAGCAAGTGTGTGAATCAAAAATATACTTTATTAACAACAAGCTATAAGACAAAAATGAG
This sequence comes from Laticauda colubrina, assembly GCA_015471245.1. Taxonomy (NCBI): domain Eukaryota; kingdom Metazoa; phylum Chordata; class Lepidosauria; order Squamata; family Elapidae; genus Laticauda; species Laticauda colubrina. The sequence continues at coordinate 21,387,045 of BLBF01000040.1, forward strand.
TCTCTGGCACTCCTCTTGGTCGCTCAGTCTCAGGGGTGAAGGGTGCAGGTGCTGTGGAGGTGGCTGGTGCTGGAGTGCTTGTCATCAGCTCCTCCAGAAGGAGAAGCAGCAGAAGCCCCATCCCCAGAAAAGTGAGCCCGTGCTGCAGAAGCCCCAGCAGAACCAGAGTGAGGGCCAGGGGGCGGGATGGTAGCCCTGTCCCTCTTGCAAGGGCTGGCAGAAGATGGCTGAGGCTTGCTGTGCTTCAGCATGGTTGTGGGGTTGCTGGCAGGCAGGGAGGCAGGCAGCAAGGCTTGTAGGAAGGTTGGCAGGAAGGCTTGCAGGGAGGCAGTCACCAAGGATGGCAGGCAGGCAGGCACCAAGGCCGGTAAGAAGGTTGGCAGGCAGGCTGGCACCAAGGCTAGCAGGCAGACATGAACCAAAGCTGGCAGGAAGGCAGGTAGCAAGGCTGGCAGGCAGGCAGACAGCAAGGCTGGCAGGCAGGCAGACAGCAAGGCTGGCAGCAAGGCTTGCAGGCAGTCATGCAGGCAGGGCAGGGAAGGCTGTTAATGTGTCCGGCAGCAGGTCTTTCCTCTGAATGGTGACCTGCTTCCGAGCTGCTTCCCTTTATATCCGCGGGGCTTACGCAATGCATCCTCCCCGCATGTGCAATTAACGCTCAGCATCCGTTAGGCTTCTGCTGTGCATCCGCTAGGCTTCCGCTGTGCATCCACTGTATTCGTTCCACTTCTGCTTTGCTGCGGCCCCCCGGAAGCCTAGCGGATGTGCCATCCGCTCCTATCCGCTTCCATCCGCTGGGCTTCCGTTCCGCATCTGCTTTCCATCTGCTCTGGGTCCTCCCCGCATCCATGTTATCCGCTCTGGTTATGCACATTTTTGCCCCTTTTGAGAGAGGATAACAACGGATGGAACATTTTGCTCGTCCGTTGTGTCCATTTTGCATCCGTTGGGCAGTGTGTGACAGGGCCTTAAATTGCAAAATAGGGTTAATATTCTGAATTCTTCTCAGAGTATTAATTTCCTTACTTGATGTTTCATCCAAAATCATCCAAAAATTTGGAAGTTCATAATGCTGTGATCACAAAGAAATAATTGCTAGAAAATGCAATGACAAGCCACTGAATTAAAACTTGACAGCTAATTGCTATCCCAGATAAATTGAGAGAAAAGTACAATTTACAAAATATAATTGACAACATACCCAGAATTAGAAAGGTAGCTACCTTGATAGAATATTAAAGTTTGTTTGGAAGTAACAAAGAGGTTCAAAATAAACAATACAAAGTAATGACAATGAACAGGTATAAACCTGTTCTTTCTTGGTTATAATTTCTATGAAAAGAATTTTGGAATCTTTATCAGCCATAAATTGAATATAAACTGGCAGCAGGATATCACTGTAAAAAGTCAGTAATCTCATTAGCTTTGCACATGTTATTTTATTGACATGTTGCCTAATATATTTGTTGTTCTGGAAGACTGCAATTGGTAATATGCAAATTACTGTATGTCTTTAGGTTCATGACTTGTACTTCTATTATGCCCAAATTAATGAGTGTTGTCTTACTGAAAATATACAGGGTCACTGGATATAGAAACCACTTGGCAAATGTCTTCCTGACTTTCAAGGAATCTTTATAGTTGAACAACTATGAGATTAACTTAAATTAGCCAGCCTAAAGTCATGGTGAAGAAAAAAGAAAACATCCTCATCTACATAACCATCAAAAGATAAGTAAAACTGCTATAATATTTAATCTGCTGTTCTTCATTCCATGATTTCAAAATAGAAGTTCTTTATAGAACCTGATTCTGTCAAAAGGATAGAAATCAAATTTATCCCCCCTTTTTTTAGGGAATCCACATATTATGACATCATTCAACACTACTTAATGTTGTAGGTATATGCTTTAGTTTCAAAGCAGCTGCAGCCCACTGTTGGGCTGTAAGAAAATGTTGGTGGGCTGCAGAGAAATCTCACCCCCAGAGCACCCCCACAAAGCAATTAATCCAGGCTGTGCATAAACATAAGGCTGTTATGGCCTGCATATGGCCCGCAGTAACCCTCCCCATCCCACTCCTTACCCCATAAACTTGCCTTCTAAAATTGGTATTTTTCCTTTTTCTGACCATCTGTTTTCTGTGCCAGGAGATTTAGATTAGCTAGGAAGCAGGAAATGGTTGGATTTCTTGCTTTCTAGCTCATCTTTAGATCTTCAGCTCAGCACAGCCAAACCTCCCTTAGGACTGAAGGTTTGCTTGCAAGCAAATGCAGTGCAGACTCACTGAAAGCAAATTTGAGAGACTGAGCTAGCCGATGGAAGATAGATAGACCATTGAATGATTCTGTAAGCAACTCAATCTGCCTGCTTTGCCTGATTTTGGGTAAAAGTTGGTCTTTTTTTATAAAAAAAATCAATATTTATGTAAATATTTATAATATTTACATACAAGCCATGCCCAGCCAGTCACATGACCACTAAGCCACACCCACAAATTAGGCCATGGCCACAGAACCAGTTAGTGGTCCCTGGGATCTAAAATTATGAGTTTGGTGGTCCCTGAGGTCCAAAAGGTTGGAGACCCCTGGTCTAGTGTACATGAATGTACAGTTATGCATCATGAAAATCCAGAGTTTAGGTAAAATGAAATTGTTAGCAAGACCCTCCAACAAAAACAGGTTGATTTTTCTAGATAGTTATACTTCATTGCATCTGAAAGTCCATGGATTTTTACCCGTGTTCTGGATTTGCTTGAAGCGTTTTCTATTTGTTCTTTTAAAAACTGCTCCTACCATAATTCCTACTTAGAGATTGGACCTACACTTGTTACTCCAAAATTTGCTCTGTGTTTCTTTTTATTTCTTTCATTGCTCTATATTTCAATTTTTTATTTTGGAATTCATTAAGTTGTTAGGACCTCATAAAGAGTCCTAATAACTCTATAGCATTCTTTTAATCTGTCATCAGAAAGAGTAGTATCTTTTTTTCCTGAAGCTGAAGTGAGTATTTTAAAATTATGGCTATAAACTCAAAGAAGCATAAACATTTGTTTTTCTTACTTTACTTTTCTATACTGCAGTTATCTATTATTTGTGGTAGTAATGGATTAGGCACTCAGAAGATTAAAATCTAAGATTAAAAAATTGAGTTCAGCTATCAGAAGCAATCAATGTCTGAAAAAGACTTCAGTTCTGATGTTCTGCTAACAATTCATTTGAGTTGTCTTATATCAAGTTTTGGTTGAATTTCAACCAAATTCAAACTTGATGACAAGGACTTAACACTCTTTGTATTGCTGTAGAACCATTAAAAATATTATTTGGATACAAATTAATGGGATGTATAAAGTTTGTCTAATTTGTCTTTAAGGATATTACAAAAAACTTTGTTAAAAATTGATTAGATCAATATATACAACTTTCATAGTGTTCCCTTGGTTGATCACACTTATTGTTATGTAATGAAAAGAGATAAAGACAATCTTTTCTGACTTATTCTTGACAAATCCATCCTGATTTCTGGTAATGGTAGCATTCTTTTCAAGTACTCATACATGCTGTTTGGCAATGTCTTGTAGTATCTCATCCAGAACATATATTAAACAATCTCAATTATCATTTTCTGGGTCCTCCTTCCTCTCCTTTGAGAATACCATATTTACTATTTTGTAATATTCTGGCACCTTACCAGTCCTCTGGGATTTTGCAAAAATTAGTCAGTAATTCTGAGATCACTTTCTTCAGCGTCTTCAAAATTCTGGGATATATTTCCTTGGCCCTGGTGCCTTGAAATGATTGAAGGTACCAAGATGGGTTTTTACTATATCATTATCTATCCTGAACTGCACATAACTTTTTCTCAACCAATCTAGGAAAGACTGTTGTAAAAAGAAATGAAAAGAAAGTATTTGATAGTGCTACCTTCTCCCCCTTTCCAACTATATTTTACATGAAAAACTGAAAGCCTTCTCAATTCTTACTTCATTTGAATTGCTTTTTCTGTTTCTTACCAACCCCAATTCATTCTTAATATTAGCCTCCCTGACATCATTCTATTACTTCATTGCTACTATTTGAACTTTAATTGCACCCCATGCTTCCACCCATCCATCCCACATTTTAGTTCCAGACTTATTTAAATAATGAATAATGTACAGTTTTGTTTTTAGAATGTACTTATTTATTATTCCAACTTATACACACACATACATACACATATATATCATATACATATACAGAGAAAGAGAGACAAAGAGAGACAAAGAGAAAGAGAGAGAGAGGTAATCAGATCAAACAATAACATTCAATTTGCATGGGCTGTTTCACATATCACTTCATGAAATATGTACCTGGAGATGAGTGGAGTAGAAGTTCCAGCAATAGCACCATGGCTTTCCAGAAGCAGGCAGCACATTCCAGACAAAAGTCCTAAACAAACGCCTGCACAATCCTGACTTAGATGGTGGAGGGAAGAAAAGGTAGCCTCACCTTAGAATTGTCCAGGATATATTTATTAAATTAAAACATCACAGCTTTAGTCAGGCAAGATTTTGCCTAATAGGCATAAGGAGTAAAGAATGATATTTTTTGAAGAGATTGGAAGATTTTTAAAAAGAAATTTCTCTAAAATTGTATGTCCTGCTTGAGTTCTCCAAGAAATTGGAGAACTATTTGTCTAAAATTGTATGTCCTGCTTATGCAGCTGATTGGACCAGTATACCTCCAAGGTCCCTTTAACTCTGTTAAGACTCAGTTGGATTTCGCAGTGTCATCTTGGGTCTGACTATCACAAATCTCATCATACGAAGTATAAAGACCAGTTGGCTATAATAACAACAGGAAATGTACTATAAACTACTAAGTTTAATAATTTACATGTACTATTGGTTAATTTGTCCCCTGTCACACTGCAGCAACGGATGGAAAGAGGATGTAAAAAGGAGAAAAACACTTACCATCCATTGGTTAACGCGATGCTTCCGTTCTGTACTCACTGCCTCCATTTTGCTTCTTCTCTATCCGTCCAGCATCCGTCTATTGACATTTCATCTGCTCAAAAAGTTTTGAGCTGCTCAAAACTTTTGAGCGGAAAATGTATCAAACGTGTCCATTCTGCATCCGCTAGGCATACGGGGGACATCCGTTCTGCATCCGTTGTCATCCGTTATGCATCTGCTATATCCACTAGGCATCTGCTGTGCATCCGTGCAACTTGAATCAGCTCCAGCAGTAAACAGATGCAGGGAGGAGGCGGAACGGATGCGGAATGGACGCGCAGCGTTAGTAGCACGGACGGAGAAAGGATGAAAGCAGATGCAGCACACAAAGAAAGCATTTAAAATGGAAAAAACGTTCGCAGAGAGGACTTACCTCAGATATTAAGGATGTCTAGAGGATGCCTAGAGGATGCAAAAGGATGCTCCCGTTCCGCATCCGCTTTCCATCCGCTCTGCATCCTCCCCCCGTCCGTTCCTTTCCGTGTTATCCGCTCTGGTTAGGCAAATTTTTGCCCCTTTTGAGAGCGGATAACAACGGATGGAACATTTTTCTTGTCCACTGAGTCCTTTTTACAAAAGTTTTGCATCCATTGGGAAGTGTGACAGGGCCTTAAATAGGCAATAATATTTATTTCCAAGTTCACAATTTTATCAATTAATGTTTATTTAGAAATATATTTTAATAAGATAAAATTTAATTTTATTGTTTACCTTTCACACTGCGATAACGGATGGAAAGAGGATGTAAAATGGAGAGAAACACCTGCCATCCATTGGTTAACGCGATGCATCCGTTCTGTACTAGCTGCGTTCGTTTTTCTTCCTCTCTATCCGTCCAGCATCCGTCAACTGAGGTTCCATCCGCTCGAAATGTTTTGAGCTGCTCAAAACTTTTTGAGTGGAAAATGTATCCAATGCGTCCATTCTGCATCTGCGACACATACGGGGAACATCCGTTCTGCATCCGTCGGCATCCGTTATGCATCTGCTACATCCGCTAGGCATCCGCTGCGCATCCGCGCAACTCAAATCCGCTCCAGTGGAAAACGGACACAGGGAGGAAGCGAAATGGATGCGGAACAGACGTGCAGCGTTTGTAGCACGGACAGAGAAAGTATGAAAGTGTATGCAGCTCGCAAAGAAAGCATTTAAAACAGAAAAAATGTTCCCAGAGGGGAGCTATCTCAGATATTAAGGATGTCGAGAGGATGCCTAGAGGAGGCAAAAGGACACATAGTTGAAAACCTATATTGCCGATAAAAAGGGGGAGCAACTCACCTGGATCTCACTTTCAGTCCAGCAGCCCTGCTGTGCAGACCTCTGCAGCCTTCATCTGCCTCTTGCTCTTCCACAGCATCCAGTCATGTCCACCATGGATCGTAACACAGTCCTTTTGGTAGCCACCATCGTTCTGCAACAGTGTGAAGCCATCTACAGGCTCTTTCAACTGTTCTACAGGAAGAAAAGGAGGCGGCCAAGAAGTGTCTGGGTGTGAAGATGGATCGGGAGAAGAACAGAGTACAGACTGTACAACAAGATGATGGTGAAGCTGAGGAACGAAGACCCTCGTGCATCCCAACACTTCATGAGGATGCCTCCAGCCATGTTTGACGAAGTTGTGGAGCGGCTGACACTCAGGTTGACCAAGCAGACCACCAAATTCTGGCCTGGACCCTGGGCTCAAGGTAGCACTGACTCTGCGCCACCTGGCCTCAGGGACCACCTACAGGAGCATGCAGTACGGCTGGAGGGTGCCACACAACACTATCAGCATTGTGGTCAGAGAAGTGGTGCAGGCCATCATCGAAGAATACCTGGAGGAGCTCCTCCAGTGCCCCTCCACTGAAGAAGGCTGGAAGAAAGTTGCAGAGCAGTGGTATCAGAAGTGGAACTTCACCCACACCATTGGAGCCATAGATGGAAAGCATGTGGCCTGCAAACCTCCAGCCAAGTCAGGGTCCATTTATTTCAACTACAAGGGCTTCTTCAGCATCATCCTCTTCGCCATGGTCGATGCTGACTACAAGTTCATGTAAATCGATGCTTCAGGCAACGGGTCAGCTTCAGATGCCCAGGTATACAACACCAGTGACCTCAAGGAGGGACTGGAAAGCAACCTCATCATGGGCTTCCCAGATCCAGACCCCCTGCCCAACGACACGCAAGATGTGCCTTACTTCATCGTGGGTGATGACGATTTCTCCCTCAGAACCTACCTCATGAAGCCATTCACTTCCAGACTCCTCACCCGTGAAGTGAGGATCTTCAACTACAGGCTGTCCAGGGCAAGGTGGGTGGTGGAGAACGCCTTTGGCATCCTGGTCAACAGGTTCCAGGTACTTCTCACCACCATGCAGCATCGCCCAGAGACCATGAGGAGGACTGTGGAAGCTTGCTGAATCCTGCACAATCTCATGCACACCCGCTACCCAGTGTTGCAGAACAGGCTTGTGGACCTCCAACAAGGCAATGGGGACATGCAGCCTGGGGAATGGAGGCAAGGACAAAACCTGATAGACACTGAGGATGTGCAAGGCCCCAACATAGCCTCACGTGAAGGGAAGAAGCAGCGCAACCTCCTGAGACACTGTTGCAACTCCCCAGCTGGAACAATGAAGTGGCAAGACAGGATGATAGATGATTAATGGATGCTTCCTTCAGGCTGTCACACCACACTGATGAGATTGGGCCATGTATGTTGGGTGGGCCTACAATGAACAGGGCATTTTATAAAGAGTTGTGTTTATGTTGACATGTGTGGATGAATGATTAAATTGTTATTGATAATAAAGGTCCAAAGGTGTGGCACCTGGGAGGATGGACCATACAGTCCCACTATGCTTGCACTGGAGGTTTATCTATCCCACAGCTATTACCCATTCCAAAGGTGTTCCTGCCCATCCCACAGGTATCTTAACCCATCCCAAAGGTATCCCTGCCCATCCCACTGCTGTCTTAACCCATCCCACGAGCATTCAAAGGCTTAAACCATTTCTAAAAGTTTCCACCAAGACTTTATTGAAAAAAATAAATGAAGCAAGTGAAGCAAAGATAATCTTTATTCATAACAAGCTGTAAAAGAAAAATGACCCAAGTCAAGTGTCCAAATAAAGTCAACAGATAGCCACCCAGTCTCTGGCACTCCTCTTGGTCACTCGGAGGTGTGCCCAGTCTCAGGGGTGAAGGGTCCAGGGGCTGTGCAGGTGGCTGCTGCTGGAGTGCTGGTCTGAAGCGCCACTGGGGTGCCTGGCCCCGAGAGGACAACAGGTGACGGTGTGTTGAGGAAGCTCTCAGACAGCTGGCTCAGCCCCGTGATGTTGAGAACCCCTTCCTCCATTCCATGGGGTGTCAGCCCCAGTACCGATGACAGATGTACTGAGGCCGGGCTTGGCTGTGGGGTTGAGGAAGGAGCAGTGTAGTGGGGCTGTCTGGTCTGCAGCTGGGTGAGGGCTGGCATCAGTGGCTTCAGTGGCATGGGTGGCATCGGTGGCGTTGGTGGCATCAGTGGTGTGGGTGGCATCGGTGGCATCAGTGGAACCGGTGGCAACGTTGGCATCTGGTGAACCTGTGCCTGGACTGGGAAGGGCTGCTACCTGTGCTGCTGGACCTCCTGGTACCCGTAGTCTTGGTAGGTGAGGGCCTGTGGAAAGCCTTGGAATGGGAGGGACATCACCTGGGGTGGAGGAGCAGACCTGGACTGGGTCAGAGCAGGTTCAGCTGGGTCTGGAGGGTTGTGAAGCAGATCGGTGATCCTGTCCTTCACCACCTGGTACTGAGGTTCTGCCATGTCCATGAGGGTCTGGTTCACATAGGTGAGGAAGGGCTTGTGGTTGGAGGATGAGGAGTCAGTGTGTACCAGCTGATAGAGGAGATCTACGCTGTTCCTGATGGTGTCTCTTATCTCCAGCAGGACAGTGTGGCTCTGCCCCTCCTGTCTGGCTCTCTGCCTTTCTGTGGAGGTGGAGCTGGGGGTGGATGCGGGTTGGGCTGTGGTGGAAGTGCCATCTCCTTTCTCCCACTGTGCCAGGGGGTCCACCATGGGTACTACAGCTGTTGAGGGGGTCTCCATCGTGGCATGCTCCACAGATACCTGCCTGGACACAGGAGCTGACTCTTTGCTGGAAGAGGACTGGCTCTCAGCAGGCTGCCTGAAAGAGAGGGTTGTGAGAGGGGCTGCTTTTCGGTGGTGGATCTCACCCTCCAGGAAGTTGCACTAGGCCATGACGTAGTTCTCTCTGTCCGTCAGCTTGACCGCAGACTGGCCAGATTTCTTGAAGTGCAGCTTCCCATACTAGGTGTGCATGTGCTTCCACCAGCCGAGGAGCACCTCCGAAGTGTACCCCAGGCTCTCCGCCTTCTCTCCCCAAGCAGCCTGCTTCCGTTTGGTGTCCCTATAGAGCCTGTGTCCCTTCCGCCATAGATACTCATTCTCTCTCAGCCACTCCAGCACCTCATCCTCATGTTCCTCTTCGATGTTGTATTGCCTCCTCTCCCGTTCTCATGTATGCCTCTCCCTCCCTTTGGCAGGACCACATGGGCCCTCATCAGAGGGGCTTCCAGGTTGTAGGGGCTGCTCCTCCACACCACCATCACCACCAGCAAAAGCAGGACCAGCAGCACCAGCAGCACCAGCAGCACCAGGATCAGCAGCAGCAGCAGCAGAGTAAGCACCAGGAGCGCCAGCAGCACCTGCAGGACCAGCAGGACCAGGAGCATGAGCAAGACCAGGAGGACCAGAAGCACCAGCAGGACCAGGAGCACCAGCAGGACCAGCAGGACCAGGAGCACCAGCAGGACCAGGAGCACCAGCAGGACCAGCAGGACGAGGAGCAGCGCCAGCAGAGTAAGCACCAGCAGAAGCACCACTGCCATAAGCATCATCATCAGCTCCTCCAGAAGCAGAAGCAGCAGAAGCCCAAGCTCAGAAGAGCAAGCCCATGCTGCAGAAGCCCTAGCAGAAGCAGAGTGAGGGCCAGGGGGTGGGAGGGTGGCCCTGTCCCTCTTGCCAGGGCTGGCAGCAGATGGCTGAGGCCTTATCTTCTTCCCCATGGTTGTGGGGTTGCTGGCTGGCAGGCAGGCTGGCAGGCAGGCAGGCAGGCAGGCAGGCAGGCTGGCAGGCATGCAGGCAGGCAGGCAGGCAGGCTGGCTGGCAGGCAGACAGGCAGGCAGGCTGGCAGGCAGGCTGGAAGGCAGGCTGGCAGGCAGTCTTGAGAGCTATGTCTGGAAGCAGGTCTTTCCTCTGAATGTTGACCTGCTTGGGAGCTGCTTCCCTTTATATCCACGGGGCTGACGCAATGCATCCTCCCCGCATGCGCATTGAACACTACGCATCCGCTAGGCATCTGCTAGGCTTCCACTAGGCTTCTGCTCTGCACCTGCTTCATCCGCTCTGCATCCGCTCTGCATCCGCTGTATCCGTTCCGCATCCGCTTTGCTGCGGTCCCCCAGAAGCCTTGCGGATGTGCCATTCACTCTCATCCGCTAGGCTTCCATGGAGCATCTGCTTTCCATCCGCCCTACGTCCTCCCCCCGTTCGTTCCTTTCCGTGTTGTCCACTCTGGTTATTCAAATTCAGGGCACTTTTGAGAGCGGATAACAACGGATGGAACATTTTTCTCGTCCACTGTGTCCTTTTTACAAACGTTTTGCATCCGTCGGCCAGTGTGACAGGGCCTTTACCAAGCTTTAATTCACAATTCTCAATTACTAAGAAAATGGCTTAACTAATAAGCATTGAATTACAACAGGGAATACTTGCATTAGTAATATTATTCATATTTATATTAAATTGAAATTATGGTTCATACACATAGACATACATACACACACAGTGCCTGATTCTGTGACAGTATCAACATTTTTGATTATTCTGATGATTCTGCAAGTTACAAATATATATAGCTACCCAAAAAAGAGATAAATGATCCTAAAATAACTCTCTCTCTCTCTCTCTCTCTCTCTCTCTCTCTCTCTCTCTCTCTCTCTCTCTCACACACACACACACACACACACACACACACACACAAACACACACAATGGATAAATGAAAATAGTCTAGGATTACTGTATATCCATTTTAAATTTTAAATTTTAAAGGCCAACAGTCTGGATAAAAGAGGAAACATCAGCTTAAAATATCATTCCATTAGCTCCATATATGTTTTGGTTTATGTGGGGGAGTTTTACTTTAGGAATCTTGTAGCAATCTTAATTTTGAAAATTGAAATGCCAATGTCACTTTCTCTCTATGAGAGCATCTTTTAAAAAAAAGAACCGTTTATTCTTTAGCAACTTTTTCTCCAATAATCTTCTTCCTTTTGAAATGTACCTTTATTTCTCCCATCTTTTCAGCTAAAGCAGTGAGAACCAAAAAGAGATAAGGATCAGTTAAGATAAATCTCTGACAATGAAAAACATGGGCTTCAAGTCCATGGTACCATACCTATTTTATATCAATGCAAAGTATTTCCAATCATTCCCTATCCACTTTCCAGCATTTATAGCTGAAATCCTCCACTGACAAAATTGAATCTGGCTGACACAGTTGACCTTTTGTAACTAAGGAGAATATTAAATATGCTGAACTCCCATTTTGATCTTGCACTTTCTGCATTTCGTGACATATTCAATAAAGTCATGGACTACATCAAATGGGCTGTTAAAGGACCATTTCATTGTGCTATCAGGATAAGTTTCTAATTAATCTTGGTGATAATCAGTTTTGCATACAAACCTGCAATTGTGTGTTAATGGATTAATGTAAGTTAATACTCATAACTGATTGGACAATTTTCACAGTCCAGGTGGTGAAATATGCACATGAGTTCCAATATAAATTTTTAAGATGAATGCTACAAATAGTTACACTGTAAAATTTAAAAGGGACTAGAATTGATCACTTTGTCTTTAGTAACTAAAAAGCAATTCCACGCAGTTTCGGAGGAATTTGAAAACATGGGTTAATGTAATATTGCAAACTGTAGAACATTATGCAAATGACCATGTTAAAATGCTGGACACATAGCTTTGGGCAGATGCATTAATATTCTGAGTAAGGATGTTACAAACAGTCCTGTACATTAATAACATTAATAATTTTCACACAGCAATCTGTAACCATGTGATATAGGTCATTGTTCAGTTTTAATTTGTTTAATCATCTTCCTAAACTTAAATTGACTAGTATTATTTACTAATTTATGTGAGAACTGTGTTAGCCATTCTGAAATATTCTTTGAAATGAGTTGAGAATATTTATGTGTAAGAACTTGTTAGATTGGGCTTGTACAATCAGTGGTTTGCCATTCCTCAGTAACTTCCTATTAATCCTTTTTTTAAAGACAGGGAAATCTTTTATCTTGCTTCATTTCACTTTAATATTAGTTGATATTATTCCAGTTTTACCAATGCATTATAGTTCACCTCTACAAATAGAGATACACAGAAGGCCAGTCTTATTTATTGTTCTTCAATGGTATGGTGATTTGCCTTGTGTCCCTGATGTTCCTTGGGGTTGATTTTATTCAATTTATTTTTTGTTGGAGAATATTGATATCTGGCTTTTCAGAAATAATGCATCTGATGGTCAGAGGGAATAAGATATGACTGAATTATAAATATTTTCAAATATGTGACCAGACTACAAAAAACAGTAGTAAAATTGACAGGCTGATGAAACAATTAGAACGTTTGTTCCTCTGCACGTGTTGCAGAAATAGAAGGAAAGATTGGATTCTCTTGGTCCTTACTATACTGTGATGGTAAGTGGGAGTAACCTTGGTAGACTGAGCTCAGAGGCCCTATTTAGGGAGCAGTCAGATAAGAGACAGCATAATCCACAGCTGAATAGTGGCCAGGACTAGAATCTCAGAAATGATCCTCCCTAATTTCTTGGATTATAAATGAAACAGGGACAATTGTACTGTTAGACTTGTCAAGATTCTGTTAATGGAGCCTTAGAATAGAGTAGGATTACCACATCTGGCTGTGTTTCATATTTGATAAGATTGACCTACACAGAAGTCATACAGATAGGAAAATAATATCTTTTCTGATAGCATGACTTCCAGTCAGTTAAACTGATCTACTGATTTTTCATTACACTTATATATGTGTTTGTGGATGTGAATCAAGTCCCCATTTCAGCTACGGAAACCGTAGATTGGGCTATTCAGTATTTCTCAGTGAAATCAATCTTCAAGTGTTTTTTGGGAAAACAAATTTGATAGGAAGATATTCCACTCTAAATATGCTATGGAGGAAAGCTGGACTGGACTTAGCAAATACATGGAAACAGATACTGGATTAAACAGTTCGTTTTTTATCAGCAAATTTCGGATTTTGGCTTTGTATTTCTGGGCTTCTGTTCTTGTTCGGGAAATCAAGTCAATGTATATCAGGTATTCTCAAATACTTCAGCTTATTAACTTCTTAATAAAATTTCAGATTGTGAAAATCATTATGAAAATTATTTCATAAATATTACCTTAATTAGTAGTACTATAAGTAACAATAATAGAGAAAACTCAAAGCTCTAGTCATCTTATCTTCAGGGCTAGAAACAGGCCTGGAACTCTACAGAAACCTCAAAATATCCCTGGACCTTTTGCATTATTTAAGCCCATGTCCCACTTCACCAACGGATGCAAATAGGATGTAAAATGGACAAAAAAGCTTGCCATCCGTTTGAAACTGCGATGCATCCATTGTGTACTCACTGCATACGTGTTTCATATGCTCTATCCATCAAACATCCATTTACTGCTATTTCATCTGCTCAAAATGTTTTGAGCTGTACAAAACGTTTTGAGCAGATGAACTTTCCGTGCCGTACGATGTACATCCGCGACACATATGGGCAACAAAAGTTCTATGTCCATTGTCATCCATTACATGTCCGCTGTATCCTCTTGACATCCTCTGGACATCCCCTCAACTCACATCCGCTGCAGCTGAAAGTGGAAAGAGGGAGGAAGCGAAAGGTACACGGAACGTCCACACAGCGTTAGTAGCATGGAAATAGAAAGGGTGTAAGAGGATGCATATCATATATAAAGCATTAAAACAGACAAAACATTTGTATATGGGACGTATCTCAGATATTTAGGATGTCTGGAGGATGCCTAGAGTATGTGGAAGGACACCTAGTGGAAAACCAATATTTCCGATAAAAAGGGGCAGGATATCACCTGGATCTCACTATCAGTCCAGCAGCTGTGGTGTACAGACCTCTTCACCCTTGTTCTTGCTCTTCCACATCATCCATTGATCTCCACCATGGATCATCACACACTCCTTATGGTAGCTGCCATCATTAAACACCAGAACCAAGCCCTGTTCAGACTGTTTCACCTTTTCTATGCAAGGAGAAGAAGGAGATGTCCAAGAGCTGTCTGGGTCTGACGATGGATCAGGAGAGGAGTGGAATTTGGACTCGATGACAAGCTGATGGTGGAGCTGAGGAATGAAGACACTCGTGCATTCCAGCACTTCATGAGGATGCCACCAGCTATGTTTGACAAACTTGTTGAGTGTCTGAGACCCAGGTTGACCAAGCCGAGCACCAACCTCTGTCCCAGCCTGGACCCTGGACTGAAGGTGGCACTGACTCTGCGCCACCTGGCCTCTGGAACCACATACAGAAACATGCAGTATGCCTGGAGGGTGCCACACAACAGCATCAGCAAAGTGGTCAGAGAAGAGTGCAGCCATCATCAAAGAATAAGTGGAGGAGCTCCTCCAGTGTCCCACCACTAAAGAAGGCTGGAGGAAAGTTGCAGAACAGTGGTATCATAGGTGGAACTTTCCCCACACCGTTGGAGCCATAGATGGGAAGCACGTGGCCTGCAAAGCTCCAGCCAACTCAGGGTCCTCTTATCACAACTACAAGGGCTTCTTCAGTATCATCCTCTTTGCCATGGTTGATGCTGACTACAGGTTCACGGACATCGATGCTTCAGGCAACGGGTCAGCTTCAGATAGCCAGGTATACAATGCCAGTGACCTTAAGGATGGGCTGGAATGCAACCTCATCATGGGTTTTCCAGATCCAGACCTCCTACCCAATAACACACCAGATGTGCCCTACATCTTGTGGGTGATGATGCCTTCTCCCTCAGAACCTACCTCATGAAGCCCTACACTTCCAGATACCTCATCCATGAAGAGAGGATCTTCAACTACAGGCTGTCCAGGGCAAGACGGGTGGTGGAGAACGCCTTTGGCAAGTGAGCCAACAGGTTCCAGGTACTTCTCACCACCATTCTGCATGACCCACAGACTGTGAGGAGCATCGTGGAAGCTTGCTGCATCCTGCACAATCTCATGCACACCCGCTACCCAGTGTTGCAGAACAGGCTTGTGGACTGTCAACAAGGGAATGGGGACATGGAGCCTGGTGAATGGAGGCAAGGACAAAACCTGATAGACACTGTGGATGTACAAGGCCCCAACAGAGTGAAGGGAAGAAGCAGCACAACCTCCTGAAACACTGGTGCAACTCCCCAGCTGGAGCAGTGGAGTGTCAACACAGGATGATAGATGCTTAATGGATGCTTCCTCGAGCCTGTCTCATTACACTGATGAGACTGTGCCATGTATGTTGAGTGGCCCTACAATGAATAGGGCATTAATAAAGAACTTTGTTTATTTTAAAATGTGTTGATCAATGAATAAATTGTTATTGATAAAAAAAGGGCCATATGTGTGGCAGCTGAGAGGGTGGACCAGGTTTATCAATCCCACAGCTATCCTTACCCATCCCACAATTATCCTTACCCATCCCACAACTATCCTTACCCACCCCACAGCTATCCTTACCCATCCCACAACTATCCTTACCCATTCCACAGCTATCCTTACCCATCCCACAACTATCCTTACCCATCTCACAGCTATCCTTACCTATCCCACAAGCATGCAAAGGCTTAACCCTTTTTTCAAAGTTTTCACCAACACTTTATTAAGTAAATAAAATGAACCAAGTGTGTGAAGCAAAGATAACCTTTATTAACAACTGTCTTATGTAAAATGTTTGACTTTATTAAAAAAGCAAAATGACCCAAGTAAAGTGTCTTTAAGCAAAGATAAAGTGAACAGGTAACAGCTAAGTCTCTGGCACTCTTCTCAGTCACTCTGAGGCATGTTCATGGTCTCAGCTGTCGAGTGGCCAGGGACTGTGGAAGTGGCTGTGGCTGGAGTGCTGGTCTGAGGCACCATTGGGGTGCTTGGCCCCGAGAGTACAACAGGGGATGGTGTGTTCAGGAAGTTCTCAGAGAGCTGACTCAGTCCCTTGAGGTTGAGAGGCCCTTCTTCAAGGGCCTGGGATGTCAGGTATAGTACTGATGACAGACTTTCTGTTGAGGGGCTTGGTTGTGGAGTGGAGGAAGGAGGAGTGTAGTGGGGCTGTCTGGTCTGCAGCTGGGTGAGGACTGGCATCTGTGGCGTCCGATGAACCTGGGCCTGGACTGCAAAGTTCTGCTTCTGTTGTGGGAAGTCCTGGTAGTCATAGCCTTGGTAGGTGAGGGGCTGTTGAAAGCCGTGGAAGGGCTTTGACATCGCCTGGGGTGGAGGAGCAGTCCTGGAGTGGTTTGGAGCAGGTTCAGCTGGGCCTGGAGGGTGGTGCAGCAGCGTTGTGATCTTCTTCATCACCTGGTCCTGGGCCTCGAGCAGGTCCATGACGGTCTGGCTCACATACGTGATGAAGGGCCTGTGGTTCGAGGATGATATATCACTGTGGGCCAGCTGAGAGAGAAGATCTGTGCTGGTTTGGATTGTCTCCCTGATGTCCAAGAGGACAGTTTGGCTCTGGCCCTCCAGTCTGCCTCTCTGCCTGCTTTCTGTGGAGGTGGAGCTGGGGGTGGGGGTGGGTTGGTCTCTGGCTGCTGCTTTTTCTTGCTCCATTTGAGACAGGCGATCATCCACGTCCTCTGGCATGGGGAGTGCAGCTGTCGGGGGGGGGCTCTGTCATGGGGCCTTCCAAAGACACCTGCCTGGACACGGTAGCTGTCTCCTGGCTGGAAGAGGAGTGGCTGTCTGTGGGCTGTCTGAGGGAGAGGGTTGATAGAGGGGCTGCTCCTCGGTGGCGGACCTCACCCTCCAGGAAGCTGCACTTGGCCATGACGTACATCTCCCAGTCAGTGACAGCAGCCTGCCCAGATTTCTTGAGGTGCAGCTTGCCATACCAGGTGTGCATGTGCTACCACCATCCCAGGAGTCCATCTGCAGTGTAGCCCAGGCTCTCTGCCTTGTCTCTCTATGCTGCCTGCTTTCTCTTGGTGTCGTGATACAGTCTGTGGCCTTTTCTCCACAAGTACTAGTTCTCCCTCAGCCATTCCAGCACCTGCTCCTCATGGTCCTCGGAAATGGAGTACTGTTTCCTCTCTCCATTCTGCTTCCCTTGCCTCTTCCTCCCTCTGGCAGGGGCTTCAGGGCCTTCAGCATCAGAGCTTTGAGGGCCTTGGGGCTGGTCCACCACAGCAGCAACACCACCAGCAGCAGTAACAGGTGAAGCAGCAGCAGCAGCAGCACCAGCAGCACCAGCAGGGGAAGCAACACCAGCAGCAGCAGCAGCAGAAGAGAAGCACCAGCAGCTTCAGAGTCAGCACCAAGGGGTGGGATGGTGGTTCTGTCCTTCTTGGCATGGCTGGTAGGAGTAGGCACAGGCTTTCTCTTCTTCCCTGACTGATGAACCATGGTGTTCTTTCAAGATGACTCTGGCAACAGGTCTTTCTTTGAATGGTGACTGCTTGCAAGCTGCATCCTTTTATATCCACGGAGCTGATGCAATTCATCCTCCCTGCATGTGCAAAGAACGCTTTGCATCTGCTGCGCATCCGCTACGCATCCTATAGGCATCCATGATGCATCCGCGTTATCCGCTATGCATCCGGTACTTCCGCTTTGCGTCCCCTTCGCTATTTTCCCCCAGAAGCTCTGTGGATATATCATCTTCTTCCATCCGCGAGGCTTCCTATGAACATTCGCTTAACATCCTCGCTACGTACTACCCCTGTTCGTTCCTTTCCGTTGTTTTCTGTTCTGTTTTTGCAAATTTTTGCCACTTTTGAGAGCGGATAACAATGGATGGAGCCACCCCCGAAATTTTGCTTGTCCGCTGTGTCCTTTTTGCATACATTTTGCATCTGTCATCCAGTGATCCATCTAGCCTTTATTGACCTCTTAGACCCCCAGCCATTTACCGATCCCCATTTTGACCACTAGCTATTTACTGATCTTCTTGAATGGTCTCATCAACTCCTGGGGATTGATATTGATCACTTTGGGAACCATTCTAAGCATTTCTTTATTTTGGAATTAAACAGTCCCAGGACTGCTTTACTTTGACTACTAAGTGTTGGATTGTATAGCAAATTTATGCTGTGAGCTTTTTATCTTATGGCTCTGCATATGAGGCCATAAATTAGATGCTATGAAATATCTTTAGAAATATGAGTTTAATTGTTTGTTGTTGTCAGGTTTGTTTCATGAGACAGCCAGAAGAGATGCAAGAAGAAGGCAAGCAATCTCAGCTCTTATTTAAAGATGCACTGGAAGAAGGAAGTGGCAACAGTTCTATTAATGGCTGTAAGTATGCTGAATTAATATGCAAATGGCAGTTGTGTCTAAGCAAAGGCAACAGCTTCTTAAAGCACACCCAGGTAATGAGGTTTTCCATTATCCAAGTGATCCAATTTCACATTTTAAATGGAGCAAGACTTGAGCAGACTGTTTTCATTATGAAAGCTAACATGGTACTATGAGCACTTATGTAGCACTTGCTCATTAAAATGACCAAGAAATGAGCAGAGATTATGAAGCTAAACAATAATCATCTATTGATCTTTAACTGAGATAAAAGGGAAGTCCAGATACTTTAGTCATCAACTATTGTTTGTAGCTGAGAGCTCCCTATTTTAGTACTGGGGGTATGTGTACATGTCTTAAAGTATTTGGGCAGGAGAAATATATGATTTGATACTTTCAAAGATAGTTGAGTCACTCATTACATGACTGAGTTGGATCCTGATCTGGAATCCTTTAGACGAATATTTCATACCTTTGAATGTTTTGATTTTCAAGTTCTATCTCATTCTCAGTTTCATATCTCAGGTGGCTGCTGTAACTGGAATTAATACTCATCTGCTGTCCAAAGAACTCCAAGCTCACATTGGAAGACTGAAAATAAGCACTGTAAACAGTAAATACAGATTGTTATATTATCCTCCATGCCAAGTATAAGCTAATAATGCTCTTGCTAATTTATTGCCCTGATTAATTGAATATATTGTTTCCTGCTAGTAGATTTTCCACAGGATTTTCCACAGATGAAGTAGGTAGCTGCCAATTGAGTTCAGTTATAATTGTATAATAGGGAATATGGGATACATTTGAGTAGTTATTTGATGTATTTATTTTGTTATTTATTATGTTTTTCACCTTTTTGCTGCTTTTATTATTTTATTCAAATTAGTATGCTTGCTTGGGGAAAGATCTTTGATCATAAATAAAAACAATACAAAACCTTCTAATAATGCTAATGCTAATAATAATAACAATAATAACAATAATAATCTCTCATATTCCACCTGACAGGATTCCGGCACTTAACCCCATTTAGATCATGATTCTCAAGGATTTATTGGGAGTGCAGCAAAGGATTTATTGGGAGTTAAAAGATCCTGCGCTGCCTGGGTATAGCCAACTCTGAGACACATCATTCATTGTCACCCTTGACCCTGATTTTCCCCCAACCCCTGGATGTATCATAATTCATATTCTCCAGTGGGACACATCCACAGCCAAGAGTCATCAAACATGCTCTTCAGTTAGAATTTTATGCAGCAGAAACTTTGGTTGCCTAATTACTATCTTTGAAAACATTTATGGAATGCAATTTTAATTTACAAGCTGCCCCACTGCTCCCCCCTCCCTTTCTTTTGGCAACTTTTTTAAGATGTTTTTTTTTTTAAAGTTTTCAAGATGGCTGTACATATGGATGCTGTGGCTAACTGCTCCTTCTTTCAGTGTATGGTGTGTATGATTCTCTGTATGTTTTGGATCCTTTCCTTGATTGAATCTTGTGGAGCAAGGAGCATCTATAGTCAGCAAGCCTTGTTACAAATTGGTCTGAAATGTGATAAGGCTATTATGGATGATTTTATATGTCTCATAACATACCAGAGAAGGCAGCTAGGCCCCTGGGGGAGCCATGGATCACTATCCCTGTAGGAAGGAGGAAGAGGCGGAGAAAGAAGAACAGGAAGAGGAAAAGAGGATGCCATGCTGGGGTTTTCTTTGGGCTGAGTAAGGTTCTACACAAGCCTTCAATTCCAAGTATATTTCTTACCAATGCAAGATCTCTGACTAACAAAATGGATGAATTAAGGCTACAGATTGCAAAGACTAAATTCATCGAGAACTGCTGTGTTTTGCTAATCACAAAAACTTGGCTTCATTCACTCATTCCAGATGCAGCTGTTGAGCTGGAAGGCTATAGCTCACTGGCAGGACAGGAGTAGAGATTCTGGCAAGATCAAAGGAGGAGGTTTAAGCCTTTATGTGAACAAAAGCTGGTGTATCAATACAAAAACTGTAGACAGCCACTGCTCCATGGATCTGAAGTATATGACTCTTAAATGTAGAGCCATATATCTTTTGCAGGCATTCAGCATGGTTTTGATGACTATAGTCTATGTCCCACCTGATGCCAATACTACCATAGCTTTGGGATTCTTGTATAACATTGTTAGTAATCAGCAGAATAAGTATCCTAATTCTGTGCACATCATAGCGGGGGACTTTAATCAAGCTGATTTAAAAGAAGTGCTCCCTAAATTCTATCAGCATGTTAAGTGTGCTACTAGAGGAGCAAATATATTGGACAAAGTATATACCAACATCAACCATGGCTATAATGTTATACAATTACCACATTTGGGACAATCAGACCATATGTCATTGCTTTTAGCACCAGCATACATCCCTCTTAGGAGACGGGCTCTGGCTATAATAAAGACAGTGAAATCTTGGCCAGAAGATGCATCCCAACAACTTCAGGATTGTTTTGAGAACACAAATTGGGACATCTTTTACCACCCTGACCTAGAGGTGCACACTGCAACTGTTCTGTACTATATCAAACACTGCAAAGATATGATCACTGTGGATAAACATATTAAGATCTATCCCAATCAGAAAAACCTGGATGACCAAGGAAGTCCAGCACCTCTTGTGTGACAGGACCAAGGCCTTTAGATCTAGTGATACAATGTTGCCAGAGCTTGTCTGAAGAAAGGTATTTGGAAGGCCATGACTGATTATAAGAGGAAGATTGAGGATAATTTTTATAATTTTTATAGCAATAACATGAGGCAAGTGTGGCAAGGAATTCTACAAATTACAAACCATCAACCAACCAATGTCATCCCTGCTGAGGCAGATGCTTCATTGGCAGAGGAACTGAATCATTTCTTTGCTAACTTTAAAGTGGAGACATCAGAGACATATAAAATACACCTACCAGCCAATTGTAGCCCCCACCTCATTGTGGAGGAACAGGAGGTTAGGAGCATCCTGAGGGCTGTGGACTCTAGAAAGGCTGATGGTATCTCTGGCCAAGTACTTAAAGACTGTGCTGATCAGTTGGCTGGAGTCTTTACCAGGATCTTCAATCAGTCTTTATCCCAGTCCACTCTTCCATCTTGCTTGAAGACTTCCACCAAAGAAGTTCCCTATCAATAACCTCAACAATTACAGACCAGTGGCACTCACTCCTCTCATCATGAAGTGCTTTGAGAAATTGGTCTGCTGACACATCATTTCTGGTCTTCCACGTACATTTGATAAACACCAGTTTGCATACAGAAAAATAGATCTACAGAGGATGCAATAGCCATCACTCTTCACACTGCTCTGACTCATCAAGAACAGTGGGAGGGCTATGTGAGGATGCTTTTTGTGGATTTTAGTTTTGCGTTTAACACTATTCTTCCACATAGACTAGTGTCTAAACTTCTGTATCTTGGGCTTTCTAATTCAATCTGCTTTTGGATTTTGGATTTCCTGTCTGGCCGCTCACAGAGGGTCAGATTAGGTAATCAGAAGGGCTGAAGAGGTAAACCTCTTCAGCCCTTATTCTTAACACTGTTACATCACAGGGTTGCGTGTTGAGTCCCTTACTTGATACTCTTTATGTGCATGACTGCATTCCCACTCACGCTAGTAACACTATTGCTAAATTTTCAGATGATACAACAGTTGTGGGAGTTATCTTGGAGGGGATGAGTCTGCCTACCGAAATGAGGTGGACCGGTTGCTTTCGTGGTGTGGAGACAATAACTTGGTCCTCAACACCAATAAGACCAAGGAGTTTATAGTGGATTATAGAAGGAACAGATCAGATATCCAGCCCTTACTTATCAATGGAAACCGAGTGGAGCAAGTGGCCAGTTTTAAATTTTTGGTTTTACTTTAAAAGAGGACCTAACCTGGGGTGCCCATATTGCAGCCCTGGTCAAAAGGGCCCAGCAGGGATTATACTATCTGAGAGTTCTCAGAAAACACCAATTAAATGAAAAACTGCTGGTGACCTTCTACCGCTGTAGCACAGAGAGCATTTTAACATACTGCACCTCTTTATGGTTTGCCAATTGCACAATGGCAAATAGGAAAGCGCTCCAGAGGGTTAATGTCATTGCCCAGAAGATCATTGGTTGCCCTCTCACCTCTTTGGAAGAGCTTTATAGCCTCTGCTGCCTTAAGAAAGTTCAAAACATTCTCAGAGATCCATCTCATCCTGGGAACCCTTTTTTTGAACTATTACCATCTGGCAGATGGTACAGGATAATAAATACAAGGACAAATAGGCTGCAAAACAGCTTCTATTCCAGGACAGTAGCTTTTTTTAATTCTACTTTATAGTGCAGTGTTGGTGTGGTGTTGAGGTAATTCCCCGTTAGGAGAATGAGCGATACAGGGAGACGTATTTGAGAGAAGTGTTTGAATAATACATACACAGTACACAGATACACTGTACAGTAAATGTAGGTTTTTACTTCCAGAAAGGTTTAAGCAAAGTTCAAAATAAGCAGTCCAAAGTCATTCACAAGTAAATCAATCAGTTTTCAATCCAGGGATAGTTCAAATATCAAATTCCAGTGTCAAAAACAGTTCAGTATTAGACTTACATTAAATCCAGTAATATCAGTCAGTTAGGAAAAATGGAGCAACGGCAATACTTTCCAACAGAAGGAAACAGAGATACACTCTCTTCTGAGACTCAGACGAAGTCCAAAACAACCCAGGTTTCTTTCTCCATCTTATGGCCGTTTGAAAAACCACACCCAATTGCATGCTCTTGAATTCCCTTAAAGAGATAGTACTAAAATGTTTTTCCTGGTTTATTTATTGCTAACCCAAATACCTGTTAGGTGACTTATATTCCTAACATGTGGTGCCAGAGTTTTTTGGTTCAGTGTGAAGGATGTGCATTTGTGTTTATTTTCATAGTCATGGTCATGATGTGCATTAAAGATGGTGTTTGATTTCGTTGTACAAGATGCAATGACAATAAACTAACCTAACCTAACCTAAACTCTAAAAGACCATAGAGATATTTTATGAGTTGACATGTAATGTCCCATAGATCGAATAGGATCCATCCATTGTATTGGATTCATTCAATCCATTCAGCATTGAAACAATCAAGTGAATTGATATTTCTCATTCAAAATATAACATCCAAACATTTAAATATGTGATTTGAGGTTTGTTTTTTTTAACTTTTGCTTTTGCTCCTATTTACATCAGGGTGGCAGAAGAAAACAGAGAACAAAATTCACACTGACAGAGGACTGGGAGAGGGGCAAAGGGAAGAAATTGCAGAAAATTTCTATTGATCTTAAAGGTTGTCATATCACATGGCGGCCTTTGAAGACAAATCACCTTGTTAATACATACATAGATACTAAACTGTTAACCATGTTTTTTTTTCTTTGAATTATTCTTTTTCATTTTTTCTGCTGTGGGAAAACATGAACAGAAACTGTTGCATTAAGTTACAACATCATCCATAAAATCAAAAGAGTGAGTAGGCTATATCCTATGCCATTCTTTCCCACAGTATCTTAATGTTGTTATGCCATCAAAGTGTTTCCTCTTCTCAAGAAGGTCCAAAAACAAAACAAAAACCTGTCCATTCTAATGTGCCTTTGGCTTAAACAGTAACTGTTTGTATTGCTTAAAAAAAAGAAGTAGTAGTATTCATTTCTTCTGAAGGGGAAAAATACAGCAATAACAACATGGGCCTGAATATTTTATTTTAATAGTTCAGAAGTCATGCTTCACTGCAGCATTGTTGAAGATGGTAATTAGGTGTCATAATAATAGTTTTAATGAATGCTTTCATTATATGTGATGAGCTAATCAATAATTTGTCTCCAATCCATTATAAAGTCATTCAACAATAAAGGCTCTCAACATCTTCCAGCTCATACCTCAGCTAGAAACCCTCCAGTTAAGTATTTGTGATATAGTTTTAATCATCTGTGGAAAATTTTGTACATTTCACAATTCAAATGAATAACTGTTCTTCTCACCTCCGTTCCCCAATGAAATTATACATTTTTATGTTTCATTTCTCTCCTGGTTCTGCTATGGGGTTTCCTCTGTCAAGGGACATCTGAATGCCAATCATTTCAAACAAACAGATCATTACAATGGGGGAGTTGGCATTCATCCCATTAGGTAAGATTGCTTAACATCTTGCATTAAAATGCAGCCAGGTGAGGTGGATCAGGAGAGAGGAAAAATGGCACAGGAAGGAGTTCAGAATCTTCTATTCCTTCATCTTGATTCGACATAAGTCATTTAGTCTTTCAAATACAAATACAGATTTAATAATAATAATAATAATAATAATAATAATAATAATAATAATAATAATAATAATAATATCATCGTCATCATCATCATCATCATCATCTTGTAGGAATCATCACAAGACAAATTATAAAGACCTGAACAATGGGTGCACATGGATTAGAGAACAAACAAAAACATACAATGCCATCAAAAGAGTAAAAGAATTGAAATGGAAATTGGTTGGTCACATAGCAAGAAGAACTGATAGCAGGTGAATTAAGACAGTTACAGAATGGATTCTACTTGATAAAAAGTGTCTACAAAAGAGACCTAAAACAAGATGGAGTGATGGCATCAGCAAGTATTGCAAACTGGCAAAAGAAAGCTCAAGACAATATTGGTTAGAAATATGCAGAAGAAGCCTTTAATGGCGAGAAGGAGGAGGAGGACTATAGTAAAAGATCCATATTCACAAAGTCAGGAGCAGATTATAGTAGCTGCTGTGCCATTTGCTCACATATACATCGGTAAAGGTAAAGGTTCCTCTCGCACATATGTGCTAGTCATTCCCCACTCTAGGGGTCAGTGCTCATCTCCATTACAAAGCCAAAGAGCCAGCATTGTCCGGAGATATCTCTGTGGTCATGTGGCCAGCATGACTAAATGCCAAAGGTGCACAGAACACTGTTACCTTCCCACCAAAGTGGTCCCTATTTTTATACTTGCATTTTTACATGCTTTCGAATTGCTAGGTTGGCAGAAGCTGGGACAAGTAACGGGAGCTCACTCCATTATACAGTGCTAGGGATTCGAACTGCTGAACTGCCGACCTTTCGATCGACAAGCTCAGCATCTTAGCCACTGAGCCACCACATCCTTTATACATATATATAAACACCCAGAAAAAATGGTCAATGTGATATAGTGGTTAAAGTGGTTACATGTGCAGATATTGAGTTTTCAGTCCTCTTTTGGCTTGGAATCCAACTGGATAACTTTGGGCCAGTTATTTATCCTCTGTCTTAGACTGAGAAGTCAACAACATCTCTCTATCAACTCATGCTGGACCAGCACGGTAGGTTTCAGCAGACTGACTTCTGTCAATAATATTTATATACATCCATGCATGGGTGGAGAAAAATCAAATCAAATGTTTATTGTCGATGCACAGTAATAACTAACACAAAATTCCCAAATACCTATATGTATGTTCATATTATAAGTCATCAGTTTTTGTTCCACCTGATATTTTCACAAGACCCTAACGAAATGGAGTCTCTGTTGTGCCTTCCTGACCACCTGGATCACATTATCTTAAATGACAGTGTTCTTATGTTTTATCAATCAATCTTAACAAAATTGAATAGGGCTAAATCAAAACATATTCAAAAGCATTTCAATATCATTTAAATCATATGGCTTTGCATTTCCACTGATATATCCTCATTTTCTTGATTCTGGCACACATATAAACATCACTCTTTGCTTCAGCTCTTTTTTTTTTTTTTGTTCCTTCAGCATATTCTAATGTATAAGAAGTTCTGTAGTCTAAAGAATCAGCAAGCAACATACATGTGCAACAGTGGTAGGATTCAATTTTTTTTTACTACTGATTCCATGGGTACGGCTTGGTGGACATGAAGGGGTAGGATACTGTAAAATCTTCAGTCAGAGGTGATAATCTGCCGGTTCTCCAAACTACTCAAAATTTCCACTACTAGTTCTACAGAACTGGTCAGAACCTGCTGAGTACCACCTCTGATGTGCAACCACATCAACCAACCTCCATATTTACTCATGATCTCTGTTCAGAACTTACCAGATAGAGTCAGGATTTCCTAGTAGTGGGAAAAATCCTCATTCAAGTCCTCCTGACTTCTGTTTATTTTAAAATTAGTGCTGTATTTTCAGGCATACCTGAAAATAAAGAAAAGACTATTTCCATTCCTTAAGATTTCTTCCATAATTTGCATATTGGTATATTGGGATGATGAATTTCTTGCTAATACTCTCACCTTTTCAAAATGTATTCTTGTAAAGAAGATAATCAACTGGAAAAGATGACAGAAGTACCAAGGGTCCATACTAGCCTGTAGTTTGTGGCTCTGATATCTACTATTGTTGGGAATCTAAGAAATGGAATCATAGTTTCAAAGCACCTTCACATCTAGGATCCTGGAATCTCCTGACCTGGCTTCTACTGATTTTCAGAAAGGAAAAGAGTTCTCAAAATTATGCAACTGTGTGCTGCTGCCACCTTGAGGATAATATCGTACCAGGCTCTGCATTTGTCATTTACACAAACTGGTTGAAAACTACAGCAGACCACAGTAACAATCTGTTCTGGTGTCGAAGATGAAAACTTCTGCATAAAGCACATAGCTAGCAAAGGTGTCTGTATTACAATGGGTAGAGGATTATTTCAAGGTTTTCTCATATCAAACGTGCAGAGTTATATAAAAAGATATCATTAAAAGAAGATACCAAATTTTAGATTTGTAAAAATCAAATCTCATTCAGTGTATTGATCAAATTCAATTTGACACTGTTAACTGTTGTGGAAAATTAATATGATTCTGTATGGACAACAAATTAAATCACGAAATGGATTGATTCCTGTGATATTTATTTTAATTGACTCAGAAAAAAAAGTCCACAATTTTTGTTCATGCACAAAGAAATCAAGGATATATAATTCAGTACATAAAATTACTTTCATTAGATATTTTCTGAACTCTGAATCTAATTTTTACATAAACATAAAGAAAAAAACCCAAAATGCATTTACATGCTGGAATAGGCATTGTTCATAATTCTGCAAGGCAACTGGCAACTGAGAAATATGCACATTCAGTGGATACCTTAAGGGTGCATATATTAAAGAATGATATGCACAAAACTGCAATTTCCTATGGAAATATGCTTGCAAAAAGAGTGCATGGAATGTACAAAATATGTACCCTTGAGAGAAATTCATACAAAAAGGTATATGAGTACTCATGTAAACTGTACTCAATTTATAAACAGCGGGTATTAACAAAGTGAGCTGGTTGATAAGAAATTTAGAAAGTACATAACTAACATAATTACTTCTTCCTACCTTTTACATATTGACACTTTCAACATTCAAAGCCTGCCAACCATGCCAGATCAGAACTAAGCAGATACTATGATACCTAGATTCAGATCTGATTTTTTTTTATGGCCTTAACAAAGGTCAAGTGACTTAAGCATTCTTTTATTTTTCTTCTAGTTTATAGGAAGCTTCTTTTCCCTTTAAATGTGCCAGTAGATCTTCATTCTGTCCTCTCCCATTTATAAAATTTTATTTTATTTATTTATTTATTTTTGTCAATTGCTTACAAGATAATAGGTATAAGTAAAAACATAGTTATGAATACATGGATACATATAAGAAAAAAATAAAAAATAAAAGAAACAATAGGACAGGGATGGTAGGCACATTGGTGTGCTCATGCACACCCCCTGCAGACCTCTTAGGAAAGGCGTGAGGTCAATAGTAAACAGTCTAAGGTTCAAGTTTTGGGGTTTTGGGGAAGAAACCACAGAATTAGGTAGAGTATTCCAGACATTGATCACTCTGTTGCTGAAGTTGTATTTCCTGCAATCAAGTTTGGTGCAGTTAACCTTGAGTTTGTATCTATTGTGTGCTCTTGTGTTGTTATAGTTGAAGCTGAAGTATTCATTGACAGGTAAGTCATTGCAATACATGATTTTATATGCCATATTAGATCAGACCGAAGATGGCGTAATTCAAGGTTTTCTAGGTCTAGAATTTCAAGTCTGGTGGCATAAGGTATTCTACAATGAGTAGAGGAGTGGAGAACTCTTCTTGTGAAATATTTCTGGACTTTCTCAACTGTGCTAATATCAGATACGTAATGTTGGTTCCAGATTGATGAGCTGTATTCAAGTATTGGTCTAGCAAATGTTTTGTATGCTCTAGTTAGTAGTGTGATATTACCAGATAAAAAGCTATGTAGGATTAGGTTAACAACTCTTAATGCCTTTTTGGCTATGTAGTTACAGTGGGCTCTAGCTCTAAGATCATTAGAGATGAGTATTCCAAGGTCCTTTGCACAGCTTGAATCATCAATAAGATCCTGACTATTCAGTTTGTATTTTATTTTCTGATTTTTTTTGCCAATATGTAAGACAGAGCATTTATTTGTTGAGATTTGAAGCTGTTTGACCATTTGTTTGACCATTCTGATACATAGTCAAGATCTTTTTGAAGGGTAGCAGTATTGTCCATGGTATTGAACAGAAATGTTGAGGTACAAAAGAATAAGGAATCTTAATAGGCAATATTTGGCCACTAGAGGAGAAAAAGACTAGCAAGATTTACAGTTGGAATACCCCGTACATCTACTGAAGAAGGATGAAGAAGGATCCAAGAGGGCAGCAGTGAAGAAGAGATGAACCAGATTAGATGGATAGAAGGGATGCAATCTAAAAGGAAGTTGAGAACAGGCAGTGTTATATACTCTGTTAGTCTGAAGCATTTTGTACCATGCTCCATGAGTACAGGGAACCTAATTCTACTGATATTAATTGCAATATTTTTTAAAATTATTTTTATATTTATGTGATACCATTCAAATAGCTACAGGGGAGCAATTTATTCCAAGAAGCACAGCTATTCTTGGTTCTTTACTGTGGTGGCACACTGGTTGAATGCATTATTGCAAGCTAACTCTGCCCACAGCCAGAAATTCGATCCTGATGGGGCTCATGGTTGATTCAGTTTTCCATCCTTCTGAGGTTGATAAAATGCAGAGCCAAATTGTTGGGAGCAATATGTTAACATTTGTAAACAATTCAGATAGTGCTGTAAAGCATTGTGGGATGATATATAAGTCTAAAGGCCCTGTCACACTGCCCAACGGATGCAAAACGTTTGTAAAAAGGACACAGCGGATGAGAAAAATGTTCCATCCGTTGTTATCTGCTCTCAAAAGGGGCAAAAATTTGCATAAACAGAACGGATAACACGGAAAGGAATGGACGGGGAGAGGACGCAGAGTGGATGGAAAGTGGATGCGGAACGGAAGCATCCTTTTGCATCCTCTAGGCATCCTCTAGACATCCTTAATATCCGAGATAGGTCCCCTCTGCGAATGTTTTTTTCCGTTTTAAATGCTTTCTTTGCGTCCTGCATCCGCTTTCATCCTTTCTCCATCCATGCTACTAACGCTGTGCATCCGTTCCGCGTCCGTTCCACGTCCATTCCACATTCCGGATAACATTGTTCACCCTAACTGGTTTAGGTGAAATAATAACTATGAATCATAGTTAGTGTATGTTAGAGTGTATACAGCTTTAACTGTGAAATAGCAATTAAAGGAGTGGTTAAGAAAACAATATAAAAGTAGCAAGACTATGGCTTGCTCTCACTCTCTCTCTGGCTTTGATGATCCCTGATTACTGCTTGGAATCAAGACTGCATTGCTCAAACGGGAGAGACAACAAAGGACTGATTTTGTAAGTGAACTGACATAGGATATTCTACATGGACTTTGCTAAATGAATACCCCTGAATGGACTGACTACATGGTAAATGAATATTGGACTGTTATTTGACTATGCCATAAACTTATACTGGAATAAAATATATTCTTGATAGCACAAGCGTATCTGTTATTTTTACTGTATGTTAATAAACATACAAGCTTAGCTCACTCATTTATCTGTGTGCCTATCTGACTAACGCTGCACATTCTGTTTAGCTTGTCTACCTAACCCTGGTTGGGGAACCCAGGCTTAACACGTTTCGCATCCATTCCGCTTCCTCCCTGCATCCGTTTACCACTGGAGCGGATTCGAGTTGTGCGGATGCACAGTGGATACCTAGCGGATATAGCGGATGCGTAACGGATGACAATGGATGCAGAACGGATGTCCCCGTATGCTTAGCAGATGCAGAACGGATGCATTTGATACATTTTCCGCTCAAAAGTTTTGAGCAGCTCAAAACCTTTTGAGCGGATGAAATGTCAATAGACGGATGCTGGACGGATAGAGAGGAAGCAAAATGGAGGCAGTGAGTACAGAACGGAAGCATCGCGTTAACCAACGGATGATAAGTGTTTTTCTCTGTTTTACATCCTCTTTCCATCCATTACTGCAGTGTGACAGGGGCTTTAGATGCTATTACAACTAGAGAATTAATATATTGTACTCCAAGAAGATATGGAAGACCTAATAACAGATTTTATATGAAATACATTTAAAGGGAGCTAAGATGCTTGTTAGCTTTATGGAAACTAGGTTAGTTTTTGGAATGCCAGCTTTTAAAACTCAATAGAGCTTCTTTAAAACAGTTGCTACAAATATGGCAGGACTCAGCTTTTCAAGCCAACAATATTACTGATCTCCAAGAGCTTATACAATTTCCTGGGTAGAAGCCAAATTACAGGGCCAGAAGTCAGTGTGTTTTGTTTGTTCTAATTAACTTGATGTTGAGCCAGAGAACAAAGAATGTGAGTCAACTAAGACATGCTTGAGGACAAGAATATTGAGAAATCGGGAGCTAGGAATTTAGAATGATGGAATTATGGGACAAAGCAAGTTGTTTTAGAAACTCGTTATGGTAATATTGTAGTGGAATAATTGCAATTCCATTAGATTACATTAGCAGTGAAAAGGTGGTTGTAGTTGATGTTTTATTTTTGTGTGAAAGTCACCAAAATTGATAATTCTGCTCCAATGGAGAAAAAAAAACTCATCTACTAGGTAAATTGATAATGCCTCTGGGTCTCACATATTCTCCTCATAAAGATATATTTACAGCAGGGATTAGGAATTAAAGTTCACTTAACAGTTGATCTTTCCCCCTTGGTAACATCCTTGGATGCTACAAAATGGCAGTTCATTTTTTTGAGCTCTATTATTAACAATAAACTGTTAACGTTATAAAAGTATTAGCATCTATAATAGTTAATAAAAAAGCAGCAAAGGGCACATTTTAATGGACTGCACTGAATGCAAAAGTATACAAATGCTAATAGAAGGCAGCACTTAAGCAAAACTAAGATGAAATGTCACAAAGTATACCATGAAAGAGTCAAGTCAGATTTATGTCCATTCAAATATTGCATTCAGGACCAAGGAGAAAAATAAAAGCTCTATAACAGGAGTCAGTTTTCAAGTCCCAAATTAATAGAAATGTAAAAGTTTTTATATTCTCAATGAGTTGGTCTATTTAGCAATATAAGCAATGTGTTGTGGCCCATCAGCTGCAAGAGGAGGAGATGGCAGACTCGGACGATGAGAAGTTTGGGGAGGAATTTGGGCCAGGTCTGGAGTCTGGGGAAGGCTCTGATGGATGCTGTGCATCAGACATAGAGATAGAACCAGGGCCATTCGACATTTCCCAGCCACCAGAGAGGCAGCTGTCTTTGGAGGTTGATATGGGTGAGGAGGAAGAACAGCTGGGGCCTTTTCCAGATGCACATATGTGCAAAGCTGTTAGGAGATGGGAACAATGAAGGAGAAGGAATTGAATTGGGAAGCAAAACACACATGGATGCTAAATGGTCCCTCCCTGGCTGAGGAATAAATAGAAGGAAAGTGGAGTGGTTGTCATAGGAGACAACAGTTCATATTTTGGAAGATTTGCTCGTTGCATTTTGTGCCACATAGACTGCTTCCCAGAACTTAATTTGCAACTTTTCAGCTGGGAGCTCATCTCGTTGGAATTATCAACAAGGTGAGGAGGAACAAGGAACTGACAAGGTCTGTTACTACACTTCATTCTTTGAAGGACTATTGCCTGAACTTTTCAGTGGGTGAATGCCATTAATTCACAAGAGATAAAGCCCCTGTCACACTGCACCAACGGATGCAAAGAGGATGTAAAATGGACAAAAAAGCTTGCCATCCGTTGATTAACGCGATGTATCCGTTCTGTACTCACTGCCTCCATTTTGCTTCCTCTCTATCCGTCCAGCATCCGTTTATGGACGTTTCATCCGCTCAGAAAGTTTTGAGCTGCTCAGAACTTTTGCGCAGAAAATGTATCCAATTCGTCCGTTTTGCATCCGCTACGCATCCGCTAGGCATCCGTTCTGCATCTGTTACGCATCCGCTATATCCGCTAGGCATCCGTTCCGCATCCGCGCAACTCGCATCCACTCAGACGCAGGGAGGAAGCGGAACGGACACGGAACGGATGCCTAGCGGATGCAGCACGGAAACAAAGCATTTAAAACAGAAAAAACCCTCGCAGAGGGGACCTATCTTGGATATTAAGGATGTCTAGAGGATGCCTAGAGGATGCAAAGGGACACCTATACTGCCTATAAAAAGGGGGAGCAACTCACCTGCATCTCGCTTTCAGACCAGCAGACCAGCTGTGCAGACCTCTGCAGCCTTCATCTGACTCTGACTCTTCCACAGCATCCAGTCATGTCCACCGTGGATCGTAACAAAGTTCTTTTGGCAGCTGCCATCCTTCTGCAACAGTGCAAAGCCATCTACAGGCTCTGTGAACTCTACTACAGGAAGAAAAAGAGGCGGCCAAGAAGCATCTGGGTATGAAGATGGTTCACCAGAAGAGCAGAGTATGGACTGTACAACAAGCTGATGGTGGAGCTCAGGAACGAAGACACTCGGGCATTCCAGAACTTCATGAGGATGCCTCCAGCCATGTTTGATGAAGTTGTGCAGAGGCTGACACCCAGGTTGACCAAGGCAAACACCAATTTCTGGCCCAGCCTGGAATCTGGGCTCAAGGTGGCACTCACTCTGCGCCACCTGGCCTCAGGGACCACCTACAGGAGCATGCAGTATGGCTGGAGGGTGCCACACAACACCATCAGCATTGTGGTCAGAGAAGTGGTGCAGGCCATCATCGAAGAATACAAGGAGGAGCTCCTCCAGTGCCCCTCCACTGAAGAAGGATGGAAGAAAGATGCAGAGCAGTGGTATCAGAGGTGGAACTTCCCCCACACCGTTGGAGACATAGATGGCAAGCACGTGGCCTGCAAAGCGCCAGCCAACTCAGGGTCCTCTTATCACAACTACAAGGGCTTCTTCAGCATCATCCTCTTCGCCATGGTCAATGCTGACTACAAGTTCATGTACATCGTTGCTTCAGGCAATGGCTCATCTTCAGATGCCCAGGTATACAATGCAAGTGACCTCAAGGAGGATTTGGAACGCAACCTCATCGTGGGCTTTCCAGATCCAGAACCCCTGCCCAACGACATGCAGGATGTGCCCTACTTCAGCGTGGGGGATGACGCCTTCTCCCTCACAACCTACCTCATGAAGCTCTACACCTCCAAATACCTCACCCGTGAAGAGAGGATCTTCAGCTACAGGCTGTCCAGGGTAAGGCGGGTGGTGGAAAACGTCTTTGGCATCCTGGCCAACAGGTTCCAGGTACTTCTCATCACCATGCAGCATCGCCCAGAGACCATGAGGAGGATCATGGAAGCTTGCTGCATCCTGCACAATCTAATGCGCACCCGCTACCCAGTCTTGCAGAACAGGCTCGTGGACCTCCAACAAGGCAATGGGGACATGAAGCCTGGGGAATGGAGGCAAGGGCAAAACCTGATAGACACTGAGGATGTGCAAGGCCCCAACAGAGCTTCACGTGAAGGGAAGAAGCAGCGCAACCTCCTGAGACACTGGTGCAACTCCCCAGCTGGAGCAGTGGAGTGGCAAGACAGGATGATAGATGATTAATGGATGCTTACTTCAGCCTGTCTCATCACACGGATGAGATTGGGCCATGTATGTTGGGTGGGCCTACAATGAACAGGGCATTTAATAAAGAGTTGTGTTTATGTTGACATGTGTGGATGATTGATTATATTGTTCTTGATAATAAATGGCCATAGGTGTGGCACCTGGGAGGGTGGACCATCCAGTCCCACTATGCTTGCACTCGAGGTTTATCTATCCCACAGCTATTACCCATCCCAAAGGTATCCCTGCCCATCCCACTGCTATCTCAACCCATCCCACAAGCATGCAAAGGTTTAAATCATTTCTAAAAGTTTCCAGCAAGACTTTATTAAAAAAAAAGAAATGAAGCAAGTGTGTGAATCAAAAATAGACTTTATTAACAACAATCTATGAAACAAAGATGAGTCTCTGGCACTCCTCTTGGTCGCTCAGTCTCAGGGGTGAAGGGTCCAGGTGCTGTGGAGGTGGCTGGTGCTGGAGTGCTTGTCATCAGCTCCTCCAGAAGCAGAAGCAGCAGAAGCCCCAGCCCCAGCCCCAGAAGAGCGAGCCCATGCTGCAGAAGCCCCAGCAGAACCAGAGTGAGGGCCAGGGGGCAGGATGGTAGTCCTGTCCCTCTTGCCAGGGCTGGCAGCAGATGGCTGAGGCTTGCTGTGCTTCGGCATGGTTGTGTGGTTGCTGTCTGGCAGGGAGGCTGGCAGGCACCAAGTCTGGCAGGAAGGCTGGCAGGGAGGCAGGCACCAAGTCTGGCAGGAAGGCTGGCAGGGAGTCAGGCACCAAGGCTGGCAGGCAGCAGGCATCAAGGCTGGCTGGCAGGCTGGCAGGCAGGCAGGCACCAAGGATGGCAGGCTGGCACCAAGGCTAGCAGGAAGGCTGGCAGGGAGGCAGGCACCAAGGCTGGCAGGAAGGCTGGCAGGCAGGCAGCCACTAAGGCTGGCAGGCAGACATGAACCAAGGCTTGCAGGAAGGCAGGCAGCAAGGGTGGCAGGCAGACTGGCTGGCAGCAAGGCTGGCAGGCAGGCAGCCAGCAAAACTGGCAGGGAGGCTGGCAGGCAGGCAGGCACCAAGGCTGGCAGGCAGGCAGGCACCAAGGCTGGCTGGCAGGCTGGCTGGCAGGCTGGCAGGCAGGCTGGCAGGCAGGCAGGCACCAAGGCTGGCAGGCAGGCTGGCACCAAGGCTGGCAGGAAGGCTGTCAGGGAGGCAGGCACCAAGGCTGGCAGGAAGGCTGGCAGGCAGGCAGGCACTAAGGCTGGCAGGCAGACATGAACCAAGGCTTGCAGGAAGGCAGGCAACAAGGGTGGCAGGCAGACTGGCTGGCAGCAAGGCTGGCAGGGAGGCAGACAGCAAGGCTGCCAGGGAGGCTGGCAGCAAGGCTTGCAGCAAGGCTTGCAGGCAGGCATGCAGGCAGGGCAGGGAAGGCTGTTAATGTGTCCGTCAGCAGGTCTTTCCTCTGAATGGTGACCTGCTTCCTAGCTGCTTCCCTTATATCCGTGGGGCTTACACAATGCATCCTCCCCACATGCGCAATTAACGCTATGCATCCGTTAGGCTTTTCTGTGCATCTGCTCGGCTTCCACTTTGCATCCGCTGTATCCATTCCGCGTCCGCTTTGCTGAGGTCCCCCGGAAGCCTTGCGGATGTGCCATCCGCTCCCATCTGCTTCCACCTGCTAGGCTTCCATTCTGCACCCGTTTTCCATCCGCTCTGCGTCCTCCCCGCGTCCGTTCCTTTCCATGTTATCCGCTCCGGTTATGCAAATTTTCGCCCCTTCTGAGAGCGGATAACAACGGATGGAACATTTTTCTCGTCAGTTGTGTCCTTTTTACTAACGTTTTGCATCTGTTGGGTAGTGTGACAGGACCTTAAATAAAGAGTAGTGTGGAAGTAGTGCTTGTAGTGTGGAATGTCCCCAATTAATTGACATTTGTTCATACAGCAGTCCAGTTAAAGACTGCCCTGAAATTATTAGGAAATCTTGACAGTAGAGTGGAGAATTTAATTGGGGTTTTACTAGCCCTACTCCAAGAATTTAAGGCTAGGTCACATCGGCCAACGGATGCAAAACGTATGTAAAAATGACACAGTGGATGAGCAAATTTTCCATCCGTTGTTATCCGCTCTCAAAAGTGCCCCAAATTTGCATAAACAGAGCGGACAACGACGGAAAGGAATGGACGGGGGGAGAACGAAGTGAGGATGTTAAGCGGATGCTCAACGGAAGCCTAGCGGATGGAAGCAGAAGACACCTGCAGGGCTTCCGTGGGAGAACAGCAAAGCAGACACGCAGCGGAAGGAGCGGATGCAGAGCGGATGCCTAGCGGATGATGCGGATGCATCATGGATGCCTAGCGGATGCCTAGCGAATGCCTAGCGGATGCAAAGTGTTCACTGTGCATGCGGGGAGGATGCATTGCGTCAGCCCCGCAGATATAAATGGATGCAGCTCGCAAGCAGGTCACCATTCAGAGGAAAAACCTGCTGCCAGACACATCTTCAGCCAACAACCATGGGGAAGAAGAGGAAGCCTGTGCCTACTCCTGCCAGCCCTGGCAAGAAGGACAGGACCACCATCCTACCCCCTGGCGCTGACTCTGTTTCTGCTGGGGCTCCTCCTGCAGGGGCTGACTTTGCTGGTGCTGCTCCTGGTGCTGGTGCTTCTGCTGGTGCTTCTGCTGGTGCTGCTGGTGCTGCTGGTGCTGACTCTGCTGCTGCTGCTGGTAGTGGTGGTGTGGTGGACCAGCCCCTAGAACCTCAAAGCCCTACTGATGAGGGCCCAGAAGGCCCTGCCAGAGGGAGGAAGAGGAATTCGCGAGAAAAGTGTAAGAGGAGACAGTACTCCATTGCAGAGGAACATGAGGAGGAGGTGCTCGAATGGCTGAG
>BLBF01000040.1:21424899-21437960 GCA_015471245.1 Laticauda colubrina
TTTCACAAATTAGAGAAATTAAAATTTGATATAATTTGCTTACAAGAAGTTCATATTAAAAAGCAACATGAGCATTTGTTAGTACAGCCAAAATTAGGGAAAATATTTACTTCTTTGATTCAATGTAAGAAAAGAGGAGTGGTTCTCTACATTAAAGAAGATATTCTAGCAAAACTGATCTACACGGATGAAGATGGAAGAGTATTAATGGTGGAAATAATGGATAATAATAAAAAAATACTCTTGATTGCAATTTATGCTCCGAATGATAAACAAGAAGAGTTTTATAAAAAACTACATATGGAAATAATTAGACTGGACTATGTTAACATAATCATGATGGGAGACTTTAATGGAATTGTGGACAATAAATTGGACTATATAAAAACAACAACAAAACAAAATAGAAAGATTCTCCCTAAATCTTTTTTTAAAATGACAGATGAATTAACTTTAAAAGACATTTGGAGGGAAAGAAATGTTAAAACTAAACAATATACTTTTTACTCTAATAGACATTTATCATGGTCCAGATTAGATATGATTTGGATCTCAACAGAATTAATATCTACTATTCAAGAAACAAATATTGAAATAAGTACTTTGGGCAGATCATAGTCCAATGACAATTAAATGGAAGGGACAAAAAAAAAGATCGAGATGGACATTAAACAATATTATTTTAAAGGAGAAAGACTTTATACAATGGATGGAGAAGGAATTGGTTTTTTTTTTTTAAAGAAAATAAAAAAGAAGGTACTTCAATACAGAACGTTTGGGATACAATGAAGGCATATGTAAGAGGTTTGATAATAGACTATACAAGAAAAAAGAATATTAGGAAAAGATAAACCTCCAAGGCCTTGGAAGATGAATATATAAGACTTGAAAAAGAATTACAGAAAATACCACAGAAAAAAGATATTAAATTGAAACTGGATGTAATTAAGCATAAAATGGAATTAATAGAGAAAGAAGAATTGGCACAGAAAATTAGAAATTCTAAACAAAATTATTTTGAAGATGCAAATAAACCAGGTAGATGGCTAGCATACAAACTGAGAAAGGAGAAGGAATCAAGAAAAATATTGAAACTAATAGATGATCAAGGTCAAGTTTGTTGTGGTAATAAGGAGAAAAAGGAAATTATTCGAGATTATTATGGACAACTATATAAACAAGAGAATATTGATGAGGAAAAAATTAAACAGTATTTACAGAATGTTAACTTACCGAAGATACCTAAAGAGACTGAAGAAATGTTAGAAAGCAATATTACAATGATGGAATTAAATGAAGCATTTAAAAGACAAAATAATGGGAAAGCACCAGGTCCAGATGGGCTTCCGGTAGAATTCTACAAAAAATTTCAAGAATCATTGAACACCCCATTGTTAGAAATTATGAATGAAGTTATGTTAAAGAAGATGACACCTAAAACATGGTCAGAGGCTTATATTACACTTATTTTAAAGGAAGAGGCTGACCCGTTGCAAATTAAGAACTATAGACCTATTTCCTTATTGAATGCAGATTATAAAATCTTTGCTTCAATCTTAGCAGAAAGACTGAAAAAATATTTAAATAATTTTATTCATCCAGATCAAAATGGATTTCTGCCAAAGAGACAAATTAGAGACAATATGAGAGTAATTTTGGATACCTTGGAATATTATGAGGCTCATCCTAAAAAACAAATGGCTTTGATATTCCTAGATGCTCAAAAGGCATTTGACAACGTGAACTGGAGATTTATGTTATTACTATTGGAACAGATGGGCTTTGCCAGAAAATTTATTCAAGCAATAGAAGCCATATATAATAAACAGACAGCAAAGGTAATGATGGAGGGAGAATTTACAGATCTTATTAATATAAGAAGAGGCACAAGACAAGGATGTCCCCTATCTCCTTTGTTATTCGTATTAACTTTGGAAGTGTTGAATAGAAATATTAGAGATGACAAAAATATAAAAGGAATGAAAATTAAAAAGGAAGAATTTAAACTACAAGCCTTTGCTGACGATTTAGCTTTTATTCTGGAAGACCCGTTAGAAACCGCTCCAAAGTTATTGGAAAAGATAGAGACATATGGTGAGATGGCTGGCTTGAAAATAAATAAAGATAAAACAAAGATTTTGACAAAAAACATGTTATTGAGACAAAGAGAAGAACTGACAGATCTTTTGAAAATTCAAATTACAAACAAGGTTAAGTATCTGGGGATATATTTGACAGCAAGATGTAGCACATTAAAAGAGAATAATTATATTAAACTTAAACAACAGATAATTACAGATTTGAAGAAATGGGAAAATTTACAATTGTCATTAATAGGGAGAATTTCAACAATTAAGATGAATATTTTACCTAGAATTTTATTTCTCTTTCAAACAATACCAATTAGACTTGGAAAAGACTATTTTGAAGATTTAAATAAAACTATGTTGAAGTTTATATGGCAAGGTAAAAAAGCGAGAATAAAGTTAAAACTTTTGCAAGATGCTAGAAATAGAGGAGGTTTTGGCCTGCCTAATTGGGAATTGTATTATCAAGCTGCAAGTTTGATGTGGGTCAAAGAATGGATAACATTAAGAAAACATAGATTGTTGACATTAGAAGGACATGATTTACTGTTGGGCTGGCATGCTTTTTTATGGTACAAGGGAACTAAAACACAGGGGTATTTCAGAAGACATTATATACGGGAGTCTTTGTGGTTAAATTGGGAGAAGATAAAAAAACAATGTTACTTGAAAATTCCAGTTTGGTTATCGACTATTGAAGCATTTTCCTATCCTATGATCTATAAAAAGGAACAAACAGTTAGATATGGGGAATTGTTGGATGAAAAGGGTGGACTTAAAACGATCCAAAACTTAGAGGAACAAGGTATAAGGATGAATTGGTTTTCATATGCGCAAATACACTCAAGATATCTTGAAGATTTTAAAACGGAAGGATTCTATGATAAACAGACTGATTTAGATAAGATATTGATGGGTACTGATGAGAAAGTGATTAAAAAGTTATATGGTTATTTATTGGGAATTAAGCTAGAGGAAGAACAAGTTAAAGAAACTATGATTGCTTGGGGGAAGAATTTTGGATATGGGATTGATTTAGAGCAATGGCAAAAATTGTGGTCTCAAAATTATAAAATGACAATGTCAATAGCATATAAAGAAAACTTGTATAAGATGTTTTACAGGTGGCACCTTCCCCCGACAAGAATAGCAAGAATGTTCAAGAACAAATCTGAAAAATGTTGGAAATGTCATCAGATACCTGGCTCATACTATCATATGTGGTGGACTTGTGAGAATGCCAGAAAATATTGGACTAAAATTCACATGTGGTTGGAAAAAATGACAAAGAAACACATAGACTTGAAACCAGAGATCTTTTTATTGGGAATTTTACCTGATATATATAATAAAGACTTGAAATATTTGATTGTAAATGTATTAACAGCGGCTAGGATTGTATTTGCTAAAAACTGGAAAAATGAGAAAATACCATTGCAGGAAGAAATTATTGAGAAAATATTGGAATGTGCTGAGATGAGTAGATTGACATTTGAAATTAGAGAACAAGAAGATAAACAATTTTATGCAATTTGGGGTTATTTTTATCAATGGTTAGATGATAAAATATAATAATAGAGCATTAATATTATATATATGAAGGGTTTTTAGGATTGATTTGTTATGATTATATGATAAGTTATAGAATAAACTGTTTGAAGTATTGTTATCTCACAAAGCATGAATGATTAAAAGCATAGTCAGAAAAAGATTTTTTTTTTTTTTAGTAATATTAGAATATGGATTGACAATATGAGTGGTTATGCAATATAATTGTAATTGACACTATAAAATGAATGCACAAAACTGATGAACCAACCGATACACCGGAAGTACATATGAGAGTAGATGTTTTTAATGTTTTGTACGTTTGTCTGTTTGTAGAAAATTAATAAAAAAAATTTTTTTTTAAAAAAAGAAGAAGTCTGGCCAGGCCGTGGTCAAGCTCACCAAGCGGGAGACCTACTTGATGCCCAAGTACAGCTTCTTGGAGGGTGAGGTCCGCCACCAAGGAGCAGCCCCTCTGTCTACCCTCACTCTCAGGCAGCCCAAAGAGAGCCAGTTCTCTTCTGGGCAAAAGTCAGCTCCTGTGTCCAGGCAGGTATCTTTGGAGCACCCCATGATGGAGACCCCCCTGACAGCTGCACTCCCCGTGGTGGAGCACATGGAGGACCCCCTGACGCAGTTGGAGCAAGAAGAAGCCGCTGCCACCATAGACCAACCCACCCCCACCCCCAGCTCCACCTCCACAGAAAGCAGGCAGAGAGCCAGACCGGAGGGAAAAAGACACACTGTCCTCTTGGAGATCAGGGACACAATCAAGAGCAGTATAGATCTCCTCTCTCAGCTGGTACAGTCCGACATACCATCCTCTAACAGAAAGCCCTTCCTCACCAACGTCAACCAGACCCTCATGGACATGTATGAATCCCAGTACCAGGTAATCAAGGAGAGGATCACAGGTCTTCTGCACCACCCTCCAGGCCCAGCTGAACCTGCTCTGACACAGTCCAGGTCTGCTCCTCCACCCCAGATGATGTCACAGCCCTTCCAAGGCTTTCCACAGTCCCTCACCTACCAAGGCTACGGCTACCAGGAGTTCCTGCAGCACAGGCAGCCCTTCACAGTCCAGGCACAGGTACATCGCAGACCACAGGTGCTACCGATGCCACCGATGCCACAGGTCCCACCGATGCCCCAGATGCCACCGACACCTCGCTCACCTGCAGACCAGACAGCCCCATTACACTCCTCCTTCATCCACCCCACAACCAAGCCCGGCCTCAGAACATCTGTCATCGGTCTTGGGACTGACACTCCATGTCATGGAGGAAGGGCCTCTCAACATCACGGGACTGAGCCAGCTGTCTGAGAGCTTCCTCCACACACCATCCCCTGTTGTCCACTCGGGGCCAGGCACCCCAATGGCACCTCAGACCAGCACTCCAGCCACAGCCAC
Source organism: Laticauda colubrina (assembly GCA_015471245.1). Classification (NCBI taxonomy): domain Eukaryota; kingdom Metazoa; phylum Chordata; class Lepidosauria; order Squamata; family Elapidae; genus Laticauda; species Laticauda colubrina. Next base: position 21,429,946 of record BLBF01000040.1, read on the forward strand.
CTCCACAGCACCTGGACCCTTCACCCCTGAGACCATGGGCACGTCTCAGAGAGACTGAGAAGAGTGCCAGAGAATGGGTTGCTACCTGTTGACTTTATCTTTGCTTGGGACACTTTACTTGGGTCATTTTCTTTTACAGTTTGTTATTAATAAAGATTATCTTTGCTTCACACACTTGGTTCAGTTCTTTTAGTAAATAAAGTCTTGGTGGAAACTTTTAGAAATGATTTAAGCCTTTGTATGCTTGTGGGATGGGTAAGGATAGCAGTAGGATGGGCAGGGATACCTGTGGCATGGGTAACAGCTGTGGGATGGGTAAATACAACTCTTTATTAAATGCCCTGTTCATTGTAGGGCCACTCATCATAAATGGCACAATCTCATCAGTGTGATAAGACAGGCTGAAAGAAGCATCCATTAAGCATCTACCATCCTGTCTTGCCACTCCACTGCTCCAGCTGGGGAGTTGCACCAGTGTTTCAGGAGGTTGCACTGCTTCTTCCCTTCACATGAAGCTCTGTTGGGGCCTGGAATATCCTCAGTGTCTATCAGGTTTACTCCTTGCCTCCATTCCCCAGGCTCCATGTCCCCATTGCCTTGTTGGTGGTCCATGAGCCTGTTCTGGAAGACTGGGTAGCGGGTGCGTATGAGATTGTGCAGGATGCAGCAAGCTTCCACGATGTTCCTCACAGTCTCTGGGCGATGCTGGATGGTGGTGAGAAGTACCTGGAACCTGTTGGCCAGGATGCCAAAGGCATTCTCCACCAGCCGTCTTGCCCTGGACATCTTGTAGTTGAAGATCCTCTCTTCACGGGTGAGGTATGTTGAAGTGTAGAGCTTCATGAGGTAGGTTATGAGGGAGAAGGTGCCATCCCCCACGATGAAGTTGGGCACATCCTGTGTGTCATTGGGCAGAGGGTCTGGATCTGGGAAGCCCATGATGAGGTTGCATTCCAGCCCCTCCTTGAGGTCACTGGCATTGTATACCTGGGCATCTGAAGCTGACCCGTTGCCTGAAGCATCGATGTAGATGAACTTTTAGTCAGCATCAACCATGGCAAAGAGGATGATGCTGAAGAAGCCCTTGTAGTTGAAATATTTGGACCCTGAGTTGGCTGGAGCTTTGCAGGCCACGTGCTTCCCATCTATGGCTCCAACGGTGTGGGGGAAGTTCCCCTTCTGATACCACTGCTCTGCAACTTTCTTCCAGCCTTCTTCAGTGGAGGGGCACTGGAGGAGCTCCTCCAGGTATTCTTCGATGATGGCCTGCACCACTTCTCTGACCACAATCCTGATAGTGTTGTGTGGCACCCTCCAGGCATACTGCATGCTCCTGTATGTGGTCCTGGAGGCCAGGTGGTGCAGAGTCAGTGCCAACTTCAGCCCAGGGTCCAGGCTGAGCCGGAAGTTGGTGTTTGCCTTGGTCAACCTGGGTCTCAGCCTCTCCAAAACTTCGTCAAGCATGGCTGGTGGCATCCTCATGAAGTGCTGGAATGCACGAGGGTCTTCGTTCCTCAGCTCCACCATCAGCTTGTTGTACAGTCCGTACTCTGCTCTTCTCCCGATCCATCTTCGGACCTACACACTTCTTGGACGCCTCCTTTTCCTTGCGTGGAACATGTGAAAGAGCCTGTAGAGGGCTTCGCACTGTTGTAGAAGGATGGCAGCTACCAAAAAGAGCGTGCGACAATCCATGGTGGAGATGACTGGATGCTGTGGAAGAGCAAGAGCAAGAGCAAGCCTGCAGAGGTCTGCACACCAGGGCTGCTGGACTGAAAGTGAGATCCAGGTGATTTCCTCCCCCTTTTTATTGGAAATGTTGGTTTTCCATTTGGTGTCCTTCTGCATCCTCCAGACATCCTCCAGACATCCTCCAGACTTCCTAAATATCTGAGATATATCCCCTATATGAACGTTTTTTCCATTTTAATGTTTTATATGCGAGCTGCATCCGCTTACATCCTTTCTATGTCTGTGCAACTAATGCTGTGTGTCTGTTCCACTTCCGTTTCACTTCGTCCCTGTGTCTCTTTTCCGCTGGAGCGGATGTGAATTGCGCGGATGCGCAGTGGATGCCTAGCGGATATAGCGGACGCGTAACAAATGACAACGGATGTATAACGGATGTTCCCTGTATGCGTAGCGGATGTAGAATGGACGCGTTGGATACTTCATCCCCTCAAAAAGTTTTGTGCAGCTGAAAACTTTTTGAGCGGATGAAATGTCAGTAGACAGATGCTGGATGGATAGAGAGGAAAACAGATGCAGTGAGTACAGAATGGATGCATCGCGTTAACCAATGGATGGCAAGCTTTTTTCTCCATTTTACATCCTCTTTCCATCCGTTGGTGCAGTGTGACATGGGCTTTAACTCATATAGTTATTTTCGATTAATGGAAAGTATCTTGAGCATGCTGAATACCTCGAGCAAAAATTTTTTTTAGGCAACCATTGTTTTTTTTTCCTGAACAATATCATTTTGTTAAGTGAATTACAAATTAAGAAACTAATAACAGATATTGTTTCTCTCTATTTGCATATGCAACTATTGTAAGATTGTGTTCATCAGTGTTTTTGCTTTTGCATTTAATGGACAGTCTTTTCCTCTGCATTATAGAAAATGATGGGTTACTTTGAAGTCACACCAAAAAAAGCTTGAAATAGAAATTCTGAACAAATGTGACCTTATATCCATCTTTGCACAAGAGAACTGAGATTTACTGTACCTGTTTTGGCTAGAAAGCTTCTCCTTCATATTCAGCTTCTTTACTTTCGCATCAAGCAATCTGACATGCAACCAGGCCCTGAGGGGTGATCTCTAGTTGTCAGATTCCTTCTCCCACTTCCATGTTACTTGAGGAAAAATAAGTGTCATTCCCTGATGAAATCTTGGCAAGCTATCTGCAACCACCTGGTAGACTATCAGTAGTTTATGAGACACCTGCTTAAAACCTTTTCTCTAGTCATGTAGTATGCTTATTCAAAATGTGAAGTCAGGACAGATAATCATAAAGTATTTTCTTGTAACGGAAACTGCAGAATTCTTAAAATTCCAGTATTGCAATTAAATTATATTGCAATTAAAACTTTAATGATTCCAGATGTTGGCTGTCATATTTTAAAACTGTAGTCACATTATATTTCAAGGAGTTACATTAAAAATTATCTCATATTCATCAACAAAAGTGAAATATACTTTATTGCTCATATACCAGATATCTTTTAATGCATCAACTGTCCGGATATTAGACATGCAGGCAGTTCTTGACTTAAGGCTGTAACTGAGTTCAAAAATTCTTTTTCTAAGAAAGAAAGTTATTGAGTTCTGCCTCATTTTACAAACTTCCTTGCCACAATTTTAAAGTGAATCACTGTACTTGTTAAGTTAAGGCTAGGTCCCACTGGCTGACAGACGCAAAACGTATGCATAAAGGAAACAGCGGACGGGCAAAATTTCAGGGGTGGCTCCATCCGTTGTCATCTGTTCCAAAAAGTGGCAAAAATTTGCATAAACAGAATGGAAAAGAATGGAAAAGAATGGACGTGGGTAGAATGTAGCGGGGATGTTTAGTGGATCTTCATAGGAAGCCTAGTGGATGACAGCGGATGGAAGTGGATGATATCCGAAGGGGTTCTGGGGGAGAATTTTGAAGCGGACACATAGAGGAAGGGGCAGATGCATAGCGGATGAAGCGGATGCATCACGGAAGCCTATAGGAAACAAAGCGGATGCTGCGCGGATGTATATTGGATGCAAAGCGTTCACTGCGCATGCGGGGAGTATGAATTGTGTCAGCTCCGTGGATATAAAAGGACGCAGCATGCATGCAGTCAGCACACAGGGGAAAGACGTGCTGCCAGATACATCTAGCAGGAACACCATGGTTCATCAGTCAGGCAAGAAGAGGCTGCGGTGCCTACTCATTCCAACCTTGGCAAGAAGGACAGAACCAGCATCCCACCCCCTGGCACTGACTCTAAAGCTGCTGCTGCTGCTGCTGCTGCTGCTGCTGCTGCTGCTGCTGCTGCAGTGGACCACCCCCAAGGCCCTCAAAGCCCTGCTACTGAAGGCCCTGCTGCTCAAGCCCCTGAAGGCCCTGCTGCTCAAGCCTCTGAAGGCCCTGCTGCTCAAGCCCCTGAAGGCCCTGCTGCTGAAGCCCCTGAAGTCCCTGCTGAAGCCCCTGCCAGAGGGAGGAAGAGGCAAGGGAAGGAGAATGGAGAGAGGAAACAGTACACCATTTCCAAGAAGCATGAGGATGAGGTGCTAGAATGGCTGAGGGAGAATGAGTATCTCTGGAGAAGGGGCCACAGACTGTATCGTGACACCAAGAAGAAACAGGCAGCTTGGAGAGACAAGGCAGAGAGCCTGGGGTGCACTGCAGAAGTACTCCTTGGATGGTGGAAGCACATGGACACCTTCGATGGCAAGCTATACCTCAAGAAATCTGGGCAGGCCGCTGTCAAGCTCACTGACTGGGAGATGTACGTCATGGCCAAGTGCAGTTTCCTGGAGGGTGAGATCCGCCACCGAGGAGCAGCCCCTTTGACACCCCTCTCCCTCAGACAGCCCACAGACAGCCAGTCCTCTTCCAGCTGGGAGAAAGTTTATAAAGGTTATCTTTGCTTAAGACACTTGGTTCATTTTTTACCTTAATAAAGTGTTGGTGAAAACTTTGAAACAATGGTTAAGCCTTTGCATGCTTTTGGGATAGATAAGGATAGTTGTGGGATCGATAAACCTCCAGTGCAAGCATAGTGGGACTGTATGGTCCACCATCCCAGCTGCCACACATATGGACCTTTTTTATCAATAACAATTTATTCATTCATCAACACATTTTAAAATAAACAAAGCTCTTTATTAATGCCCTATTCATTGTAGGACCACTCAACATACATGGCACAATCTCATCATTTTTAATGCGACAGGCTCAAGGAAGCATCCATTAATCATCTATCATCCTGTCTTGCCACTCCACTGCTCCAGCTGGCGAGTTGCACCAGTGTCTCAGGAGGTTGTGCTGCTTCTTCGCTTCACGTGAGGCTCTGTTGGGGCCTTGCACATCCTGAGTGTCGATCAGGTTTCGCCCTTGCCTCCATTCTCCAGGCTCCATGTCCCCATTGCCTTGTTGATGGTCCACAAGCCTGTTCTGCAAGACTGGGTAGCGGGTGTGCATGAGATTGTGCAGGATGCAGCAAGCTTCCACGATGCTCCTCACAGTCTGTGGCTCATGCTGTATGGTGGAGAGAAGTATCTGGAAGCTACCAAGATGCCAAAGGCATTCTCCACCACCCGCCTTGCCCTGGACAGCCTGTAGTTGAAGATTCTCTCTTCATGGGTGAGGTATCTTGAAGTGTCCGGCTTCATGAGGTAGGATCTAAGGGAGAACGCATCATCACTGTTAGGGATAACATTGTTCACCCTAACTGTTTTAGGTGAAATAATAACTATGAATCATAGTTAATGTATGCAGCTTTAACTGTAAAATAGCTATTGTGGGTGTGGTTATGAAAACCATATAAAAGTAGCAAGGCTACAGCTTGCTCTCTCTCTCTCTGGCTTTGATGATCCCTGATTACTGCTTGGAAGCAAGACTGCATTGCTCGAACAGGAGAGACAACAACAGACTGATTTATGTGAACTGACAATAGGATATTCTACATGGACTTTGCTAACTGAATATCCCTGAATGGACTGACTACATGGTAAATGAATATAGGACTGTTTTTGACTATGCTATAAACTTATACTGGAATAAAATATATTCTTGATAGCACAAGCATATCTGTTATTTTTACTGTATGTTAATAAACGTACAAGCTTAGCTCACTCATTTATCTGTGTGCCTATCTGACTAATGCTGCACATTCTGTTTAGCTTGTCTACCTAACCCTGGTTGGGGAACCCAGGCTTAACACTGGTTATGGGCCCAGAGGCTGCAAAGTCAGTTTAACTAGGTTAAACAGATTTATGTAAAAAGTGAGAGTTTGTGTTGTTATACATTACATTAAACAGACAGCTGTGTTTATTAATTATATTTTTATATCCATATAAGAAAACATGGCACAAGTCAATTTACAAAGTTTGTCCCTTATATCCAAGCTGGAGGGAACAAACTATGTATCATGGTCTACAAAATGTAGTCTACTTCTACGAAGTGAAGGTCTGTGGGACATAATTGAAAATCCACCAAACGTAGAAGAATGGGATCCAGAGGATGAGGAAGACAGACTAAAGATAGAAGAATTTAAGCATAAAAATCAACAAGCCATTTGCATAATTGGGTTAACCTTAACTGATCAACAGCTTGTTTATATCCACAGAGAGAAAACGGCTTTTGGCTGTTGGCAGAAGCTGAAGAGGATTTATGTCCGAGATAAGGTTGGTTCACACATAAATCTAACACGGAAGCTTTTCAGGACACATCTCCAAACAAATGGTGATATGCAGAGTCATTTAAAAACTATGCAAAGCATTTTTCAAGAATTAAATGAAAAGGAGCTTATATTCTCTGAACAACATCAAGTTTATATAATTCTATCTTCCCTTGATGAAAGTTATGATAACTACGTAACTTCACTTGAAATTTTGCCAAAGGAAAATTTAACTTTAACTGATATAACTGGCAGATTGATTGAAGAAGCCAGAAGAAGGCATGAAAGAGATGAATTAAGGAGGGAGCAACCTCAAAAAGAAGATAATAAACCTCCTACTGCATACGCAATTAAAAAGTGCTTTAATTGTGGAGGAAGAGGACATTTGGCAAGATTTTGTAAGAAGGCAAAGTGCCAGAACGCTGGCCAGAATACTAAAAAACATCAAAAGATAAATAAACATTTAGAGTTAGCCATGTATACGAACGGAGCTGTAAAAAATAATTTATGGGTGGTTGACAGTGGGGCATCCCATTGTATAACAAATGATAACAAAAAAGTTTATAAAAATGACCCAGAGTAAACAGCAGATATCGTTAGCCAATGGCTGGAAACTGAAAGCTAAAGGTGAAGGTATAGCATATTGTTCTTTTATAAAAGAGAATGTAAAAATGTTATATGTACCACAACTTAAGTTTAATTTAATTTCAGTTAGAATTTTGGTTAAACTAGGATATGTAGTTACATTTAAGGGAGATAACTGCTTAATTACAAAAGATGATAAGAAAATTACTGCATCTTTAAGAGATGGATTATATGTGTTAAATGATGATGGTTTAAAGGTGGCTAACACAATTTATGAAAACCAGAAACCTCATGATGAATGTATTCACTTGTTACATAGAAGGCTAGGGCATTTAAATTTTAAAATGCTTAAGAAAACTGTTGAATTGTCTAAGGGAATAAGTTTGAAACCTTGTGATAAGTATTTGCAATGTAATGCCTTTAATCAAAATAAGAGCAGGGTCATACCAGCTAATAGATTTGATGGATTTACTACTAAAGAGCCTTTAGAAGTAGTATTTGCTGATTTAATAGGTCCGAAAAAACCAAGTGTAGGAGGAGCTCGATATATACTTAGTATAATGGATCACTATTCTAGATATGGGTTTTGCTATTTAATGAAGAGCAAAACCGAAACATATCAAAATCTATTTAATTGGCTAAAATTTGCTGAGAGAAAAAACAAAAGGAAATTAGTGACTCTCATCACTGATAATGGCACAGAATTCACAAATAATAAATTTAAAAACAGAATAAGACAATTGGGGATTCAACATAAAATGTCTGCACCATATAGGCCACAACATAATGCCTTTATAGAAAGAAGAGGCCAAACATTACAATCAATGGCACAAACTATGATGTCTGATTCAGGATTACCTGACAATTTATGGGGAGAAGCAATAATGTGTGGTAATCATATATTAAATAATGTTGTTAATTCAACAACAGGTGAATTACCATTCACACTGTGGCATGGTACAAAACCTGATTTAAGTTACATGCACACATTTGGAGCACCAGCATGGGTGCATATCCCTAAACAACTTAGATACAAAGGACAGCATAGAGCTAAA
>BLBF01000040.1:21438060-21485728 GCA_015471245.1 Laticauda colubrina
ACAACTTAGATACAAAGGACAGCATAGAGCAAAAAGATTGATTTTTGTAGGTTACACCTCTAATCATCGATCCTATAGATTCTGGGAACCAGGTACATCTAGAGTTTACACCAGTGCTAGTGCAAAATTCCTAGAACATGTAGGATGGAATAGATTAGAGCAAGATTTAAATAATGAAATATTTATTGAACCCTACAAAAGTCAGAAAGATGAGATTAGCTGTAAGAAGAGTCCAATTAAAGAAGAAGTCCACGAAGAGCAAATAGGACCAGAACAAGAGGAAATAGTTGATCAGGAAGAGTTACATGATCAAGAACAATTAGTAGAGGAAAGTCCACCTGCAAGTCCTATAATACCTAGACGTACTACACGTGTAACTAGACCACCTGATAGGTATCAAGCAAGTATAGTTTGCCAAGTAACTAAAGTTCCAACTAGTGTAGAAGAACTTAGGATGTATCCTGCTAAGGATCAGGAGAATTGGCAAAAGGCAATGGAAAAAGAACTAAATTCATTAAAGGTAATGAAAGTGTATGAAGATGCCAAATTACCTCCAGGAGAAAAATCCATTGGGTGCAAATGGATATTTAAAGTAAAAACTGGAAATGATGGGACTGTTACCCATAAAGCTAGGTTAGTAGCTCAAGGATTTAATCAAACTGCATCTGATTACGATGAAGTTTTTGCGCCAAGCCTTAAAGCTACATCTTTAAGAACAGCATTAGTGTGGGCAGCTAAGAAAAACTATATCGTTAACCATTTGGATGTAGAAACTGCTTATCTACATGCACCATTGCAGCACACTATATATTTAAGAAAACCAATTGGCATAAAAGAAAATAATGTAAATAGCAATGATTGTTGGAAACTCAAAAAGAGTCTTTACGGGTTAAAACAATCTGGGTTTGAGTGGAACCAATATATTGTGAAATAGTTAAACAATATATGTTTTAAATCTGGTTTAGCAGATCCGTGTGTATTTAAAAGAGAAAATAATGGAACGGTGTCATTATTATTGTTATTCACTGATGATATTGCTTTAATAACTAAGACTAATAATGAAGCTAATGAAATTATATCATTATTAGCCAAAAAAAATAAAAATAAAGCATTTTGGTGAAATTAAAAGATATCTAGGATTGACAATAAATAAAACAAATCATGGTTTTAAAATATCTCAAGAAGATAAAATTTGCCAATTACTTAAAAATTATAAGATGGAACTTTGTAAACCGGCAAAGACTCCAATGAGTCAAGAAGTTTGCCAAATTAATGATCAAAGTCCCAAATTTGATAAGTCCATATATCAATCTTTGATTGGTAGCTTATCATATATAAGCAATTGGTCAAGGCCAGATATAGCTTATAGTGTAAATCAGCTGGCACGTTTTAATTCAGATCCAAAAGAATATCATTGGAAATCTTTAAAACGAATATTGAGATATCTGAAGGGAACAATAAACCATGCATTATATATAGAGCCAAAGGGTGATTTGAGTCTTAGTGCTTATGCAGATGCAAGTTTTGCAACTGATATAAACACTAGAAAATCAACATCTGGTATGGCTATATTATTTGGTAAGACACTGATAGGATGGAGGTCAATCAGACAACAGCATATTAACTTATCTACAATGGAAGCTGAATTTTCATGTCTGTCATTATTATGTACTGATTTGATTTTCTACAAACAGTTGTTGTTGGACATGGGAATAACTATAAAAGATCCCATTATGGTATATGAGGATAACCAATCAGCTATAAAGTTAGCTACTAGTATTGCTGTAAAAACTAGATCAAAACATACTGACCTAAGATATTTGAATGTAAGAGAAGCAGTGAAGAATGAACTGATAAGATTGGAATACTGTATGTCAGAGGAAAACATAGCAGACCAATTTACAAAAGCTCAAGGAGCAACTAAGTTTAAAGAAAGTTGCGAAAAATATAATTTAAAGTTGTAAATGTTTCATAGTTATTATTGTAACCTAAAATGGGGAGAATGTTAGGGATAACATTGTTCACCCTAACTGTTTTAGGTGAAATAATAACTATGAATCATAGTTAATGTATGCAGCTTTAACTGTAAAATAGCTATTGTGGGTGTGGTTATGAAAACCATATAAAAGTAGCAAGGCTACAGCTTGCTCTCTCTCTCTCTGGCTTTGATGATCCCTGATTACTGCTTGGAAGCAAGACTGCATTGCTCGAACGGGAGAGACAACAACGGACTGATTTATGTGAACTGACAATAGGATATTCTACATGGACTTTGCTAACTGAATAACCCTGAATGGACTGACTACATGGTAAATGAATATAGGACTGTTTTTGACTATGCTATAAACTTATACTGGAATAAAATATATTCTTGATAGCACAAGCGTATCTGTTATTTTTACTGTATGTTAATAAACGTACAAGCTTTGCTCACTCATTTATCTGTGTGCCTATCTGACTAACGCTGCACATTCTGTTTAGCTTGTCTACCTAACCCTGGTTGGGGAACCCAGGCTTAACAATCACCAAAGATGAATTAGGGCACATCTTGTGTGTCATTGTGTAGGGGGTCTGGATCTGGAAAACCCATGATGAGGTTGCGTTCCAGCCCATCCTTGAGGTCACTGGCATTGTATTCCTGGCCATCTGAAGCTGACCAGTTGCCTGAAGCATCGATGTACATGAACTTGTAGTCAGCATCAACCATGGCAAAGAGGATGATACTGAACAAGCCTTTGTAGCTGTAATAAGTGGACCCTGAGTTGGCTGGAGCTTTATAGGCCACGTGCTTCCCATCTCTGGCTCCAACAGTGTGGGGAAAGTTCCACCTCTGATACCACTCTTCTGCAAATTTTCCTCAACCTTGTTCAGTGGTGGGGCACTTGAGGAGCTCCTCCACATATTCTTCGATGATGGCCTGCACCACTTCTCTGACCACTTTGCTGATGCTGTTGTGTGGCACCCTCCACGCATACTGCATGTTTCTGTATGTGGTTCCAGAGGCCAGGTGCCACAGAGTCAGTGCCACCTTCAGTCCGGAGTCCAGGTTGGGATTGAAGTTGGTGCTAGGCTTGGTCAACCTGGGTCTCAGATGCTGTACAAGTTCAACAAACATGGCTGGTGGCATCCTCATGAAGCTGGAATGCACGAGGGTCTTCATTCCTCAGCTCCACCATCAACTGGGCATACAGTCCAAACTCTATTCTTCTCACGATCCATCCTCGGACCCACACAGCTCTTGGACGTCTCCTTCTTCTCCTTCTGTATAAAAGTTGAAACAGTCTGAACAGGTTTTGGTTCTGGTGATGAATGAGCGCAGCTACTATACGGACTGTGTCATGATCCATGCTGGAGAATAATTGATGATGTGGAAGACCAAGACCAAGGGTGACGAGATCTGCATACTATGGCTGCTGGACTCATACTGAGATCTAGATGATTTTCTCCCCCTTTTTATAGGAAATATCAGTAGTCCGCTAGGTGTCCTTCGACATACTCTAGACATATAGCAGACATCCTAAATGTATGAGATACATCCCAGATACAAATGTTTTGTCCGTTTTTAATACTTTATATACGAGATGCATATGCTTACATCCTTTCTATTTCCGTGCTACTAACGCTGTGTAGACGTTCTGTGTACCTTTGTTTCCTCCCTCTTTCCATTTTCAGCTGCAGCAGATGTGAGTTAAGGGGATGCCCAGAGGATGCAGAGAGGATACAGTAGATGTTTAATGGATGATAACGGACATAGAACATTTGTTGCCTGTAGATGTCGCGGATGTACATCGTACACGGCGGAAAGTTCATCCGCTCACAAAATTTTGTGCAGCTCAAAACTTCTTGCATGGATGAAATCTCAGTGGATGGATGCTCGAGAGATAGAACATATGAAACATGTATGCAGTGAGTACACAACGAATGCATAGTGTTTTCCAACGGATGGCAAGCTTTTTAAAATATTTTACATCCTCTTTGCATCCATAAGTGCAGTGGGACCAGGGTTTTAGTAATATCATTGTTAAGTGAACATGGCTTTCCCACTAACTTTGTGTTCTGGCCTATTGGCCACCATCCCTCCAGCTGAATCAGAGGAGAAGGAGGCGTGGGAGTCAGGGTCAGTATCAGGAGAACCTGAGAGCTCTGAGGGGGAAGAGGGAATGGACTGGCAGAGACAGAGACAGACAGAGTCAGAGCTTGAGCAATCTGTCAGCCCTTAGATGGAAAGTTAATAGACTCCAGGTCTGGAAGTGGTTGATGAAGAATAGGAAGAACAGTTGGGTCCAGTGCCTGACATGTGGCTGTACAGAAGGCAAAGAAGAGAAGAGCAGTAGAAAGCTGTGGGGCAATCCTGAGGAAGGAAGAGCCACTGCCATTGAAGCCCCATCCTAGTTCTGGGGATAAAAGGCAGGGGGCAGAGATATAATAGGTGTGTCAGACAACTATTCATCTTCTGACTAGACGGACTTGTTAACCTGTTATAAAAACTTTTTGCTGGGACTGCTGGCATTCCTAATGAAGGAATCTTTTGAGTTCACATCAGAGTGTTTGTCATATTTGAGGAGCTGGGTCAGAACACTGTTTGTTAGAATATGACCCCAGGAAACTACAACTGCCATAAATAAAAACCAGTTACCAAGCATTCAAATTTTATTCACATAGCTATGTGAAAAATCATCATAAATCACTTTTTTTCAGTGCTGTTGTAATTTAGTGAATAATCATTGAACAAATGGTTGTAAATCAAGGACTACCTGGTCAACACCCTCATCTCATCATAGAGTACCTGTCAACAGTGATGTCCCCCAATCAGTGTAGGACCAACTCTTTTCATACTCTACAAAAATGACCTTTGTGATCATATTAAGAGCAACTGAGTTCTCTTCACTGATGATGTAAAGCTATTCAACACCACAGACAATATTGCTACCCTTCAAAAAGATCTCAACTGTATATCAGAATGGTCAAACAAATGGCAACTTCAAATCTCAACAAACAAATGCTCTGTGATACATATTGGCAAAAAAAATAATAATAATCAGAAAATAAAATACAGGCTGAATAGTCAAGACTTTGTTGTTAATCCAAACTCTGTCAAGGATCTTAGAGTACTCATCTCTAATGACCAAGGTCCTAGAGCCCACTGTAACTACTTAGCCAAAAAAGCATTAAGAGTTATTAACCTAATCCTATGTAGCTTTTTATCTGGTAATATCACACTACTAACTAGAGCATACAAAACATTTGCTAGACCAATACTCGAATACAGCTCATCAGTCTGGAACCCACATTACGTATCTGATATTAACACAGTTGAGAAAGTCCAGAAATGTCAATGTCTGGAATATTCTATCTGACTCTGTGGTTTCTTCCCCAAACCCCAAAAACGTTAACCTTAGACTGTCTACTATTGACCTCACCACTTTCCTAAGAAGTCTGTAGGGAGCGTGAGTAAGCGCACCAATGTGCCCACTGTCCCTGTCGTATTGTTTCTTTTATTTTTCTTATATGTACCCATTTCATGTATTCATAACTTATACCTATTATCTTGTAAGCGATTGACAACTCAAATAAATAAAATAAAATAAATTTCCTTCCTCCTTGTTAGCTACAAGAGTGAAATCATGCCTGGACAGAGTGTTGCAAAGACAAAAACTTCATATTTTATTCCTTTTTATTTTTTGTAGACTTTCTGTATGCAAGACTTTCTGTCTACAAGAAAAAGAAAAAAAAACCTGTCCAATAGTTTTTTATTCTTTTATTTAGAATGTCTAGCTTAAGGCTATTTTCTTACTTTTCTTAGAATACCAGACAAACTTGTGTTCCATCCTTTTCTCCTCTGCCCAGTATATTCATTCTACAGCCACAGGAACTTGCCTGCTTTGAAGATCTCGATTACATTGATTCCATCAAGACATACATCTTACTACTTTGCTTAATCTCTTTCATTTATTTGCAGTAACCTGACTGATTTTTGTTCAACAGCATGATAGCTTTCTACAACAGAGTGAATGCACAGAGAAAAACACTAAAGTTGGGTGTGTAATTTTCATAAGAAAGTATTCTTGAGTTTGGTCATTATGTGAAAGAAAACAAGGAATTAATTTAAACTAAGAATTGCTTAATTCTATCTACAGGTGAGATCCTATAGTGCCTACATTATGAAGGTAGAACAAGTCATGTAAATGTCTAACATTTCAGGTCAGAATCAGAAAGAAAAAGAAATTGAATTGAGAGAGGTAACCAACAAGTGAAATGTGGAATACTTGATAGTCTCTGATCTCAGAAAGCCTTAAGGACTCCAAAGTTCAATCCTAAGCTACAGATATTGTCTTTTGCTGGTACACAAATGACATGATACACAAAAGTATGAAAAATAAACTGGAAAAATGTATAGAAATACAGAGTCCTTCTGGTAGTGGTGAACACCAAAGAAAAAAATTCCAGTTCTTTGTTCAATTATTAATATTTGGTGATCCCAAACAAAGAAAAGTGTAGACAGACAGACAGATACAGTAGATGATATAGTTCATAAGACTGAGTTCTGTTTTCAGACAAGATAAACTTTTCTGGAAGGCAAGTTTGTTGAAGAAACCCATTATTGAAGAAAATGGAATATTGACGATGAAATGTTAGGGGTTTTTTTTGCCTACAATTCTCTTGTAAGGGAATTGGGCTTGTATTGTAGCATGAACAGTAAGGGAGTTTCTATTCTTTGGTTTAATGGATTTGGAAGGCATTTTGTCTGGGGACAGTTAGGAACAATTTGGGTCTGATAGGAGTAGGCAAAGAGATGAATTAAGTCAGATCCTGGTAACATCCAAAAAACAGAAAGAAGATAAGGTACAGTTTCTGTTTTGCTTCTTACATTTATTTTCTCCAATACATGTGTAAGGTTAAATTCCACTCTTTCTATCCTCTATCATAATAATTTTTTCCTGTTAGATTCAAGGGTGTGATGGGGAGAGGAATATAAACACTGCAATTCAACTTTGCATGCACTGGCCCTATTAACTTATAAACCTATTAACCTTTGAAACCAGAATTTCATTGATTATGCACCCTCCAAGGAAACCTCTACCAGTTTAATTCCTTTGATTATTTCTCAGGAATAATGCTTTGTGTGTGTATGCATATTTATGAAGAAGGTACTACATCAAAAGAGTTGCAGTGTCCAGAGTATACAATATTAAGGTATCACTTTATTCTGCTCTGTTCATCACAAAAGAGTTCTGAGCACCAAAGGTTAAGAAAAGGAGATGCAAAGATAGTGAACAATCTAAAATATGTATTTTTAGCAAAGTGACAACGTCCACTGACAATGTATTTTTGTTCCAAGTAACAACCTCCAAATTAAAAGGCTCCAAAACTCTCATCTTCTCAAAGGTCCATTTTATTAGAGATATCATATTGATACATCTGAGGAAATTCCTTTAATTTAAGTTTAATTTAAGTTTAATTCCTTTAATTATTTCTCAGGAATAATGCTTGGTGTGTGTATGCATATTTATGAAGAAGGTACTACATCAAAAGAGTTGCAGTGTCTAGAGTATACAATGTTAAGGTATCACTTTATCTGCTCTGTTCATCACAAAAGAGTTCTGAGCACCAAAGGTTAAGAAAAGGAGATACAAAGATAGTGAACAATCTAAAATTTGTATTTTTAGCAAAGTGACAACTTACACTGACAATGTATTACACGTTCCAAGTAACAACCTCCAAATTAAAAGGCTCCAAGACTCTCATCTTCTCAAAGGTCCATTTTATTAGAGGTATCAAATTGGTACATCTCAGGAAAACCCAAATATGAGATTTCTGAGTTTTTCTTAGCCTAAAATCCAACCCCTGAATACAATAGTTCATCACATCCAATCATTACTTCATTCCAACAGGCAATTATTCCCAGTCACTCCCCTCCATGTACAGAATAACATGTCCTTGACTCTCTGAGAAAGTAATGTTGTTGTGGTTAATTTTCCACCACTCCTTGAAGTTTCCCCTCCCAAATTCCCAGGCACTGAATTTGTCAGCCCAGAGGCCGCAAAGAAAAATGCTGACCCAAAGCTTGAAGAATCTTGAAGAAGTTGGATATCCAGAAATATTTGAAGGATTGTTGCATAAGTGATGAACAAATTATGTTGCTGCAGAAGACAAAATTGCTTCACTTGTTCTAAGAAAAAGGATTCTATCTAATAATTAAAAATAAACCAAAGCAAGTTTTGTCTAAATTGGCAATCACTATGACTATTTTGAAATATTAGCATATTTTGTGTTCTAAACAAAACTTCATTTACATTTTTTCCAAACATGTTCATTTAGTGTTACAATGACTGAAGAATACCCCCCCCCATTTTAATCAAATCCCCCCCCCAAAAAAAAAACATTATACTGTTGGGCTTTTTCAAATTAAACCAGGTGGCAGTTAGGAAGCCTTTTTTATTGTAGAAGGATGGATAACATTTTTTTTATGAATCTCAGTTTTTCAGAGAGTTGTGTGTTCACTTGATTATTGAAATCCCTGTTCAGTGTGGTAATAGATGTATCCCAAGGTTAAAAGTCCTAAAACACACAGCCAACCAGTTTATTAACAAGCAAAACAGAGACAGGATATTTTTATAAAATGCATGAAATCTAACTTCTGGTCATATAATATCATATCATTATCATTATCATCATTATCATTATCATTATTATTATTATTATTATTATTATTATTATTATTATTATTATTTAGCAATGTTGTAATTACTAAATGATCGTAGGGCTATAAGATAAAGCATACAAAATCAACAGAGGAAAATAATATCTGTATAAATTTTCAAGGAAAAAAAATCATTTTTACCACTAAAGGTCATGGTAATTCTTGGGGATTCAAAAACATTAACCAAGTCTGTACTGTACTTGAGATGCACTTCAAGTACTTGGTCCTACATTTTCTGACTCTAGGTATTTTGATTTTAAGTCTTCCTGCTTCATTAAGCAAATTGCCATAGACTTAACATTTGTAAAGAATAGAAAAAGTTGCAGGTTGCAGTGGCTATAAAAGTAACTGCTTTTGCCATTGTTGCAAGTATAGAATCTTGAAATGTTTTTTGGGAAAAAAAGCTGTTATCAGTGTTGTTAAATGTTTAACAGCAAAAAGTTTTTGCCATAAGGTAGATTAGGTTGTAAGTAAAAGGAAGCCATAGAATTTGCAATTAACTGAAAACATTTGGATTTCTTCTTAGGTATTAAGGCTTTTCCCAATAACAAGATTTTATAAGAATTTGGCGCCCTTTTCCTTCTTCTTAAAAAAGAATTGCATAGCAATGAAAACTGGAAAGACTTTTTCTGTCAGCACAAATTCACAAGCCTAAGTAATTGAGAAATGGCTATTCATTATCTTCAAAAGAGATCCAAGATCTTCCAGGTGAATGTAAATGTTAAGACATAAGAACTTTCATGAAGGTAGGAATAGTGTGCATATAAAGACAAGAAAGAACACTTCTAGACATTGCTAAAGGTTTATTTGGTTCAGAGGTTGCCTCCCATAGGGATGTAGGGAACTTAGAAACAGATTATCAGTACAATAGTCTTCTTCTGGTCTTATTTCAAGAAGGTAATAATACAGAAAGTTCTCAATTTACAATCTCATTTTTAACTGTTCAAAGTTACAATGGCACTGAAAAAGTGGCTTATGAGTCAGTGGTGGGATTCAAATTTTTTTTCCACTAGTTAAATTTTGTTGTGTTACCAGTTACCACTGTGGGCTTGACTTGGTAAGTGTGGCATGGCTTGGTAGGCGTGGCAAAGCTTGGTGCGCATGGCATGGGAAGGATACTGCAAAATCTCCATTCCCACCCCACTCCTGGGGGAAGGTTCCTGCAAAATCCCCATTCCCTCCCAACCCCACTAACCTGCTTTTCAGCTCCGTTCTCCTGTGCAGGGCAACAAAATAAGACCCAGGTGATCCGCTGGGACTCGGGAGGCAGAGAATAAATGGGGATGGGGCCAGTCAAAGGTGGTATTTGCCGGTTCTCTGAACTACTCAAAATTTCTGCTACCGGTTCTCCAGAACTGGTCAGAACCTGCTGAATATTACCTCTGTTATGACTATTTTTGCAGCACTTTCCATGGAACTGGTTCTTATTTATAGGAGTTGCAGTGTCTTGGGGCCCTTTGATCACCTTTTGCAACCTTCTAACAAGCAAAGTCAGGAGGCAAGTCAAATTCATTAACAACCATCTTACTAACTCAACAACTGCAGTGATTGACTTAATAGCTGTGGCAAGAAAAGTTGTCAAATGGGACAACACTCAATTAACAACTGTCTTGCTTAGCAACAAAAATGTTGGCCTTAATTGTGGTTGAGGACTGCCTGTATGAGGAAATGATCTTGGGAGACAGGGAAAAGAAAAGCAGCTTAAGGAATGGTCAGATAATAGGCAACTTAGCTGAAGCAGGAATGTTGGTAAGGCCTGGTCCCACTGCACTTACAGATGCAAAGAGGATGTAAAATGTTAAAAAAAGCTTGCCATCTGTTGAAAAACGCTATGCATCTGTTGTGTACTCATTGCATACGTGTTTCATACGCTCTATCCATCGAGCATCCGTCCACTGCGATTTCATCCGTGCAAGAAGTTTTGAGCTGCACAAAACTTTGTGAATGGATGAACTTTCCACCGTGTATGATGTAAATCCACAACATACGAGCAACAAATATTCTATGTCCGTTTATCATCCATTAAACATCCGCTGTATCCTCTCTGCAACCTCTGGGCATCCTCATAACTCACATCCACTGCAGCTGAAAATGGAAAGAGGGAGGAAACGAAAGGTACACGGAATGTCTACACAGCGTTAGTAGCACAGAAATAGAAAGGATGCGCAGTGAACGGTTTGCATCCGAAATACATCCGCGCGGCATCCCCTTTCTTTCCTTTAGGCATACGTGATGCATCTGCTTCATCCGCTATGCGTCCACTTTGAAATTATCCCCTGGAATCCCTTCGGAGGTGTCATCCACTTCCATCTGCTTTCATCCGCTAGGCTTCCGTTTAGCATCCCCGCTACATACTACCCACATCCGTTCTTTTCCATTCTTTTCCAATCTGTTTATGCAAATTTTCACCACTTTTGGAGCGGATGACAACGGATGGAGCTACCCCTGAAATTTTGTTCATTTGCTGTGTCCTTTATGCATACGTTTTGCGTCCGTCGGCCAGTGGGACCGGAAGAAGAAGAAACCCTCCCTAGTTTCTTGGGCTGTAAAGGAGATGTGGGGAGCACGTGTACTTTCAGGCTTGCAAGAGTCTATTAAATGTAATTATACAGTTAAGTAGAATTAGGTCATGCTTCCTGTATGGTATTCCTTTCAAGGCTGTCAAAGAAAGAAGTTGAAAGAGACATATTATAATCATTATAATCATTTATCTGTGATGTATTTCATACAAGAAAGTTTAACTACAAACAATTAAATCTTAAGTATTTGTGTGATTAGGAACAATATTAGAAAGCAGTGCACATTTGGAAGATAGTATTAAATCCAACTACATTTCAGAAGAAGATGTACAGTTCAGAAGCTAGCATCCCCAGAAAAAGAGGTAAGGGAACCTGGGGTAAAGTATTGCAGTCTTTCTTTCAAATTCAAGAAGTACTCTGCTTCTCTTTTATTTTCTCCAGGGTTTGAAGGTTGATTGTGAAGCCTACTTGTTTTTGATTTCACTTTTTTTTCATCTAAATCTCTAAAAAAGCCTTCTCCAAATCGGAAGATCAATTTCTACAATTGCTCTGCTACTCTGGATATTGCTGAAAGTTGTGAGATTTGAAGTCCTTACATTTTGTAGGTTCCAAGACTAAAGAAAGCTGCTTTAACCTTCCCTCTGTTTTGCAATCTGCAATCTATAACTAAAAAAAGAAGATAAAATCCCAACAGGAAATCAAAGAAAAGGCAGGAAATATGCAATCAAAAGCAAGAATTCTAAAGATGAAACATGTCAGTATGAATTTCAGTAGCATACAGCCTATTTCATTTTATGTTTTTAAATATCTGTTTGGACTCAGGAGGCCCTTATTTCTTGCAAACAACATGTCCTTTGAATATATCTTGGAAGGCTTTCAGAGTTTTATCATAAAATGCTCAAAAGATTGTCACCAAATGCCACAATATTTTTACTTTCTTTTTCTTATCTGAAGCCCATGTCTTACTGAACCAACGGATGCAAAGAGGATGTAAAACAGACAAAAAAGCTTGCCATCCATTGGAAAATGCGATGTACTCACTGCCTCCATTTCGCTTCCTCTCTATCCGTCCAGCATCCGTTTATGGACGTTTCATCCGCTCCAAAAGTTTTGGGCTGCCCAAAACTTTTGCGTGGAAAATGTATCCAGTTCATCCGTTCTGCATCTGCTACGCATCCATTACGCATCCGCTATATCCGCTAGGCATCCGCTATGCATCCGCGCAACTCGCATCCGCCCGGATGCAGGGAGGAAGCGGAACGGATGCAGAACGGATGCAGAACGGATGCAGCACGGAAACAAAGCATTTAAAGCGGAAAAACCATTCACAGAGGGGACCTATCTCAGATATTAAGGATGTCTAGAGGATGCCTAGAGGATGCAAAGGGACACCAATACTGCCTATAAAAAGGGGGAGCAACTCACCTGCATCTCACTTTCAGAACAGCAGCCAAGCTGTGCAGACCTCTGCAGCCTTCATCTGACTCTTGCTCTTCCACAGCATCCAGTCATGTCCACCGTGGATCATAACAAAGTCCTTTTGGCAGCCACCATCGTTCTGCAACAGTGCGAAACCATCTACAGGCTCTGTGAACTCTACTACAGGAAGAAAAGGAGGCACCCAAAAAAAGTCTGGGTCCAAAGATGGTTCACCAGAAGAGCAGAGGACGGACTGTACAACAAGCTGATGGTGGAGCTCAAGAGCGAAGACACTCGGGCGTTCCAGAACTTCAGGAGAATGCCTCCAGCCATGTTTGACGAACTTGTGCAGTGGCTGACACCCAGGTTGACCAAAACAAACATCAACTTCCAGCCAAGCCTGGAACCTGGGCTCAAGGTGGCACCTGGCACCACTCTGCGCCACCTGGCCTCTGGGACCACCTACAGGAGCATGCAGTACGGCTGGAGGGTGCCACCCAACACCATCAGCATTGTGGTCAGAGAAGTGGTGCAGGCCATCATCGAAGAATACAAGGAGGAGCTCCTCCAGTACCCCTCCACTGAAGAAGGATGGAAGAAAGTTGAAGAGCAGTGGTATCAGAGGTGGAACTTCCCACACACCGTTGGAGCCATAGATGGCAAGCACGTGGCCTGCAAAGCTCCAGCCAAGTCGGGGTCCACTTATTACAACTACAAGGGCTTCTTCAGCATCATCCTCTTCGTCATGGTTGATGCTGACTACAAGTTCATGTACATCGATGCTTCAGTCAACAGGTCATCTTCAGATGCCCAGGTATACAATGCTAGTGACCTCAAGGAGGGGCTGGAAGGCAACCTCATGGTGGGCTTCCCAGATCCAGACCCCCTGCCCAACGACAAGCAAGATGTGCCCTACTTCATCATGGGGGATGACGCCTTCCCCCTCACAACCTACCTCATGAAGCCCTACACCTAAAAATACCTCACCCGTGAAGAGAGGATCTTCAACTACAGGCTGTTCAGGGCAAGATGAGTGGTGGAGAATGCCTTTGGCATCCTGGCCAACAGGTTCCAGGTACTTCTCACCAACATGCAGCATAGCCCAGAGACCATGAGGAGGATCATGGAAGCTTGCTGCATCCTGCACAATCTCATGCGCACCCGCTACCCAGTCTTGCAGAAAAGGCTTGTGGACCTCCAACAAGGCAATGGGGACATGGACCCTGGGGAATGGAGGCAAGGGCGAAACCTAATAGACACTGTGGATGTGCAAGGCCCCAACAGAGCCTCATGTGAGGTGAAGAAGAAGCACAACCTCCTGAAACACTGGTGCAACTCCCCAGCTGGAGCAGTGGAGTGGCAAGACAGGATGGTAAATGCTTGATGGATGCTTCCTTCAGCCTGTCTCATCACACGGATGAGATTGGCCCATGTATTTTTGGTTGGCCTACAATGAACAGGGCGTTTAATAAAGAGTTGTGTTTATGTTGATATGTGTGGATAATTATTACATTATTATTGATAATAAAGGGCCATAGGTGTGGCACCTGGGATGCTGGACCATCCAGTCCCACTATGCTTGCACTGGAGGTTTATCTATCCCACTGATATCCTAACCCATCCCACAGCTATTACCCATCCCACAGGTATCCTAACCCATACCAAAGCTATCCTTACCCATCCCACAAGAATGCAAAGGCTTAAACCATTTCTAAAATTTTCCACCAAGACTTTATTAAAAAAAAGAAATGAAGCAAGTGTGTGAATCATAAATAGACTTTATTAACAACAAGCTATACAACAAAAAAGAGTCTCTGGCACTCCTCTTGGTCGCTCAGTCTCAGGGGTGAAGGGTCCAGGTGCTGTGGAGGTGGCTGGTCCTGGAATGCTTGTCACCAGCTCCTCCAGAAGCAGAAGCAGCAGAAGCCCCAGCCCCAGAAGAGTGAGCCCGTCCTGCAGAAGCCCCAGCAGAACCAGAGTGAGGGCCAGGGGGCGGGATGGTAGCCCTGTCCCTCTTGCAAGGGCTGGCAGCAGATAGCTGAGGCTTGCTGTGCTTCCGCATGGTTGTGGCTGGCAGGGAGGCTGGCAGGAACCAAGGCTGGCAGCAAGGATGGCAGGGAGGATGGCAGGCAGGCAGGCACCAAGGCAGGCAGGCAGGCAGGCAGCAAGGCTTGCAGGAAGGCTGGCAGGCAGGCTGGCAGGCAGGCAGGCACCAAGGCTGGCAGGAAGGCTGGTGCCAAGGCAGGCACCAAGGCTGGCAGGGAGGCAGGCACCAAGGCTGGCAGCAAGGCTGGCAGGCAGGCAGGCACCAAGGCTGGCAGGGAGCTGGCACCAAGGCAGGCACCAAGGCTGGCAGGGAGGCAGGCACCAAGGCTGGCAGCAAGGCTTGCAGGCAGACATGCAGACAGGGCAGGCAAGGCAGCCAATCCATCCAGCATCAGGCCTTTCCTCTGAATGGTGACCTGCTTCCGAGCTGCTTCCATTATATCCGTGGGGCTGATGCAATGCATCCTCCCCGCATGCGCAATTAATGCCAGGCATCCATTATGCTTCCGCTGTGCATCCGCTGTGCATCCTCTGTGAATCCGCTTCATCCGCTGTGCAGCCGCTGTGCAGCCGCTGTATCCGTTCCGCGTCCGCTTTGCTGAGGTCCCCTGGAAGCCTCGCGGACATGCCATCTGCTCCCATCTGCTTTCATCCGCTGGGCTTCCGTTCCGCATCCGCTTTGCATCTGCCTTGCGTCCTCCCCGCGTCCGTGTTATCCGCTCCGGTTATGCAAATTTTTGCCCCTTTTGAGAGCGGATAACAACGGATAGAACATTTTGCTCATCCGTTGTGTCCTTTTTCCATCCGTTGGGCAGTGTGACATGGGCTTTAAAGATATGACTCACCAAAGCCTTTCAAAATCTTTCAACTCTTCTTTCCTTGTTTTCGTTTTCCACTGGGACATCGAAATAACAACACTGAAGCTTGCAGCAACAGTAAAATTCATGTATGATTTTCAAGCTATAAAAATATTGAGAACTTCATGGGGCATTTGGGAGAAAATAAAATTTATTTGGACAAAAAAAACTATAAAGGTCAGATATGAGGCATGTTTTATGCAACTAACTTTTACTAAGGAAAACATCACCTTCCTTCCCCCTTTTTTTGATGCTGGAATGTCAAATGCTTTTATAAAGTAGTCTTCTCAAGATCATTAATTGATTACAGATATAAATATCTTTTAAGATTAAATTAAAACATATTTTGTGTAGGTTTTCATCCAAAACATCCTATATGGTTTGGCTTCCAAGTTCTTTTACCATTTACTTCTGCAAGCAGAATTGATCCATGAAGTGCATGCTTCCAAGCAGAAATTATTACTGGTTTCTTTCTTATTGATGAGTAGGAGCCCAGTAACAAGTTTTTTTTTCCAGTTATAGAAAATATCTAGATAGAATGTCTTCTGATCAAGTCAGAATCCACCTTTAGTTTTTTTTTTTTTTTAATTATAACAGTAAACCAACAGAACAATAGAAATGTATTTATGTGGAAATAATCTTATGTCACAACCTGCAAAGATTTTCAAAATCAACAAAACCAAACCAAAACCAAAATAACAAAATAAGAATAATTTAAAAACAGGATCTAATATTTTCTAAATATCTTCTCCATTTTTCCTAAATGCTTGAGCAGTGAATTTGGGAACCATTTCTTCAAACTGACTCAGGGAATACAATCTATCAAGCCATCTTCCATATATATACATACAGTGTGCCAGTTGATTTACAAATTGTTTTATGCTTTCATTTTGTAGTCTTCAATTACAATTATATTGTATATATTCTCATATTTTCAATCAAGTATTAAATACATTAATATCATTGTTAATCTATCATTTGACTATACTTTTATTCATTCATGTTTCATGAAATAATCATATTTTATTTAATTTGCTTTATGACAGTTCATATTATCATCTCAAATCTATCCTACAATCATTTTGTAGATATAATAAGAAAATAATACATCTTTATATATTTATTATTTTCCAAGAATCTACATATAACATTACCATGTTTTATTGTCTTTTGATAGAATTGATCCCAAATTTTATAAAATTGTTTATCATCTTGTTCTCTGATTTCAAATGTCAATCTACTCATTTCAGCACATTCCAATATTTTCTTAATTATTTTTCAGCACATTACAATATTTTCTTAATTATTTCCTCCTGTGATGGTATTTTCTCATTTTTCCAGTTTTTATCAAATACAGTCCTAGCCGCTGTTTATACATTTACAATCAGGTATTTCAAGTCTTTACTATATATTTCAGGTAAAATTCCCAATAAAAATATCTCTGGTTTCAAATCTGTATGGTTTTTTTTTTTGGTCATTTTTTCCAACCACGTGTGGATTTTGGTCCAGTATTTTTTAGCATCTGAACAAGTCCACAACATATGGTAATATGAGCCAGGTGTCTGATGACATTTCCAACACTTTTCGGACTTATTCTTGAACATTCTTGCTATTCTTGTTGGGGGAAAGTGCCACCTGTAAAAGATCTTATACAAATTTTCTTTATATGCTCTTGACATTGTCATTTTATAATTTTGAGACCACAATTTTTGCCATTTCTCGAAATCAATCCAATATACAAAATTCTTCCCCCAAGCAATCATTGTTTCTTTAACTTGTTCTTCTTTTAGTTTACTTTCTAATCAGTATCCATACATTTTTTTTAATCACCTTTTCATCAGCACCTGTCAAAATCTTATCTAAATCAGTCAGTTTATCGTAGAAACCTTCTGTTTTAGAGTGTTTATCATACCTTGAATGTTTTTGCGGATATGAAAACCAATTCATCTTTATACCTTGTTCCTCTAATTTTTATACAGATTTAAGTTCACCCTTTTCATTCAATATTTCACCATATCTAACCATTTGTTCCTTTTTATATATTATAGGATAAGAAAATGCTTCAATAGTCGATAGCCAGACTAGAATATTCAAATAACATTGCCTTTTAGTCTTCTCCCAGGTTAACCACAGAGACTCCCATATATAATGTCTTCTAAAATAACCCTGTGTTTTAGTTCCTTTATATCATAGAAAAGCATGCCACCTCAACAACAGATCATGTCCTTCTAATGTCAACAATATAGCATTTCTTAATGTTAAGGCCCTGTCACACTGGCCGACGGATGCAAAACGTTTGTAAAAAGGACACAGCAGACGAGAAAAAATGTTCCATCCATTGTTATCCACTCTCAAAAGGGGCAAAAATTTGCATAACCAGAGCGGATAACATGGAAAGGAACGGACGGGGGGAGGACGCAGGGCGGATGGAAAGCGGATGCTCCATGGAAGCCTAGCAGATGGAAGCAGATGGGAGTGGATGGCACATCCGCAAAGCTTCCAAGGGAGCGCAGCAAAGCGGACGCGGAAGGGATACAGCACATGCAGAGTGGACGGCGAGCGGATGAAGCGGATGCACAGTGGATGCCAAGCGGATGAAGCGAATGCAGAGCAGAAGCCTAGCGGAAGCCTAGCGGAAGCCTAGCGTTCACTGCGCATGTGGGGAGAATGCATTGCTGCCTGCCTGCCTTGCTGCCTGCCTTGCTGCCTGCCTTCCTGCCAGCCTCCCTGCCAGCCTTGCTGCCAGTCTGCCTTCCAGCCTCCCTGCCAGCCTTGCTGCCTGCCTGCCTGCCAGCCTTGCTGCCTGCCTGCCTGCAAGCCTTGCTGCCTGCCTGCCTGCCAGCCTTACTGCCTGTCTTCCTGCAAGCCTGCCTGCCAGCCTCCCTGCCAGCCTTGCTGCCTGCCTTCCTGCCAGCCTGCCGGCCAGCCCGCCTGCCTGCCTGCCTGCCTTCCAGCCTTGCTGCCAGCCAGCAACCCCACAACCATGGGGAAGAAGAGAAAGCCTCAGCCATCTGCTGACAGCACTGGAAAGAGGGACAGGGCCACCCTACCACCCCCTGGCCCTCACTCTTCTTCTGCTGGGGCTTCTGTAGCATGGGCTCGCTCTTCTGGGGCTGGGGCTTCTGCTGCTTCTGCTTCTGGAGGAGCTGATGCTACTGCTTATGGCGGTGGTGCTTCTGCTCGTGCTTACTCTGCTGATGCTGCTTCTGACGGTGGTGCTTCTGCTGGTGCTTACTCTGCTGATGCTGCTCCTGGCGGTGGTGCTTCTGCTGGTGCTTACTCTGCTGAAGCTGCTCCTTGTCCTGCTCATCCTGCTGGTCCTGCTCGTCCTGCTGGTCCTGCTCGTGCTCCTGGTCTTGCTCGTCCTGCTGGTCCTGCTCGTGTTCCTGGTCTTGCTCGTGCTCCTGGTCCTGCTCGTGCTACTGGTCCTGCTCGTGCTCCTGGTCCTGCTCGTGCTGCTGGTGCTTACTCTGTTGCTTCTGATCCTGGTGCTACTGGTCCTGCTGGTACTGCTGGCGCTGCTGCTGCTGCTGATCCAGGTCCAGCTGCTGCTGCTGCTGGTGGTGATGATGATGATCCTGCTGGTGCTGCTGCTCCTGGTGGTGTGGAAGAGCAGCCCCTACAACCTGGAGGCCCCTCTGATGAGGGCCCATGTGGTCCTGCCAAAGGGAGGAAGAGGCAAATGCGAGAACGGGAGAGAAGGCAATACTCCATCAAGGAGGAACATGAGGATGAGGTGCTGGAGTGGCTGAGAGAGAATGAGTATCTATGGCGGAAGGGACACAGGCTCTACAGGGACACCAAAAGGAAGCAGGCTGCTTGGAGAGAGAAGGCGGAGAATCTTGGCTACACTTCGGAGGTGCTCCACAGCTGGTGGAAACATATGCATACCTGGTATGGGAAGCTGCACCTCAAGAAATCTGGACAGGCCGCGGTCAAGCTGATGGACAGAGAGACCTACGTCATGGCCAAGTGCAGCTTCCTGGAGGGTGAGATCCTCCACCGAAGAGCAGCCCCTCTCACAACCCTCTCTCTCAGGCAGCCTGCTGAGAGCCAGTCCTCTTCCGGCAAAGAGTCAGCTCCTGTCTCCAGGCAGGTTTCTGTGGAGCATCCCATGGTGCTCCACAGCTGTTCTAACCATGGCGGAGCATGTGGAGGACACCCTGATGCAGTGGGAGAAAGGAGACGGCACTTCCACCACAGTCCAATCCGCATCCACCCCCAGCTCCACCTCCACAGAAAGGCAGAGAGCCAGACAGGAGGGGCAGTGCCACATTGTCCTGCTGGAGATAAGAGACACCATCAGGAGCAGCATAGATATCCTCTCTCAGCTGGTACACACCAATGCCCCATCCTCCAATCGCAAGCCCTTCCTCACCTATGTGAACCAGATCCTCATGGACATGGCGGAACCCCAGTACCAGGTGGTGAAGGACAGGATCACCGAGCTGCTTCACAACCCTCCAGAACCAGATGAACCTCCTCCCACCCAGTCCAAGTTTGCTCCTCCACCCCAGGTGATGTCCCTCCCATTCCAAGGCTTTCCACAGGCCCTCACCTACCAGGGCTACGGCTACCAGGAGATCCAGGAAAACAGGCATCAGCCCTTCCCAGTCCAGGCACAGGCTCATCGGACACCACTGTTGCCTCTGGTTCCACTGATGCCACGATGCCACCCATGCCACTGATGCCACCAATGCCACCGATGCCACCCACACCACAGATACCACCCACACCAGTCCTCACCCAGCTGCAGACCAGACAGCCCCACTACACTGCTCCTTCCTCCACCCCACAGCCAAGCCCGGCCTCAGTACATCTGTCGTCAGTACTGGGGCTGACACCCCAAGGCATGGAGGAAGGAGCTCGCTACATCACCGGGCTGAGCCAGCTGTCTGAGAGCTTCCTCAACACACCGTCACCTGTTGTCTTCTCAGGGCCAGGTACCCCAAAGACGCCACAGACCAGCACTCCAGCAGCAGCCACCTCCACAGCACCTGGACCCTTCACCCCTGAGACTGGGCACACCTCTGAGTGACAGACAAGAGTGCCAGAGACTGGGTGGCTACCTGTAGACTTTATTTGGACACTTGACTTGGGTCATTTTTCTTTTACAGCTTGTTATTCATAAAGATTATCTTTGCTTCACACACTTGCTTCATTTATTTTTGTCAACAAAGTCTTGGTGGAAACTTTTAGAAATGGTTTAAGCCTTTGCATGCTTGTGGGATGGGTAAGGATAGCAGTGGGATGGGCAGGGATACCTTTGGGATGGGTAATACCTGTGGGATGGGCAAGGATATCTTTGGGATGGGTAATAGTTGTGGGATCGGCAGGGATACCTTTGGGATGGGTAATAGCTGTGGGATAGATAAATCTCCAATGCAAGCATAGTGGGACTGTATGGTCCACCCTCCCCAGGTGCCACACCTATGGCCCTTCATTATCAATAACAATGTAAGCATTGATCCACACATGTCAGTATAAACACAACTCTTTATTAAATGCCCTGTTCATTGTAGGCCCATCCAACATACATGGCCCAATCTCATCAGTGTGATGAGACAGGCTGAAGGAAGCATCCATTAATCATCTATCATCCTGTCTTGCCACTCCACTGCTCCAGCTGGGGAGTTGCACCAGTGTTTCAGGAGGTTGCGCTGCTTCTTCCCTTCACATGAGGCTCTGTTGTGGCCTTGCACATCCACAGTGTCTATCAGGTTTTGCCCTTGCCTCCATTCACCAGGCTCCATGTCCCCATTGCCTTGTTGACAGTCCATGAGCCTGTTCTGCAAGACTGAGTAGCGGGTGCGCATGAGATTGTGCAGGATGCAGCAAGCTTCCATGATCCTCCTCACGGTCTGTGGGCGATGCTTCATGGTGGTGAGAAGTACTTGGAACCTGTTGGCCAGGATGCCAAAGGCGTTCTCCACCAACCGCCTTGCCCTGGACAGCCTGTAGTTGGAGATACTCTCTTCACGGGTGAGGGCCTCATGAGGTAGGTTCTGAGGGAGAAGGCGTCATCCCCCATGATGAAGTAGGGCACATCTTGTGTGTCATTGGGCAGGGGGTCTGGATCTGGGAAGCCCATGATGAGGTTGTGTTCCAGCCCCTCGTTGAGGTCACTGGTGTTGTATACCTTTGCATCTGAAGCTGACCCATTGCCTGAAGCATTGATGTACATGAACTTGTAGTCAGCATCGACCATGGCGAAGAGGACGATGCTGAAGAAGCCCTGGTAGTTTAGATAAGTGGACACCGACTTGGCTGTTGCTTTGCAGGCCACGTGCTTGCCATCTATGGCTCCAACGGTGTGTGGTAAGTTCCACTTCTGATACCACTGCTCTGCAACTTTTTTACAGCCTTCTTCAGTGGAGGGGCATCTAGGAGCTTCTCCAGGTATTCTTCGATAATGGCCTGCACCACTTCTCTGACCACAATGCTGATGGTGTTGTGTGTTACCCTCCAGCTGTACTGCATGCTCCTGTAGTTAGTCCCTGAGGCCAGGTGGCGCAGAGTCAGTGCCACCTCGAGCCCAGGGTCCAGGTTGGGCCGGAAGTTGGTGCTCTGCTTGGTCAACCTGGGTGTCAGCCGCTCCACAACTTCGTCAAACATGGCTGGAGGCATCCTCATGAAGTTCTGGAATGCACGAGGATCTTCGTTCCTCAGCTCCACCATCAGCTTGTTGTACAGTCCGTACTCTGCTCTTCTCCCAATCCATCTTCGGACCCAGACACTTCTTGGCCGCCTCCTTTACTTCCCGTAGTAGAGTTGAAATAGTCTGTAGATGGCTTCGCACTGTTGCAGAAAGATGGTGGCTACCAAAAGGACTGTGTTACGATCCATGGTGGACATGACTGGATGCTGTGGAAGAGCAAGAGTCAGATGAAGGTTGCAGAGGTCTGCCCAGCAGGGCTGCTGGTCTGAAAGTGAGATCCAGGTGAGTTGCTCCCCCTTTTTATAGGCAATATAGGTTTTCCCCTGTGTGTCCTTTTGCATCCTCTTGGCATCCTCTAGACATCCTTAATATCCAAGATAGGTCCCCTCTGCGAACGTTTTTTCCATTTTAAATGCTTTCTTTGCCAGCTGCATCCACTTTCATCCTTTCTCCATCCATGCTACTAATGCTCTGCGTCCGTTCCGCGTCCGTTCCACTTCCTCCCTGTGTCCGCTTTCTGCTGGAGCGGATTTGAGTTGCGCGGATGTGCAGCGGATGCCTAGCGGATGTAGCAGACATGTAACGGATGACAACGGATACAGAACGGATGTTCCCCGTATGGCTAGCAGATGCAGAAGGGACGCGATGGATACATTTTCCGCTTAAAAAATTTTGAGCAGCTCAAAACTTTTTGAGCGGATGAAATGTCAGTCGACGGATGCTGGACGGATAGAGAGGAAGAAAAACGGACGCAGTGAGTACAAAACGAAAGCATCGTGTTAACCAACGGATGGCAAGTGTTTTCTCTGTTTTACATCCTCTTTCCATCCGTTGGTGCAGTGTGACATGGGCTTTATCCATTCCTTAACCCGCATCAAATTTGTAGCTTTGTAATATAACTCCCAATTAGTCAAACCAAATCCACCTCTTATTCTAGCATCTTGGAAAAGTTTTAACTTTATTCTCGCTTTCTTACCTTGCCATATATATTTCAACACAATTTTATTTAAATCTTCAAGGTAATCTTTTCCAAGCCTAATTGGAATTATTTGGAACAAATATAAAATTCTGGGTAATATATTCATCTTGATTGTTGATATTCTCCCTATTAATGACAGTTGTAAATTTTCCCATTTCCCCAAATCTAGCGCTGTCTGCTGCTTAAGTTTGATTTTATTTTTTCTCTTTTAGTGTACTGCCTCTTGCTGTCAAATGTATCCCCAAGTACTTGATCTTATTCATAACCTGAATTTTCAATAGATCTGCCAGTTCTTTCTTTTATTCTTTGTCAAAATCTTTGTCTTATCTTTATTTATTTTCAAACCAGCCACCTTTCCATATGTCTCTTTCTTTTCTATCAATTTTAATGCTGTTTCTCGTGGATCTTCTAAGATGAAAACCAGATCATCTGCAAATGCTTGCAACTTAAATTCTTCCTTTTTAATTTTCATCCCTTTTATATCCTTTTCTTCTCTAATATTTCTGTTTTGCACTTCCAAGGTTAACACAAACAACAGAGGTGATAGTGGGCACCCTTGTCTTGTTCCTTTTCTTATATCAATAGAGTCTGTCAGTTCTCCCTCTATCATTACTTTTGCCGTTTGCTTATGATATATAGCTTCTATTGTTTGAATAATTTTTTCAGCAAAGACTTTCTGTTCCAGCTGTAATAACATGAATCACCAATTCACATTATCAAATGTCTTCTGTGCATCTAAAAATATCAAAGCCATTTGTTTTTCAGGGTGTGCCTCGTAGTATTCCAGAGTGTCCAAGATTACTCTCATATTGTCTTTAATTTGTCTCTTTGGCAGAAATCGATTTTAATTAGGATGCATAAAATTGTTTAAGTATTTTTTAAGTCTTTCTGCCAATATTGAAGCAAAAATTTTATAATCTGCATTTAGTAAGGAAACAGGTCGATAGTTCTTGATTTGTAATAGATCAGCCTCCGCTTTTGGGACAAGTATAATATAAGCTTCTGACCATGATTTAGGTATCTTCTTGTTTAACTTAACTTCATTCATAGCTTCTAGCAATGGAAGGTTCAATGATTCTTATAGTGTTTTATAAAATTCTGCCAGAAGTCCATCTGGGCCTGGTGCCTTTCCATTATTTTGCTTCTTGAGTGCTTCAGTTAATTCTATCATCGTTATATTGCTTTCTAACATTGTTTCAATCTCTTTGGGTATCTGGGGTAAATTAGCATTCTGTAAATACTGTTTAACTCTTTCCTCATCAATATTCTCTTGTGTGCATAATTTTCCAAAATAGTCTTGAATGATTTCCTTCTTCTCTTTGCTGCCATAGCAAACTTGGTCTTGTTCATCTATTAGTTGCAATATTTTCCTTGATTCTTTCTCCTTTCTCAATTTATATGCTAACCATCTTCCTGGTTTA
The DNA here is from genome assembly GCA_015471245.1 of Laticauda colubrina. NCBI lineage: Eukaryota > Metazoa > Chordata > Lepidosauria > Squamata > Elapidae > Laticauda > Laticauda colubrina. The sequence continues at coordinate 21,462,661 of BLBF01000040.1, forward strand.
TTTGCATCTTCAAAGTAGTTCTATTTAGTTCCTCTGATTTTCTGTGTTAATTCTTCTTTTTCTATTCGACCCATTTTATGTTTAATTATATCTATTTTTAAATTAATGTCCATTTTCTGTGGCATTTTCTGTAACTCTTTTTCAAGTCTTTTATACTCATCCTCTAATGCCATAGAGGCTAGTCTTTTCATGGTATTACTTTTCCTTGGATAGTCTATTATCAAGCCTCTGGCATATGCCTTCATTGTATTCCATACATTCTGCATTGATGTATCTTTTTTGTTTTCTCCAAAGAAGAAAGACAGTTCTTTCTCCATCCACTGTATGAAGTCTTTTTCCTTTAATATAGTATTATTTAATGTCCATCTAGATCTTCTTCTTTGTCCTTTCCATTTAATTGTCTTTTTCTTGAAAAGAAGTCTCTCGTTGGCAGTGTTACAAAGTTTCTTTTGCTTTTCACTTTCCCTCTCCTTTTCCAAACAAAATATCATAAAAATTAATTAAAAAGGGAAAAAGATATTTAAAAAGATGACTAAAAGGGAGTCTCTAGCCTTGAATATTATAAAGTCAAAAAGGAGAGAAAGAATAGGTAAAAAAAAAATTCCAGTTTCAAAATATAAAATCATGTGTAGAAAATCCAGCAATAAGAAAAAAAAAATTACTTTGACATTTCTGTTTAAAATCGCTGCTTAATCACTTCTGTCAAAACTTTTACAGATCTACCAGGGACTTTGCGACCTGGGATCGACAGGATGCACTCTTTACATTCGCCATCTCTTCGGGATGATTTAGATCCAATTGGACCGTCCAGGAGCAAAGATATCGGCAACAATCTCAGACCTCCAAGACCGCATGCCATATGGTCGCAACGCCAGCTCCACCTTCCCAATCATATCAATATGTGTGTGTTTGTGTAATACATATTCAAACAAGTGTTAGCAAAAGCAAAGTGTTTGACTTTCAAAAATTAGGTCTGACTGTGGTGCCCTATCAGTCCAGGGTACATTTTAAAAAGACAAAGGAAGGAAGGTTGGAGAGAATGTGGAATTTGTATAAATGTTTCCAAAAACCTTTCAGCTTTCAGCCTTTCATTGGATAATGAGAATTATAAAGATGTCTTAAAAGGATGGAAAATATCAGACAAACTGATGTCCATTTAACCATCTGGCTTCATGTCTACATCATGGTCTCTTGGTTTGTAGCTCAGTGTTCTAAACCAGCAGTCTTCAACCTTTCTAGCTTTGCAGACCAGCAGTGGTGGCAGTCATAAGTTGGATGGCTTTTTTTTACAGATGTTTCATTTCCCAAACCAAGAAACATCATTGGTGTTAGCTACGTTACCTAGTTTAGGTAATGAAACATCTGCAAGAAAGCAACAAAGCTCAGAGAGCACCAAGGACCCCTCACAGACAACTCACTTAACTAGTTGAAATAAAGTTTTAGCATCTGTATGCAAATAAAATGTTAAGTTTGATACATGCTAACAATTTCTTTGTGATGAGTGACATTTTAATTATTTCTTTGTATCCCACTTTTATTATTTTTTACAAATAACTTAAGGCAGAGAGACACCAAGTTCAGAGAGCACCAGTTCAACCCTGAGCCACAAATATTCTTCTTTATTGGTGGGTTCTTTTTATGTAGCCAATATTAAACATAATAAGGATTTGCCAGAAGATTCTAAACCAACCCTCTGTGGATTATTTCATATTTTAGATCTAAGATGGTATTCAGTTTTTTTTAAAGTTTTTTTTTAAAAAAAACCAAGTAAATCTCATGAGACTTTTTTTTTTTCTGGCTATATACACTGCTCAAAAAAAAAATAAAGGGAACATTTAAAAAACACAATGTAACTCCAAGTGAATCACACTTCTGTGAAATCAAACTGTCCACTTGACAATCAATTTCACATGCTGTAATGAAAATGGAATAGACAACAGGTGGAAAGCATAGGCAGTTAAAAAGAAATCCCCAATAAAGGAGTGGTTCTGCAGGTGGCGACCACAGACCACTTCTCAGTCCCTATGCTTTCTGGGTGATGCTTTGGTCACTTTTGAATGCTGGTGGTGCTTTCACTCTAGTGGTAGCTTGAGACGGAGTCTACAACCCACACAAGTGGCTCAGGTAGTGCAGCTCATCCAGGATAGCACATTAATGTGAGCTATGGAAAGAAGGTTTGCTGTGTCTGTCAGCGTAGTGTCCAGAGCATGGAGGCGCTACCAGCAGACAGGCCAGTACATCAGGAGACATGGAGGAGGCCATAGGAGGGCAACAACCCAGCATCAGGACCGCTACCTCTGCCTTTGTGCAAGGAGGGACAGGAGGAGCACTGCCAGAACTCTGCAAAATGACCTCCAGCAGGCCACAAATGTGCGTGTGGCTGCTCAAACAGTCAGAAACAGACTCCTTGAGGGTGGTTTGAGGGCCCGACATCCACAGGTAGGGGTTGTGCTTATATCCCAACACTGTGCAGGACATTTGGCATTTGCCAGAGAACACTAAGATTGGCAAATTCACCACTGGTGCCCTGTGCTCTTCACAGATAAAAGCAGGTTCACACTGAGCCCATGTGACAGATGTGACAGGGTCTGGAGATGTCATGGAGAATATTCTGCTACCTGCAACATCCTCCAGCATGACTGGTTTGGCAATGGGTCAGTAATGGTGTGGGGTGGCATTTCTTTAGGGGGCCGCACAGCCCTCCATGTGCTTGCCAGAGGTAGCCTGACTGCCATTAGGTACCGAGATGAGATCCTCAGACCCCTTGTGAGACCATATGCTGGTGTGGTTGGCTGGGTTCCTCCTAATGCAAGACCCTGGGTTCCTCCTAATGCAAGACAAGGCTAGAACTCATGTGGCTGGAGTGTGTCAGCAGTTCCTGCAAGACAAAGGCATTGATGCTATGGAGTAGTCCTCCCATTCCCCAGACCTGAATCCAATTGAGCACGTCTGGGACATCATGTCTCGCTCCATCCACCAATGCCACATTGTACCACAGACTGTCTAGGAGTTGGGGGATGCTTTAGTCCAGGTGTGGGAGGAGATCCCTCAGGAGACCATCTGCCACCTCATCAGGAGCATACCCAGGCATTGTAGGGAGGTCATACAGGCACATAGAGGCCACACACGCTATTGGGCCTCATTTGACTTGGTTTCAGGACATTACATCAAAGTTGGATCAGCCTGTAGTGTTTATTTCCACTTTAATTTTGAGTTTAACTCCAAATCCAGACCTCCATGGGTTGTTAAATTTGATTTCCATTGATAATTTTTGTGTGATTTTATTGTCAGCACATTCAACTATGTAATGAACAAAGTATTTAATAAGAATATTTCATTCATTCAGATCTTAGATGTCTTATTTTTGAATTCCCTTTATTTTTTTGAGCAGTGTATATACATTCTAGTGTGGGCAAAATAAGTAGGTTTTCTATTTTTACCATGTTTTTATTTACCAATTATGTATAGCAGCAAAGCTGACCTTTCTACTGGACCATAGGTTACCAAAAATTACTGAACTGGTTGCCATATATGCTAATTTAGCTAAATTATCTGCCAAGAACAATGAAAGTTCTATAGAATTTTCATGTATATTTATTATTTTTCATGATGGTGCTGTACTCTTTAGTATCATTTTTATACTGCTTTTGTATTTCATTATTTTTAACCACAATTTATGGCTACATATTTTTTTTAAAGGAACTGCATTGCAATATGATTGCACTGTAGTTTCTGTCATCCAAAATGTCATATCTATCAAACACAAGAAGAGATATTAGTCATTAGCGCATGCACAACTGGTTCCTGTGCACCAAGCTTCCCATCACTTGCATCAATCTGTTGTTGAATCAGAGGCAGCAACATTTAGACATTAGAATTGAAACTTTAGAAGTTATTAATTTCCTGCTTTTCTGTTCCTTTTTAAAACCCACCTTCAGCTGAGCTTCTAGTGACTTTTTAAATTTCTCCATCAAATTACTCAGCAATTCCTCAAGAGCAGGAGTCCTCTTTATTAATAACCATCAAACTGTCTTCTGTTGGAATTTAATTGGAACATAGAAAGTCAGAGAGGTTGCACAATGCTCGGAAAATGCTTGCATAATAAAATTCTCCTTTCTTTTAAAATATGGTGTGAAACAAATTTCCTTTCATTATATAGAATTAAAGAGAAAAAAAACCCAAAGGTTTGGGCCCGGGATTAAATCTGTTCAAGTCTTTCAATCCTACTCAAACTATGGGCTTTAGTTTACATTAGTTTTGACAGATGCATAACTTTCTGTTGTAACCAGGACACCTGAACTGCACAAATTGAGAGCATCAACAGTGGTTTTTGCACTGTTGATAAGAATATACAAAGATGTCAAACAATTAAAGTACAGCATGTGTTTTGTCAATATTATGAATATCCCGTATGCATAGCAAAGTATTTTGATGTTTAAAATAAAGCAGGGTGCAATCATCTTTCTTTTTAGTCTAATCTGAAGACTAAAACCATATGTATTTAGTCTATATTCTTTACTCACTTAGAGGAGAAGACTACAAACATAGTAGTATTTGTTTCTAAAGACATTTGTGGTGGACTACTAATTGATACATTAAAAAATATTCTGGATGCAGGCTAGCTGTTTCAGCCTGTTTTTGCAGATTTTCTTTGTCATAACTTATTACCATGGTGATCAAGCTAAAGATAGCAGCAGCCATGAATGTTTTTTTTTTAATGTGCTGTGTTTTCTATTTCCCAGCTGTGGGATGTAATGGAGAAGGAATCAATGAAAGGTTGTTTTTTTTTACCATAGTATCGAGGTTAGTCAGCAATAAAATGTGACAATGAAAGAGCTTCATTCCAGAGTTGAAGGAATGTCCCTGGAAGCTTAGGACTTTCTAGAGTTCTTCACAAAGATAAAGGGAAGTTTATTTCACATAAAAAAGGAAGAGATTTGCAATAGCTAGATAGAAATATATGGCTTGTAATCACTGATTATTTGTGCCTGAATGCAGAAATTGACCCCAAACATTATTATTCAAGATAGGAGATGACACTTCATTTGACTTTTATTATTATTTCATGTGGCATAACAGAATATAGTATTAATGCATAACACTCACTAAAAAAAGCATGTAAAATGTATATATGAAACACCAGAACAATAAAATTATTTTAGAAATGTACAATATGAAGAGTGAATAAAATTGTGAATAAAATTAAATTATGCATAAGCAAGTTATTAGAATGACTAAGCCTATGGTCAGATATATAGATTGTTTAGCCATTGGACAGCAGTGCCCTACTCATCCCAATTCACTGCTTGATACAATTTGCATTGTCCAACATGACAAATCCAATATGAGAAGTAGGAATTAACACAATGGGATTCTACTCTTTTCTTTAGCATCTTGAATTACATGAATGGAAAGGGAATGCATTTTACTTTTGGATAGGTGGATGAACTCCAGAAAAGGGTATAAATGCATTTATAGGAATCTTCTGAAATATAACTTTCAGTTGCTGATTACCTCAGCATTCAAAGAAGAATTTCATCTGAGGGCCTGGTGGCACATAGTGTGGTCTTTTATGTTAGCCACAAAACATATAATATCAGTTTCATTCATACCTGAGCACCTTTGAATTTCCTTAGATTTGTTTGGATCGAACAGCCTAGCAAATATGGCAGGTTCTTCCTATTCTTTGGAAGTATGACACAACTAACTCTTTCAGGGTTGTTGTTTTCTGTACACCTGAAAGCCATAATATAGGATTTTTCATAAACATTAGAGTCACATTAGATTCAGAATAGAGCTGGAAAGGATCTCTAGTTTTGGACGAATTGTTGTCCAATCTCTTCTTAAAAACCTCCAGTGATGAAGCATCCACAACTTCTGAAGGCAAGCTGTTCCAATGGTTGATTGTTCTCATTGTTGGGAAGTTTGTCCTTAATTCCAGATTGCTTATATGTTATGGTTATCGTGGACCCTTATATATTTATGAATTATTATGTTAAAAGTGAGATTGTTGTGCTCATTTATATTTTAATATCAACGTTAATCTTACATTATAGCCAATAGTTACATAAAACTATCTGCTGTAACCCTTTCTTTTAGTATCTGCTGTAACCCTTTCTGTACATTGAAATACAGATATAGGTAGGGTTTTTAAAAGCTCTGGATTTGCATCAGATTTTTTTTTCTAACCAAATAGCGTTATTTAATTACCACAATTATCAGATTAGTGAAACATAACCAAATGTTTTCCTTATTACCTAATGCTCATAGGATACTTTAATTGCTGGTATATTTACATATTTGGGAGCTGCAGTATGAATTATTTACGCTCAGACTGGCTCTTGATGAACTCACCACTGGCACTGATTGAGATAATTTAAATATTCAATTTGAGATGTTTACAGTGAAAAATGAAAACCCAACAGAATATGGAAAATGGGAATAAAGCTATTAATTATGGTTTTTGAATGCAATGTAAAACAAAAATAACAATGTTGATTCTAAACTCTTTAAACTGAGCAAAAGGGAATAAACTCATGTTATGTGCCTCTGTTTGCTAGTGCAAAAAGTGACCATATTTTCTGGCACTGAAAATGATTTGAGCAGCAAGCAGTTGTGGCTTATTTGCAAATAGTGAACTTGAGTTTGGCTACAAATATTACCAAGCAGGAAAAAACCTAATTAGCTGGTTATAAAAGAAGATTGGACAGGTTCATGGCTTTTAAGTGTTTTAAGGGTACTTGATGATTTATGATTGGTCACTTAATGACCATTCAAAATTATACCTGAACAAATGCTTTTTAGCACCTCTGGTCATCATAAAATGTTGTGCCTCAGACACCCACACCCATAGTCACATAACCACACATTGTGTGCTTGGCAACTGGTTTACCTTTGCAGGTTTTTGCACCGTTCCATTGTCACAGTACATAGTGGGGTTTTCTGTTTGTGGCATTTTTTGCTAGTTTTTGGCAAAAAAAAATTATATTCAGAAGAATGAGTTTTGACTTACAACCATAACTATTGTTTAATGGCCATAGATTCACTTTATAACCACTGTAAAAACATCATAAAATCAAGTGCAATCATGTAGCTACCTTGAATCAGACTGTAATAAGAGAGAGAGAGAGAGGTTCTCTGAGGATGAGCTCCAGCACAAGTCCAAAAGCTTGGAAGACTAAAGCAACTCAATCTGGTCCCATTTGTAGTCACAAGTTGAGGACTTCATATACTGCTTCCTGAATTATAGACAGCATTTTTTTGCTGTCTATTTCTGGGGAATAAAAGAGGAAGGGGGCATATGTGAGATTTTCTCATATATTCAGATGACACTCGATACAGAATTATGGACTACATAGTCTACTGGTCAGATTTAGCAAGGATTTGTTTTACCTTTATATTCTTATACTTTTACCTGCCTCTTGTTTTCTTCTGTTGTCCAGCTAGCTCAGAAGAACACAGACAGATTATACAATGGACAGGTTGCCTATATGGGAATAGTTCTGTTCTGTTGAACCCGACACACACGGACACACACAAAAGTTTGATAAATTCTTCTCCTCCATAGGTTATGATGAAGATCCACTCTCCATTGATGCAACATAGTTGTCTGTAATGAAGAGCTTTTCTGTACTTTCACATGAGCTGAAGAAATTGTGGAAATGTAGAAAAAGGCTTATGTGACTTGGGAAAGGAGTCTTCATCCTTCTGAAAGGTGGGACAGACTACCAGACCCAAGAAATTAGACCTAAATGTTATAGTGCACAGAACAGGGCTATCAAACTTTAGGCCCACGGGATGGATGTGTAATATGCTGTCCATGCCAACACCCGGTTTAGCTAAGGGAAAAAAGTCATGATACATCATGTGATGCCACCATGATGACACAAGTCATCCCCTGGCATAGACTTTTTTACAGAAATCCCCTTCCCATCTTTGTAAGATCCAGGTGAGAATATCAGTCTGACATATGGGTAAAACCTTTCCTTAAGTTTGGCAGAAAGGTTTGCTTCTATTTCTTATTAAGTTGAAATAACACCCTTTTAGTTTTCTCTAAGCAAAGTGACAATTTCAGCAAAAAGCCTTATCAAAATGTTTACATTTTTTTTACAAATATTCTATTTAGCTTTGGTGAAAAAAGATTGCACAAGATTTAGCTATAAATATAGGGCAGGAAAAAAAAATCCTTTCACCTATAATCACATCAGAGCAGTCTTAAACATGCCCCCCCCCCTTGGAAATTTTCTGTAGGTTATAAAAAAATGACAGGCCTTTGCAGCATCCATTTCTGTTCCAGAAAATAAATAAGTACCATTTTATAAGTGATTAGTGCCATGAGATGTGTCTTTTGTTTCAAGCATATTTCAATTGAAAAATGAGACTACCTTTGTGGCAGGTTCCTTTTACTTATCTGCATCCCTTCTGTCTAGAAATAATCTATTGCCCCATGATTGTAACTGATTTATAACTGGTTTATTTAATCTGCATCTTAACCTTCCTTTGTTGAAAATAATAGACAAAAATATGTTCTGATGTTCTAAGAGAATAATATACTTTCCCTTTTGGGTGTGAATTTTAAACAACCCTTTCATTTGCATAATGAATATATTAATCTAATTAAGATGCAGTTTATTAGATTTTAAGTCAATAAATGCTCCAGAAAAAAGAATGAGTTTTTGTTGGAATAGGAAGTATACAAATTCTTATAACTTTCTGGTCTTCCATAATTTCATATTTAGAATTTATAACTTCCAGACCCAGGACTGAATCTGCTCAGTTATTTTCAGCAGATCCACAAGAAAATAAAGAAGAATGCATGCTCCACAAATAAAAATTGGGACATTCGTGCATTTTATCATAACTCATGTAATATAACAATACTGCCCTCGTGCAGTGCCCTAGAAATGGAGCTCTTACCTCACAATCAGAAGGCTGTGAGTTCAATCCTACGTAGAGGCTAATATTTGGAATAGACTCTCCTGGGGGTTGGATTAGATGACCCCCAAGATCCCTTCCAATAAGAAAAAAAACTGATTACAATGAATATAAATGGACTTAACTCAGCTGTTAAAAGAAGGAAAACCTTTCACAAATTAGAGAAATTAAAATTTGATATAATTTGCTTACAAGAAGTTCATATTAAAAAGCAACATGAGCATTTGTTAGTACAGCCAAAATTAGGGAAAATATTTACTTCTTTGATTCAATGTAAGAAAAGAGGAGTGGTTCTCTACATTAAAGAAGATATTCTAGCAAAACTGATCTACACGGATGAAGATGGAAGAGTATTAATGGTGGAAATAATGGATAATAATAAAAAAATACTCTTGATTGCAATTTATGCTCCGAATGATAAACAAGAAGAGTTTTATAAAAAACTACATATGGAAATAATTAGACTGGACTATGTTAACATAATTATGATGGGAGACTTTAATGGAATTGTGGACAATAAATTGGACTATATAAAAACAACAACAAAACAAAATAGAAAGATTCTCCCTAAATCTTTTTTTAAAATGACAGATGAATTAACTTTAAAAGATATTTGGAGGGAAAGAAATGTTAAAACTAAACAATATACTTTTTACTCTAATAGACATTTATCATGGTCCAGATTAGATATGATTTGGATCTCAACAGAATTAATATCTACTATTCAAGAAACAAATATTGAAATAAGTACTTTGGGCAGATCATAGTCCAATGACAATTAAATGGAAGGGACAAAAAAAAAGATCGAGATGGACATTAAACAATATTATTTTAAAGGAGAAAGACTTTATACAATGGATGGAGAAGGAATTGGTTTTTTTTTTTTAAAGAAAATAAAAAAGAAGGTACTTCAATACAGAACGTTTGGGATACAATGAAGGCATATGTAAGAGGTTTGATAATAGACTATACAAGAAAAAAGAATATTAGGAAAAGACAAACCTCCAAGGCCTTGGAAGATGAATATATAACACTTGAAAAAGAATTACAGAAAATACCACAGAAAAAAGATATTAAATTGAAACTGGATGTAATTAAGCATAAAATGGAATTAATAGAGAAAGAAGAATTGGCACAGAAAATTAGAAATTCTAAACAAAATTATTTTGAAGATGCAAATAAACCAGGTAGATGGCTAGCATACAAACTGAGAAAGGAGAAGGAATCAAGAAAAATATTGAAACTAATAGAGGATCAAGGTCAAGTTTGTTGTGGTAATAAGGAGAAAAAGGAAATTATTCGAGATTATTATGGACAACTATATAAACAAGAGAATATTGATGAGGAAAAAATTAAACAGTATTTACAGAATGTTAACTTACCGAAGATACCTAAAGAGACTGAAGAAATGTTAGAAAGCAATATTACAATGATGGAATTAAATGAAGCATTTAAAAGACAAAATAATGGGAAAGCACCAGGTCCAGATGGGCTTCCGGTAGAATTCTACAAAAAATTTCAAGAATCATTGAACACCCCATTGTTAGAAATTATGAATGAAGTTATGTTAAAGAAGATGACACCTAAATCATGGTCAGAGGCTTATATTACACTTATTTTAAAGGAAGAGGCTGACCCGTTGCAAATTAAGAACTATAGACCTATTTCCTTATTGAATGCAGATTATAAAATCTTTGCTTCAATCTTAGCAGAAAGATTGAAAAAATATTTAAATAATTTTATTCATCCAGATCAAAATGGATTTCTGCCAAAGAGACAAATTAGAGACAATATGAGAGTAATTTTGGATACCTTGGAATATTATGAGGCTCATCCTAAAAAACAAATGGCTTTGATATTCCTAGATGCTCAAAAGGCATTTGACAACGTGAACTGGAGATTTATGTTATTACTATTGGAACAGATGGGCTTTGCCAGAAAATTTATTCAAGCAATAGAAGCCATATATAATAAACAGACAGCAAAGGTAATGATGGAGGGAGAATTTACAGATCTTATTAATATAAGAAGAGGCACAAGACAAGGATGTCCCCTATCTCCTTTGTTATTCGTATTAACTTTGGAAGTGTTGAATAGAAATATTAGAGATGACAAAAATATAAAAGGAATGAAAATTAAAAAGGAAGAATTTAAACTACAAGCCTTTGCTGACGATTTAGCTTTTATTCTGGAAGACCCGTTAGAAACCGCTCCAAAGTTATTGGAAAAGATAGAGACATATGGTGAGATGGCTGGCTTGAAAATAAATAAAGATAAAACAAAGATTTTGACAAAAAACATGTTATTGAGACAAAGAGAAGAACTGACAGATCTTTTGAAAATTCAAGTTACAAATAAGGTTAAGTATCTGGGGATATATTTGACAGCAAGATGTAGCACATTAAAAGAGAATAATTATATTAAACTCAAACAACAGATAATTACAGATTTGAAGAAATGGGAAAATTTACAACTGTCATTAATAGGGAGAATTTCAACAATTAAGATGAATATTTTACCTAGAATTTTATTTCTCTTTCAGACAATACCAATTAGACTTGGAAAAGACTATTTTGAAGATTTAAATAAAACTATGTTGAAGTTTATATGGCAAGGTAAAAAAGCGAGAATAAAGTTAAAACTTTTGCAAGATGCTAGAAATAGAGGAGGTTTTGGCCTGCCTAATTGGGAACTGTATTATCAAGCTGCAAATTTGATGTGGGTCAAAGAATGGATAACATTAAGAAAACATAGATTGTTGACATTAGAGGGACATGATTTATTGTTGGGCTGGCATGCTTTTTTATGGTACAAGGGAACTAAAACACAGGGGTATTTCAGAAGACATTATATACGGGAGTCTTTGTGGTTAAATTGGGAGAAGATAAAAAAACAATGTTATTTGAAAATTCCAATTTGGTTATCGACTATTGAAGCATTTTCCTATCCTATGATCTATAAAAAGGAACAAACAGTTAGATATGGGGAACTGTTGGATGAAAAGGGTGGACTTAAAACGATCCAAAACTTAGAGGAACAAGGTATAAGGATGAATTGGTTTTCATATGCGCAAATACACTCAAGATATCTTGAAGATTTTAAAATGGAAGGATTCTATGATAAACAGACTGATTTAGATAAGATATTGATGGGTACTGATGAGAAAGTGACTAAAAAGTTATATGGTTATTTATTGGGAATTAAGCTAGAGGAAGAACAAGTTAAAGAAACTATGATTGCTTGGGGGAAGAATTTTGGATATGGGATTGATTTAGAGCAATGGCAAAAATTGTGGTCTCAAAATTATAAAATGACAATGTCAATAGCATATAAAGAAAACTTGTATGAGATGTTTTACAGGTGGCACCTTCCCCCGACAAGAATAGCAAGAATGTTCAAGAACAAATCTGAAAAATGTTGGAAATGTCATCAGATACCTGGCTCATACTATCATATGTGGTGGACTTGTGAGAATGCCAGAAAATATTGGACTAAAATTCACATGTGGTTGGAAAAAATGACAAAGAAACACATAGATTTGAAACCAGAGATCTTTTTATTGGGAATTTTACCTGATATATATAATAAAGACTTGAAATATTTGATTGTAAATGTATTAACAGCGGCTAGGATTGTATTTGCTAAAAACTGGAAGAATGAGAAAATACCATTGCAGGAAGAAATTATTGAGAAAATATTGGAATGTGCTGAGATGAGTAGATTGACATTTGAAATTAGAGAACAAGAAGATAAACAATTTTATGCAATTTGGGGTTTTTTTTATCAATGGTTAGATGATAAAATACAATAATAGAGCATTAGTATTATATATATGAAGGGCTTTTAGGATTGATTTGTTATGATTATATGATAAGTTATAGAATAAACTGTTTGAAGTATTGTTATCTCACAAAGCATGAATGATTAAAAGTATAGTCAGAAAAAGATTATTATTATTTTTTTTAGTAATATTAGAATATGGATTGACAATATGAGTGGCTATGCAATATAACTGCAATTGACACTATAAAATGAATGCACAAAACTGATGAACCAACCGATACACCGGAAGTATATAAGAGAGTAGATGTTTTTAATGTTTTGTACGTTTGTCTATTTGTAGAAAATTAATAAAAAAAATTTTTTTTTAAAAAAAAAGATCCCTTCCAATACTGTTATTCTATGTCTTCTGTGATTAAGAGATGATTGAAATATTGTTTGTACAACCTTATGTATATTTTCCTTTTCTTTCCAACCTTCCTTCTACCATTTTGCTACCTCCTGTTACATGATGAAAATCAGAAAGCCTTGGGAGCAGATAGGTTGCCTCTGTGTTTCTTTTCCAAAAGCACAGTATCACTTTTCTCTCCAAAATATGTGTGGCTCAGGCAGTCATTTTGAAATGTCAGCATTCTAAGCAGATAATTAGTTTTCCTCTGTTGTTGAATCATCCCTAAATAACTGGTTTCCCCTCTGTGACCCCTCAAAAAATATAGTTTGTCCAAAATATTTGCATAACTGAGCAACTATACATGGACTCCTGGCACTTGAGAAAAACTGCTTAGGTTCTTTTTACTACTTTACAGCTGGTGAGACACCAGCACCATTACTCTTAGCTGCAACCTGAACCTAAAGTATTTTGTGCTGGTAAATTTGTTATTCTTCTTCATCTTAGTTTCTAGGTTCATGAAATCCCAGTTTGTTTCTTTTGTAGCTCATTTAGTTTAGTTTTATTGTGCTAACATTCTGGGCTATCACTTGCAAAGACATTATAGTAGAACCTAATAGTATATAGTTTGCAAATTACTTTTATGCCACTTTCTACTTAAGTAAGGCAGATATTATGTCATATTATTTTTATGTCTATTACAATTATTAACTGCAATATATGTTGCATGATTAGTAATGCACAACCATTCTAATGTAGTAGATACATGCATGATATCCTATAGGAATCTGAACCTGGTTGTACAATTGATTTCTGGTATTCCTTCAGATTAGGGTAGGGTAGGGTAGACCTTCAGGGTAGGGTAGGGTAGAATGGGATAGAATAGAATGGGGTAGAATAGAATAGTGTAGAATAGAATAGGGTAGAATAGAATAGAATAGAATAGAATAGAATAGAATAGAATAGAATAATTCTTTATTGGTCAACTGTGATTGGATACATAAGGAATTTCACTGGTATATAAGCTCTCAGTGTACATTATAGGTGCAAACATATAATATATACAACTAATTGCATAGAACTAGAGAAAGACTGAGGCTTGCAGAAATAATGGCTTTGCATAAGTCATCATGTTATATTGATTTTAATAAGGATATCAGAAATGTTCTAAATCAGTCAACATCAAATCTGGTCTATTCCTTACAAGCATATTTTTTCTCCCAGACCTGTAGGAAGGCAAATAGTAGGTGAGGACCTTGAACACTTGGAAAAATAGTGCATTCAGAGAATAATAAAAATAATCACAATGTTATTTAGGATTATTTATCATAAATAAATGAAATTAAGACCTTTCTCTCTTTTCTCTTTTCCATTTTATGTACTTTGTTTGTTATGTTTAGTTTTAATTATTTTCTATAAATAAACAAAAAAAAAACTTGATTCCAAAAAGACCTCATGTTTAGCTTGTGCACATTTCAAATGAAAATGGTCACCTTTCCTTTTCCCATATGTATTAGAACAGTGGAAAAAAAGTGTTATTTTTGTTGTTCTTTCAGATAAGGCACAGTGATATATTATGTATCATCCTTCCTGTCTTTAATGGAAAGTATTAGGTTTTTTATCCTTTTTGGGGTAGGAGAGGCTATTTTCATTTGTTTCCAGTTTCAAATTGAGCTCATTCTGGAACAAGTTTTTTGATGAGCTATTGATTAATACTTGATTTACCACAGTTCTCTGAGAAACATGATCAAAGCCAAACTGCTTTTATTTGACAGCAGTCATGACTCAGATATTTTTTTCTCCTAGAGTACTCTTTCTAACTTGTCGTGATTAGTTAACTACCTGTTCCACTGGACCCATGTGTACCAAGAATCCATCTTTTTTTTTTCTTGCCTAGCAATTTGAGAAGTCTCTGAAGAGAAATGGAAAGAGAATGCCAGTTAGGAAGATATAGAAGAAAATTTAAGAATGAGTGAATCAAACATATATTTTCTCTTCATCTGTTTGCCTTGGGGATCTTGTAGACTTCCCCAATCCATTATCTTTAGATATATTTGCAGAGCAGACAAAGGGGGTATTCCCTTTAAAAAGAAGTGTACATGGTTTCCAAGAAGTCCCTTAAAGCTATTTATAACCTTTAAAACTCTTAGCAGTGTAGCCCCAATAGTTTGCTCTCTCTAGAGTTTCCCAGAAGGAACATGTTACTGAGCAATGTCTTATATTGCCATGGCCAATCAGGAAATATCAGAGGGAAAACATTCTGTATTATTTGAAAGTGGGGGGAAATGGCTAATTTTTACATGAGGATCGATTTTTTTAAAAAATATAACTTCGTTGTAGAAAGGATATTGTATACTGCATCCTATATACTGGCCGACGGACGCAAAATGTATGCATAAAGGACACAGCAGATGAGCAAAATTTCGGGGGTGGCTCCATCTGATGTCATCTACTCCAAAAAGTGCTGAAAATTTGCATAAACAGAATGGAAAAGAACAGATGTGGGTAGTATGTAGTGGGGATGTTAAATGGAAGTTCATCGGAAGCCTAGCAGATGAAAGTGGATGGAAGGGGATGACACCTCTGAAGGGTTTACGGGGGATAATTGTGAAGTGAACACATAGCAGATGAAGCGGATGCATCATTTATACCTAAAGGAAAGAAAGGGGATGCCGCGCAGGTGTATATCGGATGCAAATCCTTTCTATTTCCATGCTACTAACGATGCATAGACGTTCCATGTACCTTTTCTTTCCTCCCTCTTTCCGTTTTCAGCTGCAGCAGATGTGAATTGTGAGAATGCCCAGAGGATGCAGAGAGGATACAGTGGATGTTTAACAGATGATAACAGACATAGAACGTTTGTTGCTCGTATGTTGTAGATTTACATCATACACAGTGGAAAGTTCATCCATTCACAAAGTTTTGTGCAGCTCAAAATTTCTTGTGCAGATGAAATCGCAGTGGACAGATGCTCAACGGATAGAGCGTATGAAACACGTATGCAATGAGTACACAATGGATGCATAGTGTTTTCCAATGGATGGCAAGCTTTTCTTAACGTTTTACATCCACTTTGCATCCGTAAGTGCAGTGGGACCGGGCCTTTATAAAGAAGGAAGCACTTTTAAACTTCCCTGAAGAAAAAAAAGACCAAATTGGAGGCAAAAAGAAAGAAAATATAAAGACAAAGCTTCCAATTTTATTTATATCATTTGAAGGTATAATGTGGATGTGGAAGACAATGAGTAATAGAATCAGAGTAAAATGTACTTCATGCAGAAATCAACATCTGTAAATATTTTAAAACCAGATTCTGTGTATCAGTATTATTAATAAAAAGAGAAAATATGTGAATCCAAACTCTCCACAGAATGGGATAAGAATAAATAATGTTATCATGTTTTGTTGTACAACATTTGTTATACAACATCTGAGCTACTGAAGGAAATCAGCAGTGGAATAGCTAATGTATATCTGAACCTTCTAACTATCTGTAGAAGAACAATCATCAATGTTAATCAAATAACCTGATCTGCGAGCTGTTTTAAAATTGTCTATACTCCAAGGCTGCTGCCTGAAGATGAGCCAAGAATTAGCACTGTTTGGAGTCAGACTAAATATTATGCTTTCTCATTTAATAGAATATCTGATATTCAATTATAGAATTGGGAAATATAAACACAGACCTGACAGCTGTTGACCTTGATAGCTAGCTGGCAGAGGAAGAGGTCCAAACATGTGTTGTCATGTAGGTCACTAATAGTGATAAAGTTTTAATACCTGTTGTAGTAAGAACAAATATGTGGCTTTCTAAGGGCTTCTCCATTTGTTGAGGTTTTACCTAAAGAATGAGCAATGCTTCCTTGCTCCCATGGCTGCCTATCTCATTAGACAAAGTGAGGCAGTTGCCTTAAGCAACAAATTCTGGATGGTATAGAAACTATTGGAAGTCCACCAAGGCATTCTTCTTCTTTGCATAAATCAGAATTGTTCTGTATAAAATGGTATACTCCAAATGTCTCAAATTTGATTGGCCAGAAGGGCCTGCATGGGATTGGTTCACTAGGAACCAATCCAGGAGAACCACCGAAAGGTGGCAAAATCAAGTAACTGCCATTGTCTATAAGCCGGCAGGCAAGCCGCATATAAAGGCTGCCGTGGTTTGAGCCAAACTGTTCCGTAGCTGTACATAGTTGAAATAAACGCATAACTGTTGGAACCCGGTCTACCTCGTGTTTTTTCGGATAGAACACTGGTGACAAAGGTGGGATCATCCTAAAACGTGAGACTGTGCACACAGCGAATTGAAATCTAGGCTAGAAGCGATGGCCGGAAATAATGCACCGCCCGCACCCTTCAATCCCAATGAAGAGGATTGGGAATCCTACGTAGACTGTTTTCAAATGTATTTAGAAAGCAACGAGATGGAAGAGATCTCAGACCAGCATAAGAGGGCTGTTTTCCTAACGCATTGTGGACCAACTGTGTTCAAGATTGCCAAAGCATTGGCGAAGCCCAGAGACGTAAAACAAATGACCTGGCCTGAACTCCAGCGAATGCTAAATGCCCACTATGCACCAGTAGTGTCAAATCTCATCAAACAGCACGAGTTCTACCGAAGGGACCAAAAAGAAGGTGAGACCATCACTGACTTTGTGGCAGCCCTCCGACAACTGGGGGGAGCGTGCGAATTCCTGAACTTAGATGAAGCCATGCGAGATTGAGTGGTCCTAGGCCCAAAAGACTCTAATTTACAAAGTAAATTGCTAAATAAACCCAATATAACAGTGGCTGAAGCAATCGCAAAAGCCACAGCCGCAGAAGCCGCAAAAAAGTCAGCGGCCACTATGAAGCAAATGAATGCGAATAACGACGAAACGATCCTAGCCAGAGGAAAGAAGCAAGTTCCCACCACCGCACATCACAAAGTTTTGGATGAATCATCAGAATCAGAAGATGATGATGATGAGGTCCACCACCTGTATGCCAACAAAAAAAGGTGCGAAAAAAGAAACTGGTGGGAATACACCGGCTGAGGAGGAAATCACCCTCGAGCCGATTGCAGATTCCTTGATGCCATCTGCCGAGCTTGCAAAAAGAGGGAACACATCGAGAAAGTTTGTAGGAATTGCAAAAATAACAGCCCTAACAGATGCAGTAACTCTCCACCACAAACTGAATCGAAGCAAGCTGAGAGAAAGTGGGAGCGCAACAAACGATCCAGTAACCGAGAAAAGACCCATCAAATTGTGACTATCGGAAGCGCTCAGACAGAAAGCGGGAGAAAAATCAAAATCATCGTAAAAATTGAAGGAAGCCCCTGTGGGATGGAAGTCAATTCAGGATCTTTCCTGTCAATGGTGTCTTGGGACACAATCAGACGACTGGTCCCAAATATAAAATTAAAAGAACTCCAGAAACAAAAATTAATTCTAAAGGACTACCAAGGGAATCGAATCCCTGTGGAAGGTCTTGGACATTTCCGAGTTGCCTACAAGCAGCATGTTGAACTCCTGCCTCTAACATTAGTCAACAGAGACCGACCCAGCCTCCTGGGCATCGAATGGTTCACACCATTGGGCATCGGAATGACCGAAGTGAGCCTAGTAGCCGCAACCGACAGGGAAGAAAGCATGATACACAAGTTCCAGGATGTTTTCGATGGCACCCTACGCAGGTACTGGGGGACCCCAATTTCCTTTAGTTTAGACCCCCAGGTGGCACCTAGAAGATTAAAAGCCAGACGAGTTCCCTTTGCATTAAAAGCAAAAATAGAGAAACAATTGAATAAATTAATTGACCAAGGGGTCTTAGAACCTATTGACCATGCTAGGTGGGAGATGCCAATAGTAACACAGGTTAAACCTGAAAGGCCGGTACGCATCTGTGGAGACTACAAGGCTAACCATGATCTACAACAAAGCACATACCCTGTGCCAGTCGTACAACATTTATTACACTCACTTGGGGAGGAAAATTTTTTCCAAGCTTGATTTAGCACAAGCATACCAACAGCTTCCAGTAGACCCATTAACGGCTGAGGCACAGACAATAGTAACTCACAGAGGGGCATTCAAATGTAACAGACTTCAATTTGGAGTAAGCGTTGCCCCAGGCATTTTCCAAAGCCTCATGGAACGCCTATTAAATGGAATAAAAGGGGTCGTACCATATTTTGACGACGTCCTAATTTCAGCTAAAGATACGACCCAACTAGAAAAAAGACTAAGACAAGTGCTAACAATATTTAGAGAATCCGTCCTGAAAGTTAAAAAGGAAAAATGCTGCTTAATGACTGATTGTGTCGAATTTCTGGGCTACTTAATTGACGGAGAGGCTATACACCCTACAGAAAAAAAGGTCAAGGCTATTAGAGACGCACCACAACCAAAAAATAAAATGGAATTGCAGGCATTTTTGGGTCTAATAAAATTCTATAACGTATTCCTTCCCCACAAAACAACGATAGCAGAACCATTACACCGTTTGCTGGATAAGAAAACTAATTGGACTTGGGGTCATAGAGAACAAAAGGCATTCCAGAAAACAAAAAAATTATTAACCCCAGACACTGTTCTTAACCAGTTTAGTAACACACATTGACGGTCACCTGCGACACCTCACCATTTGGAGTCGGTGCCATCCTGAGCCACCAATTGCTTGATGGGAGAGAGGCACCCATCACCTATTACTCAAAATCTCTTTCTAAAGCAGAACGCAACTATAGTCAACTAGACAGAGAAGCCCTGGCAATTGTCGCCGAAGTGAAACATTTTCACGAGTACCTCTATGGAAGAACATTTTCCATTGTAACTGACCATAAACCGTTACTAGGAATTCTAGTGGGAAACAAACCTACACCGAACATTTTGTCCCCGTGAATGACTAGATGGTCAGAATTCCTAGCAGCGTACTCTTAGATATTGACACATCGACCCGGGAAACAAATCTCCCATGCAGACGCATTAAGTCGAACACCGCTGCCAATGACAGAGGAAGACCTGGTGCCAACAATGACAACCCTGCAAACATGCCCCGAACTGCCAATATCTGCAAACGATGTTGCCAGAGCCACCGCCAAAGACCCAGTGACTGCCCGCATTTTAAATTGGGTAGGTAAAGGCTGGCCGGAAATCCAAAAAACTGAAAACTTTAAACCTTTCTGGACCAGACAGACTGAAGTTTCAATTCAAAAGGGCTGTTTATTGTGGGGTGATTGGGTGGTAATTCCGGCTAGATTACAAACTAGAGTGTTGGGCATGCTTCATGAGGGCCACCCTGGTATTGTAAAAATGAAAAGTCTAGCCAGAAACTATGTCTGGTGTCCTGGTTTAGATAAGGATATTGAATACTCGGTTTCTACTTGCACTAAATGCCAGAAAAACAGACCTTACCCACCTCAAGCAACCATAAGGGACTGGGAGACCCCACGAGGCCCCTGGTCTCAGATCCATATTGACTTTGCGGGTCCTACTAGGGGGCATACCTTTTTGATTGTCGTAGATGCATACTCAAATTGTTTGGAAGTTGTATTAATGTCATCTACGACAACCGATGCGGTTATTAAACAACTCAACAAACTATTCACAACCTACGTCCTAGTGTCCGACAATGGGCCTCAACTAACCCCTATACAATTTGAGCAGTACCTAGCCTCCCTAGGTATACGCCATGCACTAACCGCGCCGGCCCACACGGCAGCAAATGGTAGGGCCGAGAGAATGGTCAGGTTTACTAAAGAGGGTTTAGAAAAAATGGACCTCAGGGATGTCCAGGATAAAATTAACCGTCTACTCACCCTCCAACATATCACCCCCAGCACTGTAACTAACAAGAGCCCAGCAGAATTGTTAATGGGGAGAAAACTTAGGTCACATTTAGATAGGTTACATCCAAACTACGCTTTGGAAAAAAACCCCAATTCCTCCAGCCATTTCCACACGTATGAAATTGGCGCAAAAAATTTCTACGCAAAAAATTTCACCAGGGACCCTCTATGGCTTCAAGCCATAATCACACAAATAACAGGCCCCCGGTCCTACCGCCTAATCGTAGACAATGGCAGGGAATGGAAGCAGCACATAGACCAGTTTCTTTTCCGAAATATTGAACGAAATACAAATACACAACCCCAAATTATAAAAATCGACGAAAACAAAACCAAAGGGGGGGGGGAAATACAAGAAAATAATAATAAAGAACTTTTTAAAATAAATCCAGAACATCTAACCAATCAAAAAGAGCAAAAAGAACACTTACGTTTAGATGAGACTTGCGGAAAAAATCCAGATGAAGAGAAACCCGTCCTGCAAGGGGCCAACCAAGCCAGCTCAACCTGCCCAGGAAAGCCAGGAGGGAGTGGCAAAACCACTGGCTTGATCAACTCAAGCGGTAGCAAAATGGCTGATTCACCCTTCCAGGCGGTTCCATGGAGAAGAGCCAGAGAGACAGCAACCCCATCCGAACCGGTCGAAGTCTCCAGCGAAAATGAACCGCGCAAGTCCAGTAGAGTCAGAAGAAGCCCCACCTACCTATGCGTCTACGTCACCCACGTAGGACTAAACTAAGGAGGGAGGGGTGTTCTGTATAAAATGGTATACTCCAAATGTCTCAAATTTGATTGGCCAGAAGGGCCTGCATGGAATTGGTTCACTAGGAACCAATCTAGGAGAACCGCCGAAAGGTGGCAAAATCAAGTAACTGCCATTTGCTACAAGCTGGCAGGCAAGCCGTATATAAAGGCTGCCGCGGTTTGAGCCAAACTGTTCCGTTGCTGTATATAGTTGAAATAAAGACATTGCTGTTGGAACCCGGTCTACCTCGTGTTTTTCCAGACGGAACAAGAATGATTTCCCATTGTATATTTTTGTGTGTAGCAACTTCTCTACCAATCTATATTACTGATCTATCTAGACTAGATCACCACAGAGAGCAGTTGTTAAATATTTGAAGCAGGATTGCTTCAGCCTTATCTTGGCAATGCCAAGAAATAAATCTGACTTTCTACTGTCTAGTGATACATTTGAAGAACACATTTTCAGAACTTTTGTCACATCTTTTAAGGTATTTACCTCAAATATTAATGTAAATTAACCTTATCTGGGCAAATGAATGACACGTTCAAGCTTTACTCCCTATTTAGAATAGATGACTGTATAGGATGTCAAATCACAGGATTATCTTTTTTTTTCATCAAAATCCAAAGGTTTTGCACTGCAGTTCCCTGAAATTGAAGTACCTTTCTCATGTTGAAGTACCAATTGTTTGAAACATGGAACTGATGCCTTTCGAAGTAAACACTAAGTAACTCTGCAGCATGGGGTAATCATACTGATAGGACTGAACCACATATTATAGCCTATACTGCTGTTAATCTGTCTCTGAAGGGCACAGTCAAAAGGAATGCTGCATGTAATTGTTTATTACCATAACATGAGGTGAGATAGAGGACAGAAATCATAACACCAGTAGCAGTTACCAGTTAGTCCAGCTTCTGTATATAAATAATAATTTGATTTAGGACCAGATTTTATTGTGTTCAGTTCTGTTCTGCTCTAAAATAAAACAAAATCACTAGATAAACTACAGCTTTTCAAGCTATGGTTGCTAACTTTAATCTTGCCTCTTTCTGTACTATTGTCTTCAGTACAGTCATTATTTGCTTCAGATTTTTTATACCTGCCTTTTCAAATCTTTTTGCTTCTTTATGTGATAGGCATTCAATGATGAGATACCCTGTGGGGGGTAGATCTTAATTAGGGCTAATTTTGTGGATGGGGCTTAATTTGATTGCATGAGCTCAAAAATATGTTCTTTTCAAAGTGGGTCATCTTTTTTGGAGAAACATTGTACAACAGGGAGTTTCCAGACAGAATAGCACAATGATTATATTGATACAATATAAAATTCACATTTCAGAATAGAATAGAATAGAATAGAATAGAATAGAATAGAATAGAATAG
>BLBF01000040.1:21485738-21503487 GCA_015471245.1 Laticauda colubrina
AGAATAGAATAGAATAGAATAGAATAGAATAGAATAGAATAGAATAGAATTCTTTATTGACCAAGTGTGGAATATTGACCATGGAATTTGTCTTGGTGCAATAATTTCTACAGTAATTATTAAGATTTCAGATAACAATAGACATATTCATAAACCCCAATTGTCAGTCCAATTGTCACACTCTCTGGCTAATGACATAGGATTATGGTGAAGGAAGGCCATTAACAGTCCCATTAGTATGAAATGTTAGAAATGATCCATCTGTTTAACACATCACTCTCACTCTCAAAAATGAAAATGATGTGACTGCATTAAATATGAGGTCAGGGTAGTTGTAATGTCTTTACAGATTCTAGAACATTAACCGCTGTTTAAAAAAAGAAACCTGATCAACCGTCATGCTCAATAATAGCCATTTGCATTCAGGAAGAAAACTTGGAATAAATTGGTAACTACTGAATGTGCCTCTCAACCTCAGAGACAGCTAATGGCTGACCTTTAGAATGTATTACCAATTACTAACTTAACTTATGGTGCTTTCTTTTCCCCTCAGATATAATTTATCTCCAATAAAGATTTATATTCTGTATACATTTTTTTTGAGAAAGAATACTTGTTACCATAAAAAGTCAGACTGCAAATGGTATTGCATATCAAGGACTATGGCTTATTAAACCAATAAGATTTGGCTTCTGATTAATGACATGAACAATCCCACATAACAGATATTGCATGGATTTAAGAAAGGGGATGGAATGAATTTCAAAATGACCGCTTTTTTTTGTATTCAGTGCGAGTTCTAATACATTACCATGTGTACATATGAATGTTATCCATATTGTCAGATGTCTTGAATAACCATGAATAGCTACTCTCAAAAAAACAGAGTTGTTGGAGGAATTAACATTGGAACTACATTATTTCTTCTGGGAACTTTGTTTTCTTGTATTATATCATTGTTTTGCATCACTTAACAGGATCAATTTGCTTTATAAATGATTTCACCACATGGTAATGTTCACTTATCAGCAACAATGCCAATTTTTTCCATAATCTTCTATAACTTGGTCATTTCATGGAGACCAGAAGGCCATCTATCATAGTCTTTGAAATACCAATGAAACCTAAGTTCCTTTTCCAAAAATATAACAATATCTTCAAAGCATGCATACAACTTAGGGAAATGTTTCTAGAAGATTAGCATTTTAAATAGCTGCTTCTCTGAGCTCGTCAAAAAGCTCAACAACTAACTTTATGTCCATGACATTTACATATCAGAGGCAAGCACCGGGGTGGACTGCTGGGGGTTTGCAGGGGTTCAGGAGAGCCCCTAGCTAAGATTCTGTACAGTTTGGAGAACTCCCAAATCCCACTCCTAACTGGAATGGGTAATTTATGATGAAGCATATTGTGGGAATTCAACTATCCACTTAAAGCAGATTGTGTAAATCAGGTTATCGTGTTAACTGACAATATGACTTACAGGTATATTGTATCAACCTATAGCCACAATAAAGGGTGGGCTGCTGGGGGTACACAGGGATTGAGAGATCCTCTAATGAAGATTCTGCACAGTTTGAAGAATTCCCAAATCCCACTCCTGGCTGGCCCCACCCACCCTTCTCCTCCCTCCCAGGAGTCCCCATGTGGCCCATTTCGGATGCAGTAAGTAAAGGGCACGCATGGAAGGTTGAGGAAAGTGAAAAATTGACCTCCCAGAAATTCAGGAAGGCCAGAAATGGGCCCATTTCCAGCTTCCAGAGACCCTCTGTAGCCTGGGGAAGCTGTTTTTGCCTTCCTGGAAGCGCAAGGAAAGCCACTGGAAGCTAGGGAGGGCAAAAATACCCCATTGCTATGCTGCAAGAAGCCAACTAGGACATGCCCACCATGTCCAGGCCCACCCAGCAACCGGGCAGAGAACCCTTTGCTAAAAATTTTTAAGCCCACACCAGTCAAGCACTCTTGTAACTATTGACACCTCAAATATTTACTGAAATTGTCTTTATTGCAGGAGAAGTGCTATATCAACAGCTCATTTATGGATTCCTCACCTGCTTCATGAACATGTTTGTATTATGGTTCAGACTATTGGCTTTATTTATCTTCTGTCCCACAATCTGTATTTTGTGGAATTCCCATGAAGTCTGTTGGTTATCCCTAATTTTTCTTACTCAGACTTGTTTCCCTGACATTCTGCCTTGGTTCCTGGCAGAAACATTACTGAAGAATATGACACCATAGAATATGAAAAATAGTGCATTTCTTCTTTCACCATAAGTTAGGCAGAGTTTAATCCCAGGACATTTATGACTTTATTATGATGCCAAATGAATTTCTATCCAGTAATCCTCATCTAGCAAGGTATATCTGAATTTTGAAACCTTGTAGAATTTAGGGCAGAGATGTAGCATGAATATATCTCTGGATGCACACTGAATTACAATATTTATGTTGGATTTATTTGCTCTACACATATATTTCTTTTGACTGTGGAAGAGTGAAATGACCACAATTTTACAATTACATTGGAATTTAAAGGAATTAAATTTTCCACTCTTAGTTACGATTATAAAATTTTACACAAATACCTCTAGATAATTCATTTGTTCATTTATTCATTCATTTAGTCAGTATGATGCTTTTCTTAAAAGCGTCCTTCTATCAGGACCATTCTTTTTTTCAGAATGTTAAATCTTCCATCTCTTGCTTTAAAGCTATAATGATTGAATTGAATTGGAGAAATAAAAGATTCTCTAGAAAAAAAAAAGTATTGTTTTGGATGGACTAGACTCATACTTATAAATGATTGCACTCTGGCCAAATACTCACTGATCTGCAGTAGTTTTTTAATTATTATTATTAATTTAAAATGTATATACATGATATATTTGATTACCTAAAAAGAAGCAAATCTTATTGAATGTAGTGTGACTTGAAAATGAGAGAGAATTGAGCTTTATGTTTATATAACTGTATTTCTATATCACTTTATGGTTTGTACTAATTTTTGTGTGTATCTCTCTTTCTAAATATATTTTAAATTAAAAAACAGTGTACAAAAATATGAAATGTGCCAAATATGAATTAAAGAAAATTGTGATATAATGTATCTCAATTGGGATTTGATTCAGAAATAAAAATCTTAATTGAATAACTTTCTAAAGATGGAGACATCCAAAAAGTACCACAGACCAACCAATTCATAGCTAATCTTCATGATACCTTTTACTAATATTTTGTACAATATATAGTACAGGAGTCAAAACTGTCAAATTAGGTACTTTCCACCTTTTTAAATTATTATTATGATATTTAAAAATGATCATATTTCATTGGAATTGTTCTTTATAACAATACACAATTATATTTCTTTAAAAAAAATACTTGGATAGAAGAACCATGGAATAACAGAGCTGGAATCTAGACTGATAATTAAAAAATACATTCTACTAGAAAACATTTATTAGCTGAACTGCCATAGATAAAAGGAACATCAAAATCAGTATACATCAATATAAATCACTTATTTATAATTAAGAAAAAAAAAGGAATCCAAATAGTTCACTTTTGTAGCTGAGAAGAAACAGAAAAAAATCAGTTAAAGATTATAGTAATAAATAGAAGCACAGATCCCCAGGCTTAGTTAATTATAAACAAAAATCCAAAGGCTTCTGACAACCACTGCTGTAGTTTAAAAAATTGGCACAAAATTCATTTGACAGAATTGATTTGGCTAATCTGATCAGTTACAAAGATGTGCTTTTCCTCCCTTAGCATTCCATATGAACTGCTGCACAGTAAGTGAAAAGGATGCCTATCCAAGATAGGATAGGATTGTACCATTCTTAAAAGGAGAAAGCAGTGGCAATCTACCACCTCCCAAAAGGAAGTGAAGAGAACTATAGGGTAAGCTATGCTGAACTTAACTCTTATGTCAGAAAATATTTATTTTATTTTTTGTTTATTTTGATTTGTCAATCGCTTACAAAATAATAGACATAAGTATAAACATAATTATGAATACATGAAATGGATACATATAAGAAAAATAAAAAGAAACAACAGGAATGAGGTCAATAGTAGACAGTCTAGGGTTAAAGTTTTTGGGGTTTGGGGAAGAAACCACAGAGTCAGGTAGAGTATTCCAGGCATTGACCCCTCTGTTGCTGAAGTTGTATTTCCTGCAATCAAGTTTGGTGTGGTTTACCTTGAGTTTGTATCTATTATGTGCTCTTGTATTGTTATGGTTGAAGCTGAAGTATTCGTTGACAGGTTGGATATTGCAATGTATGATTTTATATACTATACTTAGATCGGGCCGAAGGTGGCATATTTCTAGATTTTCTAGGTCTAGAATTTCAAGTCTGGTGGCATAAGATGACATAAGGTATTCTGCAACAAGTAGCATAGGAAATGCAAACGTGCAACCTCATTTTGCTTTGAATGAGCAATTTAGAACATTAAAGTCATCAAAGTACAAACAACAATTCAGTAAGATAATACTTACATCAACAACTCATTGCAATGAGGCCCACCAATAATACCTAAATCCAGCAAGGAGCAGCTGCCATCCATGGCCATGATCTGAAACAAGACCCCTTCTTATATAGTCTTTCATATACATCTCTTCTGTTCCTCTGAAAGAATCCTGGGGTAACTTCGTCATTTACTATGACATCTGGTCACTTGGCACTTATTTGAAAAACTCTTGTCATCTGCATTCTTTGGTTCCGTATTCCTGTAATGTTCCACACAGTTATATCAAAAATAGTCCCAAAACTAATTAAATTGCAACTATTAGTTTTACACAATAGCAGATTACATTTTTCCTTAGGATGCGTCTTTTATCAAACTAATGCTTTAATACACTATCATATGAGAAACAGTGTGAGACATGAAGCATAAATGCAGGTTTTCTCTTTTTTTCTCTTACACTTACTAACAGACATGAAATGATAGAAGGTGTTGAAGCACTTGAGGGAAAGACAAGAAGTAATAGATGGAAACATATTAAACAGAGATTCAATCTAGAACTAAGAAGAAATTACCTGACAAGTGAGAACAATTAATTCATGTAATGAGATGACTTTAGGGGTTGTAGGTTCAACATCACTGGGGATTTTAAAGAAAAGATTGGATAGCTATGAGTTCAGAATGGTATAGGCTTGAGCAGAGGGTTGGACTAGATGACCTCTAAGACTCCTTTCAACTTTGTTACTCTGTTATCTCCTCCCCCTGCCATCTTCTCTTGATGAATATCACCATTCAAGCATTTTCTTTTGTTATTCTTATATTCTACAAAGCCTCACAAACATGCCAAACCCTACCATTGTGATTGCGAACATAAAGGGAAAAAGGATTTAAATAAGCAACTAGGAAGAAGTCGGGCACTGTTATATATCTATTACCTTTTTTGTTTTGCTTGTATTACAAATAAACAGCACACACCAAACATCAAATATTCCAACTGAAGGTAAAGAGTGATTTAGTCTTTTATTCTTAAGAATGGGAGACTATTTATGGAAGCAAGGAGATTGATAGAGGTTTCAGAGCTGAGAAACATAATATAGGAGATTCATGGCCTGCAGTGTTTCTGATTGAAATTAAGACTGCTAAATGCAATTGGTGCAGAAACACCATTATGTTTTTTTTAGGTTACTAACCTAAGCCATTTGCTCTTCAGAGCTAGGGAAAGTCTATAATTTCTCTCTTTTTCTCTGCATAATTATAATTAATTAATTAATTTAAAACATGTATTTCAAAGGTTCTGAAAATATGTTTTATATGTGAATTGGCTTTTTGTAGCACCCTATGCAGTTGCATTGAATCTGTTTCTGCTAAACTATTTAATGATTTATTGGCAACTAAAGCTTAAGATCCTAAATAATAGGAGTCACATATCTCCACACACATCAGTATGTAAGCTAGTGCTTTTCTATCATGTAATATTATTGGCATACTATTAACAGGGTTAGACTCAGTATTGATTTAAGACAATCAAAAGTGTACCAAAAGTTAATGTAGTTTTAAGGTTGAAATCTCTCAGTATTGCTTGCCTCCCTGTGTCTTAGAAATCTTTACTTTCATTTTAAATTGAAAATTGCAGTTGTCCCTACAGTCATCGCTTTAATTCATTTTAAATGATTTATTGGAATTCTCTGACTTTGCTATATTTTGATCAAATTAAAAACACCAATGCTTCAAGCTGGAAAAAAAATCAGCATGTCACAAGCTAATATATTTTTAATAAAGAATACTTTGAAAAGTTTTTTGGAGAAAACCTTGAGTTCCACTTCACTTTTGTAAACTTTCCTAGATGCTAATATACTTCCTCCTTAGGAAATTCATTCTCATATGTGCTACTTAGGTCTATACAAACACATTAGTTCTTATTAGTGTATTCTGTCAAATATTTTTCTTACTTTATGTCCCTTAGTGGCCAGTGATGTAGTAAATGTGAAAAAAAATCAAAATTCTAAAATAACATTCAGGATTGTAATTTAATTAATGTTATTTTTAATGATTTTTTTTTAAAAAATAGATTTGGTTGCCATGATATAAAAAAGATGCTGAGATTCTAGAAAGAGCACAGAGAAAAGCACAAAGAGGCTCAGGGGACTGGAGGCCAAAACCTAAAATGTATGAACAAAGGTTGTAGGAATTAGGTATGTCTAGTAGAATGGAAAAAAGACTATTGCTGACATGATCGCAGTGTGCCAATATCTAAGAGGTGGCCAGAAAGAAGAAGGGATCAACCCATTCTCCAAAACACCTGAAGGAAGAAGAAGTAATAGATGGAAACTAATCAAGGAGAGTACCAATCTAGAACAAAGGAGAAATTTCCTAACAGAACAATTAATAAGTGAAATCTAGAAGTTGGTTCTCCAACACCGAAGATTTTAAAAAGAAGAGATTAGACAATCTCTACTTAAAGAAATAGTGTAGAGCAGTGGTTCCAAAGTGGGTGGTACCGCCCCCTGGGGGGCAGTGGGATGCCTTAAGGGGGTGCTAAGAGGTGGCAGGGGGCGTTTGAGGCACCGGCACTGCAGGGTCACCCATTGACTGTTGCACTGCTCCGGAGCTGGTGCCTCGAACACTCCCATGCCACCTCTTAGTGTCCCCAAGGGGGCCAGCAGAAGGGCACTAAGAGGTGGCAGGGGGGTGTTCAAGGCTCTGGCTGTTGCATTGCTCCAGAGCCAGTGCCTCGAATGCAGCCATGGTGGCACATTTTGTGCTGTCGCGGCCACATTCAACGCACCACCCCTGCTAACTCTTAGCATCCACAAGGAGGCTTGCAGGGGGGCACTAAGAGGTAGCAGTGGGGCATTCGATGTGCCAGCTCTGGAGCAGTACAACAGTCAATGGGTGATCCTGCAGGGCCAGAGCCTCGAATACTCCCATGCTGCCTCTTAACATCCCCAAGGGACCCAGCAGAGGGATGCTAAGAGGCGGCAGGGGAAGCATTTGAGGCACTAGCCCTGCAGGATCACCCACTGACTGTTGAACTGCTCTGGAGCCAGCACCCTGAACGCAGTAGCACGTTGGGAAAAGCTGCCACCACCACTTTCCCAAAGTGCCGCTGCTGTCACATTCTGTCTGTCCATTCGTCCATCCATCCATCCATCCATCCAAAAGGTCTGTCTGTCTACCTATCTACCAATATAGATCGATCGGTCTGTCTGTCTGTCTATCTATCTATCTATCTATCTATCTATCTATCTATCTATCTATCCATCTATCTACCTATCTACCTATCTACCTACCTATACATACATCTATCCAAAAGGTCTGTCTGCCTGTCTTCCTGCCTACTTGTCTGACTACCTACCTACCTACCTATCTATCTAGGTAGATACATACCTACCTGTCTCTCGATCCATCCATGTCTGAAGTGCTGGCCCCACAGGCACATCAGGAAAGTAGAGCAAAGCCAGTCTGAGAGGTAGGGAGGGAGAGAGAGAGAGAGAGAGAGACAGAGAGAGACAGACAGACAGACAAACAGACCTGATGCATCAGATTGAAATAAGGCCTAGTTTAGACTTCAGGCCCTTTTCCACATTGAAACATCTTTGACTTCTATTACAGGTTTTGTGGATGAAACATACCAGGAAGCTCTCACATTTTGTTAAGGCTTTAAACAGGATCCATTAGACCAGATCTCCACCCTAAAATATTACTTTTCCCCAAGGTATTACAGTGCCAATTCTGAAGAAGGCAAAACCAAAATGTACTAGTAAATTACAAGGAGAAGACACACACACACTCCCTTATAACCATGCTGGAGCAGGTGATTGGACTATAATAGATATATCATTACCTTTCTCCTCCCTCCCTCCCTCCCTCCCTCCCTCCCTCCCTCTCTCCTTCTTTATTTCTTTTTCTTTCTGTCCCTTCCTTCCATCTTTCCCTTTCTTTGTCTGTCCCTTTTTTTTCTTTCCCTTTTCTTTTCTTCTTTCTCTCTTTCTCTCTCTTTTTCTTTTCTCTGTCTCTCTTTCCCTCTCTTGGGCTCATCCCATTGACTTGATGCACTGCTCTGCTCAGACTTTCTTGGGAAGGTCCCTCTGATGCAGCAGGCTCAATGGGGTGGACCTGCAGGGCCGTCACTTCGAACGCGGCAGTGGCAGCACATTTGAAAAGTAGAGCAAAGTCAGAGGTTGATATGCTGCAAAGAATCACAAAAGCTTCTGGGTTGTGCACAAGAAGTTGTACACATATGTCAATGCAATTCAGCAACATAAAATAAAGAAATGCAAATAAAAATCAACAAGAATTGGCAAAGCATCTCTGATTAGATTCTATTCACTACTAGAATCTAATCAGAGATGCTTTGTTGATTCTAGTCCAATGACCTGCTCCAGCAGGGTTGGAAGGGAGTGTGTGTATATGTGTGTGCATGGCTGTCAAAACTCCAAAAACAGGTCAAGTGGCTCTAGGGAGACCAGTCATAAATTAGAACACTTGCTAAACAACCGGCCATTAAGTGAGGATCACTTGTATTTGGTTTGCCAGTCACCTGGCTAAGCCCACCTAGTCACATGACCACCAAATCACACCTACCTGGTAACATGACCAATAAACCACACCCCCAAATTAGGCCACACCCACAGAAATTTAAATCCCAACCATGGGTGGGAGGCTCTGAGGATGAGTTTGTAGCACCAAGGAGGCAGTAGACTAAAAAAGTTTGGGAACCACTGGTGTAGGGTATGCTGCTTAAGCAGGGGATTGGACTAGAAGATCTCCAAGTTCTCTTTCAACTCTGTTATTCTGTTAAATACAAACTCATACTTTGAATGCAGATCTCTGTACTATTGGTTCTCTCCTCAGGTTATTCGAGACAATTTTAAAGGAAGTTCTTTTAGATTGCCAGTTCATTCTGTTTAGTGCTTATGCAGGGGACAAACTAGCTACAGCAATTATTTATTTTATTTATTTATTTGATTTGTCAATCGCCTACAAGATAATAGGTATAAGTATATACATAGTTATGAATACATGAAATGGGTACATATCAGAAAAATAAAAGTAACAATAGGATAGGGATGGGAGGTACGTTGGTGCGCTTATGCACTCCCCCAACAGACCTCTTAAGTCTAAAGGAGATAGTCTAAAGTTAAACTTTCTGGGGTTTGGGGAAAAAACCACAAAGTCAGGAAGAGTATTTCAGACATTGACCACTCTGTTGCTGAAGTCGTATTTCCTGCAATCAAGTTTGGTATATCTAACCTTGAGTTTGTATCTATTGTGTGCTCTTGTGTTGTTATGGTTGAAGCTGAAGTATTCATTGACAGGTAAGTCATTGTAATATATGATTTTATATACCATACTTAGATCAGACCGAATACAGCATAATTCAGGGTTTTCTAGGTCTAGAATTTCAAGTCTGGTGGCATAAGGTATTCTACAATGAGTAGAGGAGTGGAGAACTCTTCTTGTGATATATTTCTGGACTTTCTCAACTGTGTTAATATCAGATACGTAATGTGGGTTCCAGATTGATGAGCTTGATTTGAGTATTGGTCTAGCAAATGTTTTGTATGCTCTACTTGGTAGTGTGATATTACCAGAGAAAAAGCTACTTAGGATTAGCTTAACAACTCTTAATGCCTTTTTGGCTACGTAGCTACAGTGGGCTCTAGCACTTAGATCATTAGAGATGAGTATTCCAAGGTCCTTTACAGAGCTTGGATCATCAACAACATCTTGACTATTCAGCTTGTATTTTATTTTCTGATTTTTTTTTGCCAACATGGAAGACAGAGAATTTATTTGTTGAGATTTGAAGTTGCCATTTTTTTGACCATTCTGAAACATAGTCAAGAACTTTCTGAAGGGTAGCAGTATTGTCTGTGGTCTTGAACAGCTTTATATCATCAGCGAAAAGAATGCAGCTGCTCTTAATATGATTACATAGGTCATTTATGTAGAGTATGAAGATAGTTGGTCCTAGAACACTGCGTTGGGGGACACCACTGTTGACAGGTACAGAATTTGATTGGACACTCCCAACTTTGACCATTTGTTGTCTGTTTGACAGGAATGCTTCTATCCAGTTATGCTGTTGTCCAGAGATACCATAAGATGTCAGTTTTAGGAGTAGTTTGTCATGTACCACTTAATCAAAGGCTTTACAGAAGTCTATGTAGATTGTGTCTATTGCTTTGCCCTGATAGAGTTGTGTAGTCCATGTTTTTGCAGTATAAGAATTGTAGATTACATGATAGTTTTTTCTGAAACCAAATTGTTTATTGGAGAGTAGGTTGTTTGTCTCTAAGTGGAGGATAATGGATTAGTTAATAATTGATTCCATGACTTTACAGGTGATGCAGCATAAGGAGATTGGTCTGTAATTTTCAACTAGGCTGGGGTCTCCTTTTTTGAAGATGGGGATGACCATGGCTTGTGACAATAGGTTAGACAAGAAGCTGGTCCTGAAAGATTTTTCAAAAATCAGAGGTTCAGCTATGGCTGTGGATAGCTTTTTAAAGAAGTAGGCACATATTCCATCTGGTCCAATAGATAAAGATGGTTTTAGATTGTGTAGTGCTTTTTCAACATTGTCTTCTGTAAAATCGATATGTATTAGATCATTGTAGTTGTCTGTAGTTCAGCTAGGAAATACTGGACGTGATCCATTGCTGTCTACAAATACTGAGCTAAAGAATGTGTTTAAGAGGTTGGCTTTAATGGTGTCATCGTTGCAGTCTTTACCATTAGGTCCTTTCAGGGGTGGGATGGACCTTGAGTCTTTTAATTTGTTGTTTACAAAATTGTAAAAAGAGCAGGTGTAATTGGTGCATAGAAGGTTTTCCTCTTGTTTAATGTGATAATTGATGCATTCAGTCTTTATCTGGTGGCATAAATTTTTGTATCAGCTTTTAAAATTGGAACGTGACCAGATTTGTTTTTCCACCAGAGTGATCTCTTTTTGTATTGAAGTTTCCTTATTGTTATGGGTAATCTGTTTTTTTTGGCGGGGGGAGTTGTTGTTGGTACATATAGTTTGATGACTCTTTTGACTTCAAGTAAGAATATGTTGTAATGGTCTTCAACAGTATTGCATCCAGTGAATAGAGATTGCCAATCAAGGGATGAGAGATTGTTGTCTATAAGATCATAGTTGCCTTTTTTGAAGTTATAATTGGGGATTACATCATTGTGATGATTTTGTGTGGGTGTATGTTGAGACAAAAGACAATCATATTGTGGTCACTGCTGGAAAAGGGTTCTTTAGTTTGTATTCTGTAAATTAAATTCAAACTATTGCAGAAGATGAGATCGAGGCAGTTGTTTAGTCTTGTGTTGTTGGTTACTAGTTGTTCCAGTCCCAGATTTATGACAGCATTGTGGAAGATTGCGTGTACGGGTTCAGTTGTACGTTCATTTAGGTTCCAGTCAATATGAGGTAGATTGAAGTCACCAAGAAAGATAAAAGTGTGTGAGCAGGATGTTGCCCATGTTAGTAGTGAATTTAGCTTATTTACATGTTTGATGTCATCATCAGGTGCTCTGTAACATAGTAAGAATCGAAATGTGATACTTAAGGACAGACGATGGTCTCAGGAAGAGCAAGCTCTTGGATAACTTGGATGTTTTTTAGATGTAAGGACTTTTTATAGAAGATAGCAACACCACCTCCTCTACGGATTTCACGATCTGATCGGTAAACATGATAGTCTCTTACTGTGGTAATGGAATCAGGGAGAGATGTGTTGAGCCATATTTCACAGACAAATATGATGTCGAATTTAGCCATATTTAGTAAGAGGAGAAATTCAGATATTTTATTCACAAGGCTTCTTGCATTGAATTGCTTGCATTTAAGGCCAGCAGTAGTTGGAATTGAGGTAATTAGGGGTGTACATGCCTAGTCTTTGTGATGGTGGATTGGTTGAAGTAGAGTTGTGGTTGAAGGTTAAAGCTGAGTTGCGGGTTGTGTGACTTACTTTTGATATAGTCAGCATGGTAGTCAATGTACAGGTCCTCCTCTCCATTATCTAGATGTTTTTTGAGTTCAATGCAGAGTACATGGGAGCGGGCATGTTGCTGTATAGTTAGGTCAGGGCAAGAATGGAGGTTCTTATGGTTGGTGTTGCTTTTGGCAAGTGAATTTATAGTACAAATGAATTTACATTTGCCTGATTCATTTTTGCAAATCATCCTGCAGAAGCATGGGACCACAGAGCCGACTCTGTTTTTGAGCTCTCGGCCAATGCGGAAAATGTCAAGTATTTCATCAGGGGAGATAGTTGATGCTTGATAATCACTGATAATATTTCGGACAGTTGTGATGTCATCATTGTCACTGATGTCCTCTAGACCAAATAAGATGGCATTTGGACATTTCCGTTCATGCTCAACAGCTTCTCTGATAAGGATTGGGATATCATAATTTGTCTGGCTTATGTTTTTTTGTGGATTGTGTTGTGAATTGTGTTGTGGTTGTTGGATAGAGATGTGGTTTGTACCTACTGGATGTTCAGGTTTTTGCGTTGTGTCTTTTTTTTCAAGGTTGGATAATCTTTCTTTTAAGATGTCTAGGGATGCTACTATGGTGCCAAGGGATGTTATTCGTGTTTCTATGGTATCAACTCTTTCAAACAGATCTTTTTTGGGTCTGCATGATTTGCAGAGATATGGAAACTCATCGGATGATTCTAGTTATTGCATCATTTGCTCTGGTAATCCCAAGCAGTCATGACGAGTATATTTGTTACATAGAGAACATTTGATGGAGTTTTCATTATCCTTTAGAGTTTTGTAGCATTTAAGGCTTGTGCAGGAGTCTTGTGGTTCATTGATGGGGATTATTTTCTCTTTAGGTTGTGCTTTGGCATTAGATTTTTTTATTGGCATGGTAGGTTTGTTAAAATGGTATGTTGATTAAATTACTTAATGAAACAATTTTGGGTAATCAATATAGCCAATATCACACCAATCAATCAATTACAATAATCTCTCTCATCAAATAATTTTCCTAAGCAACAATCAGCCTAATCAATTAATTACACTTATCATTAATCATTTATTTAATCATTTAATCATTTAATTCTCTGGGGAAGGCAAGGAGGGCTCCGAATCAGTTAGCAGGAGCTCCACCAGCATTATTAGGGTTCGACGACTTCAGAATCCAGTGTTTTGGGACTTGTTTTTTGGGCTCTGGTTTACTCACAGTTACTGGTGCAGGCAGCAGCTTTAAAAGTGATTTCTGGTGCAGGTGGTGGCTTTATAGGGAGATAGTGCTCCAGGAGCGAGAGCCTCACCTTCCTAGTTGGGCGCCACCATTTTCAAGGACCTCAATTATCTAGCAGTACTCAGATTTCTGGTTTTTCCAGGCTTCTCCACTGTTCCTGCTTTGTCTCATATCACCAGATCCAGCTTCCGATGTGTACACACACAAACACAGCTCCATATTTTACCCCCACTGAAGTGGTACTATTTATCTACTTGCAATATTGCTTGCTTTCAAACTGCTGGCTGGGGAAGAGCCAGCAATTGCACAAGGAGAGCTTACTCTGTCTCATGTAACCAGGCTCAAACTGTTGGACTGAAGACGATTTCTGGCCAATAGTTCCAATGTCATTAAACCTCTGCACCATCATGTCCCTTTATCCAATTTAATGAATCACAATCTCACATTGGTACAGAATCAAGCTATTTCTAATATATATAACCTCCTCATTCAATATAAGCTGCATCTTAGTTAAAAATTTATTATTATCCTGTCTAATTTAGTGTAGAACAGAATGAGTCTAACTGATCCTACTATTACCTATTTTAGAAATGCAACAAGTCTTCAAAAAAGCAGGTTTGTCATGATAATCTCAGTGTGGTATTAAAGCTTTAGGTTTCTGTTGGGACTAGTTAAAGATTTTATCTTAGTGAATGCTAAAGTACAGTATATATGGGAATTAACTTGGTTCAGTTTCAATCAGAACAGATTTTTTGAAGCTGGAGAGAGAACAGTAGAAAAGTATTACTTTGGTTATTTTTTTAATTATTCTTATTCCTCTTGTGGATTTAAAGTTCTTTCACTTGCTACTTCACTTGCTACTGTAAGCAATTTTAGCACATATCCGGTAAGCACACAAGCAGAGGAAAAGTAATTATATGTTATTTTATTATGGATAGATTTTTCTGAGAGCAAAAAGATGGGAAAGAACTTTAGTAATTATTACTAATAAATGAAGTACAGTAAATTTGACACCAACTTGGTAATACTGCTTTTAAAAAATGATGTAAGAAACAGCTATAACAATGAACTTGGGGGAGTTTCTAACATGGCAGCTCACTCCAAATTCTCTTGCTTTATTCATTTAGAAGTGTGGAAAATAAAGGCTAAAATGATCCCAGTGATGGTTAGGACCACTTGGGCTGTGAAATGTAAACTGGGGAAGTGGTTCTAACAATTCCCAGGAAAAAAAAAAATCAGACTTCTCTGTCCAGATGAACTCAGTGCTAAGAAACAGTCAGTGCTAGGAAGCACAGAACTATCAAATTCCCACAATTTTGGTAGAGAACATGAGATTGAGGAACATACATAATAACCTGGAGTAGTGGTTACCAACCTTTTTTTTGCCCCTCACCCCTAAAGAAATTTCACTCAAACCTCGCACCCCCTGAAATATATGGTAAATATATGGTAGAATTGAATTATTTAATTATTAAATATATGGTAGGATTGAATCTTTTCAGCTATGTATGTGACGGCCACTAAATAACGATACTTAACTCTAAAATGAAAGTTAGTCCATTGCAAAAGAAAATAAAAATGCCAACATATAGCCAATATCC
The DNA here is from genome assembly GCA_015471245.1 of Laticauda colubrina. NCBI lineage: Eukaryota > Metazoa > Chordata > Lepidosauria > Squamata > Elapidae > Laticauda > Laticauda colubrina. Next base: position 21,501,033 of record BLBF01000040.1, read on the forward strand.
TATTATTTACCTGGACTTTTCTCGCACCCCTGGAATATTGTCTCGCACCCCAGGTTGGGAACCCCTGACCTAAAGGTAAGAAGGAAATTTTTCAGTTGCCATTAAGAACATCTCTTTAAAGCATGTGTGTCCCACTCCCACCCAAGGCCCATGGACTTCATACAGCTTTGGAAGCTCGTAATATGGCCTCACATGTTTGTAAAGTTTTGATTGATTTATTACTATGTGGCTTATATACATTTAAGTATATTATATATTTTATATGTGGCTCACAACAATTCCTCTTCAATTAATGTGGCCCAAGAAAGCCAAAAGATTGGCCACCTGTGCTTTAAAGCAAAGATGGTTGGTTGCAATGTTCCTATAGTAGAGAAGAACTAGAAAAAAAAAACCCATTATTGTTTTCTAATGATGTTGTATATTGACATAAACCTTGAAAGCACACATACACATGAACAAGTGACAATTCCATGTGTTCAGAATGGTAGCACCATTTCTAATTTGGCCCAAAGAAAACATTCAAATCTGAATGGCTATTCAATTCATATTTGATTTGTCAATAGTTATCAAGATGGATTACATACACCAGTTGTAATATGGGCAACACCATTCCAGAGCCATCACATATAGAACACAGGAGAATTCTGTTTGTGGAAGGTGAAGACAAAACAAGGTATCATCCATTATTCTGACAAATTATGAAATGCAAATTAAATGTTGCATGTTGTATCTTCTTGTAGGTGCTCTTTTTCCAGAGAGAAATTCTAGCTAGCAATACATTATGCTAAAAGCCACCATTCACCACTGACTTTCTAAATAATGGAAATCGTAATTAGTAGTGGCACTGCCAACAGATGGGAAAATGGAGTTTGCTATTGCCAGTTAACAAAAGATTGCCAACCCACTAACATGGAGGTTAGGCAGTTTAAACACGAAAACTATTTTTTTAAATACCACTGACAGTGTTTTAAGTGGAAAGACAATTAATTTCACTCCATCCATTATCATGGTTGGATAAGCAAGGGAACCAGTTCCTCAACAACATGACTTAACCTTCCTTTGTTTTCCTTCTATGGTAAACTACCATTATTTATTTAGAAAATAAATCACAGCAACAAGATCTTTATATAATGTTTCAGAAAAGCTTTTATTGAAAGTTCTGTTTTATCTTTCCAAACATTGAAAAGAGGTTACAAAACAATTCAAGTAATAAAATCAATTCACCCCAACCCAGTTCTATCTCATTTAAAGAGGAATTACCTGGGTAAATAAGAACCACAAGGGAAATTAAGCCATAACTTTCTTAGAGCAATATCTGTTCTTTTCAACCTTGAGGGTCAAAAGTATTCATCACTAAGCTTACACTGAAATATTCTTGTGAAGAACTTGAGATAGTTTATTTGGTTTCCCAGAGTTTGGAAATCTCTGAAGCAATAGACTTGTTTTTGTTTTCTGTTAAATTTAACTTCCCTTTTCCCATTTCTGGCTGTCAACTTGTCCCATTATAGTCTTATACTTAGGGCGGTTTCTCAGTCTTCAGTCTTTGTTCATCAACCAACCAGAAAAGTATATAGAAATGATGAAAATCCACTGGTTCATAGATAGATAGACCTGCAGAAAAATTTATTTGTATATTTATATGTGTTGGCTGCTGTTCCATTCAAAATCCAAGAAAGAAATACTTAGACTCTTTTAATTAGAGAAAAGATATCTTTTACTGGAAGTGAAGTGGTAGCAACAAAAGAATTCTGAATCTGAGAAAATGGGCGCATAAATCACATATACAAAGTGATGGCAATGTTTCCACCCCCGATAGTTCAAATAGTTCTTCCAATTAAAAGTTGTGAATATCATCATGTGGACATCTTCAGGTGGTGATGACACTTCATGGCCGTTGACCTTGTCATATTTTGATAAAGGTTTGCAGCTGCACAGAAAATAGAAACCCAAGCAAGAAATAGAAACCTAAGTAAGAATGTACTCCCCCCCCAAGTTTATATAGTTTCACTTTGTAACACCTCCAGCTCACTTCCCACAATTATCCCCCCTCCTCCCCCCATTACTTTTGACAGCCAAAAGATGCAAAGGAAAGGGAGAAGGTCTTGAAAGCTAAAATCTTGAAGACTGACAATATGCCTAACTATATATGTACAAAACTGCCTTCAAGAATGTATATTTACCATGTGAATGATAAGAACCCATCTTATGTCACAAAAATGTCATCCTTATATACAATCCAAATGTTTGTAAGATCATTTTTTAATAATAAGTTTTAATTTTATTTTATACCATCCAAAAATTCCAATTTCAATTGAACAGTGTGTTGTCTGGGTACAAATCATTTTAAAAAATAATAATCACAGTGGTTACAACAATATTCATTACATTAGTAACAATTGTAATAATAATAATAATAATAATAATAATAATAATAATAATAATAATAATAATAATA
>BLBF01000040.1:21509871-21521592 GCA_015471245.1 Laticauda colubrina
AAAGAAAGAAAGAAAGAAAGAAAGAAAGAAAGAAAGAAAGAAAGAGGAAATAAAGGGGGAGAGAAAGCTCTGTGCTATTATTTTTAATTGTTTTATTTATCATATATTAATATTTTACACTGTCCCTACACCTAGAGTGATTTTACTGCCTTTGTTTTGCACAGGTATTTTTAAGGGTTTACATGTCAATAGTCCAGAGCAGGTTTGTTAAATACAGGTGTGTCCCTTTAAGTTGAAAGGGACTATGGAGGCCTTCTAGTCCAAGCCTCTGCTCAGGCAGGAAAACTGAGGATGCCATGTAGAGGTCCTGAGAAAGATGTCAGAAAAACAGAATAACATTTAAAAAGGACCTTGGGAAAACCCTATACCATTTCAAAGAAATGGCTGTCCAGTCTTTTCTTAAAAACCTCCAGAGTTGGAGCACCCAGAACTTTTGGTGGAAAACAGTTCCAGTGGTTAATTGTTCTCACTGTCAGGAAGTTTCTCCTAGGTCTTGGTTTGCTTCTCTCTTTGTTCAGTTTCTATCCATTGCTTGTTTGCATTCTGATGCTTTGGAAAATACATTGTCCACCCTCTTTCTGGCAGCCCCTGAAAAGCCTGTTGCCTGTCACACTCTTGAGCAAAGCATGTGAACCATTTCATCCTTTCAGTGGTCCATGAAAGGACATCTATAGTACATAGATGATAAAGTCAGAACTATAGGTAAGATGAGGTTGGGTGTGACAAGGCGTGACTGAGGGGAGGAGCCAGGCAAGGCACCCCTAGATGTGAGTGACATTGAGTTGGTCACGCCCACCCAATCATATGACCACCAAGCCATGCCCACCCAGCAAGCCATACCCACCAGTCACATGACCACCAAATCACACCCACAAATTAAGCCACGCCCACAGAACTGGTTGTTAAGAAATTTGCATCCTACCCCTGGACACATGTATTGGGAATCATTTTTTCCTAGATATTTTTTTAAAAAGACAAAGTGGGTATTTTTTATTTCTTTTTAAGACAAAAGTTGATCATAATATTCTCACACTGGCCAACACCACATGCAAAAATAAATAGAGAGTAGCTGGAGCTTGAACTCAAACCAGATATTATTTATTTTTTAGTTATTTGTCTCATTGAAGACAGTGATGAATTTGCATGCAGATAGGAGGTTGAACAACTAGCCTTGTGATGCAAACAGAACAAACTTCAACTAAATACACTCAAAACTGTAAAAATGGACGTAGATTTTAGGAGAAACCCTCCTACACTACCACCTCTTACAGCAGTAGACAGCACAGTATCAACAGTAGAGACTATCAAGTTTCTAGGTTCTATCATATCTCAAGACTTAAAGTGGACATCTAATATCAAAAACATCATCAAAAAAGCACAACAAAGAATGTTTTTTCTGCACCAACTCAGAAAGTTCAAACTTCCCAAAGAGCTGCTGATTCAGTTCTACAGAGGAATTATTGAATTTGTCACCTGCACCCAGGGATGGGATACAACTTTTTTAACAACCAGTTCTGTGGGCGTGGCTCAGTTGGTGGCTGTGGCTTGGTGGTCATATTATTGGCTGGGCATTGCCAACTCAATATCACTCACACTGAGGCACACATCTCCTCGCCTGGCCTCTCATGACTGTGGGGATGCTGCAATAGTTGCAAGTGTGAAAAATGGTCAAAAGTAACTTTTTTCAGTGACTTTGTAACTTTGGATGGTCACTCCACACAAGCAAAGTACCAGCAAAGGAGGAAAAAAACTCCAGAGAAGTTCCTGAGATAGGAAGTCTAGTTATTACAAGAATGTAATAAGGGTTAACTGAGAGGCAGTTTCTGTAAGCAACACCAGAATGTTTTCTTTTTGCCTTCCTGACAGGATTAGGCCAGTAATTTCTTCTAACAACCAGTTCTCCGAACTGCTTAGAATGTTAACAACCAGCTCTAGAAAACAGGTGTAAACTGGTAGAATTCCACCCTTGTCTGCACCTCTATAACTGGTTTGACTCTGCAACCAAACAAGACAGACACAGACTTCAATGGATAATTAGAACTACATAAAAAACAATTGCTACCAACCTGTCTTCCATTGAGGACCTGTATACAGCATGAGTCAAAAAGAAGGCTGTGAAAATATCTACAGTTCCCTCACATCCTGGACATAAATTGTTTCAACTTCTACCCTCAGAACGATGCTGTTAGGAATATAAGCCACCTAACAGGTATTTGGGTTAGAAATATATAAACCAGGATAAACATTTTAATACTGTCTCTTTAAGGGAATGCAAGAGCATGCAATTGGGTGTGTTTCTCAAACGGCCATAAGATGGAACCAGAAACCTGGGTTGTTTTAGTCTTAGTCTGAGTCTCAGAAGAGAGTGTGAGTGTATCTTTGTTTCCTTCTGTTGGAAAGTATTGCCGTTGCTCCATTTTTTTCTAATTGACTGATATTACTGGATTTCATGTAAGTCTAATGTAGTTTCATGTAAGTCTAACACTGAATTGTTTTTGACACTGGAATTTGATATTTGGATTATCCCTGGATTGCAAACTGACTGATTTAACTTGTGAATGACTTTGGACTGCTTATTTTGAAGTTTGCTTTAACCTTTCTGGAAGTAAAAACCTACATTTACTGTACAGTGTATCTGTGTACTGTGTGTGTATTATTCAAACACTACTCTCAAATACATCTCCCTGTATGCGGTCATTTTCCTAATGGGGAATTACCTCAACACTGGTTATGGGCCCAGGCCATACCAGGCTCAGATAACTGAGAGTTAGTGTGAATGCACAGTACTGTATACAGACAGCTGTTTACTGTTTAATTGTGCATTACTATCCCAGTTAAGATGGCACAAAGACACTTCAACAAGTCTATCACTGATAACCCAGTTGGTCAGAACAAACTATGTTTCCTGGTCTATGAAATGCAGTCCATTTCTTCGTAGAGAAGGTTTATAGTTCAAGATCCACCAGATGTAAATGCTTTGGATCCAGAAAATGAGGATGATGCCAAGAAGATTGTTGACTTTAAACAGAACAGTGAATGAGCTCTTTGTATAATTGGACTAACACTGAGTGACCAGCAGCTAGTCCATATTCGTGGAGAAGAGTCTGATGCTAGGTGTTGGGAGAATATGAAGAGGATTTCATGACAATGTAGGTGGACACATACATCTTACACGTAAACTGTTTAGAGCATGTCTTCTGAAAGGTGGAGATATTTTAGCTCATTTAAACTTCATGAAAAGAACTTTTCAAGAGCTACATGAAAAAGAACTAATATTTTCAGAGCTGCATCAAGTTTACATCATTCTGTCCTCATTAGATGAAAGTTGTGATGATTATGTATCTTCAATGGAAGTACTGCCCAGAGATAAATTGACGTTGACTGACATAACCGGAAGGTTATGAGAAGAAGAAAGAAGACGGCTAGATAGGGACCAACTAAGGAAGGAACAACCACAAAAAGAGAATTTGTCTTCAACTGCCTATACTGTTAGGAAATGTTTTTCTTGTGGGGCTAGGGGACATATACCTAGATTCTGTAAGAAGGGAAAACAACAAAATATCAGTAAACACCAGAAGGCCAAGAAGAATGTTAGTTTAGCTATGTCTAGCAATTCAACTGTAAACCATGATTTGTGGGTTGTTGATAGTGGAGCATCACAGTGCATTACTAAAGATAGAAACAGGTTTGTAAAGATGTCCACAAGTAAACAACATGTATCACTGGCAAATGGATGAAAGATTAAAGCATCAGGTGAAGGTACTGCATATTGTTCTTGTATAAACGAACATTGAACTATGTTATATGTACCTAAACTGAAATGTAATTTATTATCAGTAAGGGCTTTACTTAATCTTGGTTATGTAGTAACCTTTAGGGGAGATAACTGTATAATAGAGAAAGAGGGTAAAAGTGATACTGCTACTTAAAAAAATGATTTATATGTGATACATGATGATCAGCTGAAGATGGCTAACTCAGTTTATAACAATGTTAAGCCACTTGATGAATGTATACATTTACAACATAGATGTCTAGGGCACATTAATTTCAAAATGCTCAAACAAATTATTTAATTGTCAGAGGGAGTAAAATTGAAACCCTGTAGCAAGTATTTACACTGTAATGCTTGTTGACAAGAAAAGAGTAAGATTACTCCTGCAAACAGACTTTATGTGACTGAGTTTGTTACGAAAAGATTCCAAACTATGTTGAAATTGGCTGGTGTTGAGCATAAACGTTCTGCACCTTACAGACCACAGCATAACTCGTTTGTGGAACAAAGAGGGCAAACATTACAAGCCATGGCTCGTACTATGTTATCTGATTCAGGTTTACCTGAAACACTGTGGGGTGAGGCCATAATGTGTAGCAACCATGTTTTAAACAATGTAGTAAATACAACAACTGGAGAATTGCCATTAACACGTTGGCATGGCAGAAAACCAAATTTAAAGCCCATGTCACACTGGCCAACGGATGCAAAAGGACATAGCAGATGAGCAAAATGTTCCATCCGTTGTTATCCACTTTCAAAAGGGGCAAAAATTTGCATAACCAGAGCGGATAAAACGGACACGGAGAGGATGCAGGGCGGATGCAAAGCGGATGCGGAACAGAAGCCCAGCGGATGGAAGCGGATGAGAGCGGATGGCGCATCCGCTAGTTTTCCAGGGGGCCTCAGCAAAGCAGACACGGAACGGATAAAGCGTATGCAGAGCATATGCACAGCGGATGAAGTGGATGCAGAGCGGAAGCCTAACAGATGCACAGCGGAAGCGGAATGGATGCGAGCGTTAATTGCGCATGCGGGGGGGATGCATTGCGTAAGCCCCCCAGATATAAAGGAAAGCAGCTCGCACGTGGCCAGCATTCAGAGGAAAGACCTGCTGCTGGACACTTCGAGTTCCTTGCCTGCCTGCCAGCCTTGCTGCCAGCCTGCCTTCCACCCAGCCTTGGTGCCTGCTGCCTGCCTGCCTGCCTGCCAGGCTTCCTGCCAGCCTACCTACCAGGTTTCCTGCCAGGCTTCCTGCCAGCCTACCTGCCCGGCTTCCTGCCAGCCTTGGTGCCTGCCTGCCAGCCTTTGTGCCTGGCTTCCTGCCAGCCTTCCTGCCAACCTTCCTGCCAGCCTTGGTGCCTGCCAGCCTCCCTGCCAGCCAGCAACCACACAACCATGGGGAGGAAGCAAAAGCCTCAGCAGCCTGCCACCATCCCTGGCAAGAGGGACAGGGCCAACCTCCCGCCCCCTGCCCCTGACTCTGCTTCTGCTGGGGCTTCTGCTGAAGCTGCTCCTGGCAGTGGTGCTTCTGCTGGTGCTTACTCTGTTGAAGCTGCTCCTGATCCTGCTTGTCCTGCTCATGCTCCTGGACTTGCTCGTCCTGCTCGTGCTCCTGGTCTTGCTTGTCCTGCTCGTCCTTCTTGTGTTCCTGGTCCTGCTCGTGCTACTGGACTTGCTGGCCCTGCTGGTGCTTACTCTACTTCTGCTGATCCTGGTCCTGCTGGTCCTGCTGCTGCTGATCCTGCTGTTGCTGCCGCTGCTGCTGCTACTGATGATGATAATGATGATTATGATCCTGCTGGTGAGGATGATGATGATGATGATGATGATGATGATGATCCTGCTGGTGCTGCTGCTGGTGGTGTGGAGGAGCAGCCCCTACTACCTGGGAGCCCCTCTGATGAGGGCCCATCTGGTCCTGCCAAAGGGAGGAAGAGGCATATGTGGCAATGGGAGAGGAGGCAATACTATATTGAGGAGGCGCACAAAGATGAGGTGCTGGATTGGCTGAGAGAGAATGACTATCTATGGCGGAAGGGACACTGGCTGTACAGGGACACCAAGTGGAAGCAGGCTGCTTGGAGAGAGAGGGCGGAGAGTATGGGTTACACTTCGGAGGTGCTCCTCAGTGGTGGAAGCACATGCACATCTGGTACAGGAAGCTGCACCTGAAGAAATCTGGCCAGGCCACGGTTAAGCTGACAGAGAGAGAGACCTATGTCATGGCTAGGTGCAGCTTCCTGGAGGGTGAGATCTGCCACCGAGGAGCAGCCCCTCTCACGACCCTCTCTCTCCAGCAGCCTGCTGAGAGCCAGTCCTCTTCCAGCTGAGAGTCAGTCCCTGTCTCCAGGCAGGTTTATGTGGAGCGTGCCACGGTGGAGAACCCACGTACAGGTGTGGTAAGTGTGGTGGAATGCGTGGAGGACTCCCTGGTGCGTTGGGAGAAAGGAGACATCGAGTCCACCACAGTCCCAGCCGCATCCACCACCACCCAGCTCCGCCTCCGCAGAAAGGCAGAGAGCCGGACAGCAGGAGGGGCAGAGCCCCACTGTCCTGCTGGAGATCAGGGACACCATCCGCACCAGCATAGATCTCCTCTCTCAGCAGGTCCACACCGACTCCTCCTCCTACAACCGCAAGCCCTTCCTCACCTATGTCAACCAGACCCTCAAGGAAATGGCAGATCCACAGTACCAGCTGGTGAAGGACCAGATCACCAAGCTGCTTCCCAACCCTCCAGATCCAGAGAAATCTGATCCCACCCAGTCCAGGTCTGCTCCTCCACCCCAGGTGATGTCCCTCCCATTCCAAGGCTTCCCACAGGCCCTCACCTACCAGGGCTACGGCTACCAGGAGGTTCAGCAGCACAGGCAGCAGCCCATCCCAGTCCAGGCACAGAGTCATCGGGCGACACCGTTGCCACCGGTTCCACTGATGCCACCGATGCCACCCATGACAATGATGCCACCGACGACAGCGATGCCACCCACGCCAATGATGCCACCAACGACAGTCCTCACCCAGCTGCAGAGCAGACAGCCCCACTATACTGCTCCTTCCTCCACCCCACAGTCAAGCCCGGCCTCAGTACATCTGTCATCAGTACTGGGGCTGACACCCCATGGCATGGAGGAAGGACCTCTCAGCATCACGGGTCTGAACCAGCTGTCTGAGAGCTTTCTTAACACACCGTCACCTTCCTCTCGGGGCCAGGCACTCCAGCACCACCCACCACCACAGCACCTGGACCCTTCACCTCTGAGACTGGGCACACCTCCGAGTGACCGATAAGAGTGCCAGAGACCAGGTAGCTGGCTACCTGTGGACTTTATGAGGACACTTGACTTGGGTCATTTTTCTGTTACAGCTTATTGTTCAATAAAGTTTATCTTTGATTCACAAACTTGCTTCATTTCTTTTTTTCAATAAAGTCTTGGTGGAAACTTTTAGAAATGGTTTAAGCCTTTGCATGCTTGTGGGATGGGTTAAGATAGCAGTGGGGTGGGCAGGGATACCTGGGGAATGAGCAGGGATACCTTTGGTATGGGTAATAGCTGTGGGATAGATAAACCTCCAGTGCAAGCATGGTCTAACCTCCCAGGTGCCACACCTATGGCCCTTTTTTATCAATAACAATGTAAGCATTGATCCACACATGTCAACACAAACACAACTATTTATTAAACGCCCTGTTCATTGTAGGCCACCCAACATACATGGCCCAATCTCATCCGTGTGATGAGACAGGCTGAAGGAAGCATCCATTAAGCATCTACCATCCTGTCTTGCCACTCCACTGCTCCAGCTGGGGAGTTGCACCAGTGTTTCAGGAGGTTGCGCTGCTTCTTCCCTTCCCGTGAGGCTCTGTTGGGGCCTTGCACATCATGAGTGTCGATCAGGTTTCGCCCTTGCCTCCATTCCCCAGGCTCCATGTCCCCATTGCTTTGTTGACGGTCCACAAGCCTGTTCTGGAAGACTGGGTAGCGGGTGCGCATGAGATTGTGCAGGATGCAGCAAGCTTCCATGATCCTCCTCACGGTCTCTGGGTGATGCTGCATGGTGGTGAGAAGTACCTGGAACCTGTTGGCCAGGATGCCAAAGGCGTTCTCCACCACCTGCCTTGCCCTGGACAGCCTGTAGTTGAAGATCCTCTCTTCACGGGTGAGGAGTCTGGAGGTGTAGGGCTTCATGAGGTAGGTTCTGAGGGAGAAGGCGTCACCCCCCATGATGAAATAGGGCACATCTTGTTTATCGTTGGGCAGGGGGTCTGGATCTGGGAAGCCCACCATGAGGTTGCCTTCCAGCCCCTCCTTGAGGTGACTGGAGTTGTATACCTGGGCATCTGAAGATGAGCCGTAGCCTGAAGCATCGATGTACATGAACTTGTAGTCAGCATCAACCATGGCAAAGAGGACGATGCTGAAGAAGCCCTTGTAGTTGAAATAAGTGGACCCCAACTTGGCTGGAGCTTTGCAGGCCACGTGCTTCCCATCTATGGCTCCAACGGTGTGGGGGAAGTTCCACCTCTGATACCACTGCTCTGCAACTTTCTTCCATCCTTCTTCAGTGGAGGGGCACTGGAGGAGCTCCTCCTTGTATTCTTCGATGATGGCCTGCACCACTTCTCTGACCACAATGCTGATGGTGTTGTGTGGCACCCTCCAGCCGTACTGCATGCTTTTGTAGGTGGTCCCTGAGTCCAGGTGGTGCAGAGTGAGTGCCACCTTGAGCCCAGGTTCCAGGCTGGGCCGGAAGTTGGTGTTTGCCTTGGTCAACCTGGGTGTCAGCCGCTGCACAACTTCGTCAAACATGGCTGGAGGCATCCTCATGAAGTTCTGGAACGCACGAGTGTCTTCGTTCCTGAGCTCCACCATCAGCTTGTTGTACAGTCCATACTCTGCTGTTCTCCTGATCCATTTTCGGACCCAGACCCTCCTTGGCCGCCTCTTTTTCTTCCTGTAGTAGAGTTCACAGAGCCTGTAGATGGCTTCGCACTGTTGCAGAAGGATGGCGGCTGCCAAAAGGACTGTGTTACGATCCACTGTGGACATGACTGGATGCTGTGGAAGAGGAAGAGTCAGATGAAGGCTGCAGTGGTCTGCACAGGTGGGCTGCTGGTCTGAAAGTGAGATGCAGACGAGTTCCTCCCCCTTTTTTAGGCAGTATAGGTTTCCCTTTGCATCCTCTAGGCATCCTCTAGGCATCCTCTAGACATCCTTAATATCCGAGATAGGTTCCCTCTGCGAACGTTTTTTCAGTTTTAAACGCTTTGTTTCCATGCTGCATCCGTTCTGCATCCGTTCTGCATCCGTTCCACGTCCGTTCCGCTTCCTCCTTGCGTCCGAGTGGATGCGAGTTGCGCGGATGCACAGCGGATGCCTAGCGGATATAGCGGATGCATAACGGATGCGTGATGGATGCGTAGCGGATGCAGAACGGACGAACTGGATACATTTTCTGCGCAAAAGTTTTGGGCAATCCAAAACTTTTGGAGCCGATGAAACGTCAATAAACGGATGCTGGACAGATAGAGAGGAAGCAAAACGGAGGCAGTGAGTACATTGCATTTTCGAACGGATGGCAAGCTTTTTTGTCCGTTTTACATCCTCTTTGCATCCCTTGGTTCAGTGTGACATGGGCTTAAGTTACTTACACACATTTGGAGCTCCAACATGGGTGCATATTCCCTCACAAGTAAGACTGAAAGGGCAACATAGAGCTAAGAAGTTATTTTTTGTGGGTTATGAGGTCAACCATAGAGCATTTAGATTTTGGGATCAAGGCACAGCTCATGTTTACTGTTGTGCTAGTGCAAAATTTCTTGAGCACATTGGGTGGGATATACTGGAACAGGAATCCAGCAATGATATTATTATTGACACCCAAATAGTCCCTAAAGATAAAATCAGTAAAGCCCAAATAGCCATTAAAGAGGAAGCACAGGAGGAAGTAGGAGAACAGGCACAGGAAGAGGTAGAAGAACAGGAGCAGGTGGCACAGGTGAGTCCACCAGTTAGCCCTGTATTACCAAGACATCCAACCTGAGTAACACGACCACCTGTTATATATCAGGCTAGTGTTGTATGCCAAGTGAATACAGTTCCAAGTAATTATAGTGAACTGAAAATGTATCCTGCTAAGGACCAGGCTGATTGGCAGAAAGCAATAGATAAGCAACTGGAATCATTAAAAAGACTGGAGGTATATGAAAATGTTAAGTTGGCAGCAGATAAACATGCCATAGGATGTAAATGGATATATAGGATAAATACAGGTGTAGATGGGACTGTTACCCATAAAGCCAGGTTAATAGCACAAGGGTTTAATCAGACAGCAAATGACTATGATGAGGTGTTTGCACCGAGTCTGAAGGCTACTACATTCAGGGCATTAGTTTGGGCAGCTAAGGAGAAATACATTGTCAATCATTTGGATGTAGAGACAGCTTATCTGCATGCACCGTTGCAACACACTATATATTTAAAGAAACCTTTAGGTTTCAAAAATGATAATACTGATGCTGGAAATCGAAAAAGAGTCTTTATGGTTTAAAGCAATCAGGATATGAGTGGAACCAATGTATAGTTAAAGAATTGACTAAAATAGGTTTTGTAGCTGGCATGGGTGATCCATGTTTATTTAAAAAAGAAAGTGATGGTATAGTGTCATTATTGCTTTTGTTTACTGATGAGATAGCATTAATCACTAAAACTGAAAAAGAAGCTACTGAGATAATTTCACTATTGGAAAAGAAATGTAAAGTAAAACAATTAGGAGAAATCAAACAATATCTTGGTTTAAAGATAGATAGAACTAGGGGAGGATACAAGATCTCACAGGCAGATAAAATTAACCAATTACTCAAAAGTTATAAAATGGAACTTTGTAAGCCGGCTAAAGCACCAATGAGCCAGGAGTTTAGCCATAGTGATGTTCAAAGTCCTGTTTTTGATAAGAACATTTATAAGAACATTAACATTTATCTTCCCTCAGTAATTGGTCAAGGCCAGACATTGCATACAGTGTAAATCATTTCACGAGATTTAACACTGAGAGGCACTGAAAGGCACTGGCAAGCTGCTAAACGTGTGTTAAGATATCTGAAACAGACAATGCTTTATGCATTGTATTTGGAGCCCAAAGATGATCTGAATTTGACTGTATATGCTGATGCAAGTTTTACTGCAGACATAAATACACAAAAATCTACATCAGGTACTGCTGTATTATTGGGAAAAGCATTGATTGGATGGAGATCTATTAGACAGAAACATCCAAGTTTGTCAACAATGGAGGCTGAATTCTCATATTTATCTTTATTATGTACAGATTTAGTTTTGTATAAGCAATTATTATGGGAATCAATATAACAGATCCTACTGTTGTTTACAAAGACAACCAATCAGCAATACAGATGGCTTCAAATATTGCTGCTGAAACAAGATGTGAGACAATGTGTGCAAAGTAAAATGATTAAGCTAGAATACTGTATGTCAGAAAACAATATAGCAGATCATTTTACAAAGGGCCAAGGCTCTATAAAGCATAAGGCATGCTGTGAAGATTATGGACTTAGAATTAAAGGTTGTATGTTATCTTACCCAAAAGGGGAGAATGTTAGGAATACAAGCCACCTAACAGGAATTTGGGTTAGAAATATATAAACCAGGATAAACATTTTAATACTGTCTCTTTAAGGGAATGCAAGAGCATGCAATTGGGTGTGTTTCTCAAACAGCCATAAGATGGAACCAGAAACTTGGGTTGTTTTAGTCTTAGTCTGAGTCTCAGAAGAGAGTGTGAATGTATCTTTGTTTCCTTCTGTTAGAAAGTATTGCCGTTGCTCCATTTTTTTCTAGTTGACTGATATTACTGGATTTCATGTAAGTCTAATACTGAACTGTTTTTGACACTGGAATTTGATATTTGTATTATCCCTGGAT
>BLBF01000040.1:21531592-21542903 GCA_015471245.1 Laticauda colubrina
ATGTGGCTGGTTATAATTTTCTTCTTGGTTAATTTTTCCAGATATGTGGTTGGGTCTGTGTTTATAGCTTTGTATGTGGAGTCTTGGAGTAGGTCTGTCAATTTTGTTTCATAGTCTTTTCTGTCCATTACTACTGTGGCATTTCCTTTGTCTGCTGGGAGTATTATGATATTATTATCATTTTTCAGGGTTTGTAATGCTCTGAATTCATCTTTTTGCAAATTATTTTTAGAGATTGAAAAAAGACCTGACAGCATGAATAGAAGAGATGATTCCACCAGACTGTCAATCATTTGGAAGCCTGCACTCTCAAATAGAAAGATCTCCATGCCACAAGCCAGGCAAACACCTGGGCAAAAACAGACTCCCTCTGATAGCTCCAACCTAACCCCCCCACCAGGCACCCAGGTGAAATCCAGCTTGCTAATGAAGAGCAGCCGTCCCTTCACACGGAGCCAAGCTGCACTGAAAGCCTCCAACACAAGAACAGACTGTTGCCAGCCAATCAAAGCCACAAAACAGACAGAAGAAACCAGGAACACCAATCAATCAAACTCCAAGTCCAATGAAATAGGTCCAGGCTCCCAGCCAATCAGAATGAACTAGCCTCAAATTTAAAAACCAGGAGCTGTAAGACCCATATCCATACAGAAGCCTGATGATGGCAGATGAGATTCTGCTGAAACGTTGCTACAACTTTAACAGAACTACAATGACGTGGGATAATACCCGAAGGAAGCTGAACAGCACACATGTGGGTACCCGCGATAACTTTTATATATATATATATAATCAGTGCACATATATATCAGTGCAAATATATATATTTGTGTCCCCACATAGGATTAAACTGATGTGTGGTGTCCATGATGATGTGTACACACACACACACACACACACACACACACACGTGCCAAAGACAGGATGCATATATTTGTTTTAGCAAATGTACAGGGTCTTAAGTCTATCCTTTTACATCAAATGAGAATTCTTGCTTTTTCCAAGCCAAGGATTAGAAAGTGAGCCAACAATAAACCAGATCAAATGTCATGAACTTCTTCCCTAGGAAAAATCTATTCTAAAACCTGCTCAAGTATATATTATTCAATAAAAACAGATCCCAAAATCTACTAGGTAGCAACAAAGCCAACTTCTGCAAAATGACACCATATGTCATATGCCTGTTTTTATAGAGCACTGCTTTTAGACATGTCAAATGTGAGGCTCTTGATTTCATTCCATCTGTAACTGTTTTAAAACATTTGTCTAAGAACCCATACAACTAAACAACTATTTAGATGCTTCTTTGTCAGAAGTACCTAGCCTGACTAGTAACTATGCACATGGGGTCTTAGTGCATTTATTTCCTCCAAAGTCTGTATAACTATTTCTTCCCTATTGTTTTTAATTAACTCACTCTAGCTATGAAACTGAAAGGCACATTGTTAAGTTTGCTATTAATTAACATAGATTCCCCCTGAATTGACACACAACCCACCAAATCAAGAAACAGCTTCAAGATTGTCTCCTCAATCAATGCATTTTCCAGTTTTGGTGGGACATTTACAGTTTCAGCAGAAAGCTTTAAAGCCATGATGTATTCTAATATGAATTCCTTTTTCATCATTTTAATTCTCTACACTTTCACAGTTAGTTACACTGCATCTATTTGTGCCTTGCTTTTCCAAGTATAAAGGTAATGGAAATTGACTTAGTGATCAAATTTGGTTTTCTAATTTTGAATTATACAACTAAAAGAGGCCCAAAAGGAGAGCACACTTTCTGTAAAGGGAGAGGAGCTAGCATGCCTGTTTTTATGTTTAATTGGCCACAAATTAGCTACTCACTGAAAAGACTTCAATATCACCTCTCTCCTTCAGAGTGATCACTTTCCTGCTTTAGAGCCATTGATTTTCCTTGTGAAAGTTGATGCCCCAATCTAGAATGCCTTAGAAATGCAACATGTAAGAACTTCCCTTGGACTAAGTAAGTAGTCTCACCAATTATTGCATGTTATTGCAATTTCTAGATATACTAACTTTTTTACAGGGGAAAAAAATCTATGTGATCTTAAGAAAGTCACTCAACCTAAAATATTTTGTAGGATATCTCTAATTCAATGCATAAATGTTATAAAATCCATCCACAACGTATTTTTCAAATTGTGGAAGGTGACAATATCAATAGCAACAGCACTTATATACTGTTTCATAGTGCTTTACAGTTCTATCTAAGAAGTTTACAGAGTTAGCATATTGTCCCCAATAATCTTTTTAAAAACTATACTTTATTGATTTTACAATTAAAATAGACTAACAACACGTACATAAATGCAAGAGAGAAAAAGGAGACTAGAAAGAGAAAAAAAAATAGAAAGAAAAAGATAGAAAACAGTTAAAAATATTTTCGGTGGTAAGACAAGAACAAACAGAGGTGCAGAAGCCCGTCTGTGGTTTCAGTTAATCTCTTTTTGTGGTTGATGTGATCCTTTGAGGGTGCCCGAGTCCCAGAGAGATTCGTGCCAGTGTGGGGGAGAGTCGAGCTGCAGTGTGGGGAAGGCAACCCCCCTGCAGCCAAGAGAAGCCCTCCAGAGTCCAACAAGCAACAAACAGTCTGAAGTCCGGATGCCACTGATGTAAAGAAGTGAGTGAGTGACAGCTTGTGGGATCTTTGGTGAAGAGTGTAGCAGAGAAAATTAGTGGCGGAGAGGATGATTGGCATGCTATAGACTTTTATAAGGCTGCTACAAGTGTCTGTCCAGAGCCCTAAAAGGAAGCGCCCAAAAAGCAGATGTGAGGCAAGTGAAAGTGAAGGGGCTTGATAGACAGAAGAGAGATAGAGGACAATAATAAGTATAAAGGGAAGCTTACCAGGTCGGGAGATATAGCACCGATATTAAAAGAAGGGAATCTAGCGGCTGGAAGGTGTGGGGGATTTGGACTATTTCATTCGATTTTTATGCTGAAAGACTATTAAATTGGAGATGGGAAGAAGATCGGAGCCAGCGGAATAGAGACAGTACAGTGCCACAGGCGATACTCAGAAATCCAGAAGTTAACTGATGTAAACCACTTAATTGCCCTTCAGGGAGTATACTGATTTAACTGAGGAGGTGGTTCCATTTGAAGAAAATCAGGAAAATCGAACTCAGGAACGCTAAGACAAAAAGTAAAAGTGGAAGCTTCCGAATGTGTGGAGATACTGTGTAATTACAGTCACTACTCAGCATTTCTTACCTCTCCAGTTCCGGTGCGTTTGGAGTGTAAGCTCTTAACACTTAGAGACGGAAAGCTAAAAACTTACTTTAAAACTCCTTTTCCCCCTTCATTACTCCCTTTCTCCTGTATTCATCTGCTCATTTTTCTTTATTCCCCCACCCTCCAGCGCCATGATGAACTATTTCTCCTATTTCAATCTCTCTTCATAATGTTTATAAATATGTATACTGGGAAAGGAAAATTGTTGTAACTGATTGTTCAATAATTGAATTAACTGATTTAATTGATTTATTAATAATAATGATAGTTATACTTTGATTAGATATATAGGAAAAATAGTAAGAACATTAAGTATTATTTAACTAATAACTATAAAGGATTTTATATATTAATATTATAATTTATTGTGCAATAACTTTAAATATTTAATTAATCCACTTGTGGATGAACGTAATATTGTTTGTGTTTAAGAATATTTAAATTAAGGTTAGATAACACATATATTTATTTATAATATATAAATATAGTTGGATTTGGATACAATATTGATATATTTTTTCTATTATGTGAAGTTATGTTTAGAAGCTGAGCATTGAGGCCTTACAAAATTATATATGTGATTTAGATTTTGGATTTAAAATAATACAGCAATAATATTTTAATCTATAAGAACTTATACTCCAGTAATTGGCAAAGAGTACAGCTATCCAGCAGATAGATAGATTAAGTAATTAGATACCAGTCAATCCTAATATAGAGATTCTATTACTGAATGTTAATTTGGGATAATATAATTAATATATTACAACAACAGAAACAAATCTTAAAAGAAATGACTTTCACAACAACTACAACTCTGAAAACTGGTAGAAAGGTCACCCCGATGTTAACAACCATGTCGGCAACAGTTTCGCCCATGATACAAAAAACCATTGAAGAAACATTACCAGTGGAGAAACAAGTTAACATCTCGAATGCCAATATCCAATCAATCCTGCTTACCTTACAGGAATCTATGATGAAGCTGCAAGAAACAATGATGAAAAATCATAACGGGACAAGAGCAGATACAAATGAATTAAAAGAGGAGATGGGGAAATTAAAAGCAGAAATGATATCTCCAAAGTAGAGGACAAAGTTGGATTATTACAGTAGGCCTTGGAGAAAAAATAAGCAACAATAAAAGAGGTAGAGAAAAGGATCGAAGGAACTGAAAGGAAATTAGAAAGAGTAGATGAAGAATTAAAGAATGTGAGTAAAGAAATGGAGGACTCACTGGTCTACCTAGAGATAGATAAGGCTGCTACATACTTGAGATTCCAAAATATAGTGGAATCAAAAGAAGACTTGGAACAACTAATGGCAGGAATATTGGCTGGACTCTTGGAAAAGGATAAAGATGACATCTTGAGGGAGTTTAATGAAGTTTACAGGGTTAGCACTAATGATGCGAGATGCCACAAATGCTCAAGAGAAGTCCATATACTATTTGCGAGTGTCTGGGATATTATATATATGATGTCAAGAGATGAATCAATCACGTATAAAGGCAAATAAGTCTTGGTTCTCAAACAAATACCAAGAAGAGTAAGACAAAGACAAGATTATAAATTCTTAGCAGCTTACCTAAATCAGAAAAGAATCATATTTAAATGGCTAATCCCAGAGGGGATGTTAGTTTCTTGGGATGAGAGGAAAATCAAAATAGATTCCATGGAAAAGGCCCAGGAATTTTATGAACGGTTGGTAGGACTGGAAGACCAGAGCAGTAAGGATGAACTGGAAATGAACTCCCAGGAAGATCAAGGCTATCATAAGAACAGAGATGGAACTTTAAGAAATCAAGGAAATACTCAATTACAACAGGAGAGAGAAGAAAGTAGGACCCATCTTCAGACATAAGGAGAGACCGGAGCTATTACAAGATAAAGAGAGAAACAGAACTAATTAAATGGTAGAAGAAAAGAAAATACTATCAATTAATATAAATGGTTTAAACTCAATGATAAAAAGGAAGAGGATAATAGCCAAATTAATCAAACAAAATGCTGATATAGTATGTCTACAAGAAACTCATTTAAAGAAATCAGATGAAAAATACTTAAAATGCCCGAAATTAAGGAAGCTATTCACTGCAGATGCGGGGAAGAAGAAAGGGATTGCAGTATATGTTAAAGAGGATATGAAAGCAGATTTAATATGGTCAGATTCTGGGGGAAGAACTCTGGTTTTGCAGATCTGGATTAATGCCATTCCAATTCTCTTAGTGGTAATCTAGGCCTGAATGGAGATAAAAAAGCATCTTTATGGAAAAATAGTAGGATTGGAAAAAAGTAATATTTGTATTATCGGGGACTTTATTTTTTCTATTGCTGATTATCAAAAAGACCACAGTAATGGGGGAAGGAACAAAGGGGGAAAAAAAAGAGAGCTTCCCAAAATATGAATGGAAATGATGAAGGAGTTAAATTTGATTGATATATGGAGAAAATTACATCCTGAGAAAAAAACAATTTACATTTTATTCAAATCCTCATCAAATATGGACACAAATTGATATGGCATGGATGAATGGGGAAATAGCAAATGAGATAAAAGAAATTCTACCCAATGAATGGGCAGATCACAATCCAATTCAGATAATATGGAATGGTAGGGGAAAACCCAAGAAAAGATGGACATTAAATACTCAGTTAATAAGAGAAAAAGAATATACTAACAAACTCAAGGAGGAATTAAACTATTTTTTAAAGGAAAATGATAATGGAGCAACTACGAAACAAAACATTTGGGATACAATGAAGGCAGTAATAAGAAGTATAACAATCTTTTATAACGCCAAGAGAAATAAAGAAAAATACACTCAGCAAAACAAATTACAACAAAAAATTAAGGAATTAGAAACTCAATTACAGAGTACCCCAAAGGATTCAAAATTGCATAAATTGAATATAATTGAATTTAATTGAACAAGAGAGAATGATTATAAATCTGAATACAACTAGACAAACTTATTTTGAGTATGCCAATAAGCGAGGGAGATGGCTATCATATAGACTTAAAAAAAGGAAAGAAAAAAGATTGATTTATCATCTAATAGATGGAATGGGGGATATACAGCAAGGGATAGAATAGAAAAAAGAAATTGCCCATAAGTATTTTGAAGAGTTATATAAAAAGGAAGAAGTTAAAGAAGATAGGATAAGAAACTATTTAGATGAAATGAAGGATAAAGCAATTGGGGAAGAAATGGAAGAATTATTAAACAAAACATTACTTGGTTCGAATTGAAATCAGCAATAGAGAACCAGAAAAACAACAAATCCCCGGGACCAGTTGGGATCCCACGGGAGCTGTACAAGGCAATAGCAGAACAAATTTATAAAATTTGTTTTTATACAAAATTACAGGCTGATTTCTTTGCTAAATACTGATTACAAAATATTTACTTCTATTATAGTGAGTAGACTTTAAAAAATGTTAAATGAGCATATACATGAAGACCAAAATGGATTTCTCCCGACCAGACAATTCAGGAATAATTTAAGAATAGTATTAGATGTTTTAGAATTTTACGAAGCCCACCCCGAAAAACAAATTGCACTTATGTTTTTAGATGCAGAGAAGGCCTTCGATAATTTAAATTGGCAATTTTTAATCCAAAAAAATTATAATATGAATTTAGGCACCAAATTTGAAAATATTATAACAACCATTCATGATACACAACAGGCAAATATTATAATAAATGGGGAATATAACCATCCAACAAAAATAGAAAAAGGAGTCAGACAGGGCTGCCCACTCTCACTCCTTCTCTTCATATTATTACTAGAAGCATTATTAACACGAATTAGACAGAACCCAGACAAAAAAGGATTAAAGGTTAAGAAAGAAGAATATAAGTGGCAAGCGTTTGCAGATGACATTATTTTTTTTTCATTGAAGAACCAATAGAAAGAGGACAAAAATTAATGAATGAATTAGAACAATTTCGAGCAGTAGCAGGACTAAAAATTAATAGGAAGAAAATGAAATTAATGATCAAAAATTTAACAGAAAAACAGAAATTAGAACTAGAAAAAGTTATGGGAATACAAGTGATAAAGACAGTTACATATTTAGGAATATGGTTGACAGCACATTGTAAGACACATAAGGAAAATAATTATGATAAATTAATGCAACAGGTAAAGAAGGATTTAGAAACATAGGTCAAGCTGCAACTTTCATTATTAGGCAGGATTGCTGCTATTAAAATGAATATTCTTTCAAAATTTCTCTATATATTTCAGACGATTCCAAAAAAGTTTTTTGAAGAACTTAACAAAATAACTGCAAAAAATCATCCGGCAAGGGGAAAAAACCTAGAATAAACTTAAAGGCAATTCAGGATATGAAGAGCAGGGGAGGGCTGGCACTTCCAAATTGGGAGTTTTATTATAGTGCCGCCTCTTTAGTATGGTTGAAAGAATGGATGAATTTAACTAATAAGAGAATATTATTCTTAGAAGGCCATGGCTTACAGAGGATGTGGCATGCTTTTTTATGGGATATTGGGAAAACTAGCCAGAAATATTTTCACAGACACATAATCAGAGATTCATTATTGACTAATTGGAATAAATACAGAAAAAACACTACTTAAAGATACCAATCTGGATCTCAACAATGGAGGCAATGTTCCACCCAAATAATTTGGATATTACTAAAATGATTAAATATAAGAACCTATTGGATACACAAGGAAATCTGAAATCATGGCAAGACCTTCAAGATCAAAGATTAAAAATTGATCGGTGGGTATATCTTCAAATCCAAAGTAGATACAAACAGGACAAGAAAGAATTTGGAATTAATAATAAACTCCAGCAATTAGATACAATTGCATTAGTATTAGGCAAAAATAAAATATAACAAAATTTTATAATTATTTATTAGAGGTAGAATTAGAGGAAGAAATTGTTAAAGGGAACATGATAGCCTGGAGTAGGAACATAGGGCATAGTATCACCTTAATAGAATGGGAAAAGGTCTGGGGTAGAAATAATAAAATCACAAAATCAGTAGTGTACAAAGAAAATGCCAATAAAATGTTTTAAAAGTAGCGCCTTCCTCCTTCGAGATTAAGGGCCTGTCACACATAGGCTGATGGATGCAAAAAGTATGTTAAAAGGACATAGCGGATGAAAATTTTTTCCATCCGTTGTTATCCACTCTCAAAAGTGCCCCAAATTTGCATAAACAGAGTGGAGAACAACTGAAAGGATGTGGGGAGGATGTAGCCAGGATGTAAAGAGGATGCTCCACGGAAGCCTAGCAGATGGAAGCGGATAGAAGCGGATGGCACATCCGCAGGGCTTCTGGGGGAGCACAGTGAAGCGGATGTGCAGTGGAAGGAACGGATGCAGAGCGGATGCTGAGAAGATACAGCAGATGCAGAGCGGATGCCAAGCGGATGCCTAGCGGATGCCTAGCGGATGCCTAGCGGATGCAAAGCATTCAGTGAGCATGCAGGGAGGTGCATTGCGTCAGCCCCGTGGATATAAAAGGATGCAGCTCGCAAGCAGGTCACCATTCAGAGGAAAGACCTGCTGCCAGACACATCTCCAGCCAACAACCATGGGGAAGAAGAGGAAGCCTGTGCCATCTGCTGCCAGCCTTTGCAAGAAGGACAGGGCCAACATCCCACCCCCTGGCCCTGACTCTGCTTCTGCTGAGGCTTCTGCTGCTCGGGCTGACTGCTGCTTCTGGTGCTTCTGCTGGTGCTGCTCCTGGTGCTTACTCTGCTGGTGCTGCTCCTGGTGCTGGTGCTTCTGCTGGTGCTGACTCTGCTGGTGCTGCTGGTGCTGCTGGTGCTGTCTCTGCTGGTGCTGCTGCTGGTGGTGGTGGTGGTGTGGTGGACCAGCCCCTAGAACCTCAAAGCCCTAATAATGAGGGCCTAGAAGGCCCTGCCAGAGGGAGGAAGAGGCATACGCGAGACTGGGAGAGGAGGCAATACTCCATCAAAGAGGAACATGAAGACGAAGTGCTCGAATGGCTGAGGGAGAACAAGTACCTGTGGCGTTCCCGAGTACCAGGGCTTCTGCTGGTGCTTACTCTGCTGGCGCTGCTCCTGGTGCTGGTGCTTCTGCTGGTGCTTACTCTGCTGGCGCGGCTCCTGGTCATGGTGCTTCTGCTGGTGCTTACTCTGTTGGCGCTGCTCCTGGTGCTGGTGCTTCTGCTGGTGCTTATTCTGCTGGTTCTACTCCTGGTCCTGCTGGTCCTGCTGGTACTCCTGGTCCTGCTAGTGCTGCTGGAGCTGCTGGTGCTGCTGGTGCTGCTGGTGCTGCTGGTCCTGCTGGTCCTGCTGGTCCTGCTGGTGCTGCTGGTTCTGCTTTTGCTGCTATTGTTGCTGTTACTGCTGGTGGTGGTGTGGTAGAGCAGCCCCTAGAACCTCAAAGCCCCTCTGATAAGGGCCCAGATGGCACTGCCAGAGGGAGGAAGAGACATATGTGAGAACGGGAGAGGAGGCAATACTCCATTGAAGAGGAACATGAGGATGAGGTGCTCAAATGGCTGAGGGAGAACGAGTACCTATGGTGGAAGTGACACAGGCTATATCGAGACACCAAGAGGAAGCAGGATGCTTGGAGAGAGAAGGCAGAGAGCCTGGGCTACACTTCGGAGGTCCTCCTCGGGTGGTGGAAGCACATGCACACCTGGTTTGGGAAGCTGCACCTCAAGAAGTCTGGCCAGGCCACGGTCATGTTCACCGACCGGGAGACCTATATGATGGCAAAGTGCAGCTTCTTAGAGGGTGAGATCCGCCACTGAGGAGCAGCCCCTCTGTCTTCCATCACTCCCAGGCAGCCCACAGAGAGCCAGTCCTCTTCTGGACAAGAGTCAGCTCCTGTGTCGAGGCAGGTATCTATGGAGCGCCCCCCGACGGAAACCCCCCCGACAGCTGCACTCCCCATGGCGGAGCGCGTGGAGGACCTGCTGATGCAGTGGGAGCAAGGAGAGGGCATTGACACCAGAGACCAACCCACACCCACACCCAGCTCCACCTCCACAGAAAGCAGGCAGAGAGGCAGAACGGAGGGCCAGAGCCACACTGTCCTGCTGGAGATCAGGGACACCATCAAAAGCAGTGTAGATCTCCTCTCTCAGCTGGTACACACCGACATACATTTCTCAAACCGCAAGCCCTTCCTCACCTACGTCAACCAGACCCTCATGGACATGTCCGAATCACAGAACCAGGTGATAAAGGATTTCTGCACAACCCTCCAGGGCCAGCTGAACCTGCTCCGACCCAGTCCAGGTCTGCTTCTCCAACCCAGGTGATCTCACAGCCTTTCCAAGGCTTTCCACAGGCCCTCACCTACCAAGGCTACGGCTACCAGGAGCTCCACCAGCACAGGCAGCCCTTCCCAGTCCAGCCACAGGTTCATTGAACGCTACCGATGCCACCGATGCCACCGATGCCACCGATGCCACCGATGCCACCCACGCCACAGATGCCACCCATGCCTAACCTCGCTCACCTGCAGACCAGACAGCCCCACTATACTCCTCCTTCCTCCACCCCACAGCCAAGCCCGGCCTCAGAACATCTGTCATCGGTCTTGGGACTGACACCCCATGTCATGGAGGAAGGGGCTCTCAACATCACAGGACTGAGCCAGCTCTCTGAGAGCTTCCTCCACACACCATCCCCTGTTGTCCTCTCGGGGCCAGGAACCCCAATGGCACCTCAGACCAGCACTCCAGCAGCAGCCACCTCCACAGCACCTGGACCCTTCACCCCTGAGACTGGGCACACCTCTGAGTGACAGAGAAGAGTGACAGAGAGTGGGTTGCTACCTGTTGACTTTATCTTTGCTTGGGACACTTTACTCGGGTCATTTTGCTTTTACAGTTTGTTATTTATAAAGTTTATCTTTGCTTCACACACTTGGTTCAGTTCTTTTAGTCAATAAAGTCTTGGTGGAAACTTTTAGAAATGGTTTAAGCCTTTGCATGCTTGTGGGATGGGTAAGGATAGCAGTGGGATGGGCAGGAATACCTGTGGGATGGGTAATAGCTGTGGGATGGGCAGGGATTCCGGT
>BLBF01000040.1:21545350-21562466 GCA_015471245.1 Laticauda colubrina
AGAGAGAGAGAGAGAGAGAGAGAGAGAGAGAGAGAGAGAGAGAGAGAGAGGGAGGGAGAGAGAGAGAGAACTTTCTTCCATATGTGGTGGTCTTGTATGGAAGCTCAAAAATAATGGCAGAAAATGAGAAATTGGTTGGAGGAAATGACAAGAGAACAGATCAAATTTAAACCAGAGTCCTTTCTTAGGGATCTTTGATAAAGAACTACCAAAAAAAAGTGATATATATATATATATTAATACATATTTTGACAGTGGCCAGATTGCCTTTACACAATGTTGGAAACAGCCTAATGTTTCATCAGAGAAGATGATTATCCAAAAAATTTCAAGTTGTGCAGAAATGGACAAATTAATCTTGGCATTAAAAGACAAAGACACTTCAATATATTATGACAGCTGGAACTGCTGGTACAAATGGATAGATCAAAGATAGGTTTCACACTAAAAGGCAAAAGAAGATATGATAGAATCATAGTAATGACATACATATATGTAAGGATTAATTGTGTATATGGTATAAAATAAGGATAAAAAGGAGGTCTCACAAATTGTTGAAGATGAAAATGTTGTTCCCGATAATTTAGGTCCTCATTTTCCCAAATTCAGCAGGACAAAAGATTGAGTCAACCTTGAGCCAGTCAGAATCAAACAGTCGGCAAAATTAACCTTCAATACTTCATTCTAGCCACTGTGCCACCATGGCTCAGAAGGGCATGGATCCTAATAACTACCATACATAAATCCATCAATTCCAGAAAACTTTTCATTCCCCACAAAAAAGGGTCTATCCTGAAAGTGAAAGATGAACCAAATGGAGAAGCACAATGGCACAGACTGATTCAATTCAGAACATCTAAAACTACTGTATGCTGATGCCTTGACTTACTTAACTGGAGTGTGAAGTCAAATATCATAGAACACTTATGTTACAATAATCAGAGACTCAGATATATCAAATTCCATCGAATCCTTTATTTAACTGACTCCTACTTTGCAAGCCTGGGAATATTACATTTAATAACTCAACTGAAAAACGACAAAGTTCCTCACCCTGAAGAGGAACTTGATAATTTTGGAAATATTCAATTTAAATTTGAATATTTCTAGGCCTCTGTTTTGGTTCCATGTGTCAGCCCTGTTAAATGGACCAGACCAAGAAATCAACTCCACAAGAAGTCCAAAATTACTTTTATTGAAATTGGCTATTTTATAAAAGATTCTTGCATGCCTGATTCTACCTTTTCTTCAGTGATGGAATTCAAAAATTTTTACTAAAGGTTCTGTGGGCGTGGCTTGGTCGGCATGGCAGGGGAAGGATACTGCAAAATCCCCATTCCCTCCCCACTCCTGTGGGAAGGCTACTGCAAAATCCCATTCCCTCCCCACCCCACTAACCTGCTTTCCAGCTCCATTCTCCTGTGCCAGGCAACAAAAAAGACCCAGCTGATCAGCTGGGACTCGAGAAGCAGAGAATAGACGGGGGCAGGACCAGTCAGCGGTGGTATTTGCCAGTTCTCCAACTGCTCAAAATTTCTGCTACTGGTCCTCCGGAACCAGTCAGAACCTCTGCTTTTCTTCTTTTTGTTATAATTCAATGAATTAGGATGGCATCTGTTTGAGCCACTTCTGAATGTTACCTGGTTTCTCAGAACTTTAAAAATACTTCTGTTCCTTTTGTCTAGAAAACCACCCCTAATTCATCTATATCAATTATTACCTTCAGATATCCATAGAAATTTAGTGTTAGGGTGTATTCAGCAGCTTAAATGAAATGCAGTCAATGTACAGATGCACTTTCTAGTATTTGGTTTGCAATGAAGTAGAGATCCTATCTCACAGTGAATAACAAAAGTAAAGTTGGAATTAAAATAGGCTTTGATTACTTTTGTGGGATGTTTACTGTGCCAAAATTTCAATCTTAACTTTATCATAGAACATTGGCATGAGTGTGATCAAAGCTGGAAACTTAATCTATATTTTCTAACTTAATAAAAAGCATAATGTGAAGTCTTGATTAAAGGCATAATAGTTAGCATAAGTCAATATTTATGGGCCAAACTGACAATGATAATGAAGCATTGCAACTTAGAATGTAAGAAAAATAAATGTTAAAGAACATAATTTGTGAAGAGAGAGGAAAGAAGGAAGGGAGAGAAGAGAACTTGAATTTTGTTCAAGTTGAACTTGAATTTTATTTTAGTATGATTTGTCTTCCAGCTGCCATCTATTGCTCAGGTTTCATTTACCTTTCAGCCTTGTCCAATAGCATTTTCTCTCAACCCTGAACTCAACTCACAACACTCAACCCCAGCCTTCAGCTATTAATAGATTTCTTCACATGGTGCTAATTCTTATTTCACATAATTTCAATTCTTTATGGTAAAATGGTTTTATGATATTTTTTATGATATTCATTTTTTTTTATATTCATTATGGCATACAGTCATTGGAACATTCTTTCAGACATGTGGAAATTTGTTCTGTTGTACTGTAGTAACACCAAACTTTCACAGAATATTTGAGAATTCAAAATCTCAAGCAAAGGAATTGCTATTCTGAAGGGAAAAAAAGAAGCATAATGGGGAGTGAGAACTGCTTATATCATCCCTAGCAACCTGGAAATATAGATTAACTAACTTGAAAACTGGCACTACTCCAGGGTAATGTTTTCTGAGAAAATTAAACTTTTGCTTTGTTGAAACAAAATCAATGTTTTGTTTTGCTCTGCTTTAATTTTGGATTCAGTTCTGTTAATTCTGCTATATGCACTCAAAGGTCTTGATTTAAGCATGGCACAATGTCAATTTCATGCTAAGAATAAAAGAAACAGTTCATTTCAGTCCTCAAATGATGAAGCCATTGGTGCACAAGGAAACTAAACCTTAATGATTGCATTTTGGAATCATGTTCAGAGAATGAATCCAAGAAGCAATCTTCAGGAGTCCATTTCTTGCTAAATTGCAATGGGAACTAAGGGGATTCAGTTAAATGTAAGTCTTATTTTATACAGTTTTTTTGTCACATGGAATTTATCTCACCAAACCTTTCTGTTTGCTTCTATAGCAAGATGCCAAGATGCCAGCATCCAGATTTAATTTTGTTAAATACCAAGGGACTGTATTAAGGATCTCTTTCACTCTTTCACTTAAACCAGCCTGCTTGCTAACTAAAAATCAAATGGGAAAGCTGTGCCACTAAGGGGGAAAAAATAACATTTCCCAATGTTATTTCCCCACCAAAATTTGCTAGTCAGAGAAAGCTACCAGGAGATAAGCAGTGGACAATGAGGCAATTTTGAATTTATTCCTGTTGCATTATTTTAGTTTTAAATGTGGCACCCTCTCATGCTCGCTATTTTTTTTACTATTTTTTTTACTATTTTTTTTATTATTTTTTTACTATTTGCAAATAATCGCAAACCAAATTATTCATACAGTGTCCAATCTATATGATAAAATCAAAAGGGATAAAACAGAACGTTATTGATAATTTAAATCTAAAGATCCAAATGATTGAAACCTGGGAAATGGGCCCTTTGTCAATCAATAGGAATGCTGATTTATTACCAGCTTATCAGATAATTAAGGGGCCAGGATCTGGCAGCACAAGAAAACAACCAACAACTTAATAGTCAGCACAAACACCCCAATCAACAAATAGAAAGCTATATACAACCAGGCACCTTATAAATAATATACATAAAATAGCCCAAAGAACACATTCTTGTAGAGAGAAGTTCCCTGAGAATGGTCTCCAGCATGAGTCTGGTCCCATGATGACACAGATTTATGCAGCATTATCCTGGGACATATATATTTGCTTACATTTGTAAAACTAAACAAATCATATGATGAGTAAAATATAATATCTATTGGAATTGTATATTTGTATGTCAATACTGAATATATACAGTACAGATACTAGACTGAGTTGGTATGAGTAAATTTTCTTCCTCTTCACTTAAATATTTTGTCACTTATTATCATTTATCTGTTTAAGCTGCTTATCAATCCAGGATATTTCCTTTTCTTTCTTTGTTGTTATCCATGCCTTCAAGTTTCTGGTTCTCTTTCTATCCTATCAGTCAGTTTTCACAGTTGGTATTCATAGAGTATCTTACATTTTTAGACCCAGCTTTGTATCTTTTAGACTTTAAGTTTAATTGTTCTCTTTCCTTTCCTTTTAAGACAATCTAACTCTCCTTTCCTGAGGTCTGAAGTTAGTTTAATTGCAATTCCCAAACAATTTGCCCCAAATTCATTCATTTCTAAACTCTACTACAACTCTTTGGATTACATATCCTTCCTATGTGTACAGTATTTCACAGAGGCACAAAGTACCTATTTTTTTCATTTTTTTCATTCTTTCTCTTATGATCTTTGCTATTTCCTTTACTTTTCTTATCTACCAAATAGTAAATGTCCACATTCCATAGTTATCATAAGGTAGGGTCATCCATATTGACTCCCACTGTCCATCATGTAACTTTCTTAGAAAACATAGATTAGGTTAAATCTGTTAAGCCCATGTCACACTGAACCAACGGATGCAAAGAGGATGTAAAATGGACAAAAAAGCTTGCCATCCATTGGAAAACGCGATGTACTCACTGCCTCCGTTTTGTTTCCTCTCTATCCGTCCAGCATCTGTTTATTGACATTTCATCTGCTCCAAAAGTTTTGGGCAGCCCAAAACTTTTGCATGGAAAATGTATCCAGTTTGTCCGTTCTGCATTCGCTACGCATCCGCTACGCATCCGCTACGCATCCATTATGCATCTGCTATATCCGCTAGGCATCCGCTACACATCCGCGCAACTCCATCTGCCCGGACGTGGGGAGGAAGCGGAACGGACGCAGAACGGATGCAGAATGGATGCCGAATGGATGCCTAGCGGATGCAGCACGGAAACAAAGCATTTAAAATGGAAAAAAGGTTCGCAGAGGGGACCTATCTCGGATATTAAGGATGTCTACAGGATGCCTAGAGGATGTCTAGAGGATGCCTAGTGGAAAACCTATATTTCCTATAAAAAGGGGGATCAACTCATCTCCATCTCACTTTCAGAACAGCAGCCCAGCAGTGCAGACCTCTGCAGCCTTCATCTGACTCTTCCTCTTCCACAGCATCCAGTCATGTCCACCGTGGATTGCAACAAAGTCCTTTCGGCAGCCACCATCGTTCTGCAACAGTGCGAAGCCATCTGCAGGCTCTGTGAACTCTACTGCGAGAAGAAAAAGAGGCAGCAAAAAAGAGTCTGGGTCCGAAGATGGTTCGCCAGAAGAGCAGAGGACGGACTGTACAACAAGCTGATGGTGGAGCTCAGGAACGAAGACACTCGGGCGTTCCAGAACTTCATGAGGATGCCTCCAACCATGTTTGATGAAGTTGTGGAGCAGCTGACACTCAGCTTGACCAAGCAGAGGACCAACTTCCGGCCGAGCCTGGACCTTGGGCTCAAGGTGGCACTGAATCTGCGCCACCTGGCCTCAGGGACCACCTACAGGAGCATGAAGTATGGCTGGAGGGTGCATCCAACACCATCAGCATTGTGGTCAGAGAAGTGGTGCAGGCCATCATCGAAGAATACAAGGAGGAGGTCCTCCAGTGCCCCTCCACTGAAGAAGGATGGAAGAAAGTTGCAGAGCAGTGGTATCAGAAGTGGAACTTCCCACACACCATTGGAGCCATAGATAGCAAGCACGTGCAAAGCTCCAGCCAAGTCGGGGTCCACTTATTTCAAATCCAAGGGCTTCTTCAGCATCATCCTCTTCGCCATGGTTGATGCTAACTACAAGTTCATGTACATCGATGCTTCAGGCAACGGCTCATCTTCAGATGCCCAGGTATACAACGCCAGTCACCTCAAGAAGGATCTGGAACACAACCTCATCGTGGGCTTCCCAGATCCAGAATCCCTTCCCAACAACACACAAGATGTGCCCTACTTCATCGTGGGGGATGACGCCTTCTCCCTCACAACCTACCTCATGAAGCCCTACACTTCCAGACTCCTCACCCGTGAAGAGAGGATCTTCAACTACAGGCTGTCCAGGGCAAGGCGGGTGGTGGAGAACGCCTTTGGCATCCTGGCCAATAGGTTCAAGGTACTTCTTACCACCATGCAGCATTGCCCAGAGTCCGTGAGGAGGATCATGGAAGCTTGCTGCATCCTGCACAATCTCATGCGTGTCCGCTACCCAGTCTTGCAGAACAGGCTTGTGGACCTCGAACAAGGCAATGGGGACATGGAGCCTGGGGAATGGAGGCAAGGGCAAAATCTGATCAACACTGAGGATGTTGAAGGCCCCAACAGAGCCTCACATGAAGCGAAGAAGCAGCGCAACCTCCTGAGACACTGGTGCAACTTCCCAGCTGGAGCAGTGGAGTGGCAAGACAGGATGGTAGATGCTTAATGGATGCTTCCTTCAGCCTGTCTCATCACACGGATGAGATTGGGCCATGTATATTTGGTTGGCCTACAATGAAACAGTTGTGTTTATGTTGACATGTGTGGATAATTATTACATTATTTTTGATAATAAAGGGCCATAGGTGTGGCACCTGGGAGGGTGGACCATACAGTCCCACTATGCTTTTACTGGAGGTTTATCTATCCCACTGCTATCCTAACCGATCCCATAGCTATTACCCATCCCACAGGTATCCTAACCCATCCCAAAGCTATCCTTACCCATCCCACAAGCATGCAAAGGCTTAAACCATTTCTAAAAGTTTCCATCAAGACTTTATTTAAAAAAAGAAATGAAGCAAGTGTGTGAATCATAAATATACATTATTAACAACAAGCTATAAAACAAAAAAGAGTCTCTGGCACTCCTCTTGGTCGCTCAGTCTCAGGGGTGAAGGGTCCAGGTGCTGTGGAGGTGGCTGGTGCTGGAGTGCTTTTCATCAGCTCCTCCAGAAGCAGAAGCAGAAGCGCCAGCCCCAGAAGAGCGAGTCCGTGCTGCAGAAGCCCCAGCAGAACCAGAGTGAGGGCCCGGGGGTGGGATGGTAGCCCTGTCCCTCTTGCAAGGGCTGGCAGCAGGTGGCTGAGGCTTGCTGTGCTTCCGCATGGTTGTGGGGTTGCTGGCTGGCAGGGAGGCTGGCAGGAACCAAGGCTGGCAGGAAGGCTTGCCGGGAGGCAGGCACCAAGGCTGGCAGGCAGGTAGACAGCAAGGCTGGCAGGAAGGCTGGCAGGAAGGCTGGCAGGCAGGCAGGCACCAAGGCTGGCAGGAAGGCTGGCACCAAGGCAGGCACCAAGGCTGGCAGGGAGGCAGGCACCAAGGCTGGCAGGAAGGCAGGCAGCAAGGCTGGCAGGCAGACCAGCTGGCAGCAAGGTTTGCAGGCAGGCTGGCATAAAGGCTGGCACCAAGGCTGGCAGGGAGGCTGGCAGCAAGGCTTGCAGGCAGACATGCAGGCAGGGCAGGCAAGGCAGCCAATCCATCCGGCAGCAGGTCTTTCCTCTGAATGGTGACCTGCTTCCGAGCTGCTTCCGTTATATCTGCGGGGCTGATGCAATGCATCCTCC
Organism: Laticauda colubrina; assembly: GCA_015471245.1. Lineage (NCBI taxonomy): Eukaryota > Metazoa > Chordata > Lepidosauria > Squamata > Elapidae > Laticauda > Laticauda colubrina. The sequence goes on from BLBF01000040.1 coordinate 21,552,885, forward strand.
CTGCATGCGTAATTAACACCAGGCATCCATTAGGCTTCCACTGTGCATCCGCTTTGCATCCGCTTCATCCGCTATGCATCCACTGTGCATCTGCTGTATCTGTTCCACGTCCGCTTTGCTGAGGTCCCCCGGAAGCCTAGCGGACGTGCCATCCGCTCCCATCCACTTCCATCCACTGGGCTTCCATTCCGCATCCACTTTGCAGCCACCCTGCATCCTCCCCCCATCCGTGTTATCCGCTCCAGTTATGCAAATTTTTGCCCCTTTTGAGAGCGGATAACAACAGATGGAACATTTTGCTCATCCGTTGTGTCCTTTTTGCATCCGTTGGGCAGTGTGACATGGGCTTAAGTCACATCCAGGATGCATGCCTTATTCCTTACCACAGTGGTTAAAATGCAATATTGTAGGCTAACTCTGCTCACTGCCGGGAGTACAATTCCTTCTATCCTGACCGGCTCAAGGTTGACTCAGCCTGACATCCTTTTGAAGTCAACAATATGAAGACCCAGATTGTTGGGGACAGTACGCTGACTCTGTAAACTTCTTAGGGAGGGCTGTAAATTTACTGTGAAGCACTATATAAGCCTGTGTGCTACTGCTATATAATGGTAAAGATTGGTCAGTATTATATAATTTTGTGCCATAAAAATGCTAAGTGTTTTTAAAGCACCTTAAAGCAAACTGTAAAACCATTTAAAAAATCAATAAAACAGTTAAAAGATTTTAAACAAAATAATCTGATGAATAATACTTTAAAAAAGCATAGAGATGTGATTTTAAAAAATAGGGTATTCCACAATTTAAGAGAGTGATTAAAAATGTAGGCCATTCCAAGTATTTAGTTCTGTGCTGCAGATTATAATAATTAGGGAGTTGATAAAATCACCAGTGGTTCCATAGACAGCAAGACCAAAATAATTCAATTGTTTTAATGCATCTTGGAAAAATAATTCTTTTTTTAAAAAAAAGCTAGTTCAATACCCCTCTCTTCCAAAGTTTTGGAAAAAATGTACATCTTGTGATACATCATCCATGGTTGAGTCAATCTAGTGCAAAATGGTATTCCTCAAGAATACTAACAACTTTGAAATTGCAAAACAAAATAGTCTGTTAATTGTCTTACACTGTTTATTTATAGGAATGTAGTTAGCTTAATTAAGTCATAAGTCTTTTAGACTGTGGGTCAGTGAATGAAAATAATCCTTTCTACATCCTAATTGAATTACCTGCCAAATAATGGACACTTATTGAAATAAGTAGGTTGAAATACCTACTTTTACTGGTTTATGATGATTAACTGTATCTGTATTACAGAGATAACACATCTTCACTAAATCAAAAAATATGATTGCCCATTAAGGTATGCTTATTAGGGGGTGGGGGGAAATCCCAGAGCATACAACTAATCTCCTGAAGACAAATTCCTTTCTTCATTAAAATTTATAACATAATACAATAACAGGACAACATTTGTACCTCAGGGTTGACATGAGGGTGTCCTTGGTGCTTTCTGAGCTTACTTGCTTTTTTTTGCAGACGTTTCAATACTGCACTGACGATATTACCTAGTTTGGGTAATGAAATGTCCACAAAAAATATCAAGCAAGCTCAGAAAGCATCAAGGACCCCTCATAACGTGATCTGTTTCATCATCCAAAAGTCAGTCTTTCCCACAGATGAGATATCTGTTTAGTTCTTATCTTTGTCCTCTCCCCATCTGTTCCCCATTTCATTTTAATTCATTTAAATCAATGTATGTGTTTTGTCTTGAGTGTCTTATTTTTGTTTCATATACATGGATACAGAGTACACTTTAGTGACAAGAGATCTTGGTTTACAACATTTTATTTATTTGCCACTGAGTTGTGCCAATAACGTTATTATGACATGTTCAAAAAACTATGGATAATCCAATGTGGTTTATCATCATGGGTGAACCCAACTGCCTGTCATTTTGCTGAGAGTAGGGGGAACAAAGGCAGCCACTGACCATGAGAAACACTACACCTCTGCTTACTCTTCATTGTGACAGACTTCACTTTGGTAACATCAGCATATTGAAAATACCTCAGTCTAAACTGATATTTTCTGGCCATTCACATACATGTTCAACAGGTCAGAAAATAAATAGTTCTGAAGTACCTTATAAACACATTATCTGTCTTGACTGTTCCTTGAGATTCCTTAATTTTGATGATTAAGATTATTTAAAATTATGCCTCCTGAAGAACACTGTGATTACTAGTATTGAAGGCCACGAGACATTGAAAGCACCCAGATTTAGTCCCTTCATACATGTTTTCCACAGGTTATCCATGACAATGACCAATGCTTGTCCTGTCCTCGATATGAGTTTGGCTTGACACAAGTAAATATGATTCACATCTTCCACAGTTCGCTATCAGTATATGAAGCCCCATTATATTGTTTATAAACTTCTGCAAGAAATGAAGAGGAAGGAAGGGTGGAGGCAGATATTGTTCACATCTCCTGGTGCAGACTAAGCTTCCTGAAGAATGGGCATATAAATGCTTCTTTAGAAGCAACTGGAACTTTCTCTTCTCTCAAACAAAAATTTGACTTGAACAAGGATCCAACTTCTATTTCAAACAAATGAAGCAGGATCCAATGCACAAATGGTAAAACTAAGATAACAGGAACTCTGTCCAATTTTTGAAATTTGTAATTCAGATATAACCCAGATAACCATGTTATTTCAGGAGATTCCATTCTTGTAGCTTCATCTTGGAATGAAGGTAGCAATCTTATCAACATTATGCTTAAGCCCATGTCACACTGCACCAACGGATGGAAAGAGGATGTAAAATGGAGATAAACACTTGCCATCCGTTGGTTAACGTGATGCTTCCGTTCTGTACTCACTGCCTCCGTTTTGCTTCCTCTCTATCTGTCCAGCATCCGTCTATTGACATTTCATCCGCTCAAAAAGTTTTGAGCTGCTCAAAACTTTCTGAGCAGAAAATGTATCCAACGCGTCCGTTCTGCATCTGCTATGCATACGGGGAACATCCGTTCTCCATCCATCATCATCCGTTACGCATCCGCTATATCTGCTAGGCATCCGCTGCACATCCGCACAACTCAAATCCAATCCAGCAGAAAACGGACACAGGGAGGAAGCGAAATGGACGCGGAATGGACACAAAGCGTTAGTAGCACGGACAAAGAAAGGATGAAAGCGGATGCAGCTCGCATACAAAGCATTAAAATGGAAAAAACGTTCGCAGAGGGGACCTATCTCGGATATTAAGGATGTCTAGAGGATGCCTAGAGGATGCAAAAGGACACCTAGTGGAAAACGTATATTTCCTATAAAAAGGGGGAGGAACTCACCTGGATCTCACTTTCAGTCCAGCAGCCCTGCAGTGCAGACCTCTTCAGCCTTCATCTAGTTCTTGCTCTTCCACAGCATCCAGTCATCTCTACAATAGATCATCACACATTCCTTTTAGTAGCCACCATCGTTCTACAACAGTGAGAAGCCATCTACAGGCTCTTTCACCTGTTCTACACGAAGAAAAGGAGGTGTCCAAGAAGTGTCTGGGTCCGAAGATGGATCACCAGAAGAGCAGAGTACAAGTTGTATAACAAGCTGATGGTGGAGCTGAGGAACGAAGACACTCGTGCATTCCAGAACTTCATGAGGATGCCTCCACCCATGTTTGACGAAGTTGTGGAGCGGCTGAGACCTAGGTTGACCAAGCAGAGCACCAACTTCCGGCCAATCCTGGACCCTGGACTCAAGGTGGCACTGACTCTGTGCCACCTGGTGTCTGGGACCATGTACAGGAGCATGCAGTACGGCTGGAGGGTGCCACACAACACCATCAGCATTGTGGTCAGAGAAGTGGTGCAGGCCATCATCGAAGAATACCTGGAGGAGCTCCTCCAGTGCCCCTACACTGAAGAAGGCTGGAAGAAAGTTGCAGAGCAGTGGAACTTCCCCCACACCGTTGGAAGCATAGATGGGAAGCAGGTGGCCTGCAAAGCTCCAGCCAAGTCAGGGTCCACTTATTTCAACTACAAGGGCTTCTTCAGCATCATCCTCTTTGCCATGGTCGATGCTGACTACAAGTTCATGTACATCGATGCTTCAGGCAACGGGTCAGCTTCAAATGCCCAGGTATACAATGCCAATCACCTCAAGGAGGGGCTGGAATGCAACCTCATCATGGGCTTCCCAGATTCAGACCCCCTGCCCAACAACACACAAGATGTGCCCTACTTCATCGTGGGGGATGACGCCTTCTCCCTCAGAACCTACCTCATGAAGCCCTACACCTCCAGATGCCTCACCCGTGAAGAGAGGATCTTCAACTACAGGCTGTCCAGGGCAAGGCGGGTGGTGGAGAACGCCATTGGCATCGTGGCCAACAGGTTCCAGGTACTTCTCATCACCATGCAGCATCGCCCAGAGACTGTGAGGAACATCGTGGAAGCTTGCTGCATCCTGCACAATCTCATGCGCGCCCGCTACCCAGTGTTGCAGAACAGGCTCGTGGACCTCCAACAAGGCAATGGGGACATGGAGCCTGGTGAATGGAGGCAAGGGTGAAACCTGATAGACACTATGGATGTGCCAGGCCCCAACAGAGCTTCACGTGAAGGGAAGAAGCAGCGCAACCTCCTGAAAGACTGGTGCAACTCCCCAGCTAGAGCAGTGGAGCGGCAAGACAGGATGATAGATGCTGGATGCATGCTTCCTTGAGACTGTCTCATCACACGGATGAGATTGTGCAATGTATGTTGAGTGGCCTTACAATGAACAGGGCATTTAATAAAGAGTTGTGTTTATGTTGTAATGTGTGGATGAATGATTACATTATTATTGATTCTAAAGGGCCATAGGTGTGGCACCTGGGAGGGTGGACCATACAGTCCCATTATGCTTGCACTGGAGGTTTAATCTATCCTACAGCTATTACCCATTCCACAGGTATCCCTGCCCATCCCACTGCTATCTTAACCCATCCCACAGCTATTACCCATTCAACAGGTATCCCTGCCCATCCCACTGCTATCTTAACCCATCCCAAACGTATCCCTGCCCATCCCACTGCTATCCTTACCCATCCCACAAGCATGCAAAGGCTTAAACCATTTCTAAAGTTTCCACTTTATTGACTAAAAGAACTGAACCAAGTGTTTGAAGCAAAGATAAACTTTATAAATAACAAACTGTAAAAGCAAAATGACCCAAGTAAAGTGTTCCAAGCAAAGATAAAGTCAACAGGTAGCAACCCAGTCTCTGGAACTCTTCTCAGTCACTCTGAGGCATGCCCATAGTCTCAGGGGTGAAGGGTCCAGGTGCTGTGGAGGTGGCTGCTGCTGGAGTGCTGGTCTGAGGCGCCATTGGGGTGCCTGGCCCTGAGAGGAAAAAAGGGGATGGTGTGTGGAGGAAGCTCTCAGAGAGCTGGCTCAGTCCTGTGGTGTTGAGAGCCCCTTCCTCCAGGACATGGGGTGTCAGCCCCAATACCAATGACAGATGTTCTGAGGCTGGGCTTGGCTGTGGGATGGAAGAAGGAGGAGTGTTGTGGGGATGTCTGGTCTGCAGCTGAGCGAGGTGAGGTGTCGGTGGCATCTGTGGCGTGGGTGGCATCTGTGGACTGAGTGGCATCTGTGGCATGGGTGGCATCGGTGGCGTGGCTGGCATCGGTGGCATCGGTGGCATCGGTGGCATCGGTGGCACCAGTGGTGTTTGATGTACCTGTGCCTGGACTGGGAAGGCCTGCCTGTGCTGCTGGAGCCGTAGCCTTAGTAGGTGAGGGCCTGTGGAAAGCCTTGGAAGGGCAGTGACATCACCTGGACTGGGTCAGAGCAGGTTCAGCTGGGTCTGGAGGGTTGTGAAGAAGACCGGTGATCCTGTACTTGATCCCCTGGTAAAGTGATTCGGACATGTTCAAGAGGGACTGGTTGACGTACGTTATGAAGGGATTGCGGTTGGAGGATGGGACATCGGTGTGTACCAGCTGAGAGAGGAGATCTATGCTGCTTCTGATGATGTCCCTGATCTCCAGCAGGACAGTGTGGCTCTGCCCCTCCAGTCTGCCTCTCTGCCTGCTTTCTGTGGAGGTGGAGCTAAGGGTGGATGTGGGTTGTTCTCTGGTGGAAGTACCCTCTCCTTGCTCCCACTGCATCAGGGGGTCCTCCACACACTCTGCCACGGGGAGTGCAGCTGTCGGGGGGATCTCCATCATGGCACACTCCACAGGGACCTGCCTGGACACAGGAGCTGACTCTTGGCCAGAAGAGGACTGGCTCTCTGCGGGCTGCCTGAGAGAGAGGGTTGTCAGAGGGGTTGCTCCTCAGTGGCGGACCTCACCCTCCAAGAAGCTGCACTTGGCCATCATGTAGGACTCTCGGTCCATCAGCTTGACCATGGCCTGGCCAGATTTCTTGAGGTGCAGCTTCCCGTACCAGGTGTGCATATGCTTCCACCAGCGGAGGAGGACCTCTGAACTGTAGCCCAGGCTCTCCGCCTTCTCTCTCCAAGCAGCCTACTTTCTCTTGGTGTCTCGATATAGCCTGTGTCCCTTCCGCCAAAGATACTCATCCTCCCTCAGCCATTCCAGCACCTTCTCCCCATGTTCCTCTCCGATGGAGTATTGCCTCCTCTCCCATTCATGCGTATGCCTCTTCCTCCCTCTGGCAGGGCCATCTCAGCCCTCATCAGAGGAGCTTTGAGGTTGTAGGGGCTGCTCCACCACACCACCACCAGCAGCAGCAGCAACAACAACAGTAGCAGCAAAAGCAAGACCAGCAGGACCAGTAGCACCAGCAGCACCAGGATCAGCAGCACCAGCAGCACCAGCAGAACCAGCAGCACCAGCAGCACCAGGAGCAGCCCCAGCAGAGTAAGCACCAGCAGAAGCACCAGTACCAGGAGCAGCACCAGCAGAGTAAGCACCAGCAGAAGCACCAGCACCAGGAGCAGCCCCAGCAGAAACCCCAGCACCAGCAGAGTCAGCCCCAGTAGCAGAAGCCCCAGCAGAAGCAGAGTCAGCGCCAGGGGGTGGAATGGTGTCCCTGTCCCTCTTGCCAGGGCTGGCAGCGGATGCCACAGGTTTCCTCTTCCTCCCCATGGTTGTTGGCTGGCTGGCTGGCTGGCTGGCTGGAGCTGTGTCTGGCAGCAGGTCTTTCCTCTGAATGGTGACCTGCTTGCGAGCTGCTTCCGTTTATATCTGTGGGGCTGATGCAATGCATCCTCTCCGCATGAGCAGTGAATGCTCTTTATCTGCTAGGCATCCGCTAGGCTTCTGTTAGACTTCCGCTCTGCATCCGCTTCATCCACTCTGCATCCACTCTGCATCCGCTCTTTCCGCTGCACATCCGCTTCACTGTGCTCCCCCGGAAGCCCTGCGGATGTGCCATCCACTCCCATCCGCTTCCATCTGCTAGGCTTCCGTGGAGCATCCGCTTTACATCCCCACTAAATCCTCCCCACATCCGTTCCTTTCCATTGTTGTCCGCTCTGGTTATGCAAATTCGGGGCACATTTGAGAGCGGATAACAATGGATGGAACATTTTCTCGTCCGCTGTGTCCTTTTTACAAATGTTTTGCATCCGTCGGCCAATGTGACAGGCCCTTTACCTAGGAAATTCTAGATCATGGCATTTTGTTCTTTCAACCAACTTTCTCTAAAAGCTTGGAGACCTTTCATATAGTGCTGCTGCCCACGATTTTGCAGGTACACTTGAGGCACTCCAATGTCCTTATTGCTACAAATAATCTCAGATTTGAAAATGCACCTGTGTACATTTATTTGTTTTCTGCTTTGTCAGTCTAGGGTAGGGGTTGGCAATTATTTTTCCCAAGGGGCTGCATAAGAAACTGGGACAGTTATAGATCCCCCATTTCTGCCCCCCACTTCCCCTTGTCACCACCTGCCATCAACACCACCCACTTCTGAAACTGCCCCTGCCATCACTGCTGCAGTCTGGACAAAGTCAATGTATTCCTTGGACCATAAAATGCCCAGGCCTGCTCCAGAGTCTCTTCATCTGAATCATTACCTATAGTTCCTGAGAAAACCAAAAGAACTGGTTTGTATCAATGGGTCAGAGAAGCCAGTCAGATGTAACCTTGGTCAGTTCTGATTTCCTGAGGCCAACAAGATTTTCAAAAGAATAGATTTTCCATTGATTAAATTATGGGGTCATAACTTTAAGTATATTTTTTTTTGCACAGAACATCTCAAGTTTAATTCTTACAAGTAATGAAAAGTAATGAAGCATGATCTGTGTGGTAGAATACTCTCTTTAGATATCCTTCGTATATATCACCAATTCACTGTGTTTTAGTAGCTACTACTAGACTAGACCAGATAATTATGTGATTTGGTAGATTTCATTTCCTTCCAAGCTAAAGCATATAGAATAAAAGATCTATTCCATATGAGATAGATAACTGGGATTGCAGTGTTCCTTAATTAAATAATACAGAATTAAATAATTGATTTTGGTATATACTTGCCACTTGCCTATAGCATCAAATGATAGAAACTGACAGCTATTTAAATAGCATTAACATGATTAATGAAGAGGCTATCCTCATAAAACCTATGACTTTAATTGATCTAATTTCAGAACAACAAATAATTTAACTACAACATCAGAATAAACTTTATCAAACATATTTTAACATTTGGCAAATCAGTTTGTATTGCATGAGAAAAGAATGAAATTATTTTTTCTTTCTCAAGAAATGTGCCATGATCATTTATTTTGCTGTTTTATCTTTATTGCTGAAAACAAATAAACATAACTGAAAGGAAAAGGGGAGAAATATCATGCATGATAACTTCCCTCTTATTTATTTCCAATATGGACAACTCTATTCACAGCTGTTTATTATTTTTTTTCCAGTGCCTGAAAACAATAGTAGTAATATGACATGAGGGACTGAATTTTGGGGGGGAGTTATATATTAATAGATACAGTAAGACTCCTGGAATCATAATTAACCTATTTTACTTCATTTTCTGTGGGAAATCTTTTATTTGGGGTGTAATTAGGACTGCAGAAAAAACAATCGAGGACCTGTATACAGCACAAGTCAAAATGAGGGCTGTGAAAATATTTACAGACCTCTCACATCCTGGACATAAACAGTTTCAACTACTACCTTCAGAATGATGTTATACAGCATACCAGAACAACTAGACACAAGAACGTTTTTTCCTCAAACGTCATCACTCTGCTAAACAAATCATTCCCTCAACACTGTTCAACTATTACAAAGTCTGCACTACTATTACTGTTAATCTTCTCATCACTTCTTATCACCCATCCCCTCCCACTTGTGACTGTATGACTGTCACTTGTACAATTTATATTGACTGTTTCCAGTATGATTTGATTGCTTATTGTACCCTATGACTATCATTAAATGTTGTACTTTATGATGCTCGACTCTTGACAAATGTATCTTTATTTTATGTATACTGAGAGTATTTATACCAAGACAAATTCCTTGTGTGTCCAATCACACTTGACCAATAAAGTATTCTATTCTGTTCTGTTCTGTTCTGTTCTGTTCTGTTCTGTTCTGTTCTGTT
>BLBF01000040.1:21562476-21578275 GCA_015471245.1 Laticauda colubrina
TTCTGTTCTGTTCTGTTCTGTTCTGTTCTGTTCTGTTCTGTTCTGTTCTGTTCTGTTCCGTTCCATTCTATTCTATTTGATATCAATTGTATGAGCTAGGATTACTCTGTGGGACACAGGGCTATATCCCATTAGTGATAAATATGTAATAGGGAGAACAAAAAATTAGTGATGGGAATTCACTTTCCTCCTGAAGCTATGCCATAGGACAACAAATAGCTATCTTAGTCTTCAATTGGAGAAGGACATAAAATATTGCAGACCCTTTTGCACAATTGAATCTAGTAGCAAAAGGGAGCATTCTAGCACTCTTCTAGCCTATATTCTCTATTCTTTGGGCATGGATATAGATTTGAACTTTCCTCTACAAAAAGCCTTCTTGCCTTCCTAGATGAACAAAAAAAAAGGCAAATGGCAGCACTACATGACACTTTCTTTATGCAACAGTTATTTCTCTTATATTTTTCCTATCTGACTTGCTAAACCACAATCTTAAAATTCAAAATCACCCATCCTTATGCCTACAATAAAAAGACAAAGTTATATTCTGATTAACAGAATAATAGAATGATAGAATTGGGGCAGACTTTGGAGGTCTTCTAGCCCAACCCCTTGCTCAGGCAGAGAGCCCCATACCATTTCAGACAAATGGTTATCCAATCTCTTCTTAAAAACCTCTAGTACTGGCACATTCACAACTTTCTGGAGGCAAGGTGTTCCACTGGTTAATGTCAGGAAATTTCTCCTGAGTTCTAGGTTGCTGCTCTCCTTGATTAGTTTCTATCCATTGCTTCTTTTCCTGCCTTCATGTGCTTTGGAGAATAGGTTAAATTCCCTCTTCTCTATGGTGGTCCCATAGATATTGGGACACTGCTATCATGTCATCCCTAGCCCTTCTTTTCATAGAAGTGTCAAGTTAGTTACTTTGTCTTTTAGTGTAATTCCCCATGTTTGGTCCTGGAAATGGCTGTGAAGTTGGGATGTAGGCAGGAAACATTTAGTTTTCCTAAGAGAAGTTATTCACGATTGTTCCTCTACCAATTTAGGAAAAGACGGAGCCTAATAAAGCAACAAGAAACTGAAAGCAACAGAAAAAAATGCACATTGGTGTGGAATGGTAGAGCTAACAATGATTTGTTTCACAAAAAGAAAAAGTTAGGGTTTTTAATTGTTCTAGTCTTTCAAAATTATATATTCATTCCCTTTTGGTGCTTACACTATAGTTTTGCATGCTTTCTCTTTTAAACCAGTGACTTGGGCAATGTTTTGCATTCTTGCTACCAAAATTCAATCCATTGCTCCTTGCCCTGTCTTCAGGTTGACCAAATAGGTTCTCCAATCATTTAGAACATGAATACTTTGAAAATTACCCATTCTGAGTTGAGTGTACCACTTCAATACAAGTCAGGAGAAAAAAGCTTATTAAAGATCTCATTCGAGTATATTCCAGAATATTCCTAATTAGCAGTTTATGGATCAGCATGACACATAAGATGATTGTTGGATTTAGGCTCCTATTCTTCCTCCAAATTACAGATCAGATGGACATATTTTCTCCCCATAGAGTATATATTTTCAGTTTTGCATATTTATCTCTAGACCAAATCATATAATTAAAGCCCATGTCACACTGTACCAACGGATGGAAAGAGGATGTAAAATGGAGAAAAACACTTGCCATCCATTGGTTAACGCGATGCATCCGTTTTGTACTCACTGCATCCGTTCTTCTTCCTCTCTATTTGTCCAGCATCCGTCGACTGAGGTTCCATCTGCTCAAAAAGTTTTGAGCTGCTCAAAACTTTCTGAGCGGAAAATGTATCCAACGCGTCCATTCGGCATCTGCTACGCATACGGGGAACATCCGTTCTGCATCCGTCGTCATCTGTAACACGTCCGCTACATCCACTAGGCATCCGCTGTGCATCCGCGCAACTCAAATCCAATCCAGCAGAAAGTGGACACAGGGAGGAACGGACGCGGAATGGACACGCAGCGTTACTAGCACGGACGGAGAAAGGATGAAAGCGGATACAGCACTCATAGAAAGCATTTAAAACAAAAAAACATTTGCAGAGGGGACCTATCTCGGATATTAAGGATGTCTAGAGGGTGCCTAGAGGATGCAAAAGGACACATAGGGGAAAACATATATTGCCTATAAAAAGGGGGAGCAACTCACCTGGATCTCACTTTCAGACCAGCAGCCCTGCTGTGCAGACCTCTGCAGGCTTCATCTGGCCCTTGCTCTTCCACAGCATCCAGTCATGTCCACCATGGATTGTAACACAGTACTTTTGGAAGCCACCATCATTCTGCAACAGTGGGAAGCCATCTACAGGCTCTTTCAACTGTTCTAGGGGAAGAAAAGGAGGCGGCCAAGAAGCGTCTGGGTCCGAAGATGGATCGGGAGAAGAGCAGAGTACGGACTGTACAACAAGATGATGGTGGAGCTGTGGAACAAAGACCTCATGCATTCCAGAAATTCATTAGGATGCCTCCAGCCATGTTTGATGAAGTTGTGGAGCAGCTGACACCCAGGTTGACCAAGACAAACACCAACTTCCAGCCCAGCCTGGACCCTGGACTCAAGGTGGAACTGACTCTGCGGCACCTGGCCTCCGGGACCACGTAGAGGAGCATGCAGTACAGCTGGAGGGTGCCACACAACACCATCAGCATTGTGGTCAGAGAAGTGGTGCAGGCCATCATCGAAGAATACCTGGAGGAGCTCATCCAGTGCCCCTCCACTGAAGAAGACTGGAAGAAAGTTGCAGAGCAGTGGTATCAGAAGTGGAACTTCCCCCACACTGTTGGAAACATAGATGGCAAGCACGTGGCCTGCAAAGCTCCAGCCAAGTCAGGGTCCACTTATTTCAACTACAAGGGCTTCTTCAGCATCATCCTCTTCACCATGGTCAATGCTGACTACAAGTTCATGTACATCGATGCTTCAGGAAATGGGTCATCTTCAGATGCCCAGGTATACAATGCCAGTGACCTCAAGGAGGGGCTGGAACGCAACCTCATCATGGGCTTCCCAGATCCAGACCCTCTGCCCAATGACACGCAAGATGTGCCCAACTTCATCGTGGGGGATGACGCCTTCTCCATCAGAACCTACCTCACGAAGCCCTACACTTCCAGATGCCTCACCCGTGAAGAGTGGATCTTCAACTACAGGCTGTCCAGGGCAAGGCGGGTGGTGGAAAATGCCTTTGGCATCCGGGCAAACAGGTTCCAGGTACTTCTCACCACCATGCAGCATCGCCCAGAGACCATGAGGAACATCGTGGAAGCTTGCTGCATCCTGCACAATCTCATGCGCACCCACTACCCAGTCTTGCAGAACAGGCTCGTGGACCTCCAAAAAGGCAATGGGGACATGGAGCCTAGGGAATGGAGGCAAGGGCGAAACCTGACAGACACTGAGGATGTACAAGGCCCCAACAGAGCTTTACGTGAAGGGAAGAATCACCGCAAACTCCTGAAAGACTGGTGCAACTCCCCAGCTGGAGCAGTGGAGTGGCAAGACAGGATGATAGATGATTAATGGATGCTTCCTTCAGCCTGTCTCATCACACTGATGAGATTGTGCAATGTATGTTGAGTGGCCCTACAATGAACAGGGCGTTTGATAAAGAGTTGTGTTTATGTTGAAATGTGTGGATCAATGCTTACATTGTTATTGATAATGAAGGGCCACATGTGTGACAGCTGGGAGGGTGGACCATACAGTCCCACTATGCTTGCACTGGAGGTTTATCAATCCCACACCTATCTTAACCCATCCCAAAGGTATCTCTGCCCATCCCACAGCTATCTTAACCCATCCCAAAGGTATCCTTGCCCATTCCACAGCTATTACCCACCCCACAGGTATCCCTGCCCATCCCACTGCTATCTTAACCCATCCCACAGCTATTACCCATCCCACAGGTATCCCTGCTCATCCCACTGCCATCCTTATCCATCCCACAAGCATGAAAAGGCTTAAACCATTTCTAAAAGTTTCCACCAAGACTTTAACAAAAATAAATGAAGCAAGTGTGTGAAGCAAATATAATCTTTATTAATAACAAGCTGTAAAAGAAAAATGACCCAAGTCAAGTGTCCAAATAAAGTCTACAGGTAGCCACCCAGTCTCTGGCACTCTTCTCTGTCACTCAGAGGTGTGTCCAGTCTCAGGGGTGAAGGGTCCAGGTGCTGTGGAGGTGGCTGCTGCTGGATTGCTGATCTGAAGCGCCACTGGGGTTCCTGGCCCCAAGAGGACAACAGGGACGGTGTGTTGAGGAATTTCTCAGACCCCTGGCTCAGCCCGGTGATGTAGAGAGCTCCTTCCTCCATGCCATGGGGTTTCAGCCCCAGTACCGACGACAGATGTCCTGAGGCCAGGCTTGGCTGTGGGTTGGAGGAAGGAGGAGTGTAGTGGGGCTGTTTGGTCTGCATCTGGGTGAGGGCTGGAGTGGGTGGCATCGGTGGCATGTGTGGCATGTGTGGCATCGGTGGCAGCAATGGCGTGGGTGGCATCGGTGGCATCAGTGGAACCGGTGGCAACGGTGTTGTCTGATGAACCTTTGCCTGGACTGGGAAGGGCTGCTGCCTGTGCTGCTGGACCTTCTGGTAGCCATAGCCCTGGTAGGTGAGGGCCTGTGGAAAGCCTTGGAATGGGAAGGACATCACCTGGGGTGGAGGAGCAGACCTGGACTGGGTGGGAGCAGGTTCATCTGGATCTGGAGGGTTGTGAAGCAGATCCATGATCCTGTCCTTCATCACCTGGTACTGGGGTTCCATCATGTCCGTGAGGGTCTGGTTCACATAGGTGAGGAAGGGCTTGCGGTTGGAGGATGAGGAGTCAGTGTGTACCAGCTGGGAGATGATATCTATGCTGCTCCTTATGGTGTCTCTTATCTCTAGCAGGACAGTGTGGCTCTGCCCCTCCTGTCTGGCTCTCTGCCTTTCTGTGGAGGTGGAGCTGGGGGTGGTGGATGCGGATTGGACTGTGGTGGAAGTGCCATCTCCTTTCTCCCACTGCGCCAGGGAGTCCTCCATGCGCTCCACCATGGTTAGAACAGGTGTCCATGGGTTCTCCATCGTGGCACACTCCACAGACACCTGCCTGGAGACAGGAGCTGACTCTCTGCCGGAAGAGGACTGGCTCTCAGCAGGCTGCCTGAGAGAGAGGGTTGTGAGAGGGGCTGCTCCTCAGTGGAGGATCTCACCGTCCAGGAAGCTACACTTGGCCATGATGTAGGTCTCTCTGTCCATCAGCTTGACCGCGGCCTGGCCAGATTTCTTGAGGTGCAGCTTCCGGTACCAGGTGTGCATGTGCTTCCACCAGCCGAGGAGCACCTCCAAAGTGTAGCCCAGGCTCTCCGCCTTCTCTCTCCAAGCAGCCTGCTTCCTTTTGGTGTCGCGATAGAGCCTGTGTCCCTTCCGTCATAGATACTTATTCTCTCTCAGCCACTCCAGCACCTCATCCTCATGTTCCTCCTCGATGTCACAAAACCCCAGTAACTGATGTGAGATATGGTACAGTGGTTAAGATGCTGCATTAATGTTGGGGAGACCTAAAAGTACATCCACTCTCAACTACAGAAAAGCACTGAATTTCTAATCATTTAGCAACTACTCAAAATTTTAGTGACACTGAAAAATGTGATTTATGATTACTTTTTACATTTATGACTGTTGCAGCATCCCTATAGCCACATGATCAAAATTCAGGCTCTTGATAACCAGCATGGCTTAATGATGATTGTAGTATCCTGGAATCAAGTGACCATAATTTGCCATCTTCACAGGTGATCACTTAACAAGTAAAGTGAATTGGGGGGAAAGTGAAGTTTCTTAATGACTATATGCTTCACTTAACAACCATTGTTAAGTGATTCATTTAATGACCATGGCAAAAAAGATTGTAAACTCATTTAATAACTAACTCACTGAACAATAGATGTTCTGATCCCAATTATAGTCATAAGTTGAGAACTATCTGGACACCCATGTTAATACTGCAAGTTCTCTTCCTGTTGTCAAACAAGTGATTATGTCATATATATGTGTGATAGTTTTATATTACTAATATGGTTTGATATGTTTGAACCATGTTATTTTGTATTTTGTTGTTGACCACCACCAAATGATGGAAAAATTATATATAATACATAAATAATATGACATACACACACTGCATGTTACGTTTGCATGTTTTCTATCAACACTTTTGCAACCTTCTAACGTATTTTTCTATTGGCAAATCTTTAGTTTAGTTTAGTTTAGTTTATTGTCATTGCGCTTCATACAACAAAATCAAACATCATCTTCAGTGCACATCATGACCATGAAAATAAACACAAACACACACCCTTCACACTCCACACTTTGAACTGAAAACTCCCAATACTGCACCAGCAATGCACTATACAGGAGAATTCAAAAGAGCTACTGCCCTGGGTTAGAAGCTGTTTTTCAGCCTATTTGTTCTTGTTTTTATTATTCTGTACCATCTGCCAGATGATAATAGTTAAAAAAAAAGATGCCCAGGATGAGATGGATCTTTGAGAATGTTTTGAACTTTCTTAAGGCAGAGAAAGGGCTTCTGTAAAGTTCTTCCAAAGAGGGGAGAGTGCAACCAATGATCTTCTGTGCAATGACGTCAACCCTCTGGAGTGCTTTCCTACCTGCCACTGTGCAATTGGCAAACCATACAGAGATGCAGGATGTTAAGATACTATCTATGGTGTAGAGCAGTGGTTCTTAATCTGGGCGATATTGCCCCCCTCAGGGGGCAATTTCATTTTTCAGGGGGGTGATGGAATGGAAGGCAGGGGTGAAGAAATGGAAGGGGATGATATGGGGGCAATGGAGTGAGAAGTTTTGAGACTTTTTTCGTACAGTGACCCACTGTATATCTGTCGTACAAAAACTTCAGATCGCTCACTATTAGTGGATTGAACTGTGCTTTAAAATGTTCCTCCAGCTAGCTTCAGTACAGAACACCATATATATGTGAATACGCATAGTTTATATTCATGCGCGTTGCACAGCAGCCTCTATCACTCTACCCATTAAACTTGTCACTCTGATTTTTGTTGCTTTCCTTCTGTAAAAAATTTCTTTGTGTCTTTTTAATTCTTTTTACAGTGTGCATGAATATATATTTTCCTCAAATCTTAATTTAGTTTCAGAATTTTCGTCTTGAAATTCTTAGTTCCTGCATTGTAGTTTGTTCTTATGCCCTTTTTACATTTCTTTTTGCATCTTAAAATTCACTTGTATTTAAATTATTAAATGTTACTGTTTTTTTCGGGCTGTTACTGTTTTTTTCATTTCATTTTCTTGCAATTGAATTTTGTTTTCAGTGGTCATTTCATTTAAGTGTCTTGAATAAATAAGATAACAATGAAATACATGTTTCACGAAGTTTGGGACTAAAGTGATGGGTGGCATCAGAATTTTTCACACAGTTGAGATATGGGAAAAAGACTGGAAATAAATTATTTGGATTGCTATGTCCTGATGACAATTTTAAAGAAAACAAAAAATGTGTTTTCATAAATTGAAGAATTATTTCCTTGTGTTGTGATTGAGAGGTTATGTTGGGGGTGTGCATGTGTGATGATAACTTCCTCAATGGCTCAAGGGGGAGATTCTTTCAAAAACGTTAAGAACCACCGGTGTTGAGGGTCATCAGCAGTTTTTCATTCAGTTGTTTTCTGAGAAGTCTCAGGTAGTATAATCCCTGCTGGGTCCTTTTGACCAGGGCTGCAATGTGGGTGCCCCAGGTTAGGTCCTCTTTTAAAGTAAAACCTAGAAATTTAAAACTGGCTACTTACTCCACTTGGTCTCTGTTTCATATTAACATACTTCAAATAGACTATTCCTATTGGACAAGAATACCCGACGCTGATTGGTTACTTTTCTCGACGCTGATTGGCCAATAATAGCTAGCCTATGATTGGCCAATTCAAGCAGTGGGAAAAACAAGTAGCCATCATTGGACACTAGCCACGAGCAGCTTCACTATAAAAAGAGCTGCTGTGGCTCCTGGTTAAGACGGACTTTCTGCACTAAATAAAAGAGCTGAAGTTACGCTGGTCTCTGGTTTCATTCTTCGCAAACAAAACACTGGCAACGAGGATGGGATTCTGAGAGAGGAGACCAGTCAAGCACGTGGCATCGAGAACTGAGCAGACGAAATGGCCAGAACCAACTCACCACTTGCACCATTCAACCCAGCAACAGAGGACTGGGATTCCTACATCGATAGATTCCTCATGTTCCTGGAAAGCAACAATTTGCAAGGAATCTCAGACAACCAAAAAAGAGCTGTGTTCCTGACACACTGTGGGCCCACAGTGTACAAGATGGCCAAGGCACTGGCGAAACCAGAAGATGTGAAACAGATGGCCTGGCCAGATCTAGAGAAGCTACTGAAGGCTCACAACGCGCCGACCATCTCCAGCCTCATCTGGAGACAGGAATTTTTCAAATGAGACCAGAAAGAAGGTGAGAGCATCGCAGACTTTGTAGCAGCTCTCAGGGACATTGGGGGGGGGATGCAAATTCCTAAACATGGACGAAGTCATGAGGGATCGCGTGGTCCTTGGATTAAGAGATCTTACCCTACAAAGCCGGCTGCTAACCCGGCCAAAGATCACAGTTACTGAGGCTAATGCTAAAGCCATGGCAGCGGAAGCAACCAAAAAATCAGCAGCAAAGATGCAACAGATGAATGCCAATTCATTCAAGACACTGACCGAAAGGAATCAGAGCACCAAGAAAAAGGCAGAGAGTGCACACAAAACCACTGCACACTATGCAGACAGTGGATCATCCGGAATCAACGATGACAAGGAAGAGGAGATCCACAGACTCCAGGCTGAGCGAGAGTGATGACTGAAGAACGTTCATAATTTGGGGTTTCAGTGTGCCGGGTGTGGAAGAGACCACCTCCATTCTGAGTGCCAGTTCTTAGATGCCGTGTGCCAATACTGTGAGAAATGGGGTCACATCGCATGAGTATGCTGAAACCAAAAAAGCTACATCCCCAAACGTAGGGACAACATACCACCAAGAAATAAAGAGAGGCAAATGTGGAGCCGCGAGAGTCGTGAAAGCAAAGGCAAGTGGCTAAATGAGAGCTACAGGAAAGAGGAAACACATCAAACCATCACCATCGGTCACCCTAATGCAACAAATGGCCAAAAAGTACATGTGACAGTCTGGATCGAGGGCCAAGAATGCAAAATGGAGGTCGATTCTGGATCGTACCTATCAATGGTATCATGGGATACCATCAAAAGACTAGTGCGCATATTGGCAGAGCTGAACTAGAACACAAATCACTAATCTTAAAAGACTACTAAGGAAACAGAATACTGGTAGTCGGACTTGGACACTTCCAAATAAGTTTCAAAGAACACCAGAAGATCTTGCCTCTAACCATCGTAGACCGACACCGACCAAGTCTACTGGGACTCGAGTGGTTCGAACCTCTAGGAATCGGAGTGACTGGCATTAACCACATCGCCAACGCAGACTGGGAGGAGAACCTGATGAGAGAGTTCCAGGACGTCTTTGATGGAAAGTTAGGCAAGTACTGAGGGTCCCCTATTTCATTCAATCTATACCCAACCACAGCTCCAATTAGGCTAAAGGCGCAGCGAGTCCCCTTCGCACTAAAACCCAAAATTGATGAAGAATTAAACAAACTAATAGAACAAGGCATCCTGGAACCAATTGACCACACCAAATGGGAAACCCCAATCGTGACCCCAGTTAAGCCAGATGGGTCCGTGAGAATTTGTGGCGACCACAAGGCTACCCTAAACAATGCACTACAACAAAGTGCATATCCTGTTCCGGTAGTACAACATCTACTACACTCCTTGGGAAGGGGCAAGGTTTGCTTGCAAGCAAATTCAGTGCAGACTCACGGCAAGCAAATTTGAGAGAATGAGCTAGTCGGTGGCAGATAGATAGATAGATCACTGAATGATTCTGTGAGCAACTCAATCTTCCTGCCTCGTCTGATTTTGGTAAAAGTTGCTCTTTTTTATAAAAAAAATTCAATATTTATATAAATATTTATAATATTTACATACAAGCCATGCCCAGCTAGTCACATGACCACCAAGCCACACTCACAAATTAGGCCATGCCCACAGAACTGGTTAGTGGTCCCTGGGATCTAAAATTGTGAGTTTGGTGGTCCCTGAGGTCCAAAAGGTTAGTGATCCCTGGTCCAGTGCAACATGGAGAGCCATGACAATAGCATCCTCTGTGGATCTGTTATTCTGATAAGCAAACTGGTATGGGTCAAGATTTGATGGGAGGCAATCCTGTATATATTTTAAGACCAGTCTCTCAATGATGGATAGATTACCAAAAATGCAGGAAAATTAAGCTGTGGGAGATCAAGTATACCTTGTGCAAATGAGAAAGAAGATCAAAACAAAGAAGTCAAGCAGGCATGTAACACTGTAGACTAAGCTTAATTAATGCCTTTGATGAACTCTATGGGGGAATAGCTATAACTATATACACATGAGTACATTCAAGAATAGCTACACTCACAAAACATAACTAAATCTATACTATTGCAGGGTAGGAGCTAAATAATCACTGAATGGCAGAACCAATTAAGTAATAAAGCAATTTATTGCTCTATTGCATAACAAGCTTTTTTAAAAGTCAAATGGGAGAATGACTATGTTGTTACCTGCTTATGTTAAATGCTACTTACATGATTCTACTGAAATATTTTTCCATCTTTGACTTGTTTCACAAATGCAGAAAAAATGTAAACTGGATCCTTATACATTTTTTGCATTCTCTGGATTTGTCTTACCAGACCTAATAATCCCTCTTTAATGAACAAGTAATCTTAGGTGGGGGGGGGGGGAAAGGAAAAGGGGGAAAGAGAATGGAAAGTTTAAGATTGGGAAAACAACCCAAAAAAAGAATAGAGTGAAAAATAAGTATAAAATCAGAAAGCAACAGAAGAGGGAAATGCAGAAGAGAGAATTAGAAGCAGAGAGACAAGGGGGTAAAAAGGGGAGGAAGAAGAAGAGAGGGAAGAAAGAAAGGAAAAGAAGTTATAAAGGACAGAAACAAAATATAGAGAAATAGGGCCTGTTTAGAGATAATGGATGAAAATCTAATGGAAAAAGGGATTCTGCAAAGGTTCATAAAGTAGTATTGTTATATTAGAAATAGAAATAATTTCAGAAAATATGAAACAATATTATTAAAATATTTGATAAAATGGTTATCATAACTTAGTGGAATGCTTGTCAATAAATAAATGTAACAAAATGAATATTTAATGATTTACAAAACATATGTGAAGAGAAATAAGGGAAAAATTAATTATGGAGATTATATATGTCTTTAAGGAACTATGATATTTAATTGAAAAGAAATGTTGAAGATGTTAAGACTTTAATGATTATTAATAATACAACTGAATTGGAATGGAATGAGGGTTTATAATTACATATATTTGTAATCATTTTTTAAAAAAGAATATAGTGTGTATTATAAGAATGTACCAAGCAGAATTCGATTGGAAGTTATGTATTATGTATTATATTGAAGGTCATAACCTTAAGGTACATACTGAAGTTTAAATAAGAGTTGAATGGATATAATTGAAAGATATAAAGGTGTCATACTCCAATTAGTAACTACAGGAGAAAATTTGTTTAATGAGAAAAGATAATATGAAATTGAAACAGAACAGACAGAAGTATAAATATAATGATTTGAATTAGGATGAGACAATTAAAATAAAACTGAAAAAATTAAAAGAGGGAAAAACTATATAAAAATGTAGAATATTATAAGATATGGAATAGAACACAAAAATGAGCATGAAATTGAGTTTGTGTCTGTATGAAGAAGTTCAACCCGTGACCATGCTATTTTCAAAAAAGATGTTTTACTTGTATTTTGTGTGTGTGAAAACCCAAATAAAGCTTTATTAAAAAAAAAAGAGTTGAAATACTAAAAAGGACAAAAAATGTTGGTTAGAAATAGAATACTTCATAATGTGGTAATTCATTATTAAGAGTTCATTAAGAGTTAGAAAATAGGCATAGAAAGTAGAAATTGGGAAACAGTATTATATATATTGAGACATAATATAATATGTTATAATTACTATGTATACATAAATGTTAGAAGTTGAAAGATTATTATCATGTATAAGCACTTATGAATGTTAAATAAAAAACTAAAAATAAAATTTTATACATCACATGGTGTAGGAATTCTTAGGTCTGGAAAGACACTCTATTTATCACTCTAACATTGTTGGCAAACTTCCTTTGCATGGAAGACCAAAGGAAGAATCTGACAGTGAGAACAATCAATCAGTGAAACAGCTTGTCTCCAGAATTTGTGGGTTCTCCATCACTGAAGGTTTCTAAGAGATTGGACAGCCATTTGTTCAGAAAGATATAAGGTCTCCTGGTATAGGGTTGACTAGAAGACTTTCAAACTCTGTTCCAACTCTGTTGTAGTGTTAGTGTTAAAGGTGGCAGGACCCAATTAATATGGACATAAAAATCATCCAGTTACCTCTGGTTGCTGTGTTTGATCCATGATAGTATTCATTAATCTGAAAAGTAGATTTTCTACCTGTGGAAAATGTTAGGATGAAGAAGAATAAACATACATCAGAGAACTGCCTCCATGAATCACTGTCTGCAAGGATCATGTTTCTAGTATTGGCTGACACATATCTTGAAGAAAAGAAAACATCATTTTAATACCATTTGGATGAAATATTAGGAAGAGTTATGCCATTTTCATTGGTATGTATTTTAAACCAATCATAAAAATGCTGAAGTCTAATAATAACATGAGCTTAAGATACAAATATTACAACGCTTAAGTAATTATTATCACCTTAAAGTCATCAATATGCTGCAAGAAGTTGGATAGCTTTTAAAGTTGATGTGTTCCATCAAACATATATTGTCAATGCACAACATCTATAGAATGAAATTGAAAATGAAGAGGTTATAATTTCAATAAAGGGGCCAGTTTGATTAGTGGTTAAGGCACCAGGCTAGGAACCAGAAGACTCTGATTTCTAGTCCCACCTTTGGCATAAAAGTTAAGGCTAAGTGATCTTAGGCCAGTCACTCTCTCTCATCTCAACTCAGATTACAGGGTTGCTGTGGGGTAAGTAGAAAAGAGAAGGAGTTATTTATAAAAATAATAAAAGCAGAATTGAGAATTCAAAATAAATAAATTTGGGTTGACTGTAAACAAAAAGAATGTTCTGTTAACAACTGCAGAGATCAATTTCTCCTCTCCCTTCATAACTATAGAAAGCTTATAAAACTCTATCTTATAAAATATGAACCATATTATATCTTATTTATGAACCCTGATAGTACCTCTGTAACAGTCTTCTAATGTACTGCCTGAAAATCTCCAGATGAACAATTGATGTGACAAGAAATGACATGCTAACATCTTAAAAAGTTAAGCATTTGACAATGTTTTAGCAGGAACATTTTTTGTCAGATGCAATGGATATTTCTTCTCTTTCCTCCCACATTCTGAAAACTTATGTTGACACAAATGATAATCCCACAAGTATGAACATTATGGTGTACATGCTTGAGCTATGTAAGATTTGATGATCATCTCAAAACACAATTTTACTCTTATTTGAGTACATGTTTTCTTTCTTATTTCAATTTTTTTATCTGTATCAAACCATACCTCTGGTGTGCACCCATATAACAATAGGATGAGTCCCTGGCAATTGACAATAGAATTGCACAATATTAATGCTCAGTCTGAAAGAGGCTCATCTCTTGTTACTGTGTGCCTGTAAGATATTAAGATATCTTAAATATGACCAGCTCCTCAGCAATATTCCCACTTCTCGAGATTTATTCATCCCTACTGGCCTTTTGCAAGGCATTAAAAACTTGGTATTTCAGCCCTGAGAGTGAGGGTGAGCCTATTGTCTGGTTGTGCTGATTATGTGGTCTTCAAAAATAATTGGCTGCCATTTTATGCAGTTTTTAAAAACACAATTATTTGGTTTTTATTCTACTTTATAAAAGTTCTACTTTATTCTATTCTACTTTATTTTTTATTTGTTTTAATTGTTAGCTGCCCAGAGACATTTATCTGAGATAGGTATCATAATATACTGAATATATAAACGAACACATAAATAATATCACGATAGCCTGGCTCATACTCAGAAGCAATAATCAATTTTGTATCCCTCACTAATTCTCTCATTCTTTAAGCATAAACCATGAAGTCACTCATAGTATGTATAAACCCAAAGTAAGCTAGTTATCTGAAACAAATAATGTTCATTTCAAACAATATATTAAATATGGACTTTCTATGAATATTTGCATATCTTATGAATTCTCTATTCACTCTATAGTTCAGACTATATTCTTTCTGTTCCATACTGATCATCTCTCCTTGTTCTATCACAGACACCTCCCACCATTTCTACTGCATTTAATTTGCTTTTATGTTTCTCCTGACATTCGCAATTCTCATTAACAAGGTAGAGGTGTGATTTTATACCTAGGCATTTCCTGCTTCTTTCAGCAAATGTTCCTTTCTCATAGACTATATCACAATGTATTACCCCACTACCAGTGTTTTCACCTCTGAAAATTTCCTACTCATTTTTTCACCATCAGTAAAATTTATACCAATTTATGCAAATTTATCTATCAGCACCATTTTCCCTCTTTTTTTGAATATAACTTGCAATCATTCATTCTTGTTTTCCTTGTCAAACACAGCTATGTTGGTCTTTGGTACATTAATTTTTAGGTTTTTTTCTTTCTTTACAGCCATGTTAATACACTTTTCTCCTGTCCTTCAGGAGCAGTTAGAGAAATTCATCCCTTTTCCTATGTTCAAAAGTTTTTCCCTTTCCTATAAATAGTTATAATGATAACCATTGCTTAATGAGTTAATATAATCTTAAACCCTGAATCGAATAAAATGAAATCTTTATCATAGTCATACACCAGCATAAAAAATGTGACTACAGTCAATTAAAAAGCATATAACATTCATCTGAGTCTAAAAAAGGAAAAAAAAGATAGAAGATTTGGAAATGATATATATTAAAACGACATATACATATAAAATAGGTGTTTAAAACAGGACACAGACTTCAGAGGATAATTAGGACTTCAGAAAAAAAAATACTATCAACCTGCTTTCAATTGAGGACCTGCATACTGCATGAGTCAAAAAGAGGGCTGTGAAAATATTTACAGACCCCTCACATCCCAAACATAAACCGTTTCAACTCCTATCCTCAAAACGATGCTATAGAGCACTGCACACCAGAACAATTAGACACAAGGACAGTTTTTTCCCAAATGCCCTCACTCTGCTAAACAAATAATTCCCTCAACACTGTCCAAATATTTACAAAGTCTGCACTACTATTACTATTAATCTTCTCATCACTCCTTATCACCCATCCCCTCCCACTTGTAATTGTATGACTGTAAATTTGTTGCTTTATATTGCTTTATATTGACTTATTCCTAGTATGATTTGTTTGCTTATTGTACCCTATGACTATTATTAAGTGTTCTACCTGATGATTCTTGACTCTCAATGAATGTATCTTTTCTTTTATGTACACTGAGAGTATTTGCACCAAGACAAATTCCTTGTGTGTCCAATCATATTTGACCAATAAAGAATTCTATTCTATTCTATTCTATTCTATTCTATTCTATTCTATTCTATTCTATTCTATTCTATTCTATTC
>BLBF01000040.1:21578285-21589442 GCA_015471245.1 Laticauda colubrina
TCTATTCTATTCTATTCTATTCTATTCTATTCTATTCTATTCTATTCCATTCCATTCCATTCCATTCCATTCCATTCCATTCCATTCTATTCAGAGTCTAAAAGGATGATAGAAGCATTAGATAGAGGCAGATTAGCATAAAAGTTAGTTGTGGGAGACTATACCGATTAACAGAGCATTCTAGTATGGTGAACAAGATACTGATTAAAGCCCCTGTCACAAAGCACCAACGGATGGTAAGAGGATGTAAAATGGAGAAAAACACTTGCCATCCATTGGTTAACGCGATGCTTCCGTTCTGTACTCACTGCGTCCATTTTTAATCCTCTCGATTCATCCAGCATCCGTCTATTGACATTTCATCCGCTTAAAAAGTTTTGAGCTGCACAAAACTTTTTGAGCAGAAAATGTATCCAACGCGTCCATTCTGCATCCGCTACGCATATGGGGACAATCCGTTTGACATCCGTTGTCATCTGTTACGCATCTGCTATATCCGCTAGGCATCCGCTGCGCATCCGTGCAACTCGCATCCTCTCCAGAGGAAAATAGACACAGGGAGGAAACGAAACGTACACGGAACGGACACGCAGTGTTAGTAGCACAGACGGAGAAAGGATGAAAGCGGATGCAGCTCGCATACAAAACATTAAAACAGAAAAAAAAGTTCGCAAATATTTTGGATGTATGCAGGATGCCTAGAGGATGCAAAAGGACACCTAGCAGAAAATCGATATTTCCAATAAAAAGGGGGAGGAACTCACCTGGATCTCACTTTCAGTCCAGCAGCCCTGCTGTGCAGTCCTCTTCAGCCTTCATCTGGCTCTTGCTCTTCCACAGCATCAAGTAATCTCCATCATATATCTTCACACATGCCTTTTGGTAGCCACCATCATTCTACAACAGTGCGAAGCCATCTACAGGCTCTTTCACCTGTTCTATGTGAAGAAAAGGAGGTGGCCAAGAAGTGTCTGGGTCCAACGATGGATCGGGAGAAGAGCAGAGTACAGAATGTACAACAAGCTGATGGCGGATCTAAGGAATGAAGACCCTCGTGATTTCCAGAATTTTTTGACGAAGCCAGCCATGTTTGACGAAGTTGTGGGGTGGCTGAAACCCAGGTTGACCAAGCAGATCACCAACTTCTGGCCCAGCCTGGACCCTGGGCTCAAGGTGGCACTGACTCTGTGCCACCTGGCCTCAGGGACCACTTACAGGAGCATGCAGTACGCCTGGAGGGTGCCACACAACACCAGCATTGTGGTCGGAGAAGTGGTTCAGGCCATCATTGAAGAATACCTGGAGGAGCTCCTCCAGTGCCCCTCCACTGAAGAAGGCTGGAAGAAAGTTGCAGAGCAGTGGTATCAGAAGTGGAACTTCCCCCACACCGTTGGAGCCATAGATGGGAAGCACGTGGCCTGCAAAGCTCCAGCCAACTCAGGGTCCACTTATCACAACTACAAGGGCTTCTTCAGCATCATCCTCTTTGCCATGGTTGATGCTGACTACAAGTTCATGTACATCGATGCTTCAGGCAACGGCTCATCTTCAAATACCCAGGTATACAATGCCAGTTACCTCAAGGAGGGGCTGGAATGCAACCTCATCATGGGCTTCCCAGATCCAGACCCCCTGCCCAACAACGCACAAGATGTGCCCTACTTCATCATGGGGGATGACGCCATCTCCCTCAGAACCTACCTCATGAAGCCCTACACCTCCAGATGCCTCACCCATGAAGAGAGGATCTTCAACTACAGGCTTTCCAGGGCAAGGTGGGTGGTGGAGAACGTCTTTGGCATCCTGGCCAACAGGTTCCAGGTACTTCTCACCACCATGCAGCATCGCCCAGAGACCAAGAGGAGGATCATGGAAACTTGCTGCATCCTGCACAATCTCATGCGCACCCGCTACCCAGTCTTGCAGAACAGGCTTGTGCACCTCCAACAAGGCAATGAGGACATGGAGCCTGGGGAATGGAGGCAAGGACGAAACCTGATAGACACTGAGGATGTTCAAGGCCCCAACAGAGCCTCACGTGAAGGGAAGAAGCAGCGCAACCTCCTGAAACACTGGTGCAACTCCCAAGCTGGAGCAGTGGAGTGGAAAGACAGGATGATAGATGCTAAATGGATGCTTCCTTCAGCCTGTCTCATCACACTGATGAGATTGGACCATGTATGTTGAGTGGTCCTACAATGAACAGGGCATTTAATAAAGAGTTGTGTTTATGTTGAAATATGTGGATCAATGATTACATTGTTATTAATAATAAAGGGCCAAAGGTGTGGAACCTGGGAGGGTGGATCATACAGTCCCACTATGCTTGCACTGTAGGCTTATCTATCCCACAGCTATTACCCATCCCAAAGGTATCCCTGCCCATCCCACAGCTAATCTCCATCCCAAAGCTATCCCTGCCCATCCCACAGCTATTACTCATCCCAAAGGTATCCCTGCCCATCCCACAGCTATTACCCATCCCAAAGGTATCCCTGCCCACCCACTGCTATCCTTACCCATCCAACATGCATGCAAAGGCTTAAACCATTTCTAAAAGTTTCCACCAAAACTTAATTTAATAATATAAATGAAGCAAGTGTGCGAAGCAAAGATAATCTTTATTAATCACAAGCTGTAAAAGAAAAATGACCCAAGTCAAGTGTCCAAAGCAAAGATAAAGTCAACAGGTAGCCACCCAGTCTCTGGCACTCTTCTTGGTCACTCTGAGCCGTGCCCAGTCTCAGGGGTGAAGGGTCCAGGTGCTGTAGAGGTGGCTGCTGCTGGAGTGCTGGTCTGAGGCATCATTGGGGTGCCTGGCCCCGAGAGGACAACAGGGGACGGTGTGTGGAGGAAGCTCTCAGAGAGCTGGCTCAATCCTGTGATGTTGAGAGCCCCTTCCTCCATGACATGGGGTGTCAGCCCCAATACCGATGACAGATGTTCTGAGGCCGGGCTTGGCTGTAGGGTGGAGGAAGGAGCAGTGTAGTGGGGATGTCTGTTCTACAGTTGAGCGAGGTGAGGCGTTGGTGGCATCCCTGGCATGGGTGGTATCTGTGGTGTAGCTGGCATCGGTGGCGTGGCTGGCATCGGTGGCATCAGTGGCATCGGTGGCACTGGTGGCATGTGATGTACCTGTGCCTGGACTGGGAAGGGCTGCCTGTGCTGCTGGAGCTCCTGGTTGCTGTAGCCTTGGTAGGTGAGGGGCTGTGGAAAGCCTTGGAAGGGCAGTGACTCCACCTGGGGTGGAGGAGCAGGCCTGGACTGGGTGGGAGCAGGTTCAGCTGGGTCTGGAGGGTTGTGAAGAAGACCGGTGATCCTGTCCTTTACCACCTGTTACTGTGACGTCGGTTTGTACCAGCTGAGAAAGGAGATCTACACTGCTTCTGATGGTCTCCCTGATCTCCAGCAGGACAGTGTGGCTCTGCCCCTCTGGTCTGGTTCTCTGCCTGCTTTCTGTGGAGGTGGAGTTGGGGGGGGGATGTGGTTGGTCTCTGGTGGAAGTGCCCTCTCCTTGCTCCCACTGTGTCAGGGGGTCCTCCACACGCTCTGCCACAGGGAGTGCAGCTGTCGGGGGGGTCTCCACAGATACCTGCCTGGACACAGGAGCTGACTCTTGGCCAGAAGAGGACTGGCTCTCAGCGGGCTGCCTGAGAGAGAGGGTTGTGAGAGGGGCTGCTCCTCAGTGGCAGATCTCACCCTCCAAGAAGCTGCACTTGGCCATCACATAGGTCTCTTGGTCCTTCAGCTTGACCGCGGCCTGGCCAGATTTCTTGAGGTGCAGCTTCCCGTACCAGGTGTGCATGTGCTTCCACCAGCCGAGGAGCACCTCCGAAGTGTAGCCCAAGCTCTCCACCTTCTCTCTCCAAGCAGCCTGCTTCCTTTTGGTGTCTCGATAGAGCCTGTGTCCCTTCCGCCATAGATACTCATTCTCCCTCAGCCATTCCAGCACCTCATCCTCATGTTCCTCTTCAATGGAGTATTTCCTCCTCTCCCGTTAATGCATATGCCTCTTCCTCCCTCAGGCAGGGCCATATGGGCCCTCATAAGAGGGGCTTTGAGGTTGTAGGGGCTGCTCCTGCACACCACCCCCAGCAGCAGCAACAGCAACAACAATAGCAGCAAAAGCAGGACCAGCAGCAGAAGGAGCACCAGGATCATCAGCAGCAGAGTAAGCACCAGCAGCGCCAGAAGCACCAGCAGGACCAGGAGCAGCACCCGGAGCACCAGCAGGACCAGCAGGACCAGCAGGACCAGGAGCAGCGCCAGCAAAGTAAGCACCAACAGAAGCACCAGCACCAGGAGCAGCTCCAGCAGAGTAAGGACCAGCAGAAGCACCAGCACCAGGAGCAGTGCCAGCAGAGTAAGCACCAGCAGAAGCCCCAGCACCAGGAGCAGCACCAGCAGGGTAAGCACTAGCAGAAGCACCAGCACCAGCAGAGTAAGCACCAGCAGAAGCACCAGCACCAGGAGCAGCGCCAGCAGAAGCTCCAGCACCAAAAGAGTCAGCCCCAGCAGCAGAAGCCCCAGCAGAAGCAGAGTCAGGGCCAGGGGGTGGGATGGTGGCCCTGTCCCTCTTGCCAGGGCTGGCAGCAGATGGCAGAGGCTTTCTCTTCTTCCCTATGGTTGTTGGGTTGTTGGCTTGCTGGCTGGCTGGCTGGCTGGAGCTGTGTCTGGCAGCAGGTCTTTCCTCTGAATGGTGACCTGCTTGTGAGCTACTTCCCTTTATATCCGCAGGGCTGACGCAATGCATCCACTCTGCATGCGCAGTGAACGCTTTGCATCCGCTAGGCTTCTGCTAGGCTTCCGCTAGGCTTCCGCAAGGTTTCCGCTCTGCATCCGCTCTTTCAGCTGCGCCTCCGCTTTGCTGTTCTCCCCCAGAAGCCCTGTGGATGTGCCATCTGCTCCCATCTGCTTCCATTCGCTAGGCTTCCATTTAGCATCCACTTTCCATCCCCTCTACATCCTCCCCCCGTCCGTTCCTTTCCGTTGTTGTCCGCTCTGTTTATGCAAATTTTTGCCCCTTTTGAGAGCGGGTAACAACGGATGGAACATTTTCTCATCCACTGTGTCCTTTTTACAAACATTTTGCATCCATCGGCCAATGTGACAGTCTCTTAAAGGCTTGCCACAGCAAGGCTGGATGGAGCTGTGGGAAAGGGAGGCAGGAGTAGAGATACTTGGGGAAATATGTAGCCAAAATAACATTATTTCTTCTGGGAATCAAGGACACTGTCATCAGCACTGGAAGGACATAGAGGGGAGTTATTCAGGATGGGAGTGATTGGGGCATGTGCTGGTTATGTGTAATGGGGTTGAGGGGGAAAGAACTTTGGACTTTGAATTGGGTGGGGAAAACCCAGGGAACTTCAGAGTCAGGTTTTCACAGCTGTACCAATATGACATCCCTGATAAACCTTTACTTTGAGGAAGCCTGTTAAGCCTGGGTTCCCCAACCAGGGTTAGGTAAACAAGCTAAACAGAATGTGCAGCGTTAGTCAGATAGGCACACAGATAAATGAGTGAGCTAAGCTTGTATGTTTATTAACATACAGTAAAAATAACAGATACGCTTGTGCTATCAAGAATATATTTTATTCCAGTATAAGTTTATAGCATAGTCAAAAACAGTCCAATATTCATTTACCATGTAGTCAGTCCATTCAGGGATATTCAGTTAGCAAAGTCCATGTAGAATATCCTAGATCAGTTCACATAAATCAGTCCGTTGTTGTCTCTCCCGTTCGAGCAATGCAGTCTTGCTTCCAAGCAGTAATCAGGGATCATCAAAGCCAGAGAGAGAGAGAGCAAGCTGTAGCCTTGCTACTTTTATATGGTTTTCATAACCACACCCACAGTTGCTATTTTACAGTTAAAGCTGCATACACTAACTATGATTCATAGTTAGTATTTCACCTAAAACAGTTAGGGTGAACAATGTTATCCCTAACAAAGCCTCTGGCTTTGGAGTTTTGATTTCATTTGGGTTGTTACTTGGAACCCTGACACTGTGTTTACTTCCAGGAGGATGCTAATACAGAAGCAGAATCCATGACAGAAGACACACTTCTTGATCCCCTAAGAAGATACAATTCACTGAATGATTCAGAGCACACCCACTTTGCCTAAGCATGGACAAGTAATTGGAGACAAGTGAAGTTGTCTGAAATTGCTAATAATAAGTAGCAGACAATTGAAAGGAAGTAGCAATGGTTAGTTTACTTGTAGGATCAGAATATCTATCTGGTGTTCTAATTAAAGCCCATTTCAAACTGAACCAACAGATGCAAAGAGGATGTAAAACGGACAAAAAACCTTGCCATCCGTTCGAAAACGCGATGTACTCACAGCCTCCATTTTGCTTCCTCTCTATCCGTCCAGCATCCGTTTATTGACGTTTCATCCGCTCCGAAAGTTTTGGGCTGCCTAAAACTTTTGCACGGAAAATGTATCCAGTTCATCCATTCGGCATCCGCTTCGCATCCATTACGCATCCGTTACGCATCCACTATATCCGCTAGGCATCCGCTACGCATCTGCGGAACTCCATCCGCCTGGACGCAGGGAGGAAGCGGAACAGATGCAGAACAGATGCAGAACGGATGCCTAGCGGATGCAGAATGGAAACAAAACATTTAAAACGGAAAAAACGTTTGCAGAGGGGACCTATCTCAGATATTAAGGATGCCTAGAGGATGCCTAGCAGAAAACCTATACTGCCTATAAAAAGGGGGAGCAACTCGCCTGCATCTCACTTTCAAAACAGCAGCCCAGCGGTGCAGACCTCTGCAGCTTTCATCTGCCTCTTCCTCTGTGAACTCTACTGCAAGAAGAAAAGGAGCCACCCAAAAAGAGTCTGGGTCCGAAGATGGTTCGCCAGAAAAGCAGAGGACCGACTGCACAACAAGCTGATGGTGGAGCTCAGGAACGAAGACACTTGGGCATTCCAGAACTTCATGAGGATGCCTCCAGCCATGTTTGACGAAGTTGTGAAGCGGCTGACACCCAGGTTGACCAAGGCAAACACCAGCTTCCGGCCCAGCCTGGAACCTGGGCTCAAGTTGGCACTCACTCTGTGCCACCTGGCCTCAGGGACCTCCTACAGGAGCATGCAGTATGGCTGGAGGGTGCCATCCAACACCATCAGCATTGTGGTCAGAGAAGTGGTGCAGGCCATCATCGAAGAATACAAGGAGGAGCTCTACAGTACCCCTCCACTGAAGAAGGATGGAAGAAAGTTGCAGAGCAGTGGTATCAGAAGTGGAACTTCCCCCACACCGTTGGAGCCATAGATGGCAAGCACGTGGCCTGCAAATCTCCAGCCAAGTCGGGGTCCACTTATTTCAACTCCAAAGGCTTCTTCAGCATCATCCTCTTTGCCATGGTTGATGCTGACTACAAGTTCATGTACATCGATGCTTCAGGCAATGGCTCATCTTCAGATGCCCAGGTATACAACGCCAGTCACCTCAAGGAGGGGCTGGAACGCAACCTCATCGTGGGCTTCCCAGATCCAGAACCCCTGCCCAACGAAACACAAGATGTGCCCTACTTCATCGTGGGGGATGACGCCTTCTCCCTCACAACCTACCTCATGAAGCCCTACACTTCCAGACTCCTCACCCGTGAAGAGAGGATCTTCAACTACAGGCTGTCCAGGGCAAGGCGGGTGATGGAGAATGCCTTTGGCATCCTGGCCAACAGGTTCCAGTTACTTCTCACCACCATTCAGCATCGCACAGAGACCGTGAGGAGGATCATGGAAGCTTGCTGCATCCTGCACAATCTCATATGGACCATACAGTCCCACTATGCTTGCACTGGAGGTTTATCTATCCCACAGCTATTACCCATCCCACAGGTATCCCTGTCCATCCCACAGCTATCTCAACCCATCCCACAGCTATCTTAACCCATCCCACAAGCATGCAAAGGCTTAAACCATTTCTAAAAGTTTCCAGCAAGACTTTATTAAAAAAAAGAAATGAAGCAAGTGTGTGAATCATAAATAGTGCTTGTCATCAGCTCTTCCAGAAGCAGAAGCAGCAGAAGCCCCAGCCCCAGAAGAGCGAGCCCGTGCTGCAGAAGCCCCAGCAGAACCAGAGTTAGGGCCAGGGGGCGGGATGGTAGCCCTGTCCCTCTTGCCAGGGCTGGCAGCAGATGGCTGAGGCTTGCTGTGCTTCCGCATGGTTGTGGGGTTGCTGGCTGGCAGGGAGGCATGCAGGAACCAAGGCTGGCAGGAAGGCTGGCAGGGAGGCTGGCACCAAGGCTGGCAGGAAGGCTGGGAGGTAGGCAGGTAGGCAGGCAGGCACCAAGGCTTGCAGGAAAGCTGGCACCAAGGCTGGCAGGAAGGCTGGCAGGCAGGCAGGCACCAAGGCTAGCAGGCAGACATCAACCAAGGCTGGCAGGGAGGCTGGCAGCAAGGCTTGCAGGGAGGCTGGCAGCAAGGCTGGTAGCAAGGCTGGCAGCAAGGCTGGCAGGCAGACATGCAGGCAGGGCAGGCAAGGCAGTCGATGTGTCTGGCAGCAGGTCTTTCCTCTGAATGGTGACCTGCTTCCGAGGTGCTTCCGTTATATCCACGGGGCTGACGCAATGCATCCTCCCTGCATGCGCAATTAACGCCAGGCATCCATTAGGCTTCTGCTGTGCATCTGCTAGGCTTCCGCTGTGCATCCGCTTCATCCGTTCGGCGTCCGCTCTGCATCCGCTGTATCCGTTCCGCGTCCGCTTCGCTGAGGCCCCCCGGAAGCCCTGTGGTTGAGCCATCTGCTCCCATCTGCTTCCATCCGCTGGGCTTCCGTTCCGCATCCGCTTTGCATCCCCCCTGCGTCCTCCCCACGTCCGTGTTATCTGCTCCAGTTATGCAAATTTTTGCCCCTTTTGAGAGCGGATAACAACGGATGGAACATTTTGCTCATCTGCTGTGTCATTTTTACATCCATTGGGAAGTGTGACATGGGCTTAAATAAGCACAGCATCAGTTAGGCATATTGATTCTATGGTGAATTAATATTCAAGAGGTGCCCAAAATGCAGATCTCTGGATTGTCCTGATTATGTGCTAGATATCGCTCTACTATAGTTAGGCAAGAGCTTTTACTTTCATGATGTATTATATTGATAAGACTTTTGAACAGCTTAAGGGGCTGGCTATGCAAATATTCTGTATATGTTCCAACTTTTACAGATCTCAGACATAAAATTAAAGGTAACATAGAAAGGTTTGACTGATAAAAGAGAGCTGCATCCTACTTACACTATTTTGGTCTTATTTTCATTGTTAGGATCAGTTCACAGCAGATGGTGGGAAAGGTTAGAAATTCGATGGGATAGTTAAATGATGTCCAGAATTATCAGAAACGTACAAAAATTATCAATACACAAGAGAGCAACATTGGCACAATCACAGAAACATCTGTATGCAACTCACAAGAAGATATTTATTGAGCTTTTAGAAAAAGAGATGCCTATATGGGTTCCCAACCGGGGGTGTGAGACAATATACCAGGGGGTGCAAAAACTTGGGTTTAAAAGTTTCAAAGTGAAATGTATATGTATATGCATATATACTTGTTTATTTTTTAAGGGTGTGAGAATATATCAGACATGTTCTAAGGGTGCAGGGTATAGAAAAGTTTGGGAATCCCTATGGTATGGATCTGTGGTTGCTAACCTTTTGGGGCACCTGTGCCAAAAATTGTGCATGTGCTTGCGGGCACTCATGTGCAGCACCCAGAAGGCAATGAGCCCCCCCACGCATGCACATGTGATCTCACCCCCCATCCCCTGCTGCCCTCTTACTGCACTACATACCTTCCAACTGATTTTTGTCCCATTTGAGTTCCTTTTTCAGCCTCCCAGAGATTCAAGGGAAGCCTCTGCAGTCTTTGGAGGCCAAAAAATCGACCCATTCATCACTTCCAATGTTTCTGGAAATACAGGAAGTGACAAAAGGGGCCTGTTTTTCAGCCTTGAAAGGCTGCAGAAGCTTCCCTCGAGCCTCTGGGAGACTGAAAAAGGCCTCAAATGGGCTGAAAAATCAGCGGGGAGATGTGCGCATGCACAGTGCAGGTAAGCTTGGCTGAGTTTGCATCCCCACACAAATGGCTCTGCATGCCACCTGTGGCATGCATGCATAGATTTGCCATCATAGGTATAGATGCATTCAGAAATATGGCAAAAGCATCTTCCGGTTTGGGTTTCTTCAGTGACAGACCGAAATCCACGATCATGCGCAGTTTTGATCTGTGCTTGCCACTAGAGCACCCCAATCCTTTGGATTCAGGGCTGAAGCCACCCCGTAGAGGTGATGAAGTGGGGGAGACTGCTAACCGAGTGGAGGGGAGCTGCATCTCTCCTCCTTGGTTGGTCTAAACTCCCTTTCCCGAAGACAGTTGCAACAGTGGTCAGAAATGGCCACCTCAAAGAAGAAACAGACTGGATAAGATTGCGCAGGAGAAAGGCAAAGAGGAAAACAGGACAGACTGGGCTAAACAACACAGAACATCTAAGCAAAGTACCCTGAATCTAAAAGTACTTAGAGGGATATTTCTGAAAGAAGACTTTTAAGCAGTGAAGGAGAGAGAAAAGGAGGTTAAAAACCCTTTTTTTTAACCTTTATATTGACAATTGCAAATGATGTGGAAAGAAACCTGTACTAATTTACCTTGACACTAATAGGCAACATTAAGCTGAAATTTAAGTGTCAAAAGGAGAATAAAGATTTTTTCTTTGGTTATTTTAAAGCCCTAAAAAGGAGAAGAGTGGAGGCAAAAGGCTGGAACTTGGAATAATGGAAAAATGGAGTGCCACCTGGAAAAATAAAGAGGATTAAAGACTCCCAAGGATACGGTAATCCACAGAAAGGAAAAGTAAAGGAAAGAAACAAGAAGGAGCAGTCTGGGATCATCTGGTGATATAAAAAAAAGGTATTTTTTGGCATTGGTCTTTTCTTTCCGCTTCTGTTTTTACTTAAAATGGTTGTTCAAAAGTGTTTAAAATGGCAACGTTCCTGGAGGAATTGAAGATGAGTTTTAAAAAACAGGAAAAAGATGCAGAAAAGGGAGAAAGATCCTTTGGTTTCATATTTGAATTTCTTGAAATGGAGATCCGGAACTATGAAAAGCAAAAGAGAAAGCTTCAAGAGCAAGAAGAAGGG
>BLBF01000040.1:21604442-21677349 GCA_015471245.1 Laticauda colubrina
CGTCCCTTCACACGGAGCCAAGCTGCACTAAAAGCCTCCAACACAAGAACAGACTGTTGCCAGCCAATCAAAGCCACAAAACAGACAGAAGAAACCAGGAACACCAATCAATCAAACTCCAAGTCCAATGAAACAGGTCCAGGCTCCCAACCAATCAGAATGGACCAGCCTCAAATTTAAAACCAGGAGCTGTAAGACCCATATCCATACAGAAGCCTGAAGATGGCAGATGAGATTCTGCTGAAACGTTGCTACAACTTTAACAGAACTACAATGACTTGGGATAATACCCGAAGGAAGCTAAACAGCACACATGTAAGTACCCGCGAAAACCTAAGAAAACAAATAAAATAAATAATTCAAGTGGGCTGGACTTTTGTGGATGTGAAAGGATTTATGACTGATTAGGTGTTTTCTCTCTTTCTCAGGCTCAACCTGGTTATCTCCTACAAAAGCTTTTCAACACTCTCTAGGCAGTTTGCAAAGTAGAAGCTTTATTTGCATACTGCTGCCAACAATCCCAGTCTTTATTTTATTGACCTCAAAAAGATGGAAGGCTGAGTCAACTTGAGCCCCATCAGGATCAAATTGCAGGCTGTAGGCAGAGTTTGCTTTCAATACTGTACGTTAAGCCCTTGTCACACTGCACCAATGGATGGAAAGAGGATGTAAAATGGAGAAAAACACTTGCCATCCATTGGTTAACACAATGCTTCCATTCTGTACTCACTGCGTCTGTTTTGCTTCCTCTCTATCCGTCCAGCTTCCGTCTATTGACATTTCATCTGCTCAAAAGGTTTTGAGCTGCTCAAAAGTTTTGAGCATAAAATGTATCCAACGCGTCCATTCTGCATCTGCTAGGCATATGGGGGACATCCATTCTGCATCTGTCGACATCTGTTACGTGTCTGCTACATCTGCTAGGCATCTGCTGTGCATCCGCGCAACTCAAATCGGCTCCAGAGGAAAGCGGACACAGGGAGGAAGTGGAACAGACACGGAACAGACGCGCAGCGTTAGTAGCACGGACGGAGAAAGGATGAAAGCGGATGCAGCACACAAAGAAACCATTTAAAGTGGAAAAAACGTTCGCAGAGGGGACCTATCTCAGATATTAAGGATGTCTAAAGGATGCCTAGAGGATGCAAAATGACACATAGGGGAAAACCTATATTGCCTATAAAAAGGTGGAGCAACTCACCTGGATCTCACTTTCAGACCAGCAGCCCTGCTGTGCAGACATCTGCAGCCTTCATCTGCCTCTTGCTCTTCCACAGCATCCAGTCATGTCCACCTTGGATAGTAAAAAACTCCTTTTGGTGGCCACCATCGTTCTGCAACAGCGCGAAGCCATCTACAGGCTCTGTGAACTCTACTACGGGAAGAAAAGGAGGCGGCCAAGAAGCGTCTGGGTCCGAAGATGGATCGGGAGAAGAGCAGAGTATGGACTGTACAACAAGCTGATGGTGGAGCTCAGGAACGAAGACCCTCATGCATTCCAGAACTTCATAAGGATGCCTCCAGCCATGTTTGACGAAGTTGTGCAGCGGCTGACACCCAGGTTGACCAAGCAGAGCACCAACTTACAGCCCAGCCTTTACCCTGGGCTCAAGGTGGCACTCAGTCTATGCCACCTGGCCTCAGGGACCACCTACAGGAGCATGCAGTACGGCTGGAGGGTGCCACACAACAGCATCAGCAAAGTGGTCAGAGAAGTGGTGCAGGCCATCATTGAAGAATACAATGAGGAGCTCCTCCAGTGTCCCTCCACTGAAGAAGGATGGAAGAAAGTTGCAGAGCAGTGGTATCAGAAGTGGAACTTAGCACACACCGTTGGAGCCATACATGGCAAGCACGTGCCCTGCAAAGCACCAGCCAAGTTGGGGTCCACTTATTTCAACTACAAGGGCTTCTTCTGCATCGTCCTCTTCGCCATGGTCGATGCTGACTACAAGTTCATGTAAATCAATGCTTCAGGCAAGGGCTCATGTTCAGATGCCCAGGTATACAATGCCAGTCACCTCAAGGAGGAGCTGGAATGCAACCTCATCATGGGCTTCAGAGATCCAGAACCCCTGCCCAATGACACGCAAGATGTGCCCTACTTCATCGTGGGGGATGACGCCTTCTCCCTCACAACCTACCTCATGAAGCCCAACACCTCCAAATACCTCACCCATGAAGAGAGGGAATGAGGCAAGTGTGTGAAGCAAAGATAATCTTTATTAATAACAAGCTTTAAAAGAAAAATGACCCAAGTAAACTGTCCAAATAAAGTCTACAGGTAGCCACCCAGTCTCTGGCACTCTTATCGGTCACTCGGAGGTTTGCCCAGTCTCAGGGGTGAAGGGTCCAGGTGCTGTGGAGGTGGCTGCTGCTGGAGTGCTGGTCTGAAGCCCCACTGGGGTCCCTGGCCATGAGAGGACAACAAGGGACGGTGTGTTGAGGAAGCTCTCAGACAGCTGGTTTAGCCCTGTGATGTTGAGAGCTCCTTCCTCCATGCCATGAGGTGTCAATCCCAATACCGACGACAGATGTACTTGGCTGTGGGGTGGAGGAAGGAGCAGTGTAGTGGGGCTGTCTGGTCTGCAGCTGTGTGAGGACTGGCATGGGAGGCATCGGTGGCGTGGGTGGCATCGGTATTGTCGGTGGCATCAGTGGCGTGGGTGGCATCGGTGGCATCAGTGGAATGTCCGATGAGCCTTTGCCTGGACTGGGAAGGGCTGCTGCCTGTGCTGCTGCACCTCCTTGTAGCCGTAGCCCTGGTAGGTGAGGGCCTGTGGGAAGCCTTGGAATGGGAGGGACATCACCTGGGATGGAGGAGCAGACCTGGACTGAGTGGGAGCAGGTTCTTCTGGATCTGGAGGGTTGTGAAGCAGCTCGGTGATCCGGTCCTTCACCACCTGATATGGGGTTCTGCCATGTCCGTGAGGGTCTGGTTGACATAGGTGAGGAAGGGCTTGCGGTTGGAGGATGACGAGTCCGTTTGGACCAGCTGAGAGAGGAGAGCTATGCTGCTCCGGATGGTGTCCCTGATCTCCAGCAGGACAGTGTGGCTCTGCCTCTCCTGTCTGGCTCTCTGCCTTTCTGTGGAGGTGGAGCTGGGGGTGGATGCAAGTAGGACTGTGGTGGAAGTGCCGTCTCCTTTCTCCCACTGTGCCAGGGAGTCCTCCTCGCGTTCTGCCATGGTTAAAACAACTCTCCGCGGGTTCTCCACCGTGGGATGCTCCACAGATACCTGCCTGGAGACAGGAGCTGACTCTCGGCTGGAAGAGGACTGGGTCTCAGCAGGCTGCCAGAGAGAGAGGGTTGTGAGAGGGGCTGCTCCTCGGTGGTGGATCTCACCTCCAGGAAGCTGCACCTGGCCATGACGTAGGTCTCTCTGTCTGTCAGCTTCACCCTGGCCTGGCCAGATTTCTTCAGGTGCAGCTTCCAGTACCAGGTGTGCATGTGCTTCCACCAGCCGAGGGGCACCTCCGAAGTGTAGCCCAGACTCTCCGCCTTCTCTCTCCAAGCAGCCTGCTTCCTTTTGTTGTCCCTGTAGAGCCTGTGTCCCTTCCGCCATAGATAGTCATTCTCTCTCAGCCACTCCAGCACCTCATCCTCGTGTTCCTCCTCAATGGAGTATTGCCTCCTCTCCCGTTCTCACATATGCCTCTTCCTCCCTTTGGCAGGACCAGATGGGCCCTCATCAGAGGGGCTTCCAGGTTGTAGGGGCTGCTCCTCCACACCACCAGGATCAGCAGCACCAGCAGGATCATCATCATCATCATCATCATCATCATCAGCAGCAGCAGCACAGCACCAGCAGGATCATCATCATCAGCAGCAGCAGCAGCAGCACCACCACCACCAGCAGGACCAGGATCAGCAGCAGCAGAGTAAGCACCAGCAGCACCAGCAGCACCAGGAGCACCAGCAGAACCAGGAGCACGAGCAGGACCAGGAGCACGAGCAGGACCAGCAGGATGAGCAAGACCAGCAGGATGAGGAGCAGCTACAGCAGAGTAAGCACCAGCAGAAGCACCAACGTCAGAAGCATCATCATCAGCTCCTCCAGAAGCAGCATCAGCAGAAGCCCCAGTATCAGGAGCAGAGCCAGCAGAGTAAGCACCAGCAGAAGCACCACCGCCAGAAGCAGCATCAGCAGAGTAAGCACAAGCAGTAGCACCACCACCATAAGCGTCATCATCAGCTCCTCCAGAAGCAGAAGCAGCAGAAGCCCCAGCCCCAGAAGAGTGAGCCCATGCTGCAGAAGCCCTAGCAGAAGCAGAGTGAGGGCCAGGGAGTGGGAGGGTGGCCCTGTCCCTCTTGCCAGGGCTGGCAGCAGATGGCTGAGGATTTCTCTTCTTCCCCATGGTTGTGGGGTTGCTGGCTGGCAGCAAGGCATGCAGGCAGGCTGGCAGGCAGGCTGGCAGGAAGGCAGGCACCAAGGCTGGCAGGCAGGTGGCAGGCAGGCTGGCAGGC
Organism: Laticauda colubrina; assembly: GCA_015471245.1. Lineage (NCBI taxonomy): Eukaryota > Metazoa > Chordata > Lepidosauria > Squamata > Elapidae > Laticauda > Laticauda colubrina. The sequence continues at coordinate 21,608,910 of BLBF01000040.1, forward strand.
AGGCTGGCAGGAAGGCAGGCACCAAGGCTGGCAGGCAGGCTGGCAGGCAGGCTGGCAGGCAGGCAGGCAGGCAGGCTGGCAGCAAGGCTGGCAGGCAGGCTGGCAGGGAGGATGGCAGGCAGCAAGGCTGGCAGGCAGCAAGGCTGGCAGGCAAGCATGCAGGGCAGGCTGGCAAGGCACTCGATGTGTCTGGAAGCAGGTCTTTCCTCTGAATGGTGACCTGCTTGGGAGCTGCCTCCCTTTATATCTGCGGGGCTGACGCAATGCATCCTCTCCGCATGCGCAGTGAACGCTAGACATCCGCTAAGCTTCCGCTAGGCATCCGCTAGGCTTCCGCTCTGCATCTGCTTCATCCGCTAGGCATCCACTGTGCATCCGCTTCATCCACTCGGCGTCCGTTCTGCATCTGCTGTATCCAGATGTGCCATCTGCTCCCATCCACTTCCATCCACTAGGCTTTCTTTCTGCATCCACTTTCCATCCGCCCTGCATCCTCCCCCCGTCCGTTCCTTCCCGTGTTATCCGCTCTGTTTATGCAAATTTTTGCCCCTTTTGAGAGCAGATAACAACGGATGGAACATTTTTCTCATCCGCTGTGTCCTTTTTACTAATGTTTTGCATCCATCGGCCAGTGTGACAGGGCCTTTAACTATTGTGTCACCAGGGCTCTAAACAGTCATCTTATACCTGTGACTAACACTGTGACTTAGAAAAGGAGAAGCTGCCCAGCTATCAATCCCTATGTGTTGATTTCTATGAGGAAATGTAGCCTATAAGATGCTAATGGATTATTCATAAGTATCCGGTTCCCTATGGATACTTACATACACATGAGAGATCAGAATAAAAAGATATGGAATAAATTATTAACTTTCACAATACTTTGACAGTGAATCTATTCTAAATGTCAATAGTAAGTCACTTAAGAGAATTACATTTGCTTTCACCATGTTGGCAAATGGTTATTGAGCTATGATATTAATGGAGAAACCAACTTGATTACCACTGAAGAACACAGATTGAGTGAAATCCCAAAGTCCCCAAACTGAAAAAGGACCATAAATTTCTCACCTTAGTGATACCACAATATCAAGAGCTAAATCTCATATGAACCAAAAAAAATTAAAAAAAACCTTCTCAAAAAGACCCCTGATAATGCTAGCCTCTTTTGTGCTGGCACTACTGGCTGCTAGCCATGTTTTGAGGTGGAGCTGTCACATCACAATGAGGAGGTTGTGAGTTTGATCCCAGGTAGAGGCTAATATTTGGAATAGACTCTCCTGTTCGAGCAGGGGGTTGGACTAGATGAACTCCAAGGGCCCTTCCAACTCTATTATTCTATGAAACTTGAATTCCTACTACAGTCTGGTAATATGTAAACCAAGGCAGAACTTTTAGAAGATAGTTGTTTTGCCAATATCTTAAGAGAGCAATGGTTAAACATTTGGCACAGGTTAGGACTAAAAGAAGACAAGAGACACAGTGAAGTGAAATTTAGAATTCTAAGCATGATACAGAAAGGTGAGCATGGATGAGTTGAAGCTGGAAAAATTTGTCAGTGTCTGCTTTTTTGGAGTAAATCCAATAAAGCAGTCAAATCACAGCTGTAGCATTTTATTCCTTAGGATTAGCTCTTCTGTTTGGTTTTTGTTGCCAAAGTTTCTCAGATCTATCGTGCTTCGATCCTTGTTATTGAACCTTTATCACATTCTTCTGCTTCGGATTGGATGGTTGGACTTTGAATCTGAGAGGTTATCAATGGGTGCAGACAAAACAACCTCAGGATTAGCTGAAACTTCTCAATTAGAAACTTCAATTTTAATAGCTTCACCACTACTAAAATCATTCACCACTAAATATTGTCCCTACGTTCCCTTAACTTCACTTTCTTCCCATGCTTCTCATCAAAGGACATGTTCAACATAACCATAACACTGACATAGGTCTTTCACTGAATCTTGGAATAGTAATCATTTGAAAGAGAAGTGAATGAGATCAAGAAAGAAGGAGAGAAAACACTGGATATTTTTAAAGTTCTCTATAAATTTTCTCTCTATATAACTTTCTAGATAAAAATTACTAAATTGGCCATTAATAGAATCCACTGATACCTGTGCAAAACAAAATTTATCTACCAAAAAAGAGATAGATTGAGGTAACAATTAACAGTAACTCTGTTTAACAATTGACACACAATTACACAGAGTTACTGTCCAGGCTTTTTAATAGAAAACAACTTCTGTTCTGTTTACCTTAAAATGTTACAAACTCTCAGGTTAAAGAGAAACTATGCTTAGTTGATTAAAGAACAGTAATTAAAATAATTATATAAGATTTAGACTCATTCATGCTTTTCATTAGGAAGTTTTCAAAGAGATTTACTTTTGAGCAGACTTATATAGTTTTGTTTCAATATTCTTCATGTGAAAATCCCATACTTGGAACATATTTTCCAACATAATCCTATACTCCAGTGAACATATTTTGAGTTTATGATTAAGCAAATATTCTTAGGATTATCTATTATTCAATACCAATTTGGAGAAGGAGATTTTTATGACAGCAGAACAATATTTATTCTGAGAGCAATCAAGTATGAATTGGCCTGCATTGTGGGGGAGGGACATTCCAGATGCTTTCTTATTTGGATTTGCCAATCCTGGTTATTAATCCCTGATCTTAATCCATTGTAGGCAATGGTTATAAATCATTATTCATCAAAGTTTGTTAACAACAATATACTCCATTCTTCTTGGCTGGTTCTATTAAGAGAAAAATCTTTTTTGTAGTATTCACCAATAAGTTATTCTTTTGCATGAAATGTGTTTTCTTTTTTTCTTTTTTTTTATTAAAGTTTTTATTAATTTTCTACAAACAAACAAACATACAAAACATTAAAAACATCTACTCTCATATATACTTCCGGTGTATCGGTTGGTTCATCAGTTTTGTGCATTCATTTTATAGTGTCAATTACAATTATATTGCATAACCACTCATATTGTCAATCCATATTCTAATATTACTAAAGAAAAAAATAAAAATAAAAAAATCTTTTTTCTGACTATACTTTTAATCATTCATGCTTTGCGAGATAACAATACTTCAAACAAATTATTCTATAATTTGTCGTATAATCATAACAAATCAATCCTAAAAAACTCTTCATATATATAATATTAATGCTCTATTATTGTATTTTATCATCTAACCATTGATAAAAAAAACCCCAAATTGCATAAAATTGTTTATCTTCTTGTTCTCTAATTTCAAATGTCAATCTACTCATCTCAGCACATTCCAATATTTTCTTAATAATTTCTTCCTGCAATGGTATTTTCTCATTCTTCCAGTTTTTAGCAAATACAATCCTAGCCGCCGTTAATACATTTACAATCAAATATTTCAAGTCTTTATTATATATATCAGGTAAAATTCCCAATAAAAAGATCTCTGGCTTCAAGTCTATGTGTTTCTTTGTCATTTTTTCCAACCACATGTGAATTTTAGTCCAATATTTTCTAGCATTCTCACAAGTCCACCACATATGATAGTATGAGCCAGGTATCTGATGACATTTCCAACATTTTTCAGATTTATTCTTGAACATTCTTGCTATTCTTGTCGGGGGAAGGTGCCACCTGTAAAACATCTTATACAAGTTTTCTTTATATGCTATTGACATTGTCATTTTATAATTTTGAGACCACAATTTTTGCCATTGTTCTAAATCAATTCCATATCCAAAATTCTTCCCCCATGCAATCATAGTTTCTTTAACTTGTTCTTCCTCTAGCTTAATTCCCAATAAATAACCATATAACTTTTTAATCACTTTCTCATCAGTACCCATCAATATCTTATCTAAATCAGTCTGTTTATCATAGAATCCTTCCGTTTTAAAATCTTCAAGATATCTTGAGTGTATTTGCGCATATGAAAACCAATTCATCCTTATACCTTGTTCCTCTAAATTTTGGATCGTTTTAAGTCCACCCTTTTCATCCAACAGTTCCCCATATCTAACTGTTTGTTCCTTTTTATAGATCATAGGATAGGAAAATGCTTCAATAGTCGATAACCAAATTGGAATTTTCAAATAACATTGTTTTTTTATCTTCTCCCAATTTAACCACAAAGACTCCCGTATATAATGTCTTCTGAAATACCCCTGTGTTTTAGTTCCCTTGTACCATAAAAAAGCATGCCAGCCCAACAGTAAATCATGTCCTTCTAATGTCAACAATCTATGTTTTCTTAATGTTATCCATTCTTTGACCCACATCAAACTTGCAGCTTGATAATACAATTCCCAATTAGGCAGGCCAAAACCTCCTCTATTTCTAGCATCTTGCAAAAGTTTTAGCTTTATTCTCGCTTTTTTACCTTGCCATATAAACTTCAACATAGTTTTATTTAAATCTTCAAAGTAGTCTTTTCCAAGTCTAATTGGTATTGTTTGAAAGAGAAATAAAATTCTAGGTAAAATATTCATCTTAATTGTTGAAATTCTCCCTATTAATGACAATTGTAAATTTTCCCATTTCTTCAAATCTGTAATTATCTGTTGTTTAAGTTTAATATAATTATTCTCTTTTAATGTGCTACATCTTGCTGTCAAATATATCCCCAGATACTTAACCTTGTTTGTAATTTGAATTTTCAAAAGATCTGTCAGTTCTTCTCTTTGTCTCAACAACATATTTTTTGTCAAAATCTTTGTTTTATCTTTATTTATTTTCAAGCCAGCCATCTCACCATATGTCTCTACCTTTTCCAATAACTTTGGAGCGGTTTCTAACGGGTCTTCCAGAATAAAAGCTAAATCGTCAGCAAAAGCTTGTAGTTTAAATTCTTCCTTTTTAATTTTCATTCCTTTTATATTTTTGTCATCTCTAATATTTCTATTCAACACTTCCAAAGTCAATACGAATAACAAAGGAGATAGGGGACATCCTTGTCTTGTACCTCTTCTTATATTAATAAGATCTGTAAATTCTCCCTCCATCATTACCTTTGCTGTCTGTTTATTATATATGGCTTCTATTGCTTGAATAAATTTTCTGGCAAAGCCCATCTGTTCCAATAATAATAACATAAATCTCCAGTTCACGTTGTCAAATGCTTTTTGAGCATCTAGGAATATCAAAGCCATTTGTTTTTCAGGATGAGCCTCATAATATTCCAAGGTATCCAAAATTACTCTCATGTTGTCTCTAATTTGTCTCTTTGGTAGAAATCCATTTTGATCTGGATGGATAAAATTATTTAAATATTTTTTCAGTCTTTCTGCTAAGATTGAAGCAAAGATTTTATAATCTGCATTCAATAAGGAAATAGGTCTATAGTTCTTAATTTGCAACGGGTCAGCCTCTTCCTTTAAAATAAGTGTAATATAAGCCTCTGACCATGTTTTGGGTGTCATCTTTTTTAACATAACTTCATTCATAATTTCTAACAATGGAGTGTTCAATGATTCTTGAAATTTTTTATAGAATTCTGCCGGAAGCCCATCTGGACCTGGTGCTTTCCCATTATTTTGTCTTTTAAATGCTTCATTTAGTTCCATCATTGTTATATTGCTTTCTAACATTTCTTCAGTCTCTTTAGGTATCTTCGGTAAGTTAGCATTCTGTAAATACTGTTTAATTTTTTTCTCATCAATATTCTCTTGTTTATATAGTTGTCCATAATAATCTCGAATAATTTCCTTTTTCTCCTTATTACCACAACAAACTTGACCTTGATCATTTATTAGTTTCAATATTTTTCTTGATTCCTTCTCCTTTCTCAGTTTATATGCTAACCATCTACCTGGTTTATTTGCATCTTCAAAATAATTCTGTTTAGAATTTCTAATTTTCTGTGCCAGTTCTTCTTTCTCTATTAATTCCATTTTATGCTTAATTACATCCAGTTTCAATTTAATATCTTTTTTCTGTGGTATTTTCTGTAATTCTTTTTCAAGTCTTATATATTCATCTTCCAAGGCCTTAGAGGTTTGTCTTTTCCTAATATTCTTTTTTCTTGTATAGTCTATTATCAAACCTCTTACATATGCCTTCATTGTATCCCAAACATTCTGTATTGAGGTATCCTCTTTTTTATTTTCTTTAAAAAAAAAGACCAATTCCTTCTCCATCCATTGTATAAAATCTTTCTCCTTTAAAATGGTATTGTTTAATGTCCATCTCAATCTTTTTTTTTGTCCCTTCCATTTAATTGTCATTGGACTATGATCTGCCCAAGTACTTATTTCAATATTTGTTTCTTGAATAGTAGATATTAATTCTGTTGAGATCCAAATCATATCTAACCTGGACCATGATAAATGTCTATTAGAATAAAAAGTATATTGTTTAGTTTTAACATTTCTTTCCCTCCAAATATCTTTTAAGGTTAATTCATCTGTCATTTTAAAAAAAGATTTAGGGAGAATCTTTCTATTTTGTTTTGTTGTTGTTGTTATATAGTCCAATTTATTGTCCACAATTCCATTAAAGTCTCCCATCATGATTATGTTAACATAGTCCAGTCTAATTATTTCCATATGTAGTTTTTTATAAAACTCTTCTTGTTTATCATTCGGAGCATAAATTGCAATCAAGAGTATTTTTTTATTATTATCCATTATTTCCACCATTAATACTCTTCCATCTTCATCCGTGTAGATCAGTTTTGCTGGAATATCTTCTTTAATATAGAGAACCACTGCTCTTTTCTTACATTGAATCAAAGAAGTAAATATTTTCCCTAATTTTGGCTGTACTAACAAATGCTCATGTTGCTTTTTAATATGAACTTCTTGTAAGCAAATTATATCAAATTTTAATTTCTCTAATTTGTGAAAAGTTTTCCTTCTTTTAACAGCTGAGTTAAGTCCATTTATATTCATTGTAATCAGTTTTTTTTCTTCCATGATTATGCTTTATATTTAGGTCTAACAACTCTCGTAGCTCTCACTTCACGTTGTTCTTTACTGTCTACCTGTCCACCTACAACTCCTTTCTCTTTTTCAGTCTCCGGTTGTTCCTCCAGAAGCTCAATTAATGAGATCTCTTTCTCTGCCTCCTCTTTTTTTCTTCCAAAAAATTCTGCATAAAAAAATTCTGCTTTTTCAATCGAGTCAATTCTATGTCTCTGCTCTTGCCACGTAAAAATTAGTCCTTCTGGTATCAGCCATCTGTAGTTCACTTCATTTTCCAGTAGCATTTTGGTCAAAAATCGATATTCTCTTCTCATCTCTCTCACTCTTCTAGGTATTTGTTTTAAAACTACAATCTCTTTGCTTTTATATTTCAATACTTTTTCTCTTGCCACTTGTAATATTTGTGTTCTGATGGATTTTTTAGTAAATCTAATATGTACTTCCTTTGGTAGTTTATTTCTCATCGCATATCTTGTATAAACTCGGTATATCTCATCTACTCCGTCCATCATTTTTTCCTCAGTAATTTCCAGAAGATCTGCCAATATTTCTATCATTATCACAGCCAAGTTTTCTCCTTTTTCCTCTTCTATATTTTGAAATCTAAGATAAAATTCTGATCTTTCCATCTCCCACCTCAACATCCCATTTTTTTCTTGTTCTATCACTGTTAATCTAGTGTCAATATTTCCAATCTTCTCCTCTCTTTGTTTTCCTTCTTCCTCAATTTTTTGGAATCTCTCCTCATATTTTCCCATCATTTGTTTAAAATTTTCATCAGATTTCTCTATTTTTTTGTCCATGGTATCTATTTTTATCTTAATATCTTGAATTCCTTGCATAATCATCTGTAAATTTACTTTTTCTTGTTCCTTATCTTGCTTCAACGTTGTCTGAATTGAAAGTTGTCCTTCAAGTGGTGGGGAAGCAGAGGTAGAAGCAAAAACGCCGAATGATTTTGGCTTCCTGCTCATTTTAATATTTCCAAGTCTTCAAGCTCTCTTTGACTTTAAATCCAGCTGGTATAGTAACCAAATATAGTCCAAAAAATCAAAAAGAAAAAGAGAAAATCCAATATTAAAAGCCCAAAGCCAAAAAAGAAAAAAGGAAAAAGGAAAAAGAAAGGTCTTCAGGTTCTTCTAGACCCTAATCCAATTAAAATAGATGGAAGAAGCAAAGAAAGAGAAGAAAAAAGAAAAAACTCTGAGGCTTTCCCTTTGAAATAAAAAGCAAAAATGCTAGAATTAAAATTAACCAAAAAGGCTGGCAAGTAGGTGTTTCAAAAGTATATATATATATATATATATGCACTGTACACTGCACTTTGTTTCTTTATCCAAGGCTCTTATTATGACTGTCTTCTCCAGCAGCTTCAAAGCCAAACCTCAAATGTTGAAATATTGATAAGAGTCCAAGAGAGCACCTGTAATAATATTTTACTGTATTCTCCCTCTATCTTATCACATTAAAATGTCCTTGAAAAGAAGTGCTTTTCTCCCCAATTCAAATAAAATATTTTCAAGCCTCTAGATGGCAGTGTTACAGCATCTCTAAATACTCTTTCCCCCCCCAGCCAGAAGAAAAAATGTTTATAAAGAACTCAAACAGAAGAAAAAGATAGTCAAAGGGAGCCTCTATCCTAAAATGAAAGTTAAAAAGATAAAAAATAAAAATCAAATGAAAAATAAAAATATATATAAGAGAAAATTCAATCCGGTTACCTACAAAGTCACCTTAAAGTCCTCAAAGAAAATAAGAAAAAAATAATAATCCAAGTCTCAATTTGACATCACTTAAACGCCGCTCAACCCAGGTTCAGTCAAAAGAAAAATAAAGCCACAGATTTCTTCTTTGTTCAGGATGTCCTTTCAAGTCTTAATCAATTTATAATGCAAAAGAATTTCTCACCCAACCGATACACGCTCATTTAAATCCCTTTCTTTCCGGAGTTGTCCCGACTTCAGCAGCTTTAGAGGCTGTCTTTCTGCTTCCAGCAAAAGGGCTTCTCCCGGATCAAACCAGAGATTTTGCGATGTCTCTGGGATCCTGGGACTATGCCCTTCACAATCCCCGTCTCTACGGGACGGTTTAGGTCCATTAGAACCGACCAGAGGCAAAAATATCAGCTGAGATCTCAGAGCCCCGAGATCGCAGCTGTAACACCGAGACGTCAGCTTCATCTGTATTTAATTTGGTTAGGCTGGATTCTACTGCACATATGATGGATTCTGTTGGGATTTTTTTGGGTGCTATGGCATAATTGAATCCTTTGGATAGGACATCTGTTTCTGTTTTGTTGAGTTCTCTCAACAAAACGTTGAGAAACGTTGTATACTAATTGTTTCAGGTGTTGTTGTGGGTTATTGGGAATTTTCTTGTCATTTTCTAATTTTTTCAGTTTTTTTGAGAGTTTATCATTTTTATAAGTATTTTCAGTTTCAGCTCTCCAAGTTGTAAGTTGTTTGATCTTATCCCAAAGTAGAGGGTGGATTTTGCTGCTCAATTCCAGGTGTAGTGCTAGCAAATCTTTGTTTAACTGATCTAATTGGAATCTTTTACTGTGAACTTCATTTCTGAGTAGAGATATCTCTGTCCTTTTCAGGATACGTTTGGTAGCTGCTGTGTTTTTATGAAATGTTAATTTGAAGCAGGTTGGTGTTACATTGTTGTCTCTGCAGCTGCATAGGAATTTTAGGTCACATAGTATTCCTGCTCTTTTAACTTCCAGCTTCTCATAGCTTCTGATCTGGCTGTTTATTTCCTCCCCGTAGAGGTCAGATATTTGTTTTTTTAAGTTATCGCGGGTACTTACATGTGTGCTGTTCAGCTTCCTTGATCCACAAAAACACACCAAGACATAACAGAGACCTAGAAGACCAACAGATCTATGGAACAGCTGTCTTGCCCTACATAAGAGGTACCACAGATAAAATCAGTAAGATACTACACAGGCATCACATCAAGACTGCCTTCAAAACAGACAAAAAAATAGCAGCCATCCTGAGGAACCCCAAAGACAAAATTGACCTGGAAAACCAAGGCATATACGAAATTCCCTGTACATCATGCCCGGCCACATACATTGGACAGACCAATAGAAGAATAAGTACCCGCCTAGAGGAACACAAAAATGCAGTAAAAAAGCTGGAACACACCTCCTCACTAGTCCAACACATGAAAACCACAGGTCACAACATCAACTTCAATGGCACTAAAACCCTGGCCACTATAGAAAACCCCAGCCACAGAATCATCAGAGAAGCCATAGAGATTGAAAAAAGACCTGACAGCATGAATAGAAGAGATGATTCCACCAGACTGTCAATCATTTGGAAGCCTGTACTCTCAAATAGAAAGATCTCCATGCCACAAGCCAGGCAAACACCTGGGCAAAAACAGACTCCCTCTGATAGCTCCAACCTAACCCCCCACCAGGCACCCAGGTGAAACCCAGCTTGCTAATGAAGAGCAGCCGTCCCTTCAAACGGAGCCAAGCTGCACTAAAAGCCTCCAACACAAAAACAGACTGTTGCCAGCCAATCAAAGCCACAAAACACACAGAAGAAACCAGGAACAGCAATCAATCAAATTCCAAGTCCAATGAACACAGGTCCAGGCTCCCAACCAATCAAAATGGACCAGCCTCAAATTTAAAACCAGGAGCTGTAAGACCCACATCCATACAGAAGCCTGAGGATGGCAGATGAGATTCTGCTGAAAAGTTGCTACAACTTTAACAGAACTACAATGACGTGGGATAATACCCGAAGGAAGCTAAACAGCACACATGTAAGTACCCGCGAAAACCTAAGAATATATATATATATATATGTGTGTGTGTGTGTGTGTGTGTGTGTGTGTGTATACACACACACACACACAGAGAGAGAGAGAGAGAGAGAGAGAGAGAGAGAGAGAGAGAGAGATCCTTCCCATCCATATCACTGGTATAAATCTTGTTTAATTATTCATTTCTACAGTTGCCTATCTCAGATAATGATTCTAATTGCACCGTGCAATTAAAAACATATTACAATTAAAAATAATTTTTAAAAAATCATAAATTTTAATGCAGTAAAAACACCAAAAACATCAGATTAAACATACATAAGAGCAAGACACCCTTCTTCCTCTATCTTGGATCCTCTAGGCCTTTGCTTTGAGGATTCTGAGAAGTATCTTAAGCCATGTCACACTGCACCAACGGATGGAAAGAGGATGTAAAATGGAGAAAATGCTTGCCATCCATTGGTTAACGCGATGCATCCGTTCTGTACTCACTGCATACGTTTTTCATACTCTCTATCCGTCCAGCATCCGTCTACTGTGATTTCATCCACTCAAAAAGTTTTGAGCTGCACAAAACTTTCTGAGCGGATAAAGTATCCAATGTGTCCATTCTACATCCACTACACATATGTGGAACATCCGTTATACATCCGTTGTCATCCGTTACGTGTCTGCTATATCCCCATGGCATCTGCTTCGCATCTGTGCAATTCAAATCCACTCCAGCAGAAAACAGACACAGGGAGGAAGCGAAATGGACACGGAACGGACACACAGCTTTAGTAGCGCAGATGTAGAAAGGATGAAAGCAGATGCAGCTCAGATATAAAGCTTTGAAACAGAAAACACGTTTATATAGGGGACATATCTCGGATATTTAGGATTTCTGCAGGATGTCTAGAGGATGCAGAAGGACACCTAGCGGAAAAATGATATTTCCTATAAAAAAGGGGAGGAAATCAACTGGATCTCACTTTCAATCCAGCAGCCCTGGTGTGCAGAGCTCTTCAGCCTTCATCTTGCTCTTGCTCTTCCACAGCATCCAGTCATCTCCACCATGGATCATCGCACACTGCTTTTTGTAGCTGCCATCATTCTACAACAGTGTGAAGCCCTCTACAGGCTCTTTCACCTATTCTACACGAAGAAAAGGAGGCGTCCAAGAAGTGTGTGGGTCTGAAGATGGATCGTGAGAAGAGCCGAGTACAGACTGTATGACAAGCTGATGGTGGAGCTGAGGAACGAAGACCCTCCTGCATTCCAGAACTTCATGAGGATGCCATCACCCATGTTTGGTGAAGTTGTGGAGCGGCTAAGACCCAGATTGACCAAGGCAAACACCAACTTCTGGCCCAGCCTGGACCCTGGGCTGAAGATGGCACGGACTCTGTGCCACCTGGCCTCCGGGACCACGTATATGAACATGCAGTACGCCTGGAGGGTGCCACACGACACCATCAGCATTGTGATCAGAGAATTGGTGCAGGCCATCATCGAAGAATACCTGGAGGAGTTCCTCCAGTGCCCCTCCACTGAAGAAGCTGAAAGAAAGTTGCAGAGCAGTGGTTTCAGAAGTGGAACTTCCCCCACACCGTTGGAGCCATAGATGGGAAGCACGTGGCCTGCAAAGCTCCACCCAACTCAGGGTCCACTTATCACAACCACAAGGGCTTCTTCAGCATTATCCTCTTTGCCATGGTCGATGCTGACTACAAGTTCATGTACATCGATGCTTCAGGCAATGGGTCAGCTTCAGATGCCCAGGTATACAATGCGAGTGACCTCAAGGAGGGGCTGGAACGCAACCTCATCATGGGCTTCCCAGATCCAGACCCCCTGCCTAACAACACACAAGATGTGCCCTACTTCATCGTGGGGGATGATGCCTTCTCCCTCAGAACCTACTTCATGAAGCCCTACACTTCAAGATACCTCACCCATGAAGAGAGGATCTTCAACTACAAGCTGTCCAGGGCAAGACGGGTGGTGGAGAATGCCTTTGGCATCCTAGCCAACAGGTTTCAGGTACTTCTCACCACCATGCAGCATCGCCCAGAGACGGTGAGGAACATCGTGGAAACTTGCTGCATCCTGCATATTCTCATGCGCACCCGCTACCCAGTGTTGCAGAACAGGCACATGTACCTCTAACAAGGCAATGGGGACATGGAGCCTGGTGAATGGAGGTAATTAGTAAACCTGATAGACACTGTGGATGTGCCAGACCCCAATAGAGCTTCATGTGAAGGGAAGAAGCAGCGCAACCTCCTGAAACACTGGTGCAACTCCCCAGCTGGAGCAGTGGAGTTGCAAGACAGGATGGTAGATGCTTAATGGTTTCTTCCTTGAGCCTGTCTCATCACACTGATGAGATTGTGCCATGTATGTTGAGTGGCCCTACAATGAACAGGGCATTTAATAAAGAGTTGTGTTTATGTTGAAATGTGTTGATGAATGATTAAATTGTTATTGATAATAAACTGCCACGGGTAGTACAACTGTTGGGGGGGGGTTCCATCATGGCATGCTCCACAGATACCTGCCTGGACACAGGAGCTGACTCTTGCCCAGAAGAGGACTGGATCTCTGTGGGCTGCCTGAGAGTGAGGGTAGAAAGAGGGGCTCCTCCTCAGTGGCGGATCTCACCCTCCAAGAAGCTGCACTTGGCCATCATGTAGGTCTCCCGGTCAGTGAGCTGGACCACGGCCTGGCCAGACTTCTTCAGGTACAGCTTCCCGTACCAGGTGTGCATGTGCTTCCACCACCTGAGGAGACATCCGAAGTGTAGCCCAGGCTCTCTGCCTTCTCTCTCCAAGCTGCCTGCTTCTGCTTGGTGTCTCGATAGAGCCTGTGTCCCTTCCTCCAGAAGTACTCGTTCTCCCTCAGCCATTCGAGCACCAACTCCTCATGTTCCCCTGCAATGGAGTACTGTCTCCTCTCACCCTTATCTCGTGAATGCTTCTTCCTCCCTCTGGCAGGGCCTTCTGGCAGGGCCTTCTCAAAGCATCAGTAGGGCTTTGAGGTTTTGGGGCTGGTCCACCACCACCACCACCACCAGCAGCAGCAGCAGCACCAGGAGCACCAGCATTACCACCAGGACCAGCAGCAGCAGCAGCACCAGCAGCACCAGCAGGACCAGGAGCAGCACCAGCAGAGTCAGCACCAGCAGAAGCACCAGCACCAGGAGCAGCACCAGCAGAGTAAGCACCATCAGAAGCACCAGCACCAGGAGCAGCACCAGCAGAAGCACCAGCACCAGCAGAGTCAGCACCAGCAGCAGAAGCCCCAGCAGAAGCAGAGTCAGCGCCAGGGGGTGGGGTGGTGGTCCTGTCCTTATTGTTAGGGCTGGCAGGAGTAGGCACAGGCTTCCTCTTCTTCCCCATGATTGTTGGCTGGAGATGTGTTTGGCAGCAGGTCTTTTCTCTGAATGGTGACCTGCTTGCGAGCTGCATCCTTTTATATCCGCGGGGCTGACGCAATGTATCCTCCCCGCATGCACAGTGAATGCTTTGAATCTGCTAGGCATCTGCTAGGAATCCGCTAGGCATCCATGATGCATTGGTGTCATCCGCTAGGCATCCACTCTGCATCCGTTCATTCCGCTACGCGTCCTCTTCGATGTTCTCTCCCGGAATCCCTTTGGATCCGTCGTCCGCTTCCATCTGCTTCCATCCGCTAGGCTTCCTACGAACGTCCGCTTTACATCCCCACTACATCCTTCCCATGTCCATTCCTTTTTGTTGTTGTCCGCTCTGTTTATGCAAATTTGGGGCACTTTTGAGAGCGGATAAACAACGGATGGAAAATTTTCTCGTCCACTGTGTCCTTTTTACATACATTTTGCATCCGTCGGCCGATGTCACCTAGCCTTTAGCACTGCACTCCACAGTTCCAGAAATCTGTAGAACAGAGACTCGGTATTGTTTCTGAGATCTTTAGGAGTTATTTCCTCCTGCTCAGAAGTCATAGCCTAAGTGTTCTTATCACCACTGGGACCATTTTAATTATTTATCTGATTTGTCAATTGCTTACAAGATAATACATATAAGTATAAACATATTTATGAATACATGAAATGGATAAATTTAAGAAAAATAAAAAAAGAAATAATAGGACAGGGATGGTAGGCACATTGGTGCACTTATGCATGCCCTTTACAGACCTCTTAGGAAAGGGGTGAGGTCAATAGGAGACAGTCTAAGGTTAAAGTTTTTGGGGTTTGGGGAAGAAACCACAGAGTCAGGTAGAGTATTCTAGACATTGACTACTCTGTTGCTGAAGTCGTATTTCCTGCAATCAAGTTTGGTGCGGTTTATCTTGAGTTTATATCTATTGTGTGCTCTTGTATTGTTATAGTTGAAGCTGAAGTGTTCATTGATCGGTAGGACATTGCAATGTATGATTTTATATACTATACTAAAGCCCCTGTCACACAGCACCAACAGATGGAAAGAGGATGTAAAACGGAGAGAAACACTTGCCATCCATTGGTTAACGCGATGCTTCTGTTCTGTACTCACTGCATCCGTTTTTCATCCTCTCTATCCGTCCAGCATCCATCTACTGACATTTCATCCGCTCAAAAAGTTTTGAAAAGAAAAGAAAAAAAGAAAGTCCAGTTACAATTGATAATGTACCTATCTGTCAGTCTGTAAATAAAATAAAATAATAAAATAAAATAAAACTTACTGAGTACAGTTTCATTTTAAATAAATACTACTGCTGTTCCTTTGTATCAAATAATAGCAGTTGAGTCAGAAGTAAATCTGTTTGGCTCTAGAGCACCGCCAGCTAGTTTCAAATCATCCTATTGGAAGTATCTATTGAAATCAATGCAGTATTTTCCTAGACTCTAGTAAGAGAATGAATTTCTTCTGTGGAAAACAAACCTTGCATGGAACAGGGATTCATATCTGACATTCTGAATTTTACTATAAAATATCATGTGTCTCCAATCTTTCAGAAAACTGTCATCCTCTCCTGATATTTATCTATTTTATGTTCCTTTGCTATGAAAAATGTAACAAATGTAGACTGTAGAATCCTTTTTAATTATGATATTTAGAAT
The DNA here is from genome assembly GCA_015471245.1 of Laticauda colubrina. Classification (NCBI taxonomy): domain Eukaryota; kingdom Metazoa; phylum Chordata; class Lepidosauria; order Squamata; family Elapidae; genus Laticauda; species Laticauda colubrina. Next base: position 21,624,695 of record BLBF01000040.1, read on the forward strand.
TTGGAACATCCTGCCTAAGGCTTATGACTGGCTTGATCTCTGCTTGCTTTCAAAACAATAAACATGGGTATTGTTTCAGTCTGATCTTTTAAAAGGGGCCTTTTGTAAAATGCTTGCTTTATTCTGTTCATTTCTATCCCTTGCACATTTTAATCACTGTTCTCTTTGTTGGGCTCTGTGTTTTAATTGTCTCATTACCATTAGCTTCATTAAATTGCTCTGTGCAGAAAGATAAATTAATATACTGAAATGGAACATGTAAGAGAAGATAAATAGTCAAGAAAATCATCCGCCAACATTTTCTGGTCCTGTTGTTAATGGATTGGTAAGAACAGTGGGCAGTGGAAAAATTCTTGATCAAAAGTAGCTAGCACACAACACAAAAGAAAGGAACTCCAGATGGACTGCAAGTAATTTCCAGTGGAGCAGAAATCAGTGTCTAGTAGTTGGGGAATCAATAAAAGAGATAAGTCCTGAATTGTCTCCTGTCTTTTATTGTTGGTCCTGTTGGACCAATCATTCTCATTGGCAAGTTGTCAGCGTGGGATCCTTGATGATTTTTTTAAACTTTGCATTTTAAATAAAATGGGCAAAAAGATAGCTTTCTTTTTAGTTTTGCTCTTTTGATTTTCCCTATACAATTCTTGACTTTTTTTAAAAAAAAAACTGTTCTGTATGGAACTTGGTAGGCTCCAAGTTCCCTATTCTGATTAGCTGAAAAGGCCATTCGTGGATTGGCTGTTAGAGAACCAATCCGGTTAACCTGCCAAACGGTGGGAACAGTTAAAGTGGTGTCATTGGCCACAAGCCGTGGGCAAGCCACTATAAAAAGGGCTGCCGCAGCTTGGGCTGTTGTTCCGTTACTATTGCTTAACGAGTTTAATAAAAGAGTTTATTGTTGGAACCCGGTCTCACACGCTTCTTTCTGGACGGAACAAAAACTATACTGAAAGAACATAGAAGTTACATTAAACAGTAAGAACCTGATGAAATGCAAATAAAAATATGAATTCTAGTTCAAAGCTGTATCAACCTTGAGTGTGTGTGCAAAAAGTCCATTGGAAAGTATGAGTTGTTGTGACTTCCTGAAGAAAAATAAAAAATACAGAATTGAAGCTTATGCACTACTGCTTCCTTCATTATAATTCTAATAGCTCATACTGCTACAGAAGATAGCAAGTTGAGGGACTGATTGCTATCTGGCAGAAGAGATCACCATTAACTCAAAGCAGGCTTCTGCTCAGTTAATCTCAGTCTGAGCAAAATAACTGCATGTGGCTGCATAAAGAAAACAGGATAAAGCAAGCCCAAACTCTCATAGGCTATAAGATTACAATCACAAAAAAACATATCCAGCTTAATGATGATGTTAGCATTATCTGTGCATGATCCAATTCTATTTTATAACAGCTAACATAATTTATGAAAGCATTATTTTTGAATTGTATCTCTGAATTGGAAAAAAAAGGTCACAGAATAGAATAAACTATCCATACTAAACCAATGATTGATAATTTAAAACATTTATGAGCTTCACATTTGCAAATGTATGATGGACTCCTTGCTGCTTTCCTTTCTACTGGCAAGTATACTTCAGTAATCATGCAACTTATTAGTTGCTACCTATCTGGGAGCACACGCTGGTTCAATTTTCCAGCTCAAAATCAGATATAGCTTTCAGAAACACATGTTCAAAATTGTCTTCTTAATGGCTATAGAAATAAAGGAAGATTTAGAAAAATGCTGTAAGGATGAAACAGACTGGGCTTCAAATAAGAAAATGATTTAATGAGAGTTTGACATTTTCCATCTGTTTCACTGCTTTATAGACATTCAAGGTTCTTATTTATTTAACAATATTTAGAGACTATCCAATCAGACACACAACTATGTATTAGGTAAAAACAGTAGTTTTAGGTATTTATTGATTTTATAATTAACTTTATTGTATCTATATTTGATAATTGGCTTATTTAATAGGTACCTTTGATTTATTAGTTGACAAGGTCTTGTTACTGCACAGTGTCTCCCAAAGCATTTGATAAAATGATCCCTTACTGAGAGGCCTTGGGAATTGAACTTTTGTGTTTATAAAGAGGGTTTCTATTTCATCCCATTATGATTATATGAAGGTTCATCAGGTTGGTAGGTTTAACCTTTAAATAATTTCTGATTTGCTAACTAGACTCAAGACATTGAGATACTACAGAGCATTGATTTGACAAGATGACAATCTCGATCAGTAGTGGGATTCAAATTTTTTACTCCAGGTTTTGTGGATATGGCTTGGTGGGCATGGCAGGGGAAGGATACTGAAAAATCACATTCCCTCCCCACCCCATTAACCTGATTTCCAGTTCCGTTCTCCTGTGCAGGGCAACAAAAGAAGACCCAGTCAATCAGCTGGGACTCGGGAGGCAAAGAATGAATGGGGGTGGGGCCAGTTAGAGGTGGTATTTGCCGGTTCTCTGAATGACTCAAAATTTCCACTACCGGTTCTCCAGAACTGGTCAGAACCTGCTGAATACCACCTCTGATCTTGATGTAAGATCAAATGGTTTTCTGTTAACCCTTTTGTTTCAGATCTAACTTAAGGTTTGTTAAGTTTCATATTTCTGGATTTTGGGTGAGAAGATTCAAAATCTCAAGACTTTGCAGCCAATTCAGTCTTTTGCTGTCTGGTTAACAAACATACACTAAAGGAATCCCAAGAATAGTACTTTATTATTTTAAGATGTAATAGCATAATCTTGAAAGATTGTCCTACTTTGTTCCATATTGTACTAAACAAAATCAATATGGAGCTGTTTTCAATATCTTTCTCATACTTTCTTCAATATCTGTATAAGTGGTTTTTTTAAAAAAAATATTTCATAATGACTCTTTCATACATTCTCCAAGGCCACCTCTAATTTCCTTTATATAGACCTCTGTTGTAAAATCAACACAATCAACATTGCAAGTTTCCAAAAACTGTTTAGTAGACTTGCTGACTATTTCATTTTCAAGATGTTTGAAAAAGTCAAGGGAATTGCCTCTTCTAGAACTGATCCTAACCAATATGATTGTGGAAAGCAGAAACAGTTAACATTTTGGAGGAAGTAACTATGTAATTTTGGACTTCAAGTTACGACACAAAAAGGAACTGACATTTAGTTATAGATTTTAGAAGAAACAATTTCAACAGCTCAAGAGAAGCATTGGTCTATAAGCATTGATTTTTTTAAAAAAAAAGTAGGAAGAGAGAAGGATAGGAATGTCTCAGAAACAAAATACTAGAAATACAGTTGCACATTGTTTCAGTGAGGAAACCAATGAGGCTAGCTTAGGATACCATCATGAATGAATTGGGAGCTTTCAATTGAACAAAGAGGAAATGGATATAATCACATCATCAAGTGCATCATCAAGAAGGTAAGATTTTTTTCAGAAAATAAATACACAAAAACACCCTTTGTTTTCTAAAGTATGCTAAAATAGAAAAGACTGCTTTCTGACTATGTCAATAGTAAAAGAAAAAGAAAGGACCTGAACTTGCTTGTATTTTCCCCAAAGTCAAATAGTGTCCAAATTGACCCAAGTAAAATAATTGAGAAAAAAGAAGGTGTTGGCAACTGCAGGTCAACAAAGGACTCTTCTTAAATATTACCTTGTTGTCATTAACTATTTTAAATTTCTAGGACTTATAACTCCATACAACAATAAACTTTGAGAAATCATGGAGAATTGGTAGAGGTCATAAGTTCATGCTTTATTGCTGAATACTAATTCCTCAGTGAATGCAGCTTTCTCTTTCGGTAACATTGATATGCTTCATTCTGTTATTCCCTAACATTTCTCTGAAGAATGTAAATCAGCATTTTCATGAGATCCACATCCACAGGTAATTAAAAGATTTTGCTTATTACCTGTCCCTTCTGTATGGTATGTATGTATGGGTAGAAGTGAACCTAATAATAAATGTAAGAAAACCACTCCATGCCTTCTTAAAGTCCTGTATCACCAAGGTTGTATGGTTAGTGTGAACAATGACTGGTTATTAAAGTGACTTTGATTTGAGGATAGGTTTTTTGATCACTGAATCTAATACTTCTCTCCCCGTCTTTTTTTTCCTTTTGACATGCATCCTGGGATGCTGTTCTTTGCATACTTAATTGTTCTTAAAAAACAGTCTGAGATTGGAACTGTATGCTAGTGTTAATAATCTTATCTGAAATCCCAAACTATCTTTCAATACTAACAACTGTTGCAAATATCAGTTTTGGGTGAAATGTGTATTGTCAGAGTGGAATGTCTACAGATAGTCCTTCATTTATAACATTACAATGGCACTGAAAAAAGTAACTTATGACCTTTTCACAATTATGACCATTGCAGCATCCCCAGGATCACATGATTAAAATTCAGACATTTGGCAACTGACTCATATTTATGACGATTGCAGTATCCCGGGGTCATGTGATCACCTGTTGTTTCTCACAAGCAAAGTCAATGGGGAAACCAAATTCACTTAAAGATTCATTGTTACTAACTGAATAATGAATGACAGTGATTTATTTAACAACTGTGGGAAGAAAGGTCATCAAATGGGGCAAAACTTGCTTAACAAATGTCTCAGCAAAAGAAATTTTGGATTCAATTGTGGTCATAAGTCAAAGACTACCTGCATTGTGTAAACAATATCCTGGTTGCTTGGTAGCCATATCTTCCCCAAAAGACCAGTTACCCCTACCCCCATACCATAAACATGGAATTTAAAAAAAAACAAGAAGCTAATTGCCTTATGTGTATGTGTACCTTCAAGTCAGTTTTTGACTCCTCGTGACTGCTGGACTATCCCCTTCAGTTTTCTTTTTTGGAAATGATTTGTCATTGCCTCTTTCCTAGAGCTGAGACAAAATGACTGGTTCAAGATGATTCATTTGGCTTCATGCTGAAGGCAGGAATAAAACTCAAAGCCTCCCAATTTTTGTTGCATAATTTGGAATTCTTATACTGTCACTGTGATCTGTGTTACTTAATACTTTTTACTCATTGCAGTTCTGTGTGTTTATTGGTTGTTTATTTTCAGTCCTGACTGATGCTAGAGAGATTTGATATATTCAGAGCTCCAGATCTTATACACAGAAACAGTGACTGGTATCAAATAGTAGGACATGACCCAGAATAATAAAATGCAATTCCCCTGGTCACATAGCATGCCACTCCAAATAAACCATAATTATGAAAACTGGTTGCACAACCATCTGTATTAAAAGATATCTAAGAAGATCTATCAAATATGAGATTCCAGATGTTTTATCATGGGAATTATAGGATGTCTGGCACCTCAGAGTCACCTGTCTTCCTAAGTATTTGGTACTGTAGTATTCCTGCTGTTTGTTTTCCATGTCCTTCTACTCTCATTTAAATAAAGATGTTCTCTGCTTTCTCCATCAACACTTTCCTGACAGATGCAAACAACTTTGAAGATTCTTGTCATCACCATCAACCTAAAACCAAACCTGACTGTTGACCATAAGCTTTCTTCCCCATAAAACTGAATCTGTGCTTTGTTTTAATTATTTGCTTTCTGGGGTAAGAAGCACTGCACTCACTGACAAGAAACAGTCTTATAATGTCAGGCAGCTTAATTACTATGGCTGAAGCATACTGTGATGTAAATTGGTGGTGCTGAGATTAACAACATGCTAGGTCACTGGGAAAAAGGAATCATTTCACTTTTTCTTTCTTTTGGAAAAATGTGATTCTTTCAGGGGATAGTTTGACTTCTTTGCAACTAATAGTACCATAAGCAAACTTAATAAATACATATTATCATGTATGGGTTTGTAATTTAAACTGGTGTATTTTGTTCTGAATATCAGCATTCAGATAAAATAGCTTTTAGTATAGACTCAGAGTTTCTTGGTATGATAATTCTTCTTGATTAATTCGTTTTGACTGTTGTTGAATCATTTTATTGACCCAGTCCTCAATAGCAATTAATCACAGCAAATGAAATAGTGCTGTGGTTACTCCTAAGATATCTGCAATTGAAACAGATGTAGAAATCAAACATTTAAAAAGCTGGCATGGTCATATTTGTCATATGAAAAAGGAGAGAGTGCTTAATGAAAATATAAATTGAATTAGTAGAATTCAAATTCAGGGTTTGAATTTCTGTAGGTTCAAAATGAAGGAGGAACTGAGATAAATGTTTGACAAAATGGAAAAAAATAGAAATATGACATCGAATAAGGTAAATCCCAAAAACACATCCTACCCTAAGGACTGGGAGAACAGCCCTGCTTTTTAATAGTTCTAGAATATTATCATGGATGGAATAACAGGAATCTCTAGGAGGGTTATTAAAATAGAACAAGCTGCTGTAGGAGAGGTGACAGTCTCCAAGTCCCTATAAACCTAGGAAGTTTTGATTGAAAGGACCTAAAGTATACTGATTTTCAACTCAGGTGACCTTATGGCTAGGGAATAGGCTTCTTGTAAATATAATAGAAACAGTATTCTAGGAGATAGAATATTGATCTTCCTTTAAAAAACAACAAAAAACTACACAGGAACATAAAACATTTTTTAAAATAAAATTGTTGAACTGCCTGATTGTTAAACTGACAAAAAAAAAATCCCCAAATATCTATTATTTTGTGTGTGTTGCTTCAGTGACAATTCAAATAATACTGAAGTATAGGGCCGAAAAACAGACTACAGTATAACATAGTTTGTCTATCTAGTATTTGTCTGTGTATGATATTTCTAAAAGCTATAAAAGAAAATTTGAGAACATTTCAAATATTGTTGCAATTAAAATTTGAAAGGAAGGTTTGGAAAAACTAAGCCAATTACAAGCTGAGTCAAATTTCCATGCATAGTTTGATTTAATTCTCAGTGACACTCTTTCTTGAAAATCCTAGTTTTCTAAGATATGCAAGAAAGACATCCTAGTTTCACAAATGTTGAGTGATATTTCCCAATGCTAACTTAGCATTAACATTACCAAGTTTCTTACTTTAGGTAGAAATAGCAGTTGCACTTAGATTTATATACCTCCCCACAGTACTTTACACAGTAGTTTGCAATGTCAACATGTTGCCTCCAATAATCTGGGTCCTCATTTTGCCAACTTTGGAAAAAGGTTGAGTTAACTTTGAGCCATTTTTAAAAGTTCTAATGCATGGCCAGAAAAGATAGAACATTAAAGCTGGTCTCTCTATACCCCAACTATCCTTTAATCTTATGCCATTGTGTTGTTGGGATTCAATTTCTACTTCATAAGACAGAACTGTAACATTTCAATCTGAACTTCCAGATGTCTACATTCTTCTGGAAAGGAAATAATGCTTCCTTTAGAAAGACTATAATTGTTCTAACTTAAGTTGCGGAATTATTTTCACCTATGTTTTACATTATATCTTTGCAAGTTTGACCTTTTCAACATTTAGTGCTTGACTGATAGCTGTCCTCTTGATTTCTCTAACTAGATAGCTTGTTAAAATGGAACCTTTTATGGCAGCCTTAACACATTAAACTGGAGAATACTGAAAAGGTCATTTCAGGAAAGAATAAGATGCCTACAGTGTGATGGCATGCAAAAATATAAGCCCTCCTGGTCAAATTGCATGTTTCAGTAAATACTTAATTGAGCAGAAATTGACCCAACAAAGTGAAACACAACATCTTTCTTTAAATTTAAATATATCATCACTTTTTACCTGAAGTTCTTTTCAGATTTAAAGTAAGAAAATGGTGACTATGTCAAGGGTACACTCTGAGAAAGCTTTTTTGGGGGTAAATGGTACAGACCAGCAACAAATTTTTTTTCTGTGGTTTGCCCAGGAAACTTGTTTTTTAAAAATTAATTTGCTTATTTCCAACTTTACCACTTATTACTAAGTTCTATGCTTTCTTAGATAATACCTACATTTTTTTAACATGCTATGGAACATTTGTTTCTAGGATACATTGATATGTAATTCTCTTTTAAAAGAATAAACTTTATTGTTCTTTTACATTAAAAAAAAAGAAATTAATCATAACATAAACAATACTGTAGCATCAGTATTATACATCTTTATCTCTTATGCATATTTACATTTATATACATTGTTATACGATTATATACATTTGTCTATGATTTGCTTATCTTAAGTTTCTTTATTTTCTATTTACCTAGTTTCCAGCCAATTATACCATATATCCCAAACTTTTTTATATTCAGATTCTTCTTACTTTTAAGGTCAATTTGTCCATTTCAACACAATCCAAAAATTGTTTGAATTACCAATTCATCAGGGGGATGTTATTATGCTTCCAACATTGTGCATATGATATTCTAGCCAACGTTAATATGTGTAGTACAATATATTAATCTTTTTTGTCATGTTTCTTTTTAAATATATCTAGCATCAATAACTCCAGTTCAAATTCTATTTGTTCTTTAATGATTTCTTGTAGCCATTGCCTTATTTTGGTTCAATATCTTTGAGCTTCTGGGAAGGACCACCACATGTGGTAGAAAGTACTTGGCATCTTTTTACACTTCCAGCATGCCGGATTCATGTTGGGATACATTTTAGCTAATCTCATTGGAGGTAGGTGCCATTGATAGAACATCTTGTATATATTTTCAACATCTTATATATATTTTCTTTGTATGCCGATGATCTTGTTAATTCATAATTCCAATTCCAATTTTTTTCCATTCTGCTAGATTTATATTGTGTCCTATACTTTTGGCCCATGCTATCATACAGCCTTTTACAATTTCTTCTTCTAAATAGACTTCTAATAAGTATTTGTAATTTTTTGCAATATTTTTCTCATCAGGGCCTATTAGAATTTTATCTAAATGTTGCAGTTCTGTATAGATTCCATATTCTTCTATATCTTTTTAGGTCTATTTTACAGTTGGAGATATGGCCAGCAGTCTATGGATATTCCTTGTTCCTTAAGATCCCGGTTTTAGTTTCCCCTGTTTGTCTAAAACATCCTTATATTTCACCATTTTACATAAATCCAAATTATTAGGGTGTATGATGGCTTCCATTGTGGATATTGAAATTTTCATGTAATGTCTCTTTCTAATTTTATTCCAGTTTTGTATCAAGGAATCCTTTTATTCAAGGTATCAAGGTATCCTTTTATTATTTAGGTTAATCCACCACCTAAGCCACACCCACAGGACCAGTTGTTAAAAATTTGAAGCCCACCCCTGCACAATGGCAGATAGGAAAGCACTCCAGAGGGTTAATGTCATTGGCCAGAGGATCATTGGTTTCCCTCTCCCCTCTTTGGAAGAGCTTTATAGCTCCCGCTGCCTTAAGAAAGTTCAACACATTCTCAAAGATCCATCTCATCCTGGGCACCCTTTTTTTTCAACTATTACCATCTGGCAGACAGTACAGAATAATAAAAACCAGGACAAATAAGCTGAAAAACAGCTTCTATCCAAGGGCAGTAGCTCTTTTGAATTCGGCTGTACAGTGCAGTGTTGGTGTGATGTCGGGGGTTTCCAGTTCAATGTGTGAAGGGTGAAGGATGTGTGTTTGTGTTTATTTGGTCATGGTCATGATGTGCACTGAAGATGGTGTTTGATTTTGTTGTACGAGGTGCAATGACAATAAAGTAAACTAAACTAAATAGGCTTTCTAGCAACAGAATGAAAAGCAGAGGCGACAGTGGACAGCCCTGCCTTACTCCTTTCATTATTTCAAAGGTCTCTGTATTTTCGCCATTTAGTAAAATGTTTTCTTTTGAGTGAAATATATTGTCTTTATTATATTCTCAAATATATCTACTAAATTCATATTTTTAATTTGTTGCATGATAAATTGCCAATTTAATTTGTCAAACGCCTTCTGCGCATCCAGAAAAACAAGCGCCACTTGTTTCTCTGGATGTGCCTCATAATGTTCCAAAACAGCCAACACTGTCCTTGTATTGTTTCTAATTTGCAGTGATGGAAGAATCCGTTTTGGTCCAGGTGAATATATTTATTTAATAATCTTTTCAATCTGTCTGCTATTATAGTTATAAATATTTTATAATCAGCATTTAGCAATGATATTGGTCTATAATTTTGAATTTGTCTACTGTCAGTACCCTCCTTTGATAATAGTGAAATGCTTCCCTTCATGATTTTGATATGTAGTTCTATCTGTTCCACCCACTTAGTATTTACTGATACAATGGCTGCTACCCTATCACAAAACACAGTAGAACTACTCCAATGTTTAATAATTGGCAAAATATATACATACTTTACTTCAAGCAATTCACTTTTTTTTCCCCAGTGCATCATGCCGTTGTGGCTAAAGAATTCTAATTTTATATGTATCAGTCTAAAACACTTTGTTTTAAAGCAATTCAGGCTTATCAATATTTTTACTGCCTAGATGTCATTTTTGTGAAAGGTTCAGAAAAAGGTTCCCTTCTGATAATTTTATCATCCAAATCATTATTATAAAAGCAACTGTCTATGGCAGCGGCCACCAACTGGTGGGCCATGAGAAAATTTTGGTGTGCCACAGAAAAATCTCACCCCCAGAGCACTCCACAAAGCAATTAATCCAGGCTGCACATAAACACAAGGCTGCACTGCCTACATGGTCCATATGAACCCTCCCGGTCCACTCACTCCTTAAGCCCATGTCACACTGCCCAACGGATGCAAAAAGGACACAACGGATGAGCAAAATGTTCCATCCGTTGTTATCCGCTCTCAAAAGGGGCAAAAATTTGCATAAGCAGAGCGGATAACACGGAAAGGAACGGACGTGGGGAGGACGCAGAGCGGATGTATAGAGGATGCGTAGAGGATGCATAGAGGATGCGTAGAGGATGCGTAGAGGATGCAGAGCAGATGCGTAGAGGATGCAGAGTGGATGCGTAGAGGATGCGTAGAGGATGTAGAGTGGATGCAGAGCAGATGCAGAGCGGATGCAGAGCGGATGCAGAGCGGATGAGCTGCATCCGCTTTCATCCTTTCTCCATCCATGCTACTAATGCTGCGCGTCCGTTCTGCTTCCTCCCTGCGTCCGTTTACCGCTGGAACGGATTTTAGTTGTGCGGATGCACAGCGGATACCTAGTGGATATAGCAGATGCGTAATGGATGCAGAACGGATGTCCCCCGTATGCCTAGAGGATGCAGAATGGATGCATTGGATACATTTTCCGCGCAAAAGTTTTAGGCAGCCCAAAACTTTCTGAGCGGATGAAACGTCAATAAACGGATGCTGGACGGATAGAGAGGAAGCAGAACGGAGGCAGTGAGTACATCGCGTTAACCAACAGATGGCAAGCTTTTTTGTCCGTTTTACATCCTCTTTGCATCCGTTGGTGCAGTGTGACATGGGCTTTACCCGGTAAACTTGCCTAATAAAATTGGTATTTTTCCTTTTTCCAACCATCATATGTTCTCTGTGCCAGGAGATTCAGATTAGCTGGGAAGCAGGAAATGGTTAGATTTCTTGCAGACTCACAGCAAGCAAATTTGAGAGACTGAGCTAGCCAATGGAAGATAGATAGATCACTGAATGATTCTGTGAGCAACTCAATCTGCCTGCTTTGCCTGATTTTGGGTAAAAGTTGCACTTTTTAATAAAAAATAATAATATTTACATACATGGTGTGTTGTGAGTTAATTTTGTGAGTTTGCTTGCAAACAAATTTTATGTGACAGACTGAGCTAGCCAATGGCAGATAGATAGATCTCTTAGTGAATCTGTGATTCTGTGAACAACTCAATCTGCCTGCCTGCTTTGCCTGATTTTGGGAAAAAGTTGCTCTTTTTTATTAAAAAATTCAATATTTATATAAATATTTATAATATTTACATACAAGCCATGCCCAGCCAGTCACATGACCACCAAGCCACACCCACAGAACTGGTTAGTGGTCCCTGGGATCTAAAATTATGAATCTGGTGGTCCCTGAGGTCCAAACGTTTGGCGACTCCTGGTCTATAGTATCTCCATGGCCAACTAGCCTCTTGTCAGCTGGATCATTTCCAACGATCTAAGGTTGAGTCTGTAGATATAACCAATTTCAGACAGCTCAAGCAGAGATCTTTCTTGGTCCTCCACATCTGTTATTGATTTCATATGTCCATTTCATAATACTATTTCTCCCAGATGTCATCCAGAAGTATTTTTAATAATTAAAAAAAAAAATTAACTTCCTCTTGTAAGTGTGAATTATCTTCATTTTCAAAAACTCTGTAAGTTGTTTAGAGAGAAGTGAGCAACAACCAGAGTAGTGCAAAGGGTCAGCATATTTGTTCACTTGTGGAATTGTCTTTGCCTGGCTAATAGTCAGAATAATGTTAATCACTTTTATAATCTTTATAAACAATTTTACCCCAAAAATAGTAGCAGCAGGTCTGTGAAAGAACATCCAAAGTTTAGCCAATGCCATTTTCAACATTTTCTCATTTTGCATCTGTAAACAGCTGTACATAAATCAGTATTCATTTGCATCTAGAAAGATATTGAATTTAACTTTATTCCATAAATTAGCTTGGAAAGTCAATCCATTCATGGATTCACTAAAATTTTGTTTCCTGGACAATTCAGTTAGGACAAAGCAGTTAGAAACCCCTCCTCTCAGTCCAATATTGAATAAGCCAATCCACAGGTGTGAGGTTGTTTTGACAAGTGCAGGTTGACAAGGTGATAAGAAGCTGTTCCTAGGCATCTCTTGCTGGAGCTTCAGAATTGAGACAAAACAGATGGCCCCTCCCCCCTTATAGTCCTCATAAAGCAAATCAAAGTACAGGATAACAGGCATCCAGATAAAGGCTATAAACTAAAGAATGCACCCAGGTCCCCTCCCCACAAGAATGGCAGCATCATGATCGGAATCTAGGGGATCTGATAAACCTATAAACAGACATACATTTTTCTATGCAACTATTTCTACTCCCTCTGCCCGAACAAAAAAAATTATTGGACAATATGGAAATATTTCTAGTTAGCAAAAACAAAATGCTACACAGACAACCTAGAGATCTAATGTTTCAATAAGGCAAGAAATAGCACAGGTCTAATTTATTCACACTGAACTCATGGTATCTAATTATTCAATTTCTTTTTAGAGGATGTTGCATGAAAGATATTAGCAAATGTCATTCAAAGAAGTTCTGTCATTTCTTTCAACTTCCTGATGCATGTCAAAAAAGGTGTTAATAAATAATAAAGTTTGGACAAGTCATTAGTTTGTCATTATCAGTTGTGGACTTTCTATAATTATATATCAACAGGAGCTCTTCATTGTCACATCACTGATTTTCACCATCTAAGAATATTGTAAATAGGGTATGGCCTCAATTTAATGGATATAATATAATTGTTCTTTCTTTTCCTTTGTATTTTCTATATCACTACTGGTTGGTGAAGCCATTTCCTGTTATGGCAACTTATTCAACAGAAAGATGCATTTTCTACTTTCTTCTAAGGTATAGCAACAGACACTATTGACAAAAGCTTTTATATAGGATTAGAGAAATGCCTTTACTCTTCAGTGAGGCTGAGGCTTTTTTGTCACAATGATGGATACTCCAGTGAGTTGTAATTTCATTTGAAAAAAGAGTCAAGCTTTGGGTGTTCTTAGAGTGAATAAACATAAAAAAAAATCATGATTTTTGAACATACAAAACAACATTTCCATAAGACTTGAAGGCACTTGGCTTCTTCTTTGCCTCTACAAAAGGCAAATATTTGACCTTTTCACATTTTACTTTTGATGCCATAGGGAAGATACGTATCCTTGAAGTCACAGTAAAGCAAAAATATATTTCATCATTCAATGCATTTGTGGTTGCTGCAATGATCACATGATTATTTTTTTACAAAATGTAGTGTATTTTTAGAACATTATCAATCATTTTTTCACTACAGTGAACTGTATAATATCCTTGTAATTTTTTGCTTAAGTCAACTTGAGGATGAGTTCAGATCACAATAGATATTTATTTGATCATATCATTTAATTTTGTTGCTGTTATTTGCTTGCAGGCTGTACTCCATGTGGATTGTAATCACCAAAGTTCATTGTTGCATGAAATATGCAAAATATACCCTTAAGTAAACTAGGATGATAGTATGTCAAATTAACTACAAGAGGGAAAGCACAGTGTTAGTTTCAGATTATTTTAGCAATTTTAAATTATTTTGCCAATGTTATAAGATAGACTGCATGTGATTAACAGTCCATTCGAAATAGAGCAATGGAATTCATATTCTTTTTTTTTTGTTTTGTTTTACAATACTGTATTCCATTTGATACTGGGAAAATGCAGCTCATTTCAAATGATATTAGCATGACTACATTCATTTATAATCATGTGAATTCCAAGAAGAAATTAGTGGCTGTCACTTCATATTAAAATCAATCCATTTTACAACCTATTTCTCTGGTGAAACATGTCCAATATATTTGCATTTCCAAAATGTTTGATAACTATACTTTCATCATTTGGGAAGGATATGTCATTTTCCAGATGTCAAAGCAATTTTAACTGTTGCAATGAAATTTGTCATTTACAAATAAGACATCTAATGGAAATGATCTCCCCAGAAAATAGAGTATGATCATTAAAACATCAAGATTTAGACTTCAACTTGTCATCTAACATATATTTGGGCTACTTATTGTGAGCTGAAATGCAGTTTATGGGAAAATACTTGGATAAAAAAGTATGAGCTTATGTTATTCAGATTATGTTTAATTTATTTATATTTACTTTTAGAAATTATAATGTTCCAATTCTAAAGGATACAAATAAACTTGAGTTAACATGCTGAAAAAGAAGTATCAATTTGTCCTGGCAATGGACAGGTCTGGTCAAGGTCATCCTTCTAATTCTGCATACAGTATGTAGTATCTAAAGTGCTGGTCTAGAACCAGGGATGTCATGCCCCCATTGACACCTGAATTTGTGGAGGAGGACAAGCTGGAGCTAAAGCTGATGGAGATCAAGTGGGTGGTTTTGTTGGTTTTGGAAGAATGTGTGGAGGACCAGGTCAAGGCAACCCAAACCCCCTCAGGATTGAGACAGCTTGTTACCAGGGAGGAACAGGGGCAGAATGATCAAGACAGGGCAAGCAGTGGACATGAGAAGCAACAGAGCTCAGGTACTGAGCAAGGATCACCTCCTCCTGATCCCCAAGTATGGAGAGCAGAAAGAAGGCAGGAACAGCGCAGGCTGACTCAATGACTTGGGAGGAAAGTGTCCCATTCCTCTTCACAAAGTGCACCTGGAGATTGAGATATAAGAACATGGTGTAGGGAGGTGCGTTTGTCAGAAACAAAGCTGAATTGGTAGAGTTGGGTGTGCCGGTACAGATATTTGGAGTTTGCAGGACTGCTTGCTTCTTCCTAACTTGGTGAACTCAGTGTCTTATTCCTGAGTTCATGGACTCATTGTTTGTTCCTTGTTCCATGGACTCATTGTTCTTTGTTTTGTGGATTCATTTCCTTGTTCCCTTGTTTTTCTGGACTGGGCACAGCCAGAGGCTGCTATGTGTGCATGTGTGTGTGTGTACCAGTGGTAGGATTCAATTTTTTTTTACTACCAGTTATGTGGCTTGATGGGCATGGCAGAGGAAGGATACTGGAAAATCTCCAGTCAGAGGTGGTATTTGCCGGTTCTCTGAACTACTCAAAATTTCCATTGCCAGTTCTCCAGAACTGGTCAGAACCTGATGAATACCACCTCTGGTGTGTACGCTTTGTTGTAAGATGTGGATGCTTTGCTGTAGGACTTGCCAAGAACATGGGAGTGTTTTAGGGAAAATTTGGAGCATTAAAAGGGAGTTTGAACTCTCAGTTTGCTATATGACCTTCGTGCCTTGTCCTGCTTCATCACAAGGGAACTGTTCTTACAAAGGCTTCCTGAGACCATAATTAAACACACGGTCAGTCCAACCAACTCTCTTTTGATTTCAGCACTGGGAATTATGTTCATTCCCATCTCGTAATGAGTCCCAAACAGCCTCTTGAGATTAGCACCCACCTTTATCTCCTTTGAATTGCTTCAAACAACTAAAGTGCCAAATTAACTGTAAAAAGTCAAATGGAATACAAAGTCCACATAAAGCTTCAAGGTTTAATCTGAACAGAGCAAACAACATTGCTTCCTGCAAAGATTCCTGTCCCTTTGCTCCTCCTTTATGTCTTATGGGAGGGCAAATCACTTCCAAGCCTTACTCCCGAGTCACCCATTTTGTCTTAACTGTTTGTGCCTTCTGGCAGTTCTGTGCTTACGTACACTGGGAACAGACTCCCCTTTTTCCTCTGCCTCACTGCTGTCAGATTCTGGAGCTCCAGAGTCACACACAACTCCCATATGGCCTTGGGCCCATCTCTGCATCAGATGCAGGACCCATGTCTGAGTCCTCCCCAGACTCCCAACTGGCCCATGTTTCTCCCCATTGTCTGACTCTGTTGCTGTCTCCACAGGCTGGTGGAGGATCACAACAGGAACTTAGATTCAAGTTTATTTTCTGCCATGGAAATTCATTGGATAAATTTGGGCCATACAGCCCAACCTATCTCGTTCACATCACACTCAAATTGGAAGCACTAATGATTGGATTTATTGTTGACATCACCTGGGGAACAACCAGTTGGGGGCTCCTTTCACATCCCCAGCAGGAGCTGGAGTGAAGGACAGGAGTCTACCCCCACCCCACAGTAGCACTCGGCTCTTGAACACTTGCTGCCTGCTAAAACAAACTCTTAACCACATGAGCTACTCTTTTCCTACCTTTCTCATTGAAATGATGGTATGAGGCTATGTCTCACCTTGTTGTAAATTTAATCTGTTGATGTAAAATGTTATTTAATCTTTGATAATATCTGATTGTACTATATCAAAGGAAGATAGAGAATATCAGATTTGATATCTCAAAAGATACAAAATTTAAAATTGAGGGGGGTTAGCTGTAAGCTAATCAGAAGAACTCATTTAAAACACACCCACACCCACCCACACACCCATACATATCTGTCTATTCAAGTCTTGCCATAAATCTGGACTTCTACTCCCCTCCCCTTTATTTAGAAAAGTATTTATGAATTCAATTCTACTTAACATGATGTGAGTATACATACATGTACACACTGAAGCATATACATATGCATATACATGCTTCATTAGAAATGAGCTCCAAAACTATCAGTATAGAGCTGATTATAGCAATTGGATAGAAGAAAGAGAGAGGGGGGAGGGGGGAGGGAGGGAGGGAGAGGGAGAGAGAGAGAGAGAGGGAGGGAGAGAGAGAGAGAGAGAGAGAGAGAGAGAGAGAGAGAGAGAGAGAGAGAGAGAATGGGATGGATGGAAAGAATACCATTAATCAAAATGAAAGCACTTTTAAATTTTAATTGATTTCTATGATGTAGTTAAGTACCTGTTTGGAAGGTTATTTTGATCAGAGAATAAAAGAAAATTATAAATAGTAAAAATAAACAAGATGTGCAAAGAACAAATTATATATGTCTATTCAAAAATAAATCCCATTTATTTCATTTAAGGCTACTACATGAGAAGAGGCTCATAGCACTATAGATTTAACCATTCCCTAGGAAATCAGTAGAATTTAAAAGTTCTGAATTTTACATGAATCATGATCACATTATCTGTTTTAAACAATATTTTAAAAATTGTGATATTCAAATAGTTAACAGGATTGGCTGAAGAAAATATTCTCAACTATGCTGCATAACAACACTGCAACATTTCCTTCCTCTGCTGAAGCTGGGGGTATATTTAATTTGTCTTCTCCCTGAGCAATTCACACAATTCTCCTGTTCTACATTATACATGCTCAGAACTGACTGACACAATGACAGCTCTTTTGGAGACTGTATTGGTTATATCAGAACGTGATAAGAAGAAGCCAGTTGAATGACAAGTGTTGTCAGCAGGTGACATGTCTTTTCTCTGGACTGAAAATGAACAAAACAGCTAAACCTGTGGGTTGCTATCAAGCACCACTGACCATATTCCTGACTGCAACATAGAGGGCAATATACATATTTGACTTTTCTCTCAGGATTACTCAGGAATGCATCTTGTTAGAAATCTCTCTGCCCCTCTCCCTCTTTTCCTCAAATTAGGCTATTTAGATAAAAAGAGTCAAGTGAACCACATATTGTTTTTCCTTCCCATTGGAGCCAATGTCAATATTATTGTGCAGCTTAAAACTTGAGTAGCACTGTCTGAATAAAACAATTGCAGTGCTTTGTTCTTGGTGACATCTGTCAAGTGTCACATAATTATACCATTAAATTAGCATGAATGATAAATTGTATTAAGAGATATGGATAATTTGACCCAGGTTTTTTTTTTTTTTGGGGGGGGGGGGAGTTTTAGAAAGAACACTATTAATTTATCTAATATTTAAAAAACATCTGGTAACTGTCCACATAGTTGCTACATGCCCCCATTAGGTTGCAAGCTGGGAATTTTCCTATTATTCACATCTCTTGTTTGACACTATGTGGCAGTTATGATTATCAAAGTCTTTGCAGTTATATGCCATTTGACTCATTCCTGGCTTAACAGGCTCTCTTCATAGTCATTCATGCCTTGGTCATCTGTTGGTTGGAGTATTGCAAATCACTCTACCTGGTACTTCCCTTGAAATCCACTCAAAAGCTACAGTTGGTCTAGAATATAGTGAAACAAGTAGTGATGGATAACCTACAAAATTCCCATTTAATGCTTATGCTTTGTGAGCTTTTATGTATAATTCAAAATCCTGGTTATTTTCTATAAAACTTAATGTGGCTTATAACCCAGATATCTGTATTCATAGTTCTGCCCTTTGAGGCTTGCTTTGGGTCCCATCAATCAAGCAATATGATCTACTGGGATTCAGGAGTGACCCTTCTGAGCTACTCATCCTAACCTCTGGAACAGAATCCCCATAGTGATTAGTATTACCTCAACTACCTACTTTTATGTGAGCTCTAAAAAAATTGGCTTTTTCTCCCCAGGCTGTGGGTTTAGACTGTTTGATAGGCCTTTTTAGGGTGAGGTGAATATATGCATATGTTCTATTTATGGCAATTCCTGGAGTTGTCTTTCAGAAACCTGAGAGAAATGCTTGTTTTTTTCCTCTTTTATTTCACTTCCACAATCACTCCCTAAGAGCTGCTCTGATGTAGTGATTAAGGCATAAGACTAGAAATTGAGACACTGTTCTTACCCTTTCTTAAGCACTAAACAGTTGGGTGATCTTGGGCAAATCACTCTTTCTCAATGCTAGAAAACAATGGCAAACCATTTTCAAAATGTTGCCAAGAAAACTACAGGGACTTGTTCAGCATTGAGTTGTCACTGACTGAAAGAGACATAAGTAAGTAAATTCACTTTTTTAAGCTATCTTTACTCTGAAAAATCTAAAATAGAAAAAAGTAATTATTATCCAGAAATGGGGTAAAACAATTTCTTATATTGTTTCTTACTCAGAGTTTTTTTTTTATTTTTATTTTCTAGAGCACAGAAAACATGCTCAAACAAATGATAGTGGCAGCAATTGATTTTTTTTATTTTCATAGGCAAAGAACCATCTTGTGTCCTAACAGTAGGACTATACAGTAATGATAGAATAATTTGATCGTACCAAAAATAAGAATAACTGCAACATCATCTCTTTAATTTCAGTAGGGGTGACAAGGAGCAAACAAATAAGTCCTCTGAATTTGTACATGGTACAAGGTCAGAAGTATGTTCTGAACAAAGCAAGGTCAAGAACTGGCTGGAGCATAAAAATCATCCTAGAAGTATTCCTCTGACCTTTCTGTTATAATTCACCAGAACATTTGACCTAGTGGTCTGAATTAACTGCCACCCTTTATTTTGTTGGCCATCTCTCTTCTTTCAATTTAGTGGGACATTTCATTTCTTCTTTTGACAGAGTAGGCTACATGAAATTGAATGACTGCTTTATGCTTTGTACAATTTCCTCTGAGTAACAAGAAATCTTCGTAGCCACACAATACCGTTCAAGCCAAGATTTCAATTACTGTTCAGGATAGGCAGAACAAGTGGGACAAAATTCCCAGGATTAAAAAAAATGGGTCTTCAATCACTTTTGAAATGTTTCAATAATATTTACACTTTCAAGGTAGTAGGAAAGAGGCAAAACATTTTTTCAGCATCCAGAAAACCCTTATTTCATTTCCAGTGCCATTGGCCCATTTTATTCTCAAATGGCACACACCAAAATACAAATGAAATATGGTACAGTTACTTCCTATTCATTTAATTTCATACACACTAAAGGAAAGTTTTACTAAAGTTTTGTGCTCACTGTATATGCATGGTTTTTTAGATAGTGCAACTGGACAACTAGAGTTGTACGATTACACGAAACCATAACAAAATATGCTGTCTCCAGGCTGGACCAATATGTGAACTCATGAAGTGGACATTAAACATCCCATGAATATAAAGTCTACTGGCAAGCTGAATCAGAGAAAAGTCAGCATGTTTAAATATTTTATCCTTCACTTGTCAGGATAATAGGTGATTTCTTCTTGTTGTCGAAGTTTAATTCTAAAACATGAATATAGAACCCATTCTTATATAATTGCTAATGATCATGTCAGTGTTTGGATTCTCTCTGTCAAATTCATTATCCAAGATCCAATTTGGACAAATATCTTACACTTCAACCTGATCTCTAAAAGGGGGAAGTATAAATTTACAGTAAGAACACCATGTTGTCCAAACTTGATCATGATTGCTAAATCACCACAAAGAATAATGGAGACTGCATATAACTTTTGTAGAAGCTAGAATGGTCAACTTCACCTCAATGTTTATTTTTTCAGTCTGCAAAGCCTGTAAAACTGAGCAAGTCAACCCAATAAGTTTTTAACTTACTCATTCAAGATTCTTCAATTGTTATAACTTCAAATAGCATTGCATAACCAGGAAAGGAAGTGTCCAGTTTTTTTGGACCAAAGACTGGCTATGTTCCAGGACAAACATTTAATGTTATTGTAGCTCAGGGATTGTCATTCTGTCTGCCTTCAGGCTCTCCCCATGCTGAACAATTTAACGAATTTAGAACCAGCTAGAATAGCATCCAATGCTGTGTGATAGAAATTAAGCAACATGCATGCTTGAGATCTGATACATATTTTTTTTACTGCCTGAAAAATTCCTGTTTGAATGGCTTTTGTTGATAAATTGTTATTTATTTTTATTCATTTGACATGCATCAAATTCTCTGGTGTTTCTTGGGAAGGACTTTCCTGTGCATAAATAAGAAATATCTTAGTTATGATATGATTTATAGCTTCTACCCACTTCTTATCCCAAGTTGTTTGTGTCACAGGTGTGTTAGATGGAGCTTTGGGTCATAGAATGGAGTTAAGCAATGGATCAACCTTACATAAAACTAAATAGGGCCTTGAAGATAGGATAATATTCAAGATTATTTAGTGAAATGTTATGGAGATATTGTTGAGAATGAAGGAACCTGAGGGATACTATGAAGAAGCAGGTCTCTTTCAGAGAAATCTTCAAGGCTCTCTATGTCAACTGAAATGCTACTTGTATGGAAATATTTCTAATACATTTGAATACTTCATAGTAAAGGAGATATCTAGGCACTTCTACATACAGTACTGTGAGTTTCCTAACTTTCTGCTCCACTTTTATCTTCAATAAATACCAATGCAGTTCCATTTTAATGCCTGAGTGCTTCTTTGGCCATGTACTCATGTATTATCTGAAATTTTCTGTCTAAAAAGGTAAAAAAGTAATGCCTTTTCATCTCAGAAAATGTTTACTGGAATGATCTTGCTTGAAGTAACATGGAGGGACTATTGGTTGCCTTAAATATCAACCCTTGTCTCATATATGCATATCATGATCTTTCAAAAGTCTCCAAATCAACATTGCCATAATTGGCTGTTAATAGTTGATCCAGAAGATAAACAGTACACTTCTTTGTTGTACAGCAATAATTGCTATAGAGATTATATACAATTATATTGAGGGCTTGATAATCATAAAAATAGCAATTGGTTATATATGCTAAGTGCTATTATTTGTAGTTGTGCTATCCTAATTTGATCCAGCTGTGGCAATTCGAATTATTTCTCAGTCTATGTGTAATTGTGCTTAATGCCCCGATTATAGTTGGTACCACCATCAACATCTTCTCCCTAATTTTTGCAATATGCTTTTGCAAATCTTAATACTTTGTTCACTAGTAGACAGTTTAGTAAACTAAACATTGAGACTCTAAGAGAAATACTTTGATAGTATCTCAATAATAGAACAATTATAAAGTAATAGGAGGTTAACTGGCAGTTTGTTTTCAAGGAGAGACTGTGAATTTTATTGAGGGTTTTGTAGTGCTGGGATCTCTTGCATGAAAAAGAGGCTAGACTTTATGGCCTACAAATCTTTTCAGGGGTGATCTCCATACTCTGCAATTTATCTTGTCTTTTAAACTATTTTCATCTATTTTTTCTAAAACTATTTTTTTATCTATTTATTTAACGGTGATATATCACTAATGAAGACAGGGTTCACCTAACAATGGCTTGGTGATCTTAGAAGATGTTGTAAATAACTTGTGAGGAAATGGCCTAAGACTGCTCAGTGAACATCTAAATTCCAACCATTGACACAACTGATCAAGTTCCTTTCATACTAATTTATCAACAAAATTCTCCTTGCTTTAGGGACAGCCTGAGACAAACAAAAGAAATATCTTTAAAAAAACAGAATTATTATTGGTCATGATAAGAAATAAAATAAGAAATCTACAGAGTATGCCATTAACATGCCAACCGAAATGTTAATAGTTGCAAGTTTTCTAGCTTTTTAAGAATTCTTTATTAGCAAAAGGAATTAAAAGGCAGAAAAAAATGAAAGGTAGAGAGAGAAACAGGCTGACGCCAGTTCACTTACAAATAGAGTGAGGAATATTACATATAATATAGAGATATAATTTCAAATATAACGTTTCATTATGCAGTTGTATTTGGATCTCTCCCAAACCTTCTCAGAAAGAAAATAGATGAAAAAAACCCTCTTGCAATTTTTAAAAAGGCAAATTTTGATTTTTATAGTAGAAATTATTTCCATTTTCTGAAAGATGGATTCATGTGATCAGTGAAAACCAGAGTAAAAATCAATTGATCAGTTTTTACGTTAATGAACCTGGAGTTCATATAAAGAGTTCTGTTAGTCATATATTTACCAAAGCCATCTTTGTGCAGGACTATTAGATAAAATTTCTGGTTATTCTTTTTTCAATATTTTTAATATCTCATGCCACCCAGAGTTGCAGAATTGCTGTGGAGTCAAGCTGCCTTTCAAAAAATAACTAATAAATGCATGTAATGAAAAGCTAAAGATCTTACCAGGTTGAGCTCAGTTTCCATTGATTTCATGGAAACAAACATCTGTATTTGTTTTTATTGGCAAGTATGAAGATTCTTTGTCATTATCTTCTTCTGAGGTGTATTTAATGTCCAATTCCCAATCCTTGCAGATGGTCCAGAAGAATACCATGGTCAATGGTGTGAAGGCTGCTGAGAGATCCAGAAATAGCAGGACAGGCTTGTTATCATTCTGGACACCAAGAAAGGTAGTCCACTATGGTGACCAATGCTGTCTGTTTGAAAATGCCTCTTTGAATTTTAGCTAAAATATGTGATTTGGGCTTTAGTAAAGCCAATTTAAAAATCTGGTTCAGAAAATGTGTAATTTGTAAGTTGACTAGTGTGTTATATGATACTCTTCCATAACAATTTAATAAAAAGCTCATGGTTTAATTTGGGGGTGTCCAACCTTGTCAACTTTAAGATTTGTGGACTGCTGGAGAATTCTACCAGCTGAAATCCACAAGTCTTAAAGTTGCCAAGGTTGGACATCCCGAGTTTAAACATTTAGCATGATTTGTACTAATTACAGATTTTTGAATCACCTTTTTAAAAAAGAAAAACACTAATAATGCCTTAGCTGCAGTACCAGAGAAAGTATTCTTTCCTTTTTTTTTCTTGCTGCTTTTGCTAATATGGCACTAGTTATCCTATTCTGCACCGCAGGACAGCAAGACATTATTGATTGAACATAGTTGCACCTAGGATGTAAAGGTCTAAAAATGATGTTCAAATTGCAAGATAAAAACATTTCAGGTGTGAATGGAGAATGGTATGTAAAATCCTTTCCACTATTAAGACATTTCTTGTACATTATCCTATTTTATGCATGGGCTATTACGTTTTACTCACATTCAAATCACATCATTAAAGACACACTCTAGATTTAAACATGGGAGGCCTAATCTGATCAACCAATAAGGAAAGTAAGTGACAATTAATTAAGGACACTATTTTTTAAAAGGTGATCCTTTCAAAAGGGTTTGTTTATATGAAATACTATTCATAGGCCATTTCATAGAAAATTATTTTTGCTCTTGGAAACCTACAGCTTCAGAATTGTGATCAAGAAAGGTTAAGAAGAGAAGCAAGTCAAGCTGAATCTTAGTAACCCATCTAATCCCACTAAAATAGTAATTGACATAAGTTGTGGTGATTTTAGTCATCAAAAACTGTCACTAGACTCTTGTTTATTGGATGAAATCAGAAATCTTTACCAATATCATTTATTTATAAATATTTTCAGGTTGATACCATAAAAAATAGGACTAACTGCCTGCATTGGAAATAAAAAATGTAGGCTCTAAAGACCCGTGAACAGTGTTCTGTATAAAGAATAGTAGACTTCTAATACAAGATTCTGATTGGCTAAAAAGCCTGAATTGGGATTGGTTCAAAAGGAACCAATCCACAAAGCTGCTTAAAGGCGGCAAAACTAAATACCTGTCATTGGCTACAAGCCAGCAGGCAAAACCCTATAAAAGGGCTGCCGCGGCTTGAGCCAATGTTCCATTTTTCAACTGCTGTTAACTAATAAAGACTTTGTTGTTGGAACCCGGTCTACCTCGTGTTTTTTCGGACGGAACACTGGCGACGAGGGTGGGATTGTCCTAAATGCGAGACTGAACACGCGGCAACCAATAAAACTAGACTGAAGACAATGGCTGGAAATAACGCGCCGCCCGCACCCTTCAATCCCAATGAAGAGGATTGGGAATCCTACGTAGACCGTTTCCAAATGTATTTGGAAAGTAACAAGATGGAAGAGATCTCAGACCAGCATAAGAGAGCTGTTTTCTTGACACATTGAGGGCCCACAATCTTCAAAATGGCCAAGGCATTAGCAAAGCCCTGAGATGTGAAACAAATGACTTGGCCAGAGCTCCAAAGAATGCTGAAGGCTCACTACGCACTGGTGGTGTCAAACCTTATCAAGCGGCACAAAT
The DNA here is from genome assembly GCA_015471245.1 of Laticauda colubrina. NCBI lineage: Eukaryota > Metazoa > Chordata > Lepidosauria > Squamata > Elapidae > Laticauda > Laticauda colubrina. Next base: position 21,650,058 of record BLBF01000040.1, read on the forward strand.
TTTACCTAAGAGACCAGAAAGAAGGCGAGACCATCACTGATTTTGTGGCAGCCCTCCGACAACTAGGGGGAGCATGCGAGTTTCTGAATTTAGATGAAGCGATGCGGGATCGAGTGATATTGGGTTTAAGAGACTCTAATTTACAAAGCAAACTGCTAAATAAACCCAACATAACTGTAGCCGAAGCCATCACAGAAGCCACAGCCGCTGAAGCCGCGAAAAAATTGGTGGTCAGAATGAAACAGATGAATGTGAACAATGACGAAATAAGCCTGGCCAGAGGGAAGAAACAATTTCCCACCACCACTCACCACGAAGATTTTGACGAGACGTCAGAATCCAGAGAGGAAGATGACGAAGTCCACCGCCTATACGCCAACAAAAAAGGGCACGAAAAAAGAAATTGGCGGGAATGCGCCGGCTGCGGAGGAAACCATCCTTGAGCTGATTGCAGATTCCTCGATGCCATCTGCAGAGCTTGCAAGAAAAGGGGGAATATCGAGAAAGTCTCCAGGAATAAAAAAAATTACAGCCCAAACAGACGCACCAGAACCAAGAAACAAAACTGAATTGCAGGCATTTTTGGGTCTAATAAATTTTTATAACGTGTTCCTACCCCACAAAGCGACAATAGCGGAACCATTACACTGATTACTGGATAAAAAAACAATTTGGACTTGGGGTTATAGAGAAAAGAAAGCCTTCCAAAAAATAAAAAACTTATTAACATCAAACACCGTTCTTATCCAGTTTAGTAACACACTTCCATTGACGGTGACCTGTGATGCCTCACCGTTTGGAGTCGGTGCCATCCTGAGCCACCAAATGCCAGATGGAACAGAGGCACCCGTCGCCTACTATTCAAAGACTCTGTCTAAAACCGAACGTAATTATAGTCAATTAGACAGAGAAGCCCTGGCAATCGTCGCCGGAGTGAAACGCTTCCACGAATATCTATATGGAAGAACATTTTTGATAGTAACGGACCATAAACTGCTACTGGGAATTTTGGCGGGAAACAAGCCCACACCGAACATTTTGTCCCCGTGAATGACTAGATGGTCAGAATTCCTAGCAGCCTACTCTTATACTCTGATACATCACCCCGGGAAGCAAATTTCCCATGCAGATGCTTTGAGCAGAGCACCATTACTGACTATAGAGGAAGACCCGGCACCGACGATGACCACCTTGCAGATAGAGACATGCCCCGATCTACCAATATCTGCAAATGATGTCGCCAGAGCCACCTCAAGGGACCCATTGACTGTCCGCGTACTGAACTGGGTAGGTAAAGGCTGGCCGGAAAATCAAAAAACTGAGAACTTTAAACCTTTCCGGACCAGACAAACCGAACTCTCAATTCAAAAAGGTTGTTTGTTGTGGGGTGATCGGGTAGTTATCCCTCCTAAATTACAAACTAGGGTACTGGGTATGCTTCACGGAGGCCACCCTGGAATTGTTAAAATGAAGAGCCTTGCTAGAAGCTATGTCTGGTGGCCCGGTATAGATAGGGACATCGAATACTGGGTAAATTCTTGCAACAAATGCCAAAGAACCAGGCCTTCCCCACCACAATCACCCATAAAGGACTGGGAAACCCCACGAGGCCCCTGGTCACAAATCCACATTGACTTTGCAGGTCCTACTAAGGGACATACCTTCCTAATTGTCATAGATGCATACTCAAATTGGCTGGAGGTTATAATTATACCATCTATGACAACTGAAACCGTAATTAAACAACTTGACAAACTCTTCGCAATTTATGGCCTGCCGGCCGTCCTAGTGTCCAACAATGGGCCACAATTAACGAGTATCCAATTCGAACAATACCTAGCCTCCCTAGGTATACGACATGCCCTAACCATGCCGGTCCACCTGGCTGCAAATGGTAGGGCAGAGAGAATGGTCAGGTTTACCAAAGAAGGTTTAGGAAAAATGGACATTGGGGATGTCCAAGATAAAATAAATCGCCCACTCACCCTCCAGCATATCACATCCAGTACTATAACAAATAAAAGCCCGGCGGAACTACTAATGGGAAGAAAACTTAGGTCGCAGTTAGACAGATTGCACCCAAATTATACACCAGAGAAACCCCCCGACTCCTCCACCCGTTTCAGGACATTTAAAATCGGCGACCTAGTCTATGCAAAAAATTTCACCGGGGACCCATTATGGCTTCCAGGAACAATCACACAAATTACAGGCCCCTGGTCCTACTTACTAACCGTAGACGACGGCAGGGAATGGAAGCGGCACATAGACCAGCTTCGGTCCCGAAACATAGAAAGAAGTACAAACACACATCCACAAATAATAAAAAATGATGAAAATCAAACCAGAGGGGGGGGTGGGAAATACGAGAAAATAATAAAGAACCGTTTAAATTAAACCCAGAATACAATAACAAACAAAAAGAGCAAAAAAGAGACTTACAGTTAGAAGAAAATTGCGAGAAGAGTGCATTCGAAGGGGCCAGCCAGGACAGCTCAACCTGCCCAGAGAAAACAGAAGGGAGCGGCAAAACCACCGGCCTGAGAAACTCAGGCGGCAGTAAAATGGCTGACTCACCCTTCCAGGCGGTTCCATGGAGAAGGACCGGAGAGACAGCAACCCCATCTGAACCGGTCAAAGTCTTCAGCAGAAATGAACCGCGCAAGTCCAGTTGAGTCAAAAGAAGCCCCACCTATCTGCGCAACTACATCACCACGTAGGACTAAACCAAGAGGGGAGGGGTGTTCTGTATAAAGAATAGTAGATTCCTAATACAGGATTCTGATTGGCTAAAAAACCTGAATTGGGATTGGTTCAAAAGGAACCAATCCACAAAGCTGCTTAAAGGCGGCAAAACTAAATACCTGTCATTGGCTACAAGCCAGCAGGCAAAACCCTATAAAAGGGCTGCCGCGGCTTGAGCCAATGTTCCGTTTTTCAACTGCTGTTAACTAATAAAGACTTTGTTGTTGAAACCCAGTCTACCTCGCGTTTTTCTGGACGGAACAATAGCCATATGTATCTATGGAGATTTCCAGTCATCCAGGCCATTATTGTACCAATGATGCTTTTTTCAAGAAGCAGCTGGCTTTCTTTGTTTCTTAGAAGAAGCAAAAAATCTTCAAAGAAAAACAAAGAAGGGCCCAGTGGACCCAGTAGACCTTGAAAAAGCACCTTTGGGATAGCTATCTGTATTTTTCAACAGTTTCAAAAGTTAGTTTGGTCAGAATGAGCATCCTTCTAAGCATGGTCAATGCAGAATAAACAACAGAGGAAAGTTAATATAATTTAAATGGTTATAAACATGAGTGCTATTTCTGTTTACCAAGTTTAATTTTAATTATCAGAATATGGGGGATGTTTTCCTTGTAAATATATGAACCTAAGCTTGTAAATAGGCTGTTTCAAAGCTGTGTGTGCATAGTTATGTTCCCATCTGTAAACATTTTATTTAATTGATTTTTCAAGTCTTTAGACTCTTATTTCTGAGAGATCTGAAATGTGGTTAATTAAAATTTGTATGCTTAGAAACAATTACCTTGCACCTTCTTTGCAATTTTTTTCCTCAGTGAGGAATTTTGAGTAGTGTTATTACAATGAAGGCAATTATAAGTAAATGCAATTTAATGTAGAGGAAAGGTACAAAGGTTACTGCTTGACTTGGAGAAAGTGTTTAATAACATACAAATTAGCTTGGACTGAAGTTGAAGATATCTGGGCTAAAGATGTTTACTAGATATAACAAAAGTTAAGGGAAGGGGAAAAACCCAATATGCCTTGACTTCAAATGAAAAAATAGAGTGTTTTGGAATGTTCCATATAATAATCCAGACCTACACTACAGAATTTCTGTAGTTGGATAATCCATATTTGTGATCTCAACAATGTTAAAAATTCATTGAGAATAAAAACTACAGCATTAATATGTGATTAATCATGTTGATTCCTGAACAACTAATAAAGAACTGTGGTACAAACCATAGTTTTGGCCATATAAATAATTTTTCAAGGTGATTTCAAGAAATCTTTTATGGCAGCATCCTCCAACCTGATACCCTTCACATGTACCTAGATAACAAATTCCAGAACTGAAACCCAAAATGGCCATGATAACTGCATATTCTTTCAAGTCTAACTTAAGAGAACTTGACTTGGGAAGTATGTTTTCTTACCTATATAGAATGTATAAATTTAGATAGGTAGCATAAATGCTTCCATTTACAACAAGACTAAAGGGATCTCCCCAGATATGTTTTCAATAACACATACAATAAGTTAGTGAGCTATCTCTTACATAAATGTTACAGGTAGCACAAAGAATTAATATATTTAGAAAATATTTAATAATTATTATGTATTTTTTAAAAATGAAGTGAGTTTTAAATTTCTTGTTGAAGCAATTACTTCAAAAGCTTTTTGCTTAAAAAGTGTTTTTGCTTAAAACAAAGCAAACAGTGCTCCTTTTTATTGTTTTAAATGTATAATTTATTTGTCAATCAACATAGAATTGGTGTAGCATGATTAATATCTATCTATATTAAAACTTTCTTCTATTATTAGTAAATTAATAAATTCATAGCAGTTGTAGAAATAGCGCTTAGACTTGTATAGTGCTTAATAGTGCTTTACAGCCCTCTCTAAGCGGTTTATAGAGTCAGCATATTGCCCCCAACAATTTAGGCCTTCATTTTACCCACCTCGAAAGAATAGACGGCTGAGTCAACCTTGAGCCTGGTGATATTTGAACTGCCAAATTGCAGGCAGCCTGCAGTCAGAAGAAGTAGCCTGTGGTACTGCACTCTAACTACTATGCCATCATGGTTTATTTATTATTTATTTATTTTTTGCAGCAGCAGCTCTATATACACTTTCCTATATATCTACGTTCACAGGACCAGGCACAGTAGAACCAGCTAACATGAAATGATTTCATGAATCTATATTGGCTTAATTTGCCCACTTGTATCAAGGCTACTTCACAGTACTTTGGTTTCTGTTCAACTATAGAAGCTCAGAATGAAGGAGAGATCAAAACTCAGAGCCAAAACCCCCTAGAGATATTGACTCACCTTCACTATATCCCATCTTTCTCATACTTTCAGGTTTTGAATTAATTACAGTGTTTTAGACTCTGAAAAAACCAGCAACCCTACTGCTCGGACAGAAAGCAGTCAGAACATTTCATATACATACAGCTCCAAGTCTGAACACAAGAGCTACTTAGCCATTTTGTTTCTCTATACCTATAGCCTTGTTTTGAATTCTCAGAATTTTCATGTTGATTTAAATATTTTGCAATCATATTTTGCCAAATTCTAGCTGGATAATGAAATGACTTCAAGAAACAACTAACCTCAGAGAGCCAAGAACCCCACGGTTCAATCCTGAGCTACATATACTCTCTTCTATAATACTGTATCTCTGAATTCATTTCATCAGCCAGCATTAAGATTGACACAAATGCTCTGTCCTACATTTATCCAAGAGGCTAAGGAATGCCCTTCATGAGAATATGTTGTGCTAGATACATGACAACTCCACTACTTGGTAATTTTGCTTTTGTACTTAAGGCAAGTTTAGACTGTAGGTGCTTAGCACCTTAGCTACCACACCAAACTGACTTACAGGCTAAAAGTTACATAATTTTGGAATTTGAGAAATCATTTTGTGAAATGATATGCTGATTAAAAAAACTCATTCTCTTGAGAGTAATTTTTTATCTAGCAATAGCATTCATAAAGAATATCACAATAGCATTCACAAAGAATATCAGTTAAATCAGACTTAATTAAATCCAGTATATTTAAAAGTGCAAGCAAACTTTAATTTTTTTAAAAAAAAATTCTTACTAGACAGTCTGTTGTGGAAAAAGCAGTCTAAGTAAGTATTGGTTATTATTTTACTATTGCAGACAAAAGAAAAAATGTTAGGGTGACAGGAAGAATAGAATAAGGTATTCTCTAAGGCCTGTTTCTGGCCCAGAATTTCACTTGAATAATACTGACTACTAGATTGAATCCTATGAAATATATATATATATATATATATATATATATCTTGACTGACAACACTAGAAATTGACTGACACCCAAAATTGGGCCACAGCTATCTTCCTGACATTTGAAAGTAAAATGGAAAGTGAAATCTAATTCAAGAAGCTGTAGACACATGAAGGCAATTTAGGATGCTATCAAGACTATAATTCATTTATATATCTGCACTGACTACTGAAAGCATTCTATTCCTAAACAGGATGTCATCAAGACAGGCATGCAGTGAAAGGAGAGCAAGGAATGGATTAATAGATGCAGGGAATAAAATAGATTTAGGATCTGTCAACATAAAAATACCAGCACAGAGGAAAAAAAGTGCTTAAAAGAAAGATAAATAAAAAATACTGCTGAATGATTTTTTTTTTTTTTTTGCCATTGTTTTGAATGATATGGCACACATAGGCAGCATAAAGGAAATTATTGGAAAGCTGAAATTGGATTCTGAAGAAGCACCAGAAAGTTTAACAGCATTTTAGCAAAGTCTTTTGGCCACTAGTATCCAATGATTTAAAAAAAAAAACAGATGCTGTACTTCATGTTACATGCATACAGCTATATGCAGGTCTGATTATACAGTTAATTAGATTTATGTTTCTTCCTAAGGCTTGTCAGTAATATTTATAGCTGAGGTGAACTGGCTGGCAATTGTAATCTATGCCTGACTTTGGAAAGTTTAGGGTGCAGAAAAAAATGTACCTCAATTTACAGTTTTTAAAAGAAATAGTTGAGCAAGTTAAAACATCAAACAGTCCTAATTTTCAAGTGCTTCTCTTCACAAATTTCATTTATAATGTAACATTGTTGTATAAGGAGGTTAACAAAAGTGCAAAAGAGGATAGTCACAAAGATTCATCAGAGCACTATCTTCCAAAAATCCTACAGTAACTTTCATAAAATTTTGGAAATGCTACAGATCAACAGCAATCTATTTTCCCATTAAAATAGAACAAAAGCCCACTTGACCTCTTTTTTTCTAAAATGAAATATTGCAATCTCTCTGTCTAAATCGATCAACTTCTTTATTAAATGCAGGCATAAATCTGTCCTCTGTAAAACAAATTGGCTCTACCTGGATCCAATATCATTATTGAAAGCCAAGGAAATCAACAGTTTTGAGGGGAAAGAGCATAGGCTAAGGGTTAAATACATCCAGTAATCGCAATGTAGAAAGTGATTGAAATGGTCAGCAATTTTATAAAATCACTCAGAAAGGTTCCATAACTTAGTGATAAACTGAACTCTCCGAAAATCAATCCAATAGGCAAGTGAGACAGATAGTTTGAAAACAACAAAATAAAACAAAAAGCAACAAGAGTAATGCCAGCTCTTTTATGCTTTCAATGGTTGACTATGTGCTTCAAGTCCCTTCTGTAGAATGGGGAAATTAAGGGAGGTATGTAATATCATTTACAACTATTTGTACTATCAACTTCCTAACATTTCAGTGACAAATTCTATTTGAATGGCAGCCAAATAACAGAAGGCCTTCAGACATTGTTCAGGAACCATTCTTTTAAACTAACAACAAACCAATCATCCAGAAATCAATACCCCAGGTTCTTCAAACATTTGCAGTTAAAACAAACTTTTCATAAAGCAATTGCAAACTTCATTTAAGTTACCATCAATATCACAAAGCCCTGGAGCATTTTCAACAAAGCTTTCTGTAATCGTACAACCAGTCACTCTATTCCCTAGCATGGTTCTCATTAGGGGGGAGGAGGTTAAGGGAGACCTTCAAAGGGATCTTTGTCATCCACTTCCATTGTGAACTGTGTCAGAGTTTTCTGACACATGGTTCCAGTTCTGACCAAAAAGACAGCTCATTTCCACAGTAATTGAAGCAGGGGAGGGAAGACAACTAAGGCTGGTTATCATTCTCTGTTCCTGCATCTTTGGTGGATTTTCAAAGTAATTTGCAAATAGCCGAAGAAAAAAATGTGGAGCTTAATAAATCCAGCAGCTCATATCAACATTATTCTGAGCAATCACTTCTATGTTCTCTCTATCATATGCTTGTTTATTTTATTTTCATCTTAATCCTCCCTTGAAATAATGAGCAGCAAAGGAAAAAAAAAACCTTTACAAACTTTAGTTTGTCATTGAAAGACATGTGTTGCAAAGAATAAATAATATAGTATAGTGCATTATACTATATTAACTGATGCAAGTAATAGAATAGAACATTTTTATTGCTTTAAAATATGTTGAGACAATTTCAGGCTTTGAAATATGTTGAGACAATTTCTATGTAGCAGATGGGACAAATTGGAAGGGAGAGTTCTAGTCATATTTTTTTTAAAAAAAAGACTCATGTACATATGAGTGCAAGATAAAGCTGAACTGGAAGACTTTTCTCATGTAAATCCCAGAAATGGAGGAAAAAAACCATGAGAAAACAGATTTATAAACAATACTTTAGAACAGTTAGAAGATCTTGATTCACTTGGATCCAGGTCAAGAAAAAGAATGCAGAACATAGGCAGTTGCTTGAAGTAGAGAGAAAGAAAACAGAACACAGGTCATGTATTCAGGTCAACAATTTGAGGTGGGTATCCTAAGCATTTCTCTAAAAGCCCCTTATACTGTATAGGAAAACCTTGTCTATGTTCTTGGAAGATGTGAAAATGAGCCCTCCCATCTAGGAATCCTTAGAAAATGTAATTGACCGGTTCTCCAAAAGGAGGCACTCTAGAACCAGCCTTGCTTAGGTACAATTTTATGCTTGTTTTCTTCTTGATTAATGTTATAATTAGGATAGTAATATCATGGAGGAAAAGATCTTTTGGGTGGAATCTCTGAATGGGCTTCTGCCTTTGGCCAATTTCAACCTCTTTGTATTAACAGAATAACAGAGTTGGTAGGAACTTTGGAGGTCTCCTAGTCCAACCCCCTGTTGAGGTAGTAAACCCTAACATTTCAGACAAATGGTTGTCCAATATTTTCTTTAAAACATCCAGTGTTGGAGCATTCACAACTGCTGGAGGACAAGTTATTCCACTTATTAATTGTTCTAACTGTCAGGAAATTTCTTCGTAGTTCTAGGTTGCTTCTCTCCTTGATTAGTTTCCATACGTTGCTTCTTTTCCTGCCTTTATGTGCTTTGGAGAATAGGTTGATTCCTTCTTTTTTGTGGCAACCCCATAGATATTGGGACACCGCTATCATGTCATCCCTACCCTTTATTTTCATAGAAGTGTCAAGTTAGTTACATTTTGTTTTAATATAATTCCCCATGTTTTGTCCTGGAAATGGTTGTGAAGTTGGGATGTAGGCAGGAAACATTTGGTTTTCTTCCCAACAGAAGTTATTCATGATTGTTCCTTTACCAATTTATAGTTGACTAATAAAGCAACAAGATTTTCAAGACTGAGACAGCAGTAAAATTCACATTGGTGTGGAATGGCTGAGTTAGCAATGATTCTCCATTCCTTGTTTCACACAAAGAAAAAGTTAGGGTTTTTAATTGTTCTGGTCTTTTAAAACTATATATTCATTCTCTTTTGGTGCTTACACTGTAGCAGACATCTTCAAACCTGGCAAGTTTAAGACTTGTGGACTTCAACTCCCAGAATTCCTGAGCTAACTGGAAGAAGAATTCTGGGAGTTTAAGTCCACAAGTCTTAAACTTGCCAAATTTGAAGAGCCTTGCACTATAGTTTTGTATGTTTTTTCTTTTAAACCAGTGACTTGGATACTTTTTTGCAATCTTCCAACAAAATTCAATAATGCACATGAATAGAATAGGAATAGAATGCAAAAAGCTATCTTAAAATCAAAGATTGACCATTGTTGGCATACTGACATTTCTCTGCAGATTATCTCATAACTGAGTAACATAGTTTATTATTCTGCCTTCTTCCCAAAGCACAATATACACCACTTCTACTACATTTAAAAAAAATATTTAAATTTAACTTTGATTCTTATATCAAGAAGCATGAGGATCTTCTCTAATTAGCACTAGGATATAAAGGATCCTGCAAAAATGGAAATCAGAGAACATGTTGAAGTTTTACAGATACTTTTTCTGTTAACTGTCATAGAGTTCAGCTGTCATGAACTGTCATAGAATTAACTGTCATAGAGTTCAGCTATTTCTCTGGTTGCTATGAATTTGGCTGCAGTTATTCACTAGGCACTATTATCAAAGCTATTCATAGGCACATTGTGACAACAATGTTATTGTTTTCCTGACATTAATAGCATGTGCTGTTAGTAGCTTAGGGATATCCAGATGGATTGTAAATTCCATTGCTGAATATTGACTGACAAGCCACAACTTTCCTACAAAACTATTTCAGCAGTGTCAACAGGTGCTCCAAATGAAAAGTCTGTTTTTGCCTAAAGTCTTGCTATAGGGTTCCAGCTGAAAATAGACATCATTGCCTCTCCATATAAGGCAAAAATGCAATATAATGATGAAGTAATTAGTAAAGGACAGAAAAAGAAACATAGAAAGAGGGAGATTACCTAAGTGTTCCTACTCTTTATTGCCCAGGATGGAATCAAGTTTCTGTTACAGATGGATTAAAATGAAAATTGTTGCTGACTTTATGTATAGCAACAACACAGCTGTAGCTTTACTAAAAGGCAACCAAGAAGTCAGAATGTATTAATTAGTGTTGCAAAGCACTAATGATTCCTTTGGTTAGCGTTAGATTCAGAAATTCCATAATTGTTTCATACTTTTCAACCATCCATAAAGATTACTCCAAGGATTGGTTTTTAGAAGGATGATGTAGATAGATTCAAGGCCATAGAAAAGTTGTTCAGTTGCTGTAGTTTTGCTAACTGAAGTAGGCATTAGTGGCAGATGTACCAAAAGCCATCTTTCCCATCTTATATGGAAAAACCTGGATAAGGGTATGTGTATTAGTCCAAAATAAACTCAAATCATATTGGTGAAATGTAGTCTGGAGTTCCAGGAAGAAAATGCTGGTTCCAAAGATGGAAAAGATGGCAAAGATGCAGGAAGAGGACAAAGATGGCCCTCCTTAGAAATTCACAGAGTATATCTATACTTATGCAGATTGTTGCTTTAGTCTGGCAAGATTATGTCTCTGGGTGGAAAATAAACTACCCAGAAATCACTCTGTATGTCATTCTTGGTTCTTGGGACCTGACATATTGTAACTGTTTTGGACAAAATGGTATACTCCAAATGTCTCAAGTGTGATTGGCCAGAAAGGCCTGCATGGGATTGGTTCACTAAGAACCAATCCAGGAGAACCGCCGAAAGGCGGCAAAATCAAGTAACTGCCATTGGCTACAAGCCGGCAGGCAAGCCATATATAAAGGCTGCCGCGGCTTGAGCCAAACTGTTCGTTTGCTGTATATAGTTAAATAAAGACATAACTGTTGGAACCCGGTCTACTTCTCATTTTTCCAGATGGAACACTGGCGACGAGGATGGGATTGTCCTAAAACGTGAGACTGTGCACGCCGCAAATTGAAATCAATCCCAATGAAGAGGATTTGGAATCCTACGTAGACCATTTTCAAATGTATTTAGAAAGCAACGAGATGGAGGAGATCTCAGACCAGCGTAAGAGGGCTGTCTTCCTAACGCATTGCGGACCAACTGTGTTCAAGATGGCCAAAGCATTGGCGAAGCCCAGAGAGGTAAAACAAATGACCTGGCCTGAACTCCAGCAGATGCTAAAGGCCCACTATGCACCAGTAGTGTCAAATCTCATCAAACAGCACGAGTTCTACCAAAGGGACCAAAAAGAAGGCGAGATCATCGCTGACTTTGTGGCAGCCCTCCGACAACTGGGGGGAGCGTGCGAGTTCCTGAACTTAGATGAAGCCATGCGAGATCGAGTGCTCCTAGGCCTAAAAAACTCTAATTTGCAAAGTAAATTGCTACATAAACCCAAAATAACAGTGGCTGAAGCAATCGCAGAAGCCACAGCCACAGAAGCCACGAAAAAGTCAGTGGCCACTATGAAGCAAATGAATGTGAATAACAACGAAATGATCCTAGCCAGAGGAAAGAAGCAAGTTCCCACCACCACACATCACGAAGATTTTGACAAAACATCAGAATCAGAAGATGATGAGGTCCACCGCCTGTATGCCAACAAAAAAAGGTGCAAAAAAAGAAACTGGCGGGAATGCACCGGCTGCGGAGGAAATCACCCTCGAACCGATTGCAGATTCTTTGATGCCATCTGCCGAGCTTGCAAGAAAAGGGGACACATCGAGAAAGTCTGTAGGAATCGCAAAAATAACAGCCCTAACAGACACAGTAACTCTCCACCACAAGCTGAATCGAAGCAAGCCGAGAGAAAGTGGGAGCGCAAAAAATGAGCCAGTAACCGAGAAAAGACCCATCAAACTGTCACTATCGGAAGCACTCAGACAGAAAGCGGGAGAAAAGTCAAAATCATTGTAAAAATTGAAGGAAGCCCCTGTGAGATAGAAGTCGATTCAGAATTTTTCCTGTCAATGGTGTCTAGGGACACAATCGGACGACTGGTCCCAAACATCAAATTAAAAGAACTCCAGAAACAAAAATTAATTCTAAAGGACTACCAAGGGAATCGAATCCCTATGGTAGGTCTAGGACATTTCCGGGTCGCCTACAAGCAGCATGTTGAAGTCCTGCCTCTAACAATAGTTGACTGAGACCAACACAGCCTCCTGGGCATCGAATGGTTCGCACCATTGGGCATCGGAATGACCGGAGTGAGCCGAGTAGCTGCAACCAACTGTGAAGAAAGCCTGATTCACGAGTTCCAGGACGTTTTCAATGGCACCCTAGGCAGGTACCAGGGGACCCCAATTTCCTTTAGTTTAGACCCCCAGGTGGCCCCTAGAAGATTAAAGGCCAGACGAGTTCCCTTTGCATTAAAAGCAAAAATAGATGAACAATTGAATAAATTAATTGACCAAGGGGTCTTAGAACCTATTGACCATGCTAGGTGGGAGACGCCAATAGTAACACCGGTTAAACCTGATGGGTCGGTACGCATCTGTGGAGACTACAAGGCTACCCTGAACCATGCGCTGCAACAAAGCGCATACCCTGTGCCAGTCGTACAACATTTGTTACACTCACTCGGAGCAGGAAATTTTTTTGCCAAACTTGATTTAGCACAAGCATACCAACAGCTTCCAGTAGACCCATTAACGGCCGAGGCACAGACAATAGTAACTCACAGAGGGGCATTCAGGTGTAACAGACTTCAATTTGGAGTAAGCGTTGCCCCAGGCATTTTCCAAAGCCTCATGGAATGCCTATTAAATGGAATAAAAGGGGTCGTACCAAATTTTGATGACGTCCTAATTTCGGCTAAAGATACGACCCAACTAGAAAAAAGACTAAGAGAAGTGCAAACAATATTTAGAGAATCCGGTCTGAAAGTTAAAAAGGAAAAATGCTGCTTATTGACTGATTGCAACAAATTTCTGGGCTACTTAATTGATGGAGAGGGTATACACCCTACAGAAAAAAAGGTCAAGGCTATTAGAGACGCACCACAACCAAAAAACAAAACGGAATTGCAGGCATTTTTGGGTCTAATAAATTTCTATAATGTATTCCTCCCCCACAAAGTAACAATAGCAGAACCATTACACCGTTTGCTGGATAAGAAAACTAATTGGACTTGGGGTCATAGAGAACAAAAGGCATTCCAGAGAATAAAAAAATAATTAACCTCAGACACCATTCTTATCCAGTTTAGTAATACACTTCCATTGACGGTCACCTGCGATGCCTCACCGTTTGGAGTCGGTGCCATCCTGAGCCACCAATTGCCAGATGGGAGAGAGGCACCCATCGCCTATTACTCAAAGACTCTTTCTAAAGCAGAATGTAACTATAGTCAACTAGACAGAGAAGCCCTGGCAATTGTTGCCGGAGTGAAACTTTTTCACGAGTACCTCTATGGAAGAACATTTTCCATTGTAACTGACCATAAACCGTAACTAGGAATTCTGGCGGGAAACAAACCTACACCGAACATTTTGTCCCCACGGATGACTAGATGGTCAGAATTCCTAGCAGCATACTCTTAAACATTGACACATCGACCTGGGAAACAAATCTTCCATGCAGACACATTAAGTCGAACACCGCTGCCAATGACAGAGGAAGACCCGGCGCCAACAATGTCCACCCTGCAAATGGAAACATGCCCTGAACTGCCAATATCTGCAAATGATGTCGCCAGAGCCACTGCCAAGGACCCAGTGACTGCCCTCATTTTAAACTGGGTAGGTAAAGGATGGCCGGAAAACCAAAAAACTGAAAACTTTAAACCCTTCCAGACCAGACAGGCTGAACTTTCAATTCAAAAAGGCTGTTTATTGTGGGGTGATCGGGTGGTAATTCCTGCTAGATTACAAACTAGAGTGTTGGGCATGCTTCATGAAGGCCACCCTGGTATTGTAAAAATGAAAAGTCTAGCTAGAAGCTATGTCTGGTGGCCTGGTTTAGATAAGGATATTGAATATTGGGTTTCTACTTGCACTAAATGCCAGAAAACCAGACCTTCCCCACCACAAGCACCCATAAGGGACTGGGAGACCCCACGAGGCCCCTGGTCTCAATCCATATTTACTTCGCGAGTCCTACTAGGGGGCATACCTTTTTGATTGTTGTAGATGCATACTCAAATTGGTTGGCAGTTGTAGTAATGTCATCTACGACAACTGATGCGGTCATTAAACAACTCAACAAACTGTTCGCAACCCATGGATTGCCAGATGTCCTAGTGTCTGACAACAGGCCTCAACTAACCACTATGCAATTTGAGCAGTACCTAGCCTCCCTAGATATATGCCATGCACTAACCGCGCTGGCCCACCTGGCAGCAAATCATAGGGCCGAGAGAATGGTCAGGTTTACTAAAGAGGGTTTAGAAAAAATGGACCTCGGGGATGTCCAGGATAAAATTAACCATCTACTCACCCTCCAACATATCACCCCCAGCACTATAACTAACAAGAGCCCAGTGGAATTATTAATGGGGAGAAAACTTAGGTCACATTTAGATAGGTTACATCCAAATTACACTTTGGAAAGACCCCCCGATTCCTCCAGCCATTTCCGCACATTTGAAATTGGCGACTAGTCTACGCAAAAAATTTCACTGGGGACTGTCTATGGCTTCCAGCCACAATCACACAAATAACAGGTTCACGGTCCTACTGCCTAACCATAGACGATGGCAGGGAATGGAAGCGGCACATAGACCAGCTTCATTCCCGAAATATTGAACGAAATACACAACCCCAAATAATAAAACTTGACGAAAGCAAAACCAAAGGGGGGGGGGGAAATACAAGAAAATAATAATAAAGAACTTTGTCAAATAAATCCAGAACATCTAACCAATCAAAAAGAACAAAAAGAACACTTACGGTTAGATGAGACTTGCAGAAAAAATGCAGACGAAGAGAAATCCATCCTGGAAGGGGCCAGCCAAACCAGCTCGACCTGCCCGGGAAGCCAGGAGGGAGCAGCAAAACCACCGGCCTGAGCAACTCAAGCGGTAGCAAAATGGCTGACTCACCCTTCCACCCTGTTGGAACCCGGTCTACCTCGTGTTTTTTTGGACGAAATAGTAACATACCATTTTTTTTAAGCAAAACTAAAAAAAAAAAAACCTGTCAGAGTATTTGCTGTGTATGGTGAATGTATCTACCATGTGGATATATTTTTCTGAACAATTTTATCAGAATCATTTTTTCTCCTACAGGTCTTTGATCAGAATTTTTTCAGAAAGATGGAGTAGGAAGGACCATGTAGTCCAACTTCCTGTTCAGTGCAGGAATCCAAATTAAAATTTTCAACTAATGTCTGTTTTGTCACCATGTAAACATATATAATGAAGAAATCAAGAACCTACCATGCTGGAGGTAGCTGATAGACTAATAGTAGTTAGTCCCACCTCCCTCCACCTGTTCAGTTTGCGTCCTTCCATTCCATTTTAATTATAATTTTGTATTCTTATTGTTATGATTTATCACTTTTAATGTAAGCCATCTAAAGTCACCTTGCAGTGAGATGGATGACAAATAAATCAAATAAATAAGAAAAACCCACCACCTCATAAAGTAATTAATCCCAATTTTTAACTGCTTATGATCCCTTGCCTCTTTGTAACTTAAATCTGTTATTCTGTGTTCTGCAAACTGGAATGAGAAACAACAACAAATTGCCTGTTTATTATGTTTTGCATGCTCTTTTGCATTTTTCTCCCCAGGAACTTGAATAGTGCTATTGTATGACCTGTCATTTTCTTTTCCTCATGGCTAAACAAACATCCCTCCCAGGATTTAAATATTGAACTTTGGTTGAAGCAACTTGAAAAAGCAGTTGCCTTTTTTTTTTAGCCATATCATAGCACATCCTTGCTGATATTCCATGAACTTTTTCATAAATATTACTGAGAAAGATATCTGCCATATTTTTCATTCCTCAGCAAAAAGTACTTTGTTACATTTCATTCTGCTATTGAAATGTATTCAGACCATTTTTTTCCCAAAATTGTTTTGAAATGTATTTATTTATTTTAATTTAAAAGTTTACCATCTTACCTCATTTAATGTTTTCTGTACATTTGGTCAACACTGTGTCTATAGCTTCAATTAATATGTTAGTAACATTAATGAAAAGTAATGTATCTAGAATTTAGTTTTGAGGCATCCCATTCTTTAACAATTATTTTTAAAACTCTTATCTATCTACAGGTAGTCCTCAATTTATGACCAGCCACTTCGCAACCATTCAAAGTGAACATGTACTGGGAAAGCTACTTATGACCTGCATTCTGATGATTAGCTCTTCTTTGCAGTCATGTGATCAAACTTGTGGCCACTCTGCAACTGGGCCCATTTACAGCAGTTTGCAGAAATTTGCAGAGTCCCATGGTCCTGTGATAGCATTTTATGACAGTTTTTGGCAAAACCAAACCAAAGCCAGCATTTATTTCCAGTTTTTGGCAAAACCAAACCCATATCAAATCATTGGTTTACTTAATGACCACATAATTCTCTTAACAAGTGAAAATGATCATCATATCAGGTCAGTTTAATGACTGACTCATTTTACAGCTGTCAAGTCTTACAACCATAATGGGCAAGCTCCATTTCACTTGCAAGGTGAAGACTACCTGTAATTGATATGCCTTCCAATGTAGCTTAATTGTATGCTAAACATCATGTAATGGGATATTTGTCGAACAATACAACATTTCTGATGTCAGATTATGTTATATCTACATCATTCACATAATCTGTTAAGGAAGATTGATCATAACATGAGATAACATTAGTTCACAAGACTTGTTCTTAGCAGTTTATGCTGATTTATGATAATTACTGTACTTTTTACGGTACTTACAGAACAATCTCTTTTAGTTTGGTTTGAACATTTCTAAGTGCTATTAAGTGATGACCTAAGCAATTCAATGTCTCTTTAGTTGTCCTCAGGCTATATCCCAATTGCTATTCCCCATCTAAAATTATTCATATTTTAAATATGTTTATATGCAAATAATTGATATGCTTATCTTCCACATGCTGGGGATAAGATTGATTGGTTAGCATTACAGTTAATTTCTGTTTCTCCTATTAACTTAATAATAGACTGATGATTGCATCCCAATAATGGCATGTGAGGTAGAAATCATCTATAACTTGGATAATTTTATGTCTGAACCATTTCATTCTATTTTTTTACAAAAAGCTTGAATTATATACTATGTTTTTAGAAGAAGGCTGCACAACCACCTGCACCTGTATCCTGAATCTCAGTAGGACCCAACATGAAACATTTAATAGATCTGTTAAAAACACAGAAATACTTATTTTAACTTCCTTTAAGGGGTTGACAAAAGAAGGGATTGGTAAGAAGATTATAGAGTTGGAACATGCTATTTGGGCCATCAAGTCTAATATTCTGCTCATTGAAAGATGAAAATTATAGTGTCTCTTAACACACTGATATCTGTCCACCTTTTGCTTAAAGGTATCCTTTAGTGTCTATCAACTTTATTGTAGTTTGCAGTGTAAATAGAATTATAGGGGTTCCAGAAGTTCAAATCTAGGTTTCTGTTTCTGCAGTTTAGTCAGAAGGAACCTGGATCCAGAACACATGTGGTCTATGTCCCTTTGAACTAGGAAGAACACTGACCAGAATCTGCCTTCCAACCAGCTCACCATTCTTTCCTCTGGAAGCTTGCTGTTGCCTTAACAATTTCAGACATTGTATTAGTAATTCATAAGTCCAAACATTATCTTAATAATTCTTAGGTCCTTAGTTGGATTATTAGGCTTCTACCAACCTTAGACTATGAATTTAATTGTTCATTAAAACAACTGGAGCATCCTGTGACAATAGTTTTAGCATTATCAAACAAAAACACCTACCTATCTCAGGTTCTTGGGCAGGAGTTGATAGGTGGATAAAAATGCCAATCCAGTCTAAACATCAGGCTAACTGTTTGACCAACTATAATAATAGTAATAATATTTGGACTGACTTTATTCTAGCTTGTGAAAGCCAAAGTGAACAAATCTGTATGACAGAAATACTTATCATATACTAAATTCAATTTTCAACTTTCAGTTATAACTATTAATATGTACAGTAAGTATTAATGTATTAATAGATTTCTGAATCTATTCAGCTGTATATTGTTTCTGGCTTATATGATAATTAAGAGGAACTCATACACATAAAATATTTGTGTACAAATATTTTGTATTACCCTCTCTTCATTTCAAGAAACTGTATTATTACAGAATTCTAATTAAAATACTGAGATTTGGTATTAGTAATTTGAATACAAACATAGAGTCACAAAAGATTCATCTTCTTAAATGTTGACATTAGATCAAGCATTAACTGTTCAGCAGCAGTAGATCAAGTTATATGTTTATCATTAAAAATGACCTTTAAATGACACTCAAGCTTTCTTTTTCCTGGACACTTTCTGTGCAGAATAGTAATCTAATGTGAAAGGAATATTACAAAACAACAAAATATAAACACAGCTATCCACATGGCATGCACAGACACAACTCTTCTATGTTCCATCAATCTAGTTTAAATTTATTGATTTATTTAAATGTATTAGCTGCACAATTTCAATGGGTCTAATCCTTTATTCTCTCATATGCTTTTGTACAACTCAACTGTTTCACTACAAGTTGTCAGAGTAAAAAAAATATTTTTAAAGACAGTGCCAAACAATGTAGTTTCTAAGCTATCTGAGCCATTCACAGCTATATATCTGCATAGGACTCATCCTATGTGACATACTTCTCTTTGTAACATTCCATGAAGTTCTATGTTGTCCTCAAAACAACAGTTGACTTGAGAGAAGAAAATATTTTCATGAATTGTCATTGAAGTGTTCTCCACTCATTGTGAAGTGTTCACTTTAAAAATGTTGGCTTGGTGAAAGCCTTTCAGCAAATATTTAACTTCTCTCCCCTCCTGTTTATTTATTTGTTTGTTTGTTTAGATCTATTATTTTTTATACAGAATACAGTGTACAATAACAGTATAAAAACTATATTTATGCAGTATATCTGAATGAGGTCTTCCATTACCATTGGTCAATAATCATCAATGTGTTGATGATATCCCATTAATTGATCTGGATGGCCCAGATTAAACTAGCCTATTTTAAATTATCATGACCATATCTTTATAAAATATGTGTGTGTGTGTGTGTTTGTCTGTGTGTGTGTGTGTGAATCAAAAGACAAACTAGTAGGTCAGAAGTGAGTATTCCAATCACACTCATCAAAAATGATTGGCATTTAAATTTTCCAGCCATTTTGAGGTGGCAGACAAAGGCCTCAACACATACACAGAGAAAGAAAGAGAGAGGGAATCTTAAAACACAAGACGTAATTGATATAATTTATAAAACAAAGAAAATCCACCAATTTCCACACTCAAAAAACAAACAAACAAATCATTCATAAGGAAAAAAAGTCAATAAATTGTAGAGCCAGTCCATATTCCATTACTACAAATTCAATTGCATGGGTAAGTTCACAAATGTGAAATTATATCTTAAATTGATGATGCAATCTGATGCCAAGTAACTAGATTTAAGCTGTTGAATGACATAGAATTACAAAATGATAGGATTGGAAGAAACCTGAAGGTCTTCTAATCCAACCACTAACCCAATAGCCAGGAGACCACAATGCTATTGCAGAGTAGTGGTTTGGCTTGCCAAGCTGCCAGCCTTGTCATAGGAAATGCTTGTGCATTTCCCAAGGTGCGCCACAGGAAGAGGTGCTGGCTTTGCACCAGAGACAAAGATGAGTGGCTCTTTCTACAGTGTCACCCAAGACTTTCCAAGAGCTGCCTCATAAATGGGCGGCATAAAAGGGAAAGTTCAGAGTTTTCAGAAATCTGATGGCCTGCACAGAGCACAGAGTCTTTCTCCAAAGTGATATCTGTTTTGTTTACTCACAAAAAAACATGCTTTCGAACTGCAAGGTGGGCAGAAGCTGAGGCGAGGGAGGAAAGGGAGCTCACCCCACCATGCAGAGCTAAGGCTCAAACCTCCAGAACTGAGGCCATCACCAGCATCATGAAGCCACTGGGCCACTGCCCTCTTCAGAGAGGAAAATCCTTCTTAATTCCTGTCTGTATCTCTTTCCAGAAAGCTTCTTCTTTTTTTTCTTCTAGTCTTACCCTTAGGTGCTGTGGAGAATAAATCCACACTCTTTATGCTGTGTATTGTGATATTCTCTATGGAGAATAAATCCACAGATTCCATGCTGTGACATCCTTTCATGTGTTGCAAAGCTGCTATCACAGCTCTCCCTAGCCTTCTCTTCTTTTGACTAAGCATATCAAGTTCCTTTTAATTCTTCTTCGTAGGATTTCAGCTCCAAGCCCCTTATCATTCTTGTCACTCTTAAATGCACTTTTTTTCCCAGTTTCTCAGCATCTTTTGGGGGACAGTTGAAAGCAAAAATGATACTTTCTTTATCTTCCTAGTCACAGGCTGAAATGATTATTTCAATTATAGTACATGATTGTGAAGATGAGTTAGAAATTATATGCCTTAACAAACAATAAATACAAGTACTGCAAATTAATACGTTTTAACATATTGTTATGTTATCAGTAAATAAGACAGCAAAATTTTGCAACCTGAAGTGTTACTTCATGGTTTGTATCTGTCAGGAACAAACAAAAGAAGGAAAGGAAGCAGATCTACTCAGATAATGTACTAGAATTGGTACAAGAAGTGATAATTGTGTATCTACTGCTATATTAGCAACAAATTTGATTATAACCAAGTGTTAACATTCTTCAGAATCACATGGATAGAATCATTTGGAGAAACAATTATAAAAGTGGTGTGGACATTGCATTGAAATGTACTTGAGCAAATATCCTTAGTTTGGCTTCATAGAAATAATTTGCCAATTTGCAGGGAAATAACGTGCCAGTGGTTAGTGATCCTTTTTAAAAAAAAAATAATCTTTTTAATAAAAAAATGACAATTTAGATGGCTATCTCCCATATTTTAACAATATTTAAATTTTTTAGTCCTTTTTCCTGCTTCATAGAGTCCTATGGTAATTAAAATTGATGAGGATAGACAGATACTACCTATCTTCTGCTTTATTTAATAAAACTCACTTGAGAAGGTATCGTGGAGAACCAAAGGATAAAGTCAAACAGCTGTTATTACAGTCTGTAATTTTCACAATCAGAGCTGGATTTTCATCACTGCTAGTTCCAGTTCTACTCTTAATTGATAGTGCCCCTAGGGGCTCCTAGAATAACAATAGCACTTAGACTTACATACTGCTCTATTATGCTTTACAGCACTCTCTAAGGGGTTTATAAATGTCAGCATATTGCCTTCAACTATCTGGGTCCTTATTTTATGAACCTTGTAAAGATGAAAGGATGAATCACCCTTGAGCCAGTCAGGATCAAGCTCCTGGCTATGGACAGAATTAGCCTGAAGTATTGCATTCTAATCTTTATGCTGCCATGGCTCAAATAGTGTATTTGAATAAAATAGCATATAGAAACTAAATATGTGTTTATTCCAACCCTTTGGGATTGCAAAGTCGCACCACATAGAAGAGGAGGAGGAGACGTTGTGAAAGATGAGTCCAACACGTTTGTCTGGAACTTCTCCAGCAACACATGGATTTTCTTGAGATTGCACCACAACCTGAAAGGCAGCTACTTTATCCTGGCAGCAGTTTTAAAGCACAGGTTTCAAACTTGATCAAATTATATGACATATTGTCACATTTGTAACAGAGATGAGCACTACCCCCTAAAGCTGAAAATGACTAGCACATATGTGTGAAGGGAATCTTTACCTTTATTATTGTGACATATAGTGACATTTTTGCCTTTGCAAAGCTGGGGTGGGCGTGGCCTGGATGCAATGCATCTGGCCAGTGGGCCGCCAATTTGACAGACAGGAGTTTCAGAGTTCTAAAACAACTTTGCATCTTCAAATCCAAAGTATCACATAGCCCTACTTAAAAAGGCAGTGTGAACCCCAAAGTTCCCATTTAAACTTCCTATGCCTGAGTCCCTTTGCAGGTTTATGAGACTATTGTTTAGGAGTCATGTCTACTTTCCTATTTATGCAAATACAAACTCATGAATGCTATGCAAACAGAAATCAAATGGAGAATAATTAGGAAGAATAAGACTGCAAAAGTGGTTATTTTGGTGGAAAGAGCAAGTCAGCATTACAACAATCAAGAAGTATAAAACTGTGATTAAGGACAGCACCATTTGGCCTTTCTAGTATACCATAGAGAAAAGTTCAAATAAAAGATAAATATGATGTAGAAAAGATTCTTTGGGGAAGAAAAATGCTAGAATAACTGAGTTGCTGAAAGGTCAAATTCTACAACACAAACCAAAAAGAAAACATTCAACAATATCTCTAATACCCCTGTGTACAAAAAGAGCTTATAGTTATTATTGCTATAAAAAAGAAAGTTATTTGGGGTCTCATAATAATTTTAAAGGCAATTATGCAAGTACAGTGGAATGGAATTCTGCAGAAAAGGAAGGGGGAAAAAATACCCAGGAGTCTTGGTCGATTAAAAGATGACTCTGAGTCATCAGTATGTGATGCATATCCAGACAAAGCAGAAAGCATTTTGGAATAAATTAGGAATTCCTAATAGATATAAAGCAATATAAATTTGATATATGAAGCATTGGTAAATATGGTTTATTGTGAATATTGTTTCAATTTTATAAACAAACAATAAAACATGGAAAAAGGCACTGCAATATTACTTGCAATGGTGATGTTTTGAAGTCATTTCATTGGTGGTGGAGGCAAGTACTTTTTTTCTTTTTAATGGACATTTTTTTCCATCATTTTGTCGCCTGGTTGCACAAAATTTCCATGTGAAAAAAAAATGAGAGATAAATTACAAGAAGAGTAACTAAACTGGGGAAGCCAAGAATGCAATAGGTGATTGAAAAGTTGATAATAAAATGAAAGTCAGACTACTTACCCATTCACCTTAGCTACTATACACAAAGTAAATGTAACAAGTATACTGTTCATTTATACTGACCACCAAGAGGCAATATTCTACCAATTAAATCCTATTGGGACTCTCACACATGCATAGTCAGAACTCTTTTATGGAGTCCAACCTTCTTGGGGGGATTGCATTTCACTTCCCATTTCACTTTCCTTGATTATAAGTGAATTAGCTTTGGGTTAGCTATCTAGAGTTAAGCATTCAGAACTACTGTAAGAAGAGATATAAAGATCTGTCTTCAGAACCCCTGAACAATGCTTCTAGTTATATAGTATCTTGAATGAAAAATATTGAAGTATTTAATATTTCAAACACTATATCTAGTGTAGAAGACTAGATTTAGACTTAGAAGACTAGACTTAGAATAGAAGACCTTCCCCATGTAGCCCTGGACAATTGTCTCTTTGATTCCTCCAAGACCTCTTTGATTCCTCCAAGTCATGCCCTTTTTGGAGTCTGATTCTGAGGGCAAGATTGAGGAGCTGGCGGAGTATGGCTCCGGTGGCTGTGGAAGAAATGGGGGAAAGGCACAGTCCAGCTTCAGAGGAAGACCCAGGGCCACCCCCTCTTTATCCTAGGACATGCAGGGAGGAATGGAGAAGGAGCAACATGGCTTATGGGAAAGAAAAAGGCCCTGATCCCTTTCATTAGTTGCAGCTGGGAGAACAGGATATAAGAACGGCATTTGCACACAGCACCTTGCTGGAAGCAAATTGTGCATTATCTTGGTTGAGGCTTATCTGGATGTTGGCGTCCTCCCAACTATGTGTGCTTCATTATCATTTGGAAGTCTGCAATTTATTATCCTGGCCTGTCATGTTAATTACTTCAGCATGGTTTGTGTTGTTGTTTTTATTTCTAATTTATCTGTACTCTGGATTTAGACTGCATTTCTTCCCTTTGCAGACTGTTTTTGGAAGAGTTTGATCTCCAGCCAAGGATAACTGGAAATTGGGGGCCAAGTTGGAGGTATTAAAGGGACTTTACCTATTTTTGTGACTTAGTTGCTTTGGTGCCATGCTTTGGTGCCGGGTCATCACAACCTTTATAGTCAATGGCTATTAAGCTGTAGCCATTGAATATGGATGGTGGCTGATGACATGGCATTGTTTCAGTTGTAATCCCACTTAGATTTGTCTCTGTTTTAGCATGAACATATACAGTTTTCAATATAACAGAACAACAGAGTTAGAAGGAAGTCTTTTAGTCAGCCTCCTGCTCAGGCAGGAAACCCTATACCATTTTAGACAAATCGCTGTCCAATCTCTTCTTAAAAACCTTCAGTGTTGGAGCGCCCACAACTTTGTTCCATTTACTTCTAGGTTGCTTCTCTCCTTGATAGTTTCCATCCATGGTTTCTTGTCCTGCCTTCAGGTACTTTGAGGAATATGTTGACTCCCTCTTCTTTGTGGCAGCCCCTTATATATTACAATACTTCTATCATATCAGCTCAATCCTTCTTTTCAATAAAAAAGACATAGACAGTTACTGCAACCATTCTTCATATGTTTTAGCCTTCAACTCACTAATAATTTTTGTTGCTCTTCTGTACTGTTTCTAGAACGTCAGTGTCTATTTTATATCATGGCAACTAAAACTGAATGCAGTATTCAAAGCGTAGTCTTATCAAGGCATAACAAAGTGGTACTAATACTTCCTGTGATCTTGATTCTATCATTCTATTAATGCAGTCCTAGACTGCATTAGCTTTTTTGGAAGCTGAAGCACAGTGCTGGCTTATATTTAAATGATTGTCCACTAAGACTTCAAGATCCTCTCACAATAACTACTATTGAGCCAGGTACCACCTGCACTATACCTATACATTTGTTTTTTCTTGCCTAAATGTAGTAGCTTACTTTTTTTCACCGTGGAATCTCATTTTGTTTGATAGGACTCAGACTCCAGAAGTGTTGGTGATTCCTGCTATCTTGGTGTCATCTGGAAAGTTGATGAATTTTCTATATATTCTCTCATCTAAATCATTGATGAAATCATTGATGACAAAGCCTTGAGGTATACCTGCAGGTATCCACTGAATAATTCCCTCCATGTAGATGCAGTTTCATTAAGGACTATGCATTGAGTTAGTTGATCAGCCAGTTATTAATTCATTTGGTGGTGATGCTATCTAACCTACATTTTATATCTTATCAAGTAGTAGGTTGTGGTTTATTTTAACAAATATTTTACTGAAGTAAATTATATGCACAGCATTTTTCTGGTCCTCTAAATTAGTCACTTTGTCAAAGAATGCAACAAAAGCTGTCCGGCATGACAAAGTCATGTTGGGTTCTGGTTATGACTTTTTTTGCAAGATATTTTGTCTAACAAGTAACAGTGTGATAATCATAATTGAGATTATCCTAGTCAAATTGTATTTTAAATTAAGGGTTTTAACAGCACTGAATATTTGAAAAAATCTAAACTTGTACCTTACTTATGTCCATGAGATTATAAACTTTATATTTTGAATGATGACATTTCAGGTCACATGTATAGCATGAAAATATTTCAAAAGTTGTTTTCCAGAAAATACCACTCCACCATTTGCAGAAATATACAAAAGTTACTTTGGAAAAAGTCTAAAGAAGCCATTGAATTCTAACCAATCTATAACAATCAATGTTGCCAAGGGGTGAAATAAGGCAATATTAAACAAACAGCTTCTAGTTCTTGCTTGGTTACAAAAAGCTGAGAGTATCTCTCCTTTTTTCATGAGCTTTAAATCTGCTAAAAGAAAAAAAAATCACACAGATTTTAGAAGCATGTTGTTAATTTGCTTTTAACATTTCTAAATAACTTTGTAAGTTTCATGGCTTGCAGATATCAAATATAATTTAAAACTTCAAAGACAAAAAAATAGGTTTCTAGTGGATACATTCCTCAGTCTGGCCCTATTGGAAAAATGTCTAATTTGGGGAGCTGATGATTAATATTTAGAAGGGAAGAAGCTTTTACTTTTTACATCACTGGAAAATAACATTGTTGAACAGTTTCCTGGCTATCTGTTCAAAATAATTTCATATCCAAATTGGCCCATGAAAGCCATCTTTAGACAACATTTCTGTTCATAGATCCCAACTCCAGGACTGCTGAGCAGCTGTTCCCTTCTTCAAAAACTAGACTTCCTGACTTCCTGGGCACAGTGTGATTTGCGTGTAGCAAGTAGCCCTCTCATAAATGTGAAGGCTTCTATTTGAGCTAGATCCTGATAATGTAGAGTTCAAACTCGTGCAGGAATATATATATATATGTATATATGTGTATATATATATATATATATATATATATATATATATATATATATATATATGTTTTTTTAAGTTATCGCGGGTACTTACATGTGTGCTGTTCAGCTTCCTTCGGGTATTATCCCACGTCATTGTAGTTCTGTTAAAGTTGTAGCAACGTTTCAGCAGAATCTCATCTGCCATCATCAGGCTTCTGTATGGATGTGGGTCTTACAGCTCCTGGTTTTTAAATTTGAGGCTGGTTCATTCTGATTGGCTGGGAGCCTGGACCTATTTCATTGGACTTGGAGTTTGATTGATTGGTGTTCCTGGTTTCTTCTGTCTGTTTTGTGGCTTTGATTGGCTGGCAACAGTCTGTTCTTGTGTTGGAGGCTTTCAGTGCAGCTTGGCTGCGTGTGAAGGGACGGCTGCTCTTTATTAGCAAGCTGGGTTTCACCTGGGTGC
>BLBF01000040.1:21732349-21770032 GCA_015471245.1 Laticauda colubrina
AAATATGTGTTGGTTAGGCAGTGTTCTGTTAGTTCCATGAGGTCTTTGGCTGGTTGGTATTTATTTTTGATGATTTCAAGAGTTTCTTTTATTGGGACTTGAGTGAATAGTTTAACCACGTCGAAACTTACAAGCAGATCTTCTTGTTCTACGTATATATATATGTGTGTGTGTGTGTGTGTGTGTGTGTGTGTGTGTAAGTAAATGCAGAAATCAATTAGAACTGACAAGTTATATTTTTTAAACCTGCAACACATCCCTTATGCAGTTAACCTCATTATACAGTTGAAACATGAATAAATGATCTCATAAAGAAACTCTGATGTGCCTATTTTCATGATTAATAATTCATTTAAAATTAGAAAATTAATGATGGGTGATATTTCTGCAATCCATGGTGATACCCTGAAGAAAACAGAAAATGTCCCTATACACAAATGTCACATAATTGTAATGCATGCATAGTTGATTGATTCTTATTTTTAGTTTGTAATAGGTCATACCCAGTTATTTCAGGAAGTCTCCAGACAAACAGGCAAATTCACACTTCAATAATAAAAACACTGACATCTTCTGCATTTATTTTGAGATAGTTTCTGGTCCCAAATCATCCAGATATACTTCCAATTTTGTTGCTTGAAGGAAGTTTCTCTCCAAGTGAGAGTGATGTGATGATGTCCCTCCATGCATCATTCTTTCTTCAATGTTTTACAATTGGTATATGAAACCTCGAGGGATAATTTGGATTTAGGTACTATCAGTATATCCATTTACAGAACAAATACTTATGGACTATGTCTTCAGGAAATGGTGTGGCTCCCATAAATTCTTGTTTGTACTCAGCAATGAGATGTATGCATAATAATGAGTTGAAATTGAAACTAGACAAGATGGAGGTTATTATTGCAAAAGATCATAATTCCATAGAGATAATAACCACCTCTATCTGAGTTTCACTGTCCTAGGAGAAGCAGCCATGGAATTTAAAGGTGCTTCTTTCTCAGTAACTTTCTTTTTTGTCTCAAAATGAAGCTATACCAAACAAAACATATTATGGCTGATACATTGACCACATCCCTGGCTGGAAAAAAACAGGACATTAGCATTCTGCATATATTTAATTTGGAATTAGGATAAAATATAATTTAAAATGAAATTGGAATAAAATATACCTTTTAAAATGAGATTGGAATAAAATATAATAATTTAATATATGGATAGATAAAATATGATAAAATTGTATTTCATTGTCACCCCTTACTATCTACCTCAATCAGTCCCACATTTGCCGATCTCAACCAAAAAATTTTGCTTAAGTATTGTGCTGTATAAAATGTTGTTTCCAAATTCTGGGCACATATAAAGGCCCTGTCACACTGGCTGACAGATGAAAAACATTTGTAAAAAGGACAAAGTGGAGGAGAAAAATGTTCCATCCGTTCTTATCCGCTCTCAAAAGTGCCCCGAATTTGCATAACCAGAGTGGACAACACGGATAGGAATGGACGGGGGGAGGACGTAGGGCGGATGGAAAGCAGATGCTCCACGGAAACCCAGTGGATAGAAGCGGATGGGAGCAGATGGCACATCCGCAAGGCTTCCGGGGGAGGGCAGCAAAGCGGACGGGGAACGGAAAGAGCCGATGCAGAGCGGATGCCGAGCGGATGAAGCGGATGCACAGCGGATGCTGAGCAGATGAAGCAGATGCAGAGTGGAAGCCTAGCGGAAGCCTAGTGGATGCCTAGCAGATGCCTAGCGTTCACTGAGCATGCGGGGAGGATACATTGCATCAGCCCCGCGGATATAAAGGGAAGCAGCTCCCAAGCAGGTCACCATTCAGAGGAAAGACCTACTTCCAGACACAGCTTGCCAGACAGCCAGACAGCCAGCTAGCCAGCAACCCAACAACCATGGGGAAGAAATGGAAGCCTCTGCCATCTGCTGCCAGCCCTGGCAAGAGGGACAGGGCCACCCTCCCACCCCCTGGCCCTGACTCTGCTTCTGCTGGGGCTTCTGCTGCCCAGGCTTGAACTTCTGGTGCTGGTGCTTCTGCTGATGCTGCTTCTGGAGGTGGTGCTTCTGCTGATGCTGCTTCTGGAGGTGGTGCTTCTGCTGGTGCTTACTCTGCTGATGCTGCTTCTGGTGGTGGTGCTTCTGCTGATGCTGCTTCTGGTGGTGGTGCTTCTGCTGGTGCTTACTCTGCTGGCACTGCTTCTGGTGCTGGTGCTTCTGCTGGTGCTTACTTTGCTGGCACTGCTCCTCGTCCTGCTGGTCCTGCTGGTCCTGCTGGTGCTCCTGGTGCTCCTGGTCCTGCTGGTCCTGCGTGTGCTCCTGGTCCTGCTGGTTCTCCTGGTCCTGCTGGTGCTGCTTATGCTCCTGGTCCTGCTCCTGGTGCTGCTGGTGCTGCTGTTGGTGCTGCTGCTACTGGTGGTCCTGCTGGTCCTGCTTTTGCTGCTACTGTTGTTGCTGCTGGTGGTGGTGGTGGTGGTGGTGTGGAGGAGCCCCTACAACCTCGAAGCCCCTCTGATGAGGGCCCATATGGCCCTGCCAGAGGGAGGAAGAGGCAGACGCATGAACAGGAGAGGAGGCAATACAAAATAGAAGAGGAACATGAGGAGGAGGTGCTGGAGTGGCTGAGGGAGAATGAGTATCTATGGCAGAAGGGACACAGGCTCTATCGAGACACCAAAAGGAAGCAGGCTGCTTGGAGAGAGAAGGCGGAGAGCCTGGGCTACACTTTGGAGGTGCTCCTCAGCTGGTGGAAGCACATGCACACCTAGTACGGGAAGCTGCACCTCAAGAAATCTGGCCAGGCCACGGTCAAGCTGACGGACAGAGAGACCTAGGTGATGGCCAAGTGCAGCTTCTTGGAGGGTGAGATCCACCACCAAGGAGCAGCACCTCTCACAACCCTCTCTCTCAGGCAGCCTGCTGAGAGCCAGTCCTCTTCTGGCTAAGAGTCAGCTCCTGTGTCCAGGCAGGTATCTGTGGAGCATGACATGACGGAACCTCCCCTGACAGCTGTACTACCCATGGTGGAGCATGTGGAGGACCCCCTGATGCAGTGGGAGAAAGGAGACGGCACTTCCACCACAGCCCAACCCGCATCAACCCCCATTTCCACCTCCACAGAAAGACAGAGAGGCAAAAGGGAAGGGCAGAGCAACACTGTCCTGCTGGAGATAAGAGACACCATCAGGAGCAGCGTAGATCTTCTCTCTCAGCTGGTACACACCGACGCCCCATCCTCCAACTGCAAGCCCTTCCTCACCTACGTCAACTAGACCCTCATGAACATATCGGAAACCCAGTACCAGGTGGTGAAGGACGGGATCACCGATCCTTCTTCACAACTCTCCAGACCAAGATGAACCTGCTCCCACCCAATCCAGGCCTCTCCTCCACCCCAGGTGATGTCACTGCCCTTCCAAGGCTTTCCACAGGCCCTCCCCTACCAAGGCTACAGCTACCAGGAGGTCCAGCAGCACAGGCAGCCCTTCCCAGTCCAGGCACAGGTACATCAGACGCCACCAGTGCCACTGATGCCACCCATGCCACCCATGCCACCGATGCCACACATGCCACCCACGCCACCGATGCCACCGATGCCAGTCCTCACCCAGGTGCAGACCAGACAGTCCCACTACACCGCTCCTTCCTCCTCCCCACAGCCAAGCCCGGCCTCAGTACATCTGTCATCGGTATTGGGGCTGACACCCCATGTCATGGAGGAAGGGGCTCTCAACATCACGGGGCTGAGCCAGCTGTCTGAGAGCTTCCTCAACACATGGTCCCCTTTTGTCCTCTCGGGGCCAGGCACCCCAGTGGCACCTCAGACCAGCACTCCACCAGCAGCCACCTCCACAGCACCTGGACCCTTCACCCTGAGACTGGACACACCTCAGAGTGACCAAGAAGAGTGCCAGAGACTGGGTGGCTACCTGTTGACTTTATTTTTGCTTTGGACACTTGACTTGGGTCATTTTGCTTTTACAGCTTGTTGTTAATTAAGATTATCTTTGCTTCACACACTTGCTTCATTTATTTTATTAAATAATGTCTTGGTGGAAACTTTTAGAAATGGTTTAAACCTTTGCATGCTTGTGGGAAGGATAGCAGTGGAATGGGCAGGGATACCTGTGGGATGGGTAATAGCTGTGGGATGGGTAATAGCTGTGGGATGGGCAGGGATACCTGTGGTATGGGTAATAGCTGTGGGATAGATAAACCTCCAATCCAAGCATAGTGGGACTGTATGGTCCACCCGCCCAGGTGCCACACCTATGGCCCTTTATTATCAATAATAATGTAATCAATCACCCACACATGTCAACATAAACACAGCTCTTTATTAAATGCCCTGTTCATTGTAGGGCCTCTCAACATACATGGCCCAATTTCATCAGTGTGATGGGACAGGCTGAAGGAAGCATCCATTAAGCATCTACCATCCTGTCTTGCCACTCCACTGCTCCAGCTGGGGAGTTGCACCAGTGTCTCAGTAGGTTGCGCTGCTTCTTACCTTCATGTGAAGTTCTGTTGGGGCCTTGCACATCCACAATATCTATCAGGTTTCGCCCTTGCCTCCATTCCCCAGGCTCCATGTCCCCATTGCCTTGTTGGAGGTCCACGAGCCTGTTCTGCAAGACAGTAGCGGGTAGCGGGTGCACATGAGATTGTGCAGGATGCAGCAAGCTTCCACGATGCTCCTCACAGTCTGTGGGTGATGCTGCATGGTGGTGAAAAAGTACCTGGAACCTGCTTTCCAGGATGCCAAAGGTGTTCTCCACCACCTGTCTTGCCCTGGACAGCCTGTAGTTGAAGATCCTCTCTTCACGGGTAGAGTATCCTGAAGTGTAGGGCTTCATGAAGTAGGTTCTGAGGGAGAAGGCATCATCACCCACGATGAAGTAGGGCACATCTTGTGTGTCGTTAGGTAGGGGGTCTGGATCTGGAAAACCCATGATGAGGTTGCATTCCAGCCCATCCTTGAGGTCACTGGCATTGTATATCTGGGCATCTGAAGCTGACCCATTGCCTGAAGCATCGATATAGATGAACTTGTAGTCAGCAGCAACCATGGCAAAGAGAATGATGCTGAAGAAGCCCTTGTAGTTGTAATAATTGGACCCTGACTTGGCTGCAGCTTTGCAGGCCACGTGCTTCCCATCTATGACTCCAAAGGTGTGGGGAAAGTTCCACCTCTAACACCACTGCTCTGCAACTTTCCTCCAGCCTTCTTCAGTGGTGGGACATGGAGGAGCTCTTCCACGTATTCTTCGATGATTGCCTGCACCACTTCTCTGACCACAATGCTGATGGTGTTGTGCGGCACCTTCCAAGCATATCGCATGTTTTTGTATGTGGTTCCAGAGGCCAGGTGGCACAGAGTCAGTGCCACCATTAGTCCAAGGTCCAGGCTGGGACGGAAGTTGGTGTTTGCCTTGGTCAATCTGGGTCTCAGACACTGCACAACTTTGTTAAACATGGCTGGTGGCATCCTCATGAAGTGCTGGAATGCACAAAGTTCTTCATTCCTCAGCTCCACCATCAGCTTGTCATAGAGCCAAACTCCACTCTTCTCCTCATCCATCTTCGGACCCAGAAAGCTCTTGGATGTCTCCTTCTTCTCCTTGCGTAGTAAAGGTGAAAGAGTCTGAAGAGGGCTTGGTTTTGGTGTTGAATGATGGCAGCTACCAAAAGGAGTGTGTGATAATCCATGGTGGAGATCAATGGATGATGTGAAAGAGCAAGAGTAAGGCTGAAGAGGTCTGCACACCACGGCTGCTGGACTGATAGTGATATCCAGGTGATTTCCTCCCCATTTTTATAGGAAATGTCGGTTTTCCGCTCGTTGTCCTTCCACATACTCTAGATATCCTCCAGTCATCCTAAATATCCGAGATACATCCCATATACAAACATTTTGTCCGTTTTAATGCTTTATATCTGAGCTGCATCCGCTTGCATCCTTTCTATGTCCGTGCTACTAACGCTGTGTAGACGTTCCGCGTACCTTTCGCTTCCTCCGTTTTTCTGCTTTCTGCTGGAGCGGATGTGATTTTCCAGATGCCCAGAGGATGCTGAGAGGATACAGCAAACGTGTAACAGATGACAACGGACGTAGAATGTTTGTTCCCCGTATGTGTCACGGATGTAGATTGTACGTGGTGGAAAGTTCATCAGCTCAAAAAGTTTTGTGCAGCTCAAAACAGATGAAAGTAAAGTGTTTTTGAGCGTATGAAATAGGAGTAGATGGATGTTTGATGGATAGAGCGTATGAAAGATGTACGCAGTGAGTACACAATGGATGCATTGCATTTTCCAACGGATGGCAAACTTTTTTGTCCATTTTACATCCTCTTTGCATCCGTTGGTGCAGTGTGACATGGGCTTAAGTTATTTTGATATGGGGTTCCCAATAGATCATTCATTTAGTACATAGTCCAAGGTACCTGTCTCCCACTCCCTTATACAAGCAACAATCAAATAGGATGTGAGCCAGGTCTTCTACCTCTGCCACTTTGCAAATGCCAATGCATGTGTTGGTAATCTCAAAGTATGAGTAACCGATGTTACCTCAATCTTTTGCCTGAAAAATGGAGTTGGTAGAAAATAGAACAGTTACCAGCTTGGTATAGTGAATAAATCCCATGTCACACTGCACCAACGGATAGAAAGAGGATACAAAATGGAGAGAAACACTTGCCATCCATTGGTTAACACGATGCATCATTCTGTACTCACTGCATACATTTTTCATACTCTCTATCCGTCCAGCATCCGTCTACTGAGATTTCATCCGCTCAAAAAGGTTTGAGCTGTACAAAACTTTTTGAGCGGATGAAGTATCCAATGCGTCCATTCTACATCCACTACGCATACGGGGAACATCCGTTATACATCCATTGTCATCTGTTTCGCGTCCGCTATATCCGCTAGGAATCCGCTGCACATCCACGCAACTCAAATCCGCTCCAGCAGAAGATGGACACAGGGAGGAAGCAAAACGGACACAGCGTAAGTAGCACAGACGTAGAAAGGAGGAAAGCGATTGCAGCTCACATATACAGCATTAAAATGGAAAAAATGTTTGTATAGGGGACGTATCTCGGATATTTAGGATGTCTGCAGGATGTCGAGAGGATGCAGAAGGACACCTAGTGGAAAAATGATATTTCCCATAAAAAGGGGGAGAAATCACCTGGATCTCACTTTCAGTCCAGCAGCCCTGCTGTGCAGACCTCTTCAGCCTTCATCTGGCTCTTGCTCTTCCACAGCATCCAGTCATCTCCAACATGGATCATCACACACTCCTTTTGGTAGCTGCCATCATATCACAACAGTGCAAAGCCCTCTACAGGCTCTTTCACCTGTTCTACATGAAGAAAAGGAGGCATCCAAGAAGTGTCTGGGTCCGAAGATGGATCGCGAGAAGAGCTGAGTACGGACTGTATGACAAGCTGATGGTTGAGTTGAGGAAGGAAGACACTTGTGCATTCCAGAACTTCATGAGAATGCCACCAGCCATGTTTGACAAAGTTGTGGAGTGTCTGAGACCCAGGTTGACCAAGGCAAACACCAACTTCCGGCCCAGCCAGGACCCTGGGCTAAAGGTGGCACTGACTCTGCACCACCTGGCCTCAGGAACCACGTTCAGAAACATGCAGTATGCCTGGAAGGTGCCACACAACACCATCAGCATTGTGGTCAGAGAAGTGGTGCAGGCGATCATCCAAGAATACCTGGAGGAGCCCCTCCAGTGCCCCTCCACTGAAGAAGGCTGGAACAAAGTTGCAGAACAGTGGTATCAGAAGTGGAACTTCCCCCACACCGTTGGAGCCATAGATGGGAAATACGTGACCTGCAAAGCTCCAGCCAACTCAGGGTCCAATTATTACAACTACAAGGGCTTCTTCAGCATCTTCCTCTTCGCCATGGTCGATGCTGTCTCCAAGTTCATGTACATCGATGCTTCAGGCAATGGGTCAGCTTCAGATGCCCAGGTATACAATGCGAGTGACCTCAAGGAGGGGCTGGAACGCAACCTCATCATGGGCTTCCCAGATCCAGACCCCCTGCCCAACGACACGCAAGATGTGTCCTAATTCATCGTGGGGGACGACACCCTCTCCCTCAGAACCTACCTCATCAAGCCCTACACTTCTAGATGCCTCACCCGTGAAGAGAGGATCTTCAACTACAGGCTGTCCAGGGAAAGACGGCTGGTGGAGAATGCCTTTGGCATCCTGGCCAACAGGTTCCAGGTACTTCTCACCACCATGCAGCATCGCCCAGAGAAGGTGAGGAACATCATGGAAGCTTGCTGCATCCGGCACAATCTCATGCGCACCCAATACCCAGTCTTGCAGAACTGGCTCGTGGACCTCCACCAAGGCAATGGGGACATGGAGCCTGGGGAATGGGGGCAAGAGCGAAACCTGATAGACACTGAGGATGTGCAAGGCCCCAACAGAGCTTCACGTGAAGGGAAGAAGCAGCGCAACCTACTGAGACACTGGTGCAACTCCCCAGCTGGAGCAGTGGAGTGGCAAGACAGGATGGTAGATGCTTAATGAATGCTTCCTTCAGCCTGTCTCATCACACTGATGAGATTGTGCCATGTATGTTGAGTGGCCCTACAATGAACAGGGCATTTAATAAAGAGTTGTGTTTATGTTGAACTGTGTTGATGAATGATTATATTGTTATTGATAATAAAGGGCCAGAGGTGTGGCAGCTGGGATGGTGGACCATACAGTCCCACTATGCTTGCACTGGAGGCTTATCTATCCCACAGCTATTACCCATACCAGAGGTATCCCTGCCCATCCCACATCTATTACCCATCCCACAGGTATCCCTGCCTATCCCACTGCTATCCTTACCCATCCCACAAGCATGCAAAGGCTTAAACCATTTCTAAAATTTCCACATTATTGACTAAAAGAACTGAACCAAGTGTGTGAAGCAAACACAAAAGTGTGTGAAGCACTTTATAAATAACAAACTATAAAAGCCAAATGACCCAAGTAAAATGTTCCAAGCAAAGATAAAGTCAACAGGTAACAGCCCAGTCTCTGGCACTCTTCTCAGTCATTCTGAGGTGTGCCCATAGTCTCAGGGGTGATGGGTCCAGGTGCTTTGGAGGTGGCTGCTGCTGGAGTGCTGGTCTGAGGTGCCATTGGGGTGCTTGGCCCAAGAGGACAATAGGGGACGGTGTGTGGAGGAAGCTCTCAGACAGCTGGCTTATTCCTGTGATGTTGAGAGCCCCTTTCTCAATGACATGGAGTGTCAGTCCCAAGACTGATGACATATGTTTTGACAAAGGGCTTGGCTGTGGGGTGGAGGAAGGAGGAGTGTAGTGGGGCTGTCTGGTCTGCAGGTGAGCGAGGTGAGACATTGGTGGCATCTGTGCCATCGGTGGCATCGGTGGCATCGGTGGCATCGGTGACATCGGTTGCACCTGTGGTGTGCGATGTACCAGTGCCTGGACTGGGAAGGGCTGCCTGTGCTACTGGAACTCCTAGTAGCCATAGCCTTGGGAGGTGAGGGCCTGTGGAAAGCCTTGGAAGGGCTGTGACATCACCTGGGGTGGAGGAGCAGACCTGGACTGGGTCAGAGCAGGTTCACTTGGGCCTGGAGGGTTGTTCAGAAGACTTGTGATCCTCTTCTTGATCACCTGGTACTGGGATTTGGACATATCCATGAGGGTCTGGTTGACGTAGGTGAGGA
This sequence comes from Laticauda colubrina, assembly GCA_015471245.1. NCBI lineage: Eukaryota > Metazoa > Chordata > Lepidosauria > Squamata > Elapidae > Laticauda > Laticauda colubrina. The sequence goes on from BLBF01000040.1 coordinate 21,742,085, forward strand.
AGGGCTTTCTGTTAGAGGATGGTATGTCGGAGTGTACCAGCTGAGAGAGGAGATCTACAGTGCTTTTGATGGTGCCCCTGATCTCCAGCAGGACAGTTTGGCTCTGTCCCTCCGGTCTGGGTTTCTGCCTGCTTTCTGTGGAGGTGGAGCTGGGGGTGGGGGTGGGTTGGTCTCTGGTGGCCTCTTCTTGCTCCAACTGCATCAGGGAGTCCTCCACGTGCTCAACCATGGGGAGTGGAGCTGTCGGGGGGGTCTCCATTGTGTGGCGCTCCAAAGATACCTGCCTGGACACAGGAGCTGATTCTTGGCCAGAAGAGGACTGGCTCTCTGTGGGCTGCCTGAGAGAGAGGGTTGACAGAGGGGCTGATCCTCGGTGGCGGACCTCACCCTCCAAGAAGCTGCACTTGTCCATCATGTAGTTCTCCCGCTCGGTGAGCTTGACCGTGGCCTGGCCAGACTTCTTGAGGTGCAGCTTCCCGTACCAGGTGTGCATGTGCTTCCACCACCCCAGAAGGACATCCGAAGTGTAACCCACGCTCTCCGCCTTCTCTCTCCAAGCCGCCTGCTTCTGCTTGGTGTCTCGATAGAGCCTGTGTCCCTTCCGCCAGAGGTACTCGTTCTCCCTCAGCCATTCGAGCACCTCCTCCTCATGTTCCTCTTCAATGGAGTACTGTCTCCTCTCCCTATCTCGCGAATGCCTCTTCCTCCCTCTGGCAGGGCCTTCTGGGCCCTCATCAGTAGGGCTTTGAGGTTCTAGGGGTTCCACCACACCACCACCACCACCAGCAGCAGCAGCAGAGTCAGCACCAGCAGCAGCAGCAGCAGCAGCAGCAGTAGCACGAGCAGCAGCAGCACCAGCAGGACCAGGAGCAGCACCAGCAGAGTCAGCACCAGCAAAAGCACCAGCATCAGGAGCAGCACCAGCAGAGTAAGCACCAGCAGAGGCACCAGCACCAGGAGCAGCACCAGCAGAGTAAGCACCAGCAGAAGCACCAGCACCAGGAGTAGCACCAGCAGAAGCACCAGCACCAGGAGCAGCACCAGCTTCCCTGGAAGCCCTGCAGATGTGCCATCTGCTTCCATCTGTTTCCATCCGCTTCCATCCACTAGGCTTCCATTGAGCATACACTTAACATCCTCGCTACGTCCTTTCCCCGTCCGTTCCTTTCCGCTGTTGTCTGCTCTGTTTATGCAAATTTGGGGCACTTTTGAGAGCGGAAAACAATGGATGGACATTTTCTCATCCGCTGTGTCCTTTTTACATATGTTTTGCATCCGTCGGCTGATGTGACCTCACCTTAAGGTTCTAGCCTGGAACCAGGAAATTCTAGGTTCTTTAAATTCTGTAAATTCTTTGCCTGTTTTAGGGATAAAATCTGGCAAGGTGATTTTGGGCTCATTGATTACTTTCAGTCCAACCCATCTCACAAGTTGTTGTGGGGTAAATAAGAAACATAAGTTTGAGGTATATTCCCCATTGAGTTATATTTTAAAAAGTGAGATGAAAATGTAATAATAATACTTGTGTTGAAAGCATAGCAAGGTCCCAGTTGAAATAGAAAATAATGGTGCTATTTTTTAAAAAATCCTATACATCTATAATCCTGCCTACTTAATTTTTTTTTATTTTTCAATTGTGAGTGTTCAGTAATTTTTTAATGTATTTATATATACTTACTTATAAGTCATTCAAGTCTAACTTCTACTTAAATGGCAAATTAGTTTAACATTTAGGCAAATTCAGCTTTTATAGTAAAAGAGTTTACAGGCATCAGCTGAAGCAGGTATGTAAAATAATACTCCCCTTCCCTTTTTACTTATTAGCAGGCATTTTTTTCTTATTTTAATTTTACTTCTCCATGGGAGTGCAAGAGAACTGTAGAGCATGAAGAAGGAAATATCAATTTAAAAAATCATTTGATATTTAAAATGAGCCTTTATGATAACCAATCACAGGCATCATTTTCATTAAGTCATATGACAGATTAGGTAAATTATAGATTCTCAGAGTAAGAAACCAAGACAATTAAAGGAAAAAAGAGAAGAGGCTACTTGTCTGGCAAGAGAGCTGGGATAGTCATTTTAGGTGGACCTGAGTTAATGATCCAGAATAAGGGAACTTGGCTATCTATTGAGAGAAACATGATAAGCTGCAGTTATTTGATGAGAGGGATAGAGAAGGAAAAACTATTGTGATTGCCAAAGAGACATGATGGCGAACCTATGGCAAGCATGCCAGAAGTAAAATGCATAGCCATTTCTGATGGCAAGCAAGCCGTCACCTGGAACAAAGCCATTGTGCATGTGCGCACACTTCCCAACAGCAAGCTGCGCATACATGGAAGTTGCATGTAGGAGATGCACATGCAAACGCAGAGGTTTACAGCATTCAGGGGGTTGCGCATGTATGCACAGAGGCATGTAGTGTGCACTGGGGATCATATGCACATGTGTGGTGGTGGGGAAAATCACACATGTATTTCATTATGGCAGGAGGTATGCATGTGTATGCACACACACTTTTGAGATGCGGTGATGAAAAGGTTAGCCATCACTGCCAGAGGGAAACAAGGAGACATACCTGAGAGAGAAAGAAGAAAACTGAAAAATAAACAGAAAAGAGATTTCTGAATTAAGGCAATTGGAGACCAAGACTCAAGGATAGAGGGAAAATGCCACTGCTGTGACAGTAATCAAAGCCTTGGTAAAGGATATGAAGATGGTAGATATTAGCTATATCAAAATACAGTACTAGAACAGCTTCAGAAAGCAGTGAGATATATTGTTCGGGCCTGCCTAATATAGGCAAGAGATCTGCTTTTGAAATACCAAACAAGTTGAGAAGCTGATGCAATTTAAAACTCTGAAGAAGTTTTACACTGTGAGTCAATTACCAAGATTTATGTTGGAATTAGAGAAGAGAGGGGTAATTTTGTAAGTTCTGTTAACTGTCGCTGAGACTGATATGCACAAGCTTTTTGGATAATAATAGGTTCATCAGAGTTAAAATATTGTTGTCTTGTGGAATAGAGTTTGGCTCTATAGAGCTGTGCAATTTGCAATTAAGAATTGTGAATTCCTGAATAGGGAAATGGGATTATTTCACATAAAACCTTTTGTTCTTCTCCATTTAGAAATAGCTTTTTCCAGGCTTTTAGGCTTTCCCAACACAAGACTTTTTTGTGTCAGAGCATTGTGGGGAATATTGTACCACACACATTTGATAAATGTGAAAGGATTTTGACCCATATCCCTGTAATTGTGAGAAGATCACAGCCCAATATTCTGGGAATGTGTGACTGCTAAAATGACATTAAATACTTAGAATAAATGTAAAGTCCAAGGCTCTCTTATGCAAAATTGGTAATACGAGGGCTATCCACAAAATAGATTACGTTTTGCGATAGAAAAAAAAACAAAGTGTAGGATTATTTTTTTATTATATACACTTGAAAGTGACACTTAAATACTACTTTTCAACATATTCACCGAACAAATTGAGGCACTTATCATAGCAGTGAGCAAGCTTTGTAATTCAATTGTCATAAAATTTAGCCGCCTGAGATTTGAGCCAGTCAGTCACACCTGCCCGCAGTTCCGCATCGTCATCAAAGCGCTATGTTCCAAGCCAGGTCTTCATCCTCTGAAACAAGTGGTAGTTGCTTGGTGCAAGATCGGGGCTGTATGGCAGATGAGGAAAAATCTCCCATTTGAAAGCATTCAGGACTTCTTGAGTGCAATTTGCTGTGTGTGGTCGGGCATTGTCATGCAAAAACAAAATTTTTGAGCTTAACTTTCCTCTACAGTTGTTCTGAATTGCTTTTCTTAGTTTTTGCAACGTTTCACAATATCTCACAGAGTTTATTGTTGCACCATATTCCAGAAAATCAATAAGAAGCACACCTTGCCTATCCCAAAAAACAGTCACCATAATCTTCCTTGCAGAGAACGTTTGCAAGCATTTTCTTGTTTTTTGCGGGGAATTTGTGTACCCCCACTCCATAGACTGCAATTTGGTCTCACTGCTCACATGTTTGACCCAAACCTCATCTCCAGTTATGATTCGATCAAGAAATGAATCTCCATGTTTGTCGTAAGAGTACAGAAATGTCAATGATGAGGCCATACGCTGACTCTTGTGGTTTTCTATCAGGATTTTTTGCACCCATCCTGCACAAAATTTGTGGTAGCCTAGCTTTTGTGTGACAATTTCATGCAACAAACTGCGTGAAATTTGTTGAAAACTAAGCGAAAGTTCCGCTATTGTGAAACGGCGGTTTTCACGAATCTTGTCACCGATTTTTGCAACCAGTTCATCAGTCACAATGCTCGGACGTCCACTCCGCTGTTCATCATGAATGTTAGTTTGTCCATTTTTAAACTTAATGCACCACTGGTGCACTCCACTTTCAGTGATGATGTTGTCCCCGTACACTTCACACGGTTGCTGAAAAATTTCAATTGGTTTATGGTTTTTTGCCAACAAAAACCTTATCACTGATCACACATCATAGCTCGTGGGATTTTCAATTGCAGCACACATTTCAAACGTTTGCTGTGAAATAACAGGCAACGAGACGAACCTCCCACTAGCACGACTAGATGCAGACTAAGTGGCGGACGCACAGACAAAAGATGGCTGTGCTAGCTCCGCCCCTTCTTGCTACGGATGAAAACATAATCTATTTTGTGGATAGCCCTCATACTTTGTTGTCAAAAGATGACATAAATCACCACCTATCACTTCTGATGGGAAAGTGGGAATAACTATAGAAGAAAAATAGATCTTAAGGGAACTACCTTTCTTTGATTATTTCTACCTATCCAACAAGATCTGTCAGGGATGGCTGAGTTCATTACCATCTTATGGGAATGTGGAGCTGTGATTGTCTTTCTCTGATATATTCATATTTGGTCCTGTCCATGTGATCTTTTAAAAAACTTTGAAAGCCTAGCCTCAGGCATGGGGTTTTGTGATTCTGCTCGGAACATTTCTTTGGATGTTGCTTCATTTTAGCATGGTTTTCCTGTCTGAGCTGTTTCTTTTTCTTTCCTCTCATTGAACATGTTCCTTAATCTAATTTTGTTCTGTTGTATACTGCTTAAAGCCATTTCAGTGAATGAGGCAAAAGATAAATTAGATCAATAAATAACAAGTAGCATTTACTTTGAGAATTATTAATTGCACAGCACAAATAAACAAAAAGTCTGAATTCTTGATTAATATCTAGCCTTGATTTTAGACTACATGATTTAGTTGATGTTGTGAGTACATAGTAAAAAATAACTATATTTCTTAAAGAAATTTTAACTTATGTAGATTTGAATATCCCTGAAACATTATTTGAACATACTTTAGTTAGACTTTCTTTGACCCTATTAGAGAAATTTCTTAGATCTTTAAAATATACAGTATAATCAGGGCTGAATTCTGTACCAGTAGATGTAAAGGGGGCTTATATGTAGAGAGCTATAAAATGGGTAGGAAAGGAAAATAACAGGAAATTTTTCATGATTTTGATTTGTTTTTCCCCTTATTCAGATTGATTTATCTACAATAAGACAATCTGTCTTATTTATATTTAGGAATAGTTTCTAGATTGTATCTCATGGGAAAATATTATTTCCTTGTGTGAACATATGAGAGAGATGTGTTAATTTCTGATAAAGGAAATATGTAAAACTTCAAAAAAATGCACTGGATTTATTTAGTTGAAAATTGTGTTAAATTAGGTTATGATGAATGGACTGATCCAGATAATCTAGATGCTAGGCTATTTTTTTTTATCATTATTAAAAAATGGAGCAGATTTCATGGTGGATGAATGCACCAAAGTGATTTCGTAAATCAGTGATCCATTTGAAGATTACAGCATTTGTTGGCAAATGACACTATCCCAGAACATCAAAATTGTAATGTATTATTTCAGAAAAGATAAAATATAATTTGATTTAAATAAATAAACCTGCAGTGCTGTTTTACAGGTACATACAAGTTTGAATGGAATTAAATTATTTGTGAAAATAATTATACCGAAACAGGAACTAGGATATTATTCCATATGCACCGTTATTTTAAGTGAAGGTAAGTTATTAATACCCTACGTAATATTTGTGCATGTGTGTGGACTGCAAATTAAATCTTTCAAACTGGATTGAGACTGGCTTCTTCAGCTGACAAAAGTTGTTTGGATGAGCAGCAAAATGTTTCAACTGAACAAAAATAAATCCAGTCAATTCAGGTTAAAATCATATGATTCCAAGTCAAGAATGAAGGCACATGGAGTCCAGGTAAGAGAACAGTAATTGGCAATATAAAGGCTTCAGTTTGCTGTTCTTCTTAAACAAGAAGAAATCCTAGTATTAAGGCTAGGTCCCACTGGCTGACGGATGCAAAACTTATGCATAAAGGACACAGCGGACAAGCAAAATTTCGGGGGTGGCTCCATCCGTTGTCATCCACTCCAAAAAGTGGTGAAAATTTGCAGAATTTTGCAGAACAGAAAAGAACGGAAAAGAACAGACGTGGGTAGAATGTAGCAGGGATGTTAAGCAGATGTTCATAGGAAGCCTAGCGGATGACAGCGGATGGAAGCGGATGACACATAAGAAGGGGTTCCGGGGGACAATTGCGAAGCGGATACATAGTGGAAGGGGTGGATGCATAGCGGATGATGCAGATGCATCACAGACACCTTTAGGAAGCAAAGCGGATGTATATCAGATACAAAGCATTCACTGCACATGTGGGGAGTATGAATTGCATCAGCTCCGCGGATATAAAAGGATGCAGCACACATGCAGTCAGCATTCAGGGGAAAGACATGCTGCCACATACATCAAGCAGGAAGACCATGGTTCATCAGTCAGGGAAGAAGAGGAATCCCGTGCCTACTCATTCAAGCCCTGGCAAGAAGGACAGAACTAGCATCCCACTCCCTGGCACCGACTCTGAACCTGCTGCTGCTGGTGGTGGTGGTGCTGCTGTGATGGACCAGCCCCAAGGCCCTCAAATCCCTGCTGCTGAAGGCCCTACTGCTCAAGCCCCTGAAGGCCCTGCTGCTCAAGCCCCTGAAGGCCCTGCTGCTCAAGCCCCTGAAGCTCCTGCTGAAGCCACTGCCAGAGGGAGGAAGAGGCAAGGGAAGGAGAAGGGAGAGAGAAAACAGTACACCATTTCCAAGGAGCATGAGGATGAGGTGCTGGAGTGGCTGAGGGAGAATGAGTACCTCTGGAGAAAGGGCCACAGACTGTATCATGACACCAAGAGAAAGCAGGCAGCTTGGAGAGACAAGGAAGAGAGCCTGGGGTACACTGCATCTGTTCTCCTGGGTTGGTGGAAGCACATACACACCTGGTATGGCAAACTACACCTCAAAAAATCTGGGCAGGCCGCTGTCAAGCTCACTGACTGGGAGATGTACGTCATGGCCAAGTGCAGTTTCCTGGAGGGTGAGATCCACCACCAAGGAGCAGCCCCTCTGAAACCTCTCTCCCTCAGACATCCCACAGGCAGCTAGTCCTCTTCCAGCCCAGAACCAGTGAGCCTGTCCAGGCAAGTGCCTTCAGAGGGCCCCATGGCAGAGACCCCCGCCCGACAACTGCACTCCCCATGCCGGTGGACTTGGAGGATCCAATGTCACAAATGGAGGAAGAAGCAGCCAGAGGCCAACCCACCCCCACCCCCAGCTCCACAGGATGCAGGCAGAGAGGCAGACTGGAGGGTCAGAACCACAGTGTCCTTTTGGAGATCAGGGACACAATGAAGACCAGCACAGAACTTCTCTCTCAGCTGGTCCACTTGGACAGAGCATCCTCGGGCCGCCACAACTTCATCACCTACATGAGCCATACCCTCAGAGACCTGCCCAAGGCCCAGTACCAGGTGATGAAGGAGAAGATAACAGCACTTCTGCACAACCATCAAGGCCCAGCTGAAGCTACTCCTACCCAGTCTAGGTCTGCTCCTCCACCCCTGGTGATGTCACAGCCCTTCCATGGCTTTCAACAGCCCCTCACCTACCAAGGCTATGACTACCAGGATTTCCCACAGCACAAGCAGACCTTCCCAGTCCAGGCCCAGGTTCATTGCACGCCACAGACACCACTCCTCACCCAGCTGCAGACCAGACAGCTCCACTACACTCCTCCTTCCTCCACCCCACAGCCAAGCCCGTCAATGGACAATCTGTCATCAGTATTGGGCCTGACATCTCAGGGCCTCTCAAGGGCCTCTCAACCTCACAGGACTGAGTCAGATCTCAGACAGCTTCCTGAAAACACCATCCCCCATTGTACTCTCGGGTCCAAGCACACCAATGGCACCTCAGACCAGCACTCAAGCCACAGCCACCTCCACAGTCCCTGCCCACTTAACAGCTGAGACCATGGACATGATTCAGAGTGACTGAGAATAGTGTCAGAGACTGAGTTGTTTACTTGTTCATTTTATCTTTGCTTAAGACACTTTACTTGGTTCATTTTGCTTTTTTAATAAAGTCATAAAGTTTACCTAAGACAGTTAATAAAGGTTATTTTTGCTTAAGACACTTATTTTTTTTGACTTAATAAAGTGTTGGTGAAAACTTTTAACAAATGGTTAAGCTTTTGCATGCTTGTGGGATAGATGAGGATAGTTGTGGGACAGATAAATATCCAGTGCAAGCATAGTGGGACTGTATGGTCCACCATCCCACCTGCCATACATATGGACCTTTATTATCAATAACAATTTATTCATTGATCAACACATTTCAAAATAAACAAAGCTCTTTATTAATGCCCTACTCATTGTAGGACCACTCAACATACATGGCACAATCTCATCAGTGTTATGTGACAGGCTCAAGGAAGCATCCATTAATCATCTGTCATCCTGTCTTGCCACTCCACTGCTCCAGCTGGGGAGTTGCACCAGTGTCTCAGTAAGTTGCGCTGCTTCTTCCCTTCACATGAAGCTCTGTTGGGGCCTTGCACATCCACAGTGTCTATCGGGTTACGTCCTTGCCTCCATTCACCAGGCTCCATGTCCCCATTCCCTTGTTGATGGTCCACAAGTCTGTTCTGCAACACTGGGTGTTGAGATTGTGCAGGATGCAGCAAGCTTCCATGATGCTCCTCACAGTCTGTGGGTCATGCTGCATGGTGGTGAGAAGTATCTGGAACCTGTTGGCCAGGATGCCAAAGGCATTCTCCACCACCCATCTTGCCCTGGACAGCCTGTAGTTGAAGATCCTCTCTTCATGGGTGAGGTATCTTGAACTGTACAGCTTCATGAGGTAGGTTCTGAGGGAGAAGGTGTCATCCCCAATGATGAAGTAGGGCACATCTTTTTTTTTTTTTAAAGAGTTTTATTAATTTTCTACAAACACGCATAACATACAAAACATTAAAAACATCTGCTCTCATATATACTTCCGGTGTGTCGGTTGGTTCATCAGTTTTGTGCATTCATTTTATAGTCAATTACAATTATATTGCATAACAATTCATATTGTCAATCCATATCCTAATATTACTAAAAAAAAAGAAAAAAAAAAGAAAAAAAAAAGAAAAATTTTTTGACTATACTTTTAATCATTCATGCTTTGTGAGATAACAATACTTTAAACAATTTATTCTATAACAAATCATATAATCATAACAAATCAATCCTAAAAATCCTTTATAGATATAATATTAATGTTCTATTATCGTATTTTATCATCTAGCCATTGATAAAAAAGATCCCAAATTTCATAAAATTGTTTATCTTCTTGGTCTCTAATTTCAAATGTCAATCTACTCATCTCAGCACATTCCAATATTTTCTTAATAATTTCTTCCTGCAATGGTATTTTCTCATTCTTCCAATTTTTAGCAAATACAATCCTAGCCGCTGTTAATACATTTACAATCAAATATTTCAAGTCTTTATTATATGTATCAGGTAAAATTCCCAATAAAATATCTCTGGTTTCAAATCTATGTGTTTCTTTGTCATTTTTTCCAACCACATGTGAATTTTAGTCCAATATTTTCTGGCATCCTCACAAGTCCACCACATATGATAGTATGAGCCAGGTATCTGATGACATTTCCAACATTTTTCAGATTTGTTCTTGAACATTCTTGCTATTCTTGTCGGGGGGAAGTGCCACCTGTAAAACATCTTATACAAGTTTTCTTTATATGCTATTGACATTGTCATTTTATAATTTTGAGACCACGATTTTTGCCATTCCTCTAAATCAATCCCATATCCAAAATTCTTACCCCAAGCAATCATAGTTTCTTTAACTTGTTCTTCCTCTAACTTAATTCCCAATAAATAACCATATAATTTTTTAATTACTTTCTCATCAGTACCCATCAATATCTTATCTAAATCAGTCTGTTTATCATAGAATCCTTCCATTTTAAAATCTTCATCATATCTTGCGTGTATTTGCGCATATGAAAACCAATTCATCCTTATACCTTGTTCCTCTAAGTTTTGAATCGATTTAAGTCCACCCTTTTCATCCAACAGTTCCCCATATCTAACTGTTTGTTCCTTTTTATAGATCATAGGATAAGAAAATGCTTCAATAGTCAATAACCAAACTGGAATTTTCAAATAACATTGTTTTTTTATCTTCTCCCAATTTAACCACAAAGACTCCCGTATATAATGTCTTCTAAAATACCCCTGTGTTTTAGTTCCCTTGTACCATAAAAAAGCATGCCAGCCCAACAGTAAATCATGTCCTTCTAATGTCAACAATCTATGTTTTCTTAATGTTATCCATTCTTTGACCCACATCAAACTTGCAGCTTGATAATACAGTTCCCAATTAGGCAGGCCAAAACCTCCTCTAATTCTAGCATCTTGCAAAAGCTTTAACTTTATTCTCGCTTTTTTACCTTGCCATATAAACTTCAACATGATTTTATTTAAGTCTTCAAAATAGCCTTTTCCAAGTCTAATTGGTATTGTTTGAAAGAGAAATAAAATTCTGGGTAAAATATTCGTCTTAATTGTTGAAATTCTCCCTATTAATGACAATTGCAAGTTTTCCCATTTCTTCAAATCTGTTATTATCTGTTGTTTGAGTTTAATATAATTATTCTCTTTTAATGTGCTACATCTTGCTGTCAAATATATCCCCAGATACTTAACCTTATTTGTAACATGGATTTTCAAAAGATCTGTCAGTTCTTCTCTTTGTCTCAGTAACATGTTTTTTGTCAAGATCTTTGTTTTATCTTTATTTATTTTCAAGCCAGCCATCTCACCATATGTTTCTATCTTTTCCAATAACTTTGGAGCGGTTTCTAACGGGTCTTCCAGAATAAAAGCTAAGTCGTCAGCAAAAGCTTGTAGTTTGAATTCTTCCTTTTTAATTTTCATTCCTTTTATACTTTTGTCATCCCTAATATTTCTATTCAACACTTCCACAGTCAATACGAATAACAAAGGAGATAGGGGACACCCTTGTCTTGTGCCTTTTCTTATATTAATAAGATCTGTAAATTCTCCCTCCAACATTACTTTTGCTGTCTGTTTATTATATATGGCTTCTATTGCTTGAATAAATTTTCTGGCAAAACCCATCTGTTCCAATAGTAATAACATAAATCTCCAGTTCACGTTCTCAAATGCCTTTTGAGCATCTAGGAATATCAAAGCCATTTGCTTCTCAGGATGAGCCTCATAATATTCCAAAGTATCCAAGATTACTCTCATATTGTCTCTAATTTGTTTCTTTGGCAGAAATCCATTTTGATCTGGGTGAATAAAATTATTTAAATATTTCTTTCAGTCTTTCTGCTAAAATTGAAGCAAAGATTTTATAGTCTGCATTCAATAAGGAAATAGGTCTATAATTCTTAATTTGCAACGGGTCAGCCTCTTCTTTTAGGATAAGTGTAATATAAGCCTCTGACCATGTTTTGGGTGTCATCTTCTTTAACATAACTTCATTCATAACTTCTAACAATGGGATGTTCAATGATTCTTGAAATTTTTTATAAAATTCTGCCGGAAGCCCATCTGGACCTGGTGCTTTCCCATTGTTTTGTCTCTTAAATGCTTCATTTAATTCCATCATTGTTATATTACTTTCTAACATTTCTTCAGTCTCTTTAGGTATCTTCGGTAAGTTAATATTCTGTAAATACTGTTTAATTTTTTCCTCATCAATATTCTCTTGTTTATATAGTTGCCCATAGAAATCTCGAATAATTTCCTTTTTCTCCTTATTACCACAACAAACTTGGCCTTGATCATCTATTAGTTTCAATATTTTTCTTGATTCCTTCTCCTTTCTCAGTTTATATGCTAGCCATCTACCTGGTTTATTTGCATCTTCAAAATAATTCTGTTTAGAATTTCTAATTTTCTGTGCCAGTTCTTCTTTCTCTATTAATTCCATTTTATGCTTAATTACATCCAGTTTCAATTTAATACCTTTTTTCTGTGGCATTTTCTGTAGTTCTTTTTCAAGTCTTTTATATTCATCTTCCAAGGTCTTGAAGGCTTGTCTTTTCCTAATATTCTTTTTTCTTGTATAATCTATTATCAAACCTCTAGCATATGCCTTCATTGTATCCCAAACATTCTGTATTGAAGTATCTTCTTTTTTGTTTTCTTTAAAGAAAAAAACCAATTCCTTCTCCATCCATTGTACAAAGTCTTTCTCTTTTAAAATAGTGTTGTTTAATGTCCATCTCGATCTTTTTTTTTTTTTGTCCCTTCCATTTAATTGTCATTGGACTATGGTCTGCCCAAGTACTTATTTCAATACTTGTTTCTTGAATAATGGATATTAATTCTGTTGAGATCCAAATCATATCTAATCTGGACCATGATAAATGTCTATTAGAGTAAAAAGTATATTGTTTAGCTTTAACGTTTCTTTCTCTCCAAATATCTTTTAAGGTTAATTCATCTGTCATTTTAAAAAAAGATTTAGGGAGAACCTTTCTATTTTGTTTTGTTGTTGTTGTTATATAGTCCAGTTTATTGTCCACAATTCCATTAAAGTCTCCCATCATAATTATGTTAACATAGTCCAGTCTAATTATTTCCATATGTAGTTTTTTTATAAAACTCTTCTTGTTTATCATTCGGAGCATAAATTGCAATCAGGAGTATTTTTCTATTATTGTCCATTATTTCCACCATTAATACTCTTCCGTCTTCATCCGTGTAGATCAGTTTTGCTGGGATATCCTCTTTAATGTAGAGAACCACTCCTCTTTTCTTACATTGAATCAAAGAAGTAAATATTTTCCCTAATTTTGGCTGTACTAACAATTGCTCATGTTGTTTTTTAATATGAACTTCTTGTAAGCAAATTATGTCAAATTTTAATTTCTCTAATTTATGAAAAGTTTTCCTTCTTTTAACAGCTGAGTTAAGTCCATTTATATTCATTGTAATCAGTTTTTTTTCTTCCATAATTATGCTTTATATTTAGGTCTAACAGCTCTCGTGGCTCTCACTTCACGTTGTTCTTTTCTGTCTACCTGTCCACCTACAACTCCTTTCTCTTTTTCAATCTCCAGTTGTTCCTGCTGGAACTCAATTAATGAGACCTCTTTCTCTGCCTCCTCTCTTCTTCTTCCAAAAAATTCTGCGTAGAAAAGTTCTGCTTTCTCAGTCGAGTCAATTCTATGTCTCTGCTCTTGCCACGTAAAGATTAGTCCTTCTGGTATCAGCCATCTATAGTTCACTTCATTTTCCAGTAGCATTTTGGTCAGAAATCGGTATTCTCTTCTCATCTCTCTCACTCTTCTAGGTATTTGTTTTAAAACCACAATCTCTTTGCCTTTATATTTCAATGTTTTCTCTTACCACTTGTAATATTTGCGTTTTAATAGATTTTTTGGTAAATCTAATATGGACTTCCTTTGGTAGTTTATTTCTCATCGCATATCTTGTATAGACTCGATATATCTCATCTACTCCATCCATCATCTTTTCCTCTGTAATTTCCAGAACACCTGCCAACATTTCTATCATTATCGAAGCCAAATTTTCTCCTTTTTCCTCTTCTATATTTTGGAATCTAAGGTAAAATTCTGACCTTTCCATCTCCCACCTCAACATCCCATTTTTTTCTTGTTCTACCACTGTTAATCTAGTGTCAATATTTCCAATCTTCTCCTCTCTTTGTTTTCCTTCTTCCTCAATTTTTTGGAATCTCTCCTCATACTTCCCCATCATTTGTTTAATATTTTCATCAGACTTCTCTATTCTTTGCTCAATAGTATCCATTTTTATCTTAATATCTTGGATTCCTTGCATAATCATCTGTAAATTTACTTTTTCTTGTTCTTTATCTTGCTTCAACATTGTCTGAATTAAATGTTGTCCTTCAGATGGTGGGGAAGCAGTGTGTCATTGGGTAGGGGGTCTGGATCTGGAAAACCCATGATGAGGTTGCGTTCCAGCCCATCCTTGAGGTCACTAGCATTATATACCTGGTCATCTGAAGCTGACCAGTTGCCTGAAGCATCGATGTAGATGAACTTGTAGTCAGCATCAACCATGACAAAGAGGATGATACTGAAGAAGCTCTTTTAGTTGAAATAAGTGGACCCTGAGTTGGCTGGAGCTTTGCAGGCCAAGTGCTTCCCATCTATGGCTCCAACGGTGTGGGGAAAGTTCCACCTCTGATACCACTCTTCTGCAACTTTCCTCCAACCTTGTTCAGTGGTGGGGCACTTGAGGAGCTCCTCCATGTACTCTTTGATGATGGCCTGCACCAATTCTCTGACCACTTTGCTGATGGTGTTGTGTGCATCCTCCACGCATACTGCATGTTTCTGTACGTGGTTCCAGAGGCCAGGTGCTGCAGAGTCAGTGCCACCTTCAATCCGGGGTCCCGGTTGGGAGGGAAGTTGGTGCTAGGCTTGGTCAACCTGGGTCTCAGATGCTCTACAAGTTCATCAAATATGGCTGGTGGCATCCTCATGAAGTCATGGAATGCACGAGGGTCTTCATTCCTCAGCTCCACTATGAACTGGTCATACAATCCAAACTCCATTCTTCTCATGATCCATCCTCGGACCCACACAGCTCTTGGACGTCTCCTTCGTCTCCTTCTGTATAAAAGGTGAAACAATCTGAACAGGTTTTGGTTCTGGTGATGAATGATCACAGCTACCATACGGACTGTGTCATGATCCATGGTGGAGAACAATTGATGATGTGGAAGACCAAGACCAAGGGTGAAGAGGTTTGTACACCACGGCTGCTGGACTCATACTGAGATCCAGATGATTTTCTCCCCCTTTTTATAGGAAATATCGGTAATCCGCTAGGTGTCCTTCTACATACTCTAGACATACTCCAAACATCCTAAATATCTGAGATACATCCCAGATACAAACGTTTTGTCTGTTTTAATCCTTTATATACGAGATGCATACGCTTACGTCCTTTCTATTTCTGTGCTACTAACGCTATGTAGACATTCTGTGCACCTTTCGTTTCCTCCCTCTTTCCATTTTCAGCTGCAGCGGATGTGAGTTGAGGGGATGGCCAGAAGATGCAGAGAGGATACAGTGGACGTTTAATGGTTGATAACGGACATAGAACGTTTGTTGCCCGTATATGTCATGGATGTACCTCATACGCGGCAGAAAGTTCATCCGTTCACAAAGTTTTGTGCAGCTCAAAACCTCTTGTGCAGATGAAATCTCAGTGAACGGATGCTCGAGTGATAGAGCGTATGAAACACGTATGCAGTGAGTACACAATGGATGCATAGCATTTTCCAACAGATGGCAAGCTTTTTTTAACATTTTACATCCTCTTTGCATCTGTAAGTGCAGTGGGACAGGGCCTTTAGACTTGGAAAACTGTTGGGGTCTTTGAATGTTGGAGCAAAAAAAGGACACTGAACTTGTTGGACCAATAATCAGGCTTATCACAAAGCAGCTACATTTTCTTTGGATGTTTTGTCTTCATACCTACATTGTATATTTTATTCTTCAGGAATTATACTGTGACTTTATGCACATATAAAAATGATTTATTTTATATATTGTAGGAACAACCTCTGTCTGAGTTGCTGGTGTTCTTTAATGCTTCTTCATGGTCTAGCAATGAGTATATACCATTGTTTTACAATAATTGCCTTTATTTTAATCCTGATAAGTCAGAATTATTTCCATTTATGGACTATTCCTTTAACATTAGCATTTTCCATCATTATTCAATTTTCTTCTTCCATCAACTAATTTACAAAATAGATTTATGTTTCTTGTTCCCTTGCATCTAATTTACAATATACAAAGATATGTAGACCCACTTTAAGATAATTGTAATTAAAAAGTGGTGGAATCCATGGGTATATTGTTTCCAATTTTAGTTTTAAAAACTACTCTCACAAAATGATACCAAAAAAATTGCTTGCACATAGAAAATAATTACATAGAGAAGGATAAAAACATGATGTTCTCACAATAAATTATATGTTTCTGAACATTTCAAGTCCTTTTATCTTTTCCTTCTTTCCACGTTATATCACAATTCATATATTGAGTTAAATTCAGAGATGGTTTCTATTGATAATCAGCCCACAAGTTTTTATTAGTTTATCAACAGTTATTATCTACTCTATAGGTCAAGAAGACATGTCCAATAAGTGATTAACAGAATGGCTGTCAATCTAAGAACAAAATGACATTTATCAAATAGGAAACCAAGAGAGCAGCCAAATTATGTTAGTTCAGGCAGTCAACTCCAAGGTGATGGTGATTATCAAGCCCAGCCTACCTCAACCTGATCATGCTTTGGACTACTCCCATTTTTTTCTGGCCTCTGTAACAACATACAATCTTGTGGGGAATTTGGAAATTTGAAATCATAAATCAGGAAAACATCAAAAATGTTAATGGATTTCAGATAAATATGGTACAAATTCTGAATATACATATTCAGTCAGCTTGACCTAGTGATTAAAGCTCTAGGCTAGAAATAGAACTGTGTGTTCTAGTGCCACTTTAAGAATGAAAACTGGCTAGGTGACTTTGGTTTAGTCATTGCCTTTCAGTCCATGATGTCATGCTCAGGTGACAGGAGAGTTAGTCATTTTTTGTCATAACCATTGGAGAAACACTTGGTTCATATGAAAAAAAGCAGGCCCTGCATTTAACAGGAAAATTGTAGGAAGAAATACATACATACATAAATGTATATAGCTTTAGTTAACTTTTCAGTAAGTGACAGATTTCATTTTTTCTTACAGTATAATGGACATATTTACCATAATGTACTGATTTAATTACTTTCAACTAGGAAGTGTTTGCATGGATAATTATACAAAATAATTATTTGCACTCTTGAAAAACATCCTCTACAATGTAAACTAATAGAACTAGCAAGGATGAAACTGCAAATAATATATTTTTTCATTCTCTTTTTTTACTGCTTCATCAGCATAAGCATTTTATGAGACTCTTATCAAAGACACATTTAAATCAAGAAAATGATATTTTTAAATATTAGGGCAGAAATTAATTTCATGCTTCCTCTAGCAAATGCCTACTATTAAGAAATGAGTAAATAAACATTTACACACATGCTTATATTAAATGAAAATATAACAAAGACAATTATAATGGACATTTGATCATGATGTCTTAAATGCCTTTTCTTAATGTAAAAATAATTTGAATTTTCTATTGGCAAAACTGCAGTGTGATGTTGGTGACCTTCCAGAAAGTGATTAAACCTGAGTGTGAATTTCTCTTCCTTTTTGAAACTCTTTTTCTAATTTGGAAATTTACCATGCATTGATAAGGAAAATTGTCTCCTTATAAAATACAACCATCAGCCAATTGTAGCCCCTACCTCATTGTGGAGGAAGAGGAGGTGAGGAGCATTCTGAGGGCTGTGGACCCAAGAAAGGCTGCTGGTCCTGATGGTATCTCTGACCAAGTGCTTAAAGACTGTGCTGATCAGTTGGCTGGAGTCTTTACCAGGATCTTCAATTGGTCTTGATCCCAGTCCACTATTCCATCTTGCTTGGAGGCTTCCACCATTGTTCTGCTCTCAAAGAAGTTCCCTATCAATAACCTCAACAATTACAGACCAGTGGCACTCACTCCTATCATCAGGAAGTGCTTTGAAAAATTGGTCTGCTAGAACATCATTTCTGGTCTTCCACATACATTTGATAAACATCAGTTTGGAGGAATAGATCTACAGAAGGAATCGATCTACAGATGACACTATAGCCATCATTCTTCACACTGCTCTGACTTATCTAGAACAGCAGGGTTATTTGAGGATGCTTTTTGGAGATTTTAGTTCTGCATTTAACACAATTCTTCCACATAGACTAGTGCTGTGGCCCTGATTCCCGAGCCTATGCTGTCAGAGGAAGAGGACCTGGAAGATGAGGGGAGGAACTGGGAATGCCTTCCTCCCCAGGATCTTCCTCCCTAGCAATGCCTTCCTTCCCAGGACTTTCTTCCCTGGTAATGCCTCAGGTTCCATCAGACAACCGAGAGGAATAGCCTGAGATGAATCAGGAGGAAGGCATGTCCGAGCCTGAGCTAACCACACTACTTTTTGGACAAAAACTTGGCCTGAGGGTTCATCCGGCCTTCGTCGTCCCCTCTCTCAGCCCGAGTCCTCTTTGTCAAGAAGAAGACAAGAGACTTATGCTTGTGCTGTGATTACTGCCAGCTAAACACCATCATGGTGTGGAATTGCTACCCCTTGCAACTTATTCTGGGGTTGTTGGAGATGTTGAGGGAAGCCACTGTCTTCACCAAACTTGATCTTCAAGGGGCCTACAACTTGGTGTGGATGCTTGAGGGGAACGAATGGAAGGAGGCATTTGGCACCCGATATGGTCATCTTGAGTACACTGTGATGCTGTTTGGGTTGACCAATGCCCCCGCAGTCTTCCAGCACCAGATGAATTATGTGTTTTGGGATATGTTAGATTGGTTTGTGGTGCTGTACTTGGCCGATATTCTGATCTATTCCAGATCCAGGGACAGCCACCTTCAACACGTTTGTCTGGTCTTGCAATGCCTTCAGGACCACCAACTTTATGTGAAGCTGGAGAAATGTCTCTTCTTCCAGACTTCCATAGAGTTCCTTGGGCACATCATCTCTCCCAAAGGCATCACCAAGGACCTGCATAAGGTGGAGGCCTTGTGTAGTTGGGAAACCCCTCGTGGCATGAAGGATTTTCAAAGCCTATTGGGGTTCACTAATTATTACCAGACCTTCATCCCGGGCTTTGCCAAGCTGACAGGTCCAATAACCTAGGTCCTTTGAAAGAAGGTCCCATTCCAGTGGGGCCTCCCACAGCAACAGGCTTTTGAGGCCCTCAAGAATGCCTTTTTCACAGAATCCATCCTAAGGCACCCTGATCTGCACTGTCCTATTGTGGTGAGATGGACGCATCCAACATGGCTATTGGGGTGATGCTGTTGCAGGCCCCGGTGGATAGTGTCACTCTTTTTCCTTGTGGTTATTATTCCCGGAAACTCAATCCTTCTGAATGCAACTACACTATCTGGGAAAAAGAGTTGCTGGCTATCAAGGCTGCGTTTGAGGCTTGGCAACATCATCTCGAGGGGGCCCGACACAAGGTGGAGGTCCGGATGGATCATGAGAATTTAGAACATTTGTCAACGGCAAGAAAGTTGAACCAGTGGCAGATCCGGTGGCCGGTGGTTACAATTGGAGGGCAAATGCCCTGTCCCGCAAACCCAAGTTCCCTTGCCCCGATGATCCCCCTCCTCCGCTGATGGTACTGCCAGCAGAATCCTTGGCTGCAGTCCAGGAAATGGTGGACTTGCGGACTCAGATGCGAGAGGCGCAGTGCCTGGATGCTTGGTCACAGCAGAGGACGGGGAGGTTGGACCCGAATTCCCATGGATTTTGGGGGAGGGCTTACTCAAGCATTAGGGCCAGTTGTACGTGCCTACGGGGCTGCTTCGAGCCCTTATTATGACTCAATGTCACAACAACCCCGCAGCCGGCCATTTAGGTTTTTTAAGACCCTCCATCTTGTAATGCAGACTAATTGGTGGCCTCAAGTACTGCATGATGTCCACACATATGTCACATCCTGTGTGCTGTGCTGTCAAGCGAAAACCATGACGGATGCGCCTCCTGGTCTCCTCCAACCTCTACTGATTCTAGAAAGTCCAGAATTGCTCCATGGGGAGCGATTTCCCTGGACTTCTTGACTCATTTGCCACCGTCCTCTGGATTTACAACTATGCTGTTGGTGGTCGACATGTTGACAAAAATGGCCCACTTCATTCCGTGTCGTACACTGCCAATGGCCCGTACAACTGCCCATCTGTTCTTGCAGCATGTTTTTCATCTCCATGGTCTGCCAGACAGGGTAGTTTCTGACCGCGGTATACAATTTACAGCCCAATTCTGGAAAAGCCTGATGACAGTGTTACAGGTACAGGTGTGCTTGTCGTCGGTGCACCATCCAGAGACTGATGGGGAGATGGAGGAGGTCATTGGCATCCTTGGGCAATACTTGCATTGTTTTGTAAACCAATGGCAGAACAACTGGGCTGATTATCTCCCTCTGGCGGAGTTTGCATTCAACAACTCCCAGCACACCTCCACCCAAATGACACCATTTTACGCTAATGTGGGGTACCATTTGTGGTTCTTCCGTCTGACACGATCGGATTCCCCTGTTCCCAAGACCCGGGAAATCCTTTTGGAACTTCAATCAGTTTAGCAGTTGGTGCAGCAGCAACTGATACAGGCCAAAGTAGACTACAAGCAGTTTGGAAATCGCTCTCAACGGACAATGCTTCCTCTGGCTGTAGGAGACTGTGTGTGGTTATCCACAAAACACCTCCAGGCTGACCACCCAACAAAGAAGCTGGACCATCAGTTCATCGGCCCATTTCCCATTGAGGTGGTCATCAACCCCGTAGCCTATTGACTAACTCTACCATGCTCCATGTAGATTCATCCCTTTTTGGTTCCATTTTGGTTCCCTTTTGGTCTCTGACACCCCATCGTCTCATCTCTGATATTCCATAGCTGTTGATCCACCACCTGTGCCCAGTGAGGATAGCGCAGTAGAAGGCAAGTTGGCCAGCATTAGGGATTCCTGTTGGCTGAAAGGGTGGTTTCAGTATTTGATTGAGAAGCAGGGGGATAGGCTGGAGGCCCTCTCCTGGGTGGATGCTTCCACAATCCACGCCCCAGACCTTATACAGATGCTCCATTACCATTTTTATGACTTCCATTTCATGTTCACTATCACCATAGTAGATATTTAGTCTCATTTTTGCCAGGTTTATCACATTTTCCCCTAATTATGACTTGATTCTAGATATTTAATTCTACTGACATTTAAAAGTTTCAATCTCTTAGCAGATTTGCTGGATGCTAAATAAATAGAGTGCTTCTGTGTTTTCAGCAAACCTTGGCTTCAATTAAGATGAGATATCATTGGTTTCAATATGTGACAAGAATTTCTACTGTTCATTACAATTTTAAATATCACAAAGATATTAATCTTTGTTAGTGTGCTTTGATGACACACTTGTTTATAATGCATTTATAAATACACATTTGTTACATATTCAACATAGTTGAATATAATTTTAAAGCCCATGTCACACTGGCCAACGGATGCAAAAAGGACACAGAGGATGAGCAAAATGTTCCATCTATTGTTATCCGCTCTCAAAAGGGGCAAAAATTTGCATAAATGGAGCAGATAACACGGACGCGGGGAGGATGCAGGGAGGATGCAAAGTGGATGCGGAACGGAAGCCCAGCGGAGGGAAGCGGATGAGAGCGGATGACACATCCGCTAGGCTTCCAGGGGGGCTCAGTAAAGCAGACGCAGAACGGATACAGCGGATGCACAGCAGACGCCGAACGGATGAAGCGGATGCACAGCGGATGCACAGCGGATGTACAGTGGAAGCCTAATGGATGCCTGGTGTTAATTGCGCATGTGGGGAGGATGCATTGCGTCAGCCCCGTGGATATAATGGAAGCAGCTCGGAAGCAGGTCACCATTCAGAGGAAAGACTGCTGCCGGACACATCAACTGCCTTGCCTGCCCTGCCTGCATGTCTGCCTGCCAGCCTTGCTGCCAGCCTTGCTGCCAGCCTTCCTGCCAGCCTTGCTGTCTGCCTGCCTGCCAGTCTTGCTGCCTGCCTGCCTGCCAGCCTTCCTGCCAGCCTTGGTGCCTGCCTCCCTGCCAGCCTTGCTGCCAGCCTTGGTTCCTGCCAGCCTCCCTGCCAGCCAGCAATCCCACAACCATGCGGAAGCACAGCAAGCCTCAGCCATCTGCTGCCAGCCCTGGCAAGAGGGACAGGGTGACAATCCCACCCCCTGGCCCTCACTCTGGTTCTGCTGGGGCTTCTGCAGCATGGGCTCGCTCTTCTGGGGCTGGTGCTTCTGCTGCTTCTGCTTCTGGAGGAGCTGATGACAAGCACTCCAGCACCAGCCACCTCCACAGCACCTGCACCCTTCACCCCTAGGACTGAGCGACCAAGAGGAGTGCCAGAGACTCATTTTTGTTTTATAGCTTGTTGTTAATAAAGTCTATTTATGATTCACACACTTGCTTCATTTCTTTTTTTTAATAAAGTCTTGCTGGAAACTTTTAGAAATGGTTTAAGCCTTTGCATGCTTGTGGGATGGGTTAAGATAGCTGTGGGATGGGTTGAGATAGCTGTGGGATGGGCAGGGATACCTGTGGGATGGGTAATAGCTGTGGGATAGATAAACCTCCAGTGCAAGCATAGTGGGACTGTATGGTCCACCCTCCCAAGTGCCACACCTACGGCCCTTTATTATCAATAATAATGTAATAATTATCCACACATGTCAACATAAACACAACTCTTTATTAAACGCCCTGTTCATTGTAGGCCAACCCAACATACATGGCCCAATCTCATCCGTGTGATGAGACAGGCTGAAGGAAGCATCCATTAAGCATTTACTATCCTGTCTTGCCACTCCACTGCTCCAGCTTGGGAGTTGCACCAGTGTCTCAGGAGGTTGCGCTGCTTCTTCACCTCACGTGAGGCTCTGTTGGGGCTTTGCACATCCTGAGTGTCGATCAGGTTTTGCCCTTGCCTCCATTCCCCAGCCTCCATGTCCCCATTGCCTTGTTGACAGTCCACAAGCCTGTTCTGCAAGACTGGGTAGCGGGTGAGCATGAGATTGTGCAGGATGCAGCAAGCTTCCACGATCCTCCTCATGGTCTCTGGGCTATGCTGCATGTTTGTGAGAAGTACCTGGAACCTGTTGGCCAGAATGCCAAAGGCGTTCTCCACCACCCTCTTGCCCTGAACAGCCTGTAATTGAAGATCGTCTCTTCACGGATGAGGTATTTGGAGGTGTAGGGCTTCATGAGGTAGGTTGTGAGGGAGAAGGCGTCATCCCCCACGATGAAGTAGGGCACATCTTGTGTTTCATTGGGCAGCGGGTCTGGATCTGGGAAGCCCACCATGAGGTTGCATTCCAGCCCCTCCTTGAGGTGACTGGCATTGTATACCTGGGCATCTGAAGATGAGCTGTTGCCTGAAGCATCGATGTACATGAACTTGTAGTCAGCATTGACCATGGCAAAGAGGATGATGCTGAAGAAGCCCTTGTAGTTGTGATAAGTGGACCCTGACTTGGCTGGCGCTTTGCAGGCCACGTGCTTGCCATCGATGGCTCCAACGGTGTGGGGGAAGTTCCACTTCTGATACCACTGCTCTGAAACTTTCTTCCAGCCTTCTTCAGTGGAGGGGCACTGGAGGAGCTCCTCCTTGTATTCTTCGATGATGGCCTGCACCACTTCTCTGACCACAAAGCTGATGGTGCTGGGTGGCACCCTCCAGCCGTACTGCATGCTCCTGTAGGTGGTCCCTGAGGCCAGGTGGCGCAGAGTGAGTGCCACCTTGAGCCCAGGTTCCAGGCTGGGTGGGAAGTTGGTGTTTGTCTTGCTCAACCTGGGTGTCAGCCACTGCACAAGTTCATCAAACATGGCTGGAGGCATCCTCATGAAGTTCTGGAATGCCCGAGTGTCTTCGCTCCTGAGCTCCACCATCATCTTGTTGTACAGTCCGTCCTCTGCTCTTCTGGCGAACCATCTTTGGACCCAGACTCTTTTTGGGTGCCTCCTTTTCTTCCTATAGTAGAGTTCACAGAACCTGTAGTTGGTTTCGCACTGTTGCAGAAGGATGGTGGCTGCCGAAAGGACTTTGTCACAATCCACGGTGGACATGACTGGATGCTGTGGAAGAGGAAGAGCCAGATGAAGGATGCAGAGGTCTGCACCGCTGGGCTGCTGTTCTGAAAGTGAGATGCAGGTGAGTTGCTCCCCCTTTTTATAGGCAGTATAGGTTTTCCGCTAGGCATCCTCTAGGCATCCTCTAGGCACCTTGTAGTCATCCTTAATATCCGAGATAGGTCCCCTCTGTGAACGTTTTTTCTGTTTTAAAAGCTTTGTTTCTGTTCTGCATCCACTAGGCATCCGTTCTGCATCTGTTCCGCGTCTGTTCCGTTTCCTCCCTGTGTCCGGGCGGATGCGAGTTGCGCGGATGTGCAGCGGATGCCTAGCGGATATAGCAGATGCGTAGCGGATGCAGAACGGATGAACTGGATACATTTTCTGCGCAAAAGTTTTAGGCAGCCCAAAACTTTCAGAGCAGATGAAATGTCCATAAACGGATGCTGGACGGATAGAGAGGAAGCCAAATGGAGGCAGTGAGTATATCGCATTTTCGAATGGATGGCAAGGTTTTTTGTCCGTTTTACATCCTCTTTGCATCCGTTGGTTCAGTGTGACATGGGCTTAAAGACAGAAAATTGAGATTTCACTTTATTAAAGCTTTGCAGCTTTAATTCAACATCAGTGTCAGATATGCACTGAAGATATTTCCAAGAGCACAGTAACACTATGGTGTATAATGTTGGCAATTATCTGATGCTCATGCATGAATCTAATGTTCTAATATAAAAATATTGCCCTACAATTCAGTGTAATTTTTTTCTGAAAATATAAAAAATGTTATCTGTTATCTTGTCTTCCTTTCAAAGTTTATAGATAAATTTCTAAAGATTCACTGTCATAAATTGATCAAATTCTCAGGAGGTCCTAAAAAGCTTCTCCTTCCAGTTTTTCATCTTTCAACTCTGTTATTTCTCACAAATATGAGCCAAAGCATGGAAGTCTATATTTCTCAATTATCTCATGAAGAAATATCTCAGCAATTAATTTGTTCTCAGAGGAAGCACACAAACTGACAAACTAAAAGGAAAGTCTTATAAAACTCCCTGAATTTTTCATTATTGTAATAATAGCAAACAAATTGTTTATTTCCTGCCATCAAGATAGTGTCAGGTCTTATTCAGAAAGAACATCTTTAGGATGACCTGATCCCATTGTGACCTTTTTCTAATGGTTGAATTCATTTGTCTTAGTGTTGTTTATCATCTTTTTCTCTTTCCTCTCACATTTCCCAGAGT
Source organism: Laticauda colubrina (assembly GCA_015471245.1). Lineage (NCBI taxonomy): Eukaryota > Metazoa > Chordata > Lepidosauria > Squamata > Elapidae > Laticauda > Laticauda colubrina. The sequence goes on from BLBF01000040.1 coordinate 21,767,547, forward strand.
TATGGAATTCTTAAGTGAAATAGATTTTGTACGTCAATGAAATTTCTCAGTCATCAGGTAGAATTGTCTGGAAGTTGAGTCATGTCTGCTTGGATGGGCAATGAAACACCTTAAATCAACAACAAAATAAGTCCAGTTGCCATGATTTAACTTCTCGGTAGATCTTCACATATATCCAAAAATGTCAAAATATAATTTGTTCATTTATGCCTCGAATGAAAACTCTACCATAGATTGATTTATTCTGTGATCTAAATGTCCATGGCAGTTTCAGAAATCTTCTCCAACATTAAAATACAGGAGCATCAGTATTACTGATAGTCATAGTCAAAATTTCATTCACGCAATGTGCTGCAGGAAAACTATCTTCTGAACATTTTTTATTCTTCTAAGTACAAACTCATCCTGATGTCCTGATGGATCCTGATATCCTTTGTTACGAGTTAATCATGTAATAATAAGGATTTAAAGAATTTGAAAGAATACAATAAATTTTAAATTTTAAATACATAAAAATGATGACAGTTCACTAAGATTACTAAGTGCAAATAGAAATATACATTATTTCCATGGCAAGGTAGATAAGGCAGGAATGAATTTTGAATAAATTTATTATTTTATTCAAAAAGGAAAATGTATTCTTATTTGGATATAATTTCTGGAATTTGTGCTTATGAAGAAGAAAAATGAAACTATCTAGGTTTTGTTGATTAGAAAGATTTGGTGTTATAGGAATGGCTTGTTATATATTAATGTGTAAAAGCAAAAAGTTGAGGTTGGAGTGTGTTTATCTTGTACTGTGCAAAGAAGAGTTAGAAGTCAATGCCACCCCCCTTATTTTTTCCTTTTCTCTTTCCACTTGTATCTCATGCCCCCATTGCCCTGCTCCTTTTCCTTCTCTTATTGTCCTATTTTTCCTTCTCTCCTTTGTATTTATATAATAAAAGAATGATTAATGATTTTTAAAAAGTAATAGTCTGTGCTGTATTTTTTGGTTGAAGGTTGCTTTACTATATATAGATCTTCCTAGAAGAAAGAAACTATTTGCCACATAGCATCTTCATGGATAATTCTAAACTTAATTCTTTTTTGATATCGTAGTCCCATTTTTTTCTAATACTTATTGACTTCTTTTTTTAGTTTTCTTGGCTTTTTCAATTAATAGCAAACACCAGGATAATGCATTTACCTTTTTTTTAAAAAAAATCAAATATCTGGCATCTATTTTTCGATGGATGGTGTAATCTGTTTTGGACATTACTTGCTACTATGTGAAATTAAAGATTTTGTATGACTGCATACATTGTTAAAATTCATTTCTTTGGTTTTGTATGACAATCTGTTGGCCATTGTTCTTCAGATTAGCTGGCATTATTTGGTCAGACCTTTTACAAATTCTTTTTCTGCTGCTTTATAGATTAATAGTATTATTACAAGTAGTAATAGAAGAACAGCAAGGGATTATGATGTTATTGTTAATAGGTTGGATTTGAGCTAAGGAAATGTGTGTTATTTCCAACTTCAATCAGTCAATCTTTTACTTCCCCCAAAAGTTATTGTAAAAATGGTTTTAGCAAAAGGAAATATTATGTATGCAGAAAACATGGGGTATTGGATGTGTGTCTATCAGCCTCCTGTGTTGTAATGACCTGTGTAATGGGCTGTGTGCTGACCTTCTGAGTTCTATTGTTTTGACATCCTGGGTCTGGTGCTGTAACCTCCTGGGTCTGACCTCAAACAGACCTCAAACTTGGACCCAAACCAAAGCCCAGAATGTCACATCACAACCACCCGCTCAGGATATCACATCATAGAACTCAGGAGATTACACCACAAAACCTCAGGATGTTACAACATAGTCAACGACCCAGGAGATTACAGCACAAGACCCAGGATGTCACAACAATAGAACTCAGAAGGTCGTCACATAGCCCATTACCCAGGTTGTTACAACACAGGAGGCTGATAGACACACAGCCAATACCTCAGCCATACATGTTCTTATGAAAAAGCCAGCCAATCTGCAAACATCAACTCCATCAACCAATCAAGAAATGACAACACAGCCAATCTCCACACCAGTATTTATAGAGAGACGGCAGCTCTGATCACTCTTTGCTCTCACAAGCACAAAGCCGAAAGCACTAGCCTGAACATGGCAAGTGGGACCTTGTTGAAACATCACAAAGATGCTCTCAATCTTATATGGGAAAAGATCTGAACACACCAAGACCTGCATACCTGTACCCAGGAAAATATATGAATATATATATATATGTTTTTTTAAGCTTTTGCGGGTACTTACATGTGTGCTATTCAGCTTCCTTCGGGTATTATCTCAAGTCATTGTAGTGCTGTTAAAGTTGTATATCCAGAAGCCTGATGATGGCAGATGAGATTCTGCTGAAAAGTTGCTACAACTTTAACAGCACTACAATGACATGGGATAATACCCAAAGGAAGCTGAACAGCATATATATATATAT
>BLBF01000040.1:21790032-21807024 GCA_015471245.1 Laticauda colubrina
AAAAAAAATAAAAAAAATGTATAACTATTTATTAGAATTTGAATTGGCAGAGGAAATAGTTAAGGGCCCAATGATAGCATGGATGAGGAACATAGGACACAACATTAATTTGGAAGATTGGGAACAAATTTGGAAACAAAATTATAAGCTAACAAAATTGGTGGTCTGTAAGACCCAATATAAAATGTGCTATTGGTGATATCTGGCACCCACCAGACTGGCCAATGTTTATCCAAATTTAAGCCCACTTTGTTGGAAATAAAAAAAAACAAGGGGTACCATCTTCCATGCTTGAAGATGTAAAAATTATTGATATAATAAGATATTCATGAAGAGTAAAAATTATTGGGAAAAATACAAACATGGATATGAGAAATAATAAATATTCAATTGGAATTTAAGGCTGAAATCTTTTTGTTGGAATAATAAAAGGTGAATTTCTCATTTAAGAAGCTACATCAGTTCTGACTGGATAGTGGCGTGATGGAAGGATTACTTCTGACAGGATAATAAGCTGGTTGTATCCATCTTTCATATGTGGTAGTAATATAAAGCTGGAGTAGTGAGCCATTTGGTCACCACATTACAAAAAAGATGCTGAGACTTTGGGAAAAGTGCAGAGAACAACTAAGATGATTAAAAGCCTGGAGACTAAAACATATAAAGAATGGTTTAGGTATGGCTAGAGAAAAGGAGGAGGGATGACATGATAGCAGTATTCTAATATTTGAGGGACTATCACAAAGGAGATAGGTTTAACTTATTTTCCAAAGCACCAGAAGGCAGGACAAGAAACAATGGATAGAAACTAGTCAAGGAGAAAAGCCTCCTTGGACTTTAGGAGAACTTGTTAACAGTTAACCAGTGGAACTGCTTGCCTTTCCAGTTATGGGTGTTCCATCAGTGGAGGCTTTTAAGAAGACACTGAACAACCACTTCCCTGAAATGTTATAGGGTCTTTTGCTTAAGTAGGGACTTGGACTAGATCCTTTCCATTTCTATTCTGATTGAATTGAATAGTGGGAGACCATGAATTCTAGTTCTGCCTTAGATAGAAAGCCAACTGGGTTACCATGGATCAATCACTCTCTCTCAGTCCTAGGAAGCAGGTAATGCCAAACCACTTCTGAAAACCCTGACCAAGAAAACAGCAGGGACTTGTCCAAGAAGTCTCCAGCCCTGACACAAAGATACAAACATACACATGCACTAGAATGGAATAAATTTTAGAAAAATGCCACCCATTGAAATATATTTACTAAAATTTATAAAACCATATACCACTTCAAAATATACTGGGCTGTGCGTTGTATTTGTTAATGGCTTTATTAATTTTATATTCCTTTTATTGGAAAAGATCTTTGATTTCTTCTTTGGAAGAATAGCTAAACTAAATTGTGGGAGTATGTGTTAATGTCTAGAATAACTTTGTATTTAAAAAGTAAATCTGACACAGAATTCAATTTTAATGGAAACCATCCTTGCATTACAATACATGGAATTGTGCCATGTCCAAAATTGGAGTTTTAGAATCCATATTTTAAATTCATGAACAATTTATAGCGCTGGTGGAATAGATTATTCACTATCTATAGCTTTCTTTCAATAAGAGGAATAGTGCTAATCAAAGATTTAATAGCTTAAAACCAAACATAGAACATGAAATGATATGAAATATCTTTAATATGTTAAGCTTCTACTGATGCCCAAGAATATATTCATTTCATGATAGTTTAGATTTGCTGCTTATCCATTCATATTTACATGAAAATGCTTTTTTAAATTTATTCTACCTCATTGGCTATGATACAGAAACTGTACAAAACTAATTCATGGATATCATGGCTTTCTTTTCCTCAAATATACATGTGCCACTGTCTTGCCACTCTTAACTGTAATTCTGAAATTTTATTGGGTCTTCCTCATGGCTTGGTTGAATGCACCACCCCTTATAATTTTCTAGGAATGCTATAAACATGTTCCTTTTCATCAGTGTTTATGGCTATTCTCCTTTGTTGTTACCTTTAAATGGAAGGAGTAAAAGTATCACAGTTTAAAGATCTACCTTAGTAAGTAGAAAGGACCTATCTATTCTTCAAAACTGACAAGGGCCGTATCTTTCCAAGTTGCCTGATTTTGTGGTTCAAAAAAACCAGATCCCATAAAAGAGGGGGTGGAGTTGCATGGCATGTAAAGCACCACTATATTGCTACAGAAATGCATGAAACCAAAGAGGAAAACCACGTAAATGCATATGGGTCAATATAAAAGAAAAAAAGAATGACATGGCCATAGGCATATATTATAGGCCACCCAATCAAGCAGAAAAAGTAGGTGTCCTTTTTGCCAGCCAATGAACAAACATATGCAGGAAACACACAAAAATAGTAATGGGAGACTTCAGTTATCCTGATATCAATTGGAAAACTAATTCTGCACCAAGTGAGAAATCAAATAAGTTCCTTAAGGCCCTGTCAAACTGCCCAACGGATGCAAAACGGACACAACGGATGAGCAAAATGTTCCATCCGTTGTTATCCGCTCTCAAAAGGGGCAAACATTTGCATAACCAGAGTGGATAACACGGACAGGGGGAGGACGCAGGGTGGGTGGAAAGCGGATGTGGAATGGAAGCCCAGCGGATGGAAGTGGATGAGAGCAGATGGCACATCCGCTAGGCTTCTGGGGGGCCTCAGCAAAGTGGATGTGGAACGGATAAAGCGGATGCAGAACGGACGCTGAGCGGATGAAGCGGATGCACAGCGGATGCACAGCGGATGAAGCGGATGCAGAGTGTAAGCCTAGCGGATGCACAGCAGAAGCCTAACGGATGCCGAGCGTTAATTGCGCATGCGGGGGGGATGCATTGCGTAAGCCATGCGGATATAAAGGAAGCAGCTCGCACGTGGCCAGCATTCGGAGGAAAGACCTGCTGCCGGATACATCGAGTCCTTGCCTGCCAGCCTTGCTGCCAGCCTGCCTCCAAGCCTCCTGGGCAGCCTCCCTGCCAGCCAGTCTGCCTGCCAGCCTTGGTGCCTGCCTGCCTGACTGCCTTCCTGCCAGGCTTCCTGCCAGGCTTCCTGCCAGGCTTCCTGCCAGGCTTCCTGCCAGCCTTGGTGCCTGCCAGCCTCCCTGCCAGCCAGTAACCCCACAACCATGGGGAAGAAGCGAAAGCCTCAGCAATCTGCCAACATCCCTGCCAAGAGGGACAGGGCCACCCTCCCGCCCCCTGTCCCTGACTCTGCTTTTGCTTCTGCTGCTCGGGCTTGCTCTTCTGGTGCTGGAGCTTCTACTGAAGCTGCTCCTGGTGGTGGTGCTTCTGCTGCTGCGTACTCTGCTGAAGCTGCTCCTGGTCCTGCTGGTCCTGCTCATCCTGCTTGTCCTGCTCATGTCCTGGAGTTGCTTGTACTGCTCATGCTCCTGGTCTTACTCGTCCTGCTGGTCCTGCTCGTGCTCCTGGTCCTGCTCGTGCTCCTGGTCTTGCTGGCGCTGCTGGTGCTTACTCTGCTGCTGCTGATCCTGGTGCTGCTGGTGCTGCTGATGATTCTGCTGCTGCTGCTGCTGCTGCTGATGATGATGATGATGATCCTGCTGCTGCTGCTGATGATGATGATGCTGATGATGATCCTGCTGCTGCTGCTGCTGCTGCTGCTGATGATGATGATCCTGCTGCTGATGATGATGATGCTGCTGATGATGATGATCCTGCTGCTGCTGCTGATGATGATGCTGCTGCTGATGATGATTATGATCCTGCTGGTGATGATGATGATGATGATGATGATCCTGCTGGTGCTGCTGCTGCTGGTGGTGTGGAGGAGCAGCCCCTACCACCTGGGAGCCCCTCTGATGAGGGCCCATCTGGTCCTGCCAAAGGGAGGAAGAGGCGTATGCAGGGACGGGAGAGGAGGCAATACTTCATTGAGGAGGAACACGAGGATGAGGTGCTGGAGTGGCTGAGAGAGAATGACTATCTGTGGCGGAAGGGACACCGGCTGTACAGGGACACCAAAAGGAAGCAGGCTGCTTGGAGAGAGAGGGCGGAGAGTATGGGTTATACTTCGGAGGTGCTCCTCGGCTGGTGGAAGCACATGCACACCTGGTACGGGAAGCTGCACCTGAAGAAATCTGGCCAGGCCACGGTTAAGCTGACGGACAGAGAGACCTACGTCATGGCCAGGTGCAGCTTCCTGGAGGGTGAGATCCACCACCGAGGAGCACCAGGAACCCCTCTTACAACCCTCTCTCTCTGGCAGCCTGCTGAGACCCAGTCCTCTTCTGGCTGAGAGTCAGTCGGGATAACAGAGGGATACAGTCAAGATCAAGGGAAGTACTAATACCACTCTATAAGACCATACAGAGTACTGCATCCAGTTTTGGTCACCACATTATAAAAAAAATGTTGAGACTCTGAAAGAAAGCACAGAGAAGATCAACCAGGATGATTAGGGGACTGGAAGTTAAAACATGCAATGAATGGTTGCAGGAATTGGTCTTGGCTAGTCTAGTAAAGAGAAGGACCAGGGGAGACATGATAGCGGTCTTCCAATATTTGAGGGACTGCCCAGGGAGGAAGGGGTCAAGCTATTTCTAAAGCTCCTGTAGGCCAGACAAGGAATAATGGATGGAAACTGAACAAGGAGAGATTTAACATGGAAACAAGGAGAAACTTTCTGACAGTGAGAATAATCAACCAATGGAACAGCTTGCCCTCGGAAGTTGTGGGAGCGCCATCAGTTGAGACTTTCAAGAAGAGATTGGACTGCCATTTGTCAGAAATGGTGTAGGGTCTCCCGCTTGGGTGGGAGGTTGGACTAGATGACCTACAAGGTTCCTTCCAACTCTGATTATCTGTATCTATGGTACCATTTGTGCTATCTCTCTGGGACAGAAAATGACTATAAATTTTAGTGATTGCCACTGTTATCTATATTATTGTTTACTTTATTCATTTATTTTATGTAATTGTATAGTATTTTATTTTTACTTTTTGATTTATTGATAATTATAGCTTTAAAGATTTTTTGTTGTAGGATTCTCTGGTGTAAGTACCATAGTGAAGATTTTGATTTTATATCTGTACTATTTATTTCTTTTATTAATTCAAAATATATAATAACAGTGTTGGAAGAGATCTTGGAGGTCTTCTAATAAGGAGGAGAGAGAAAATAAAAGCATCCTTAGAATGAGCCAGAAGCGTCTTCCCCTCCCAATGTCATCCACATCAGTTGGAAACAGTAGAAATAAACAGCCATAGCTCCAGCTCCTTGTAGAACATACCAACAATTCAAGTTCAGCCTATACAAAGACCTGCCAGATTAAATAAACAGGCAGCAGTCAACATGTGGTATCTATATGCATACATTCAACTTGTATTTGAAAATATTTTTTCTTAATGACTAATATAATCGATCCATCACTGATCGTAACTAATTAGAGAGGCATGTTATGACATACTACATCTTGATAACACATACTTTGTTTGATCACACCAGTGGTGGGATTCAAATTTTTTTACTACTGGTTATTTGAGCATGACTTGGTGGATGTGGTAGGGGAAGGATACTGTAAAATCTCTAATTAGAGGTGGTATTTGCCGGTTCTCCGAATTCTTCAAAATTTCCACTATCGGTTCTCCAGAACTGGTCAGAACCTGTTTTAAATACACAATTTTGGATCACACAATTGTTAATCTTAAAACTTTACAATTTAAATTCTAATTTCTTCACAAATTATGTGAAGGTTAATCACATTCAAGACAGCCATTTCAGTTTGGAAGTTTTGTCCAATCATTCTCTCAAAAAGGGAATGCAAAGCTTTCTGCATTCCTCACTTTGTCAAAGTAGAACTTCAGATGTGTTTCAATCTTGTAAAAATGGGTTGCCTATATTGTTCTTGTGGACAGAGATAAAACAGTAAGGAGAAGACATTTACCCAAAATGTTGCCATTTTATTTAATTTATTATGTACTCGTAAATATGGGGCTAGAAAGAGCAGCTTGGCTGCTATTTTATGAGTTACAGATTTATACAGTGCAAGAAATTCATGTGAAAGATCATTATATCATGTTATGGCATTTTAAATATTAATGCAAACACAAGCTTCTCCTTTTGCCTCACTAAATGATATTTCTTATCTTTAGTGCCATCCAGCTATTTTTCTTCACTGTCGGTCTGTTTTATTACCCATACTTTGTATTTATGTTACCTAAGGTGGTAGAATGTCATAAAGCTTGTCATGTTAAGCAGTAAAAAGCCTTGAAATTGTACAAGAATGGCTTTTTATATGCATGAAGCAGAATATGGTGATAGGGCAGGAGTGCCTTCTTATTTTATGATTGATTAAAAGTTTAATTTTTCTGACTGAAAGTTCCAGTTCTGACAGAAACTATGCATCAATTTAAGGAATATAGGGGTTATTATATAAGTTATATCACATTGTATTTTGCCTCCAAAAATCTCTTTGAATATCTCTGCAACGATTATGATGTATTACTGGAGATAAATCAAGGTGTTGAATGTTTATCTACACACAATCAAGCCAAGTAACACCTAATACAAACTCTTAACACAAAAAAAAATTCCTTAAATGTTGTTTGCTTTTAATATATAATTTGTTTGAACAATTCCTTATATATTTCTCTTCACAGTATAAATTACTTCTAAGAATTGTCCATAAATACAGAGTCAGGTAGTCCTCAATTTACAATAGATTGATTAGTGGTGATTCAAAGTTACAATAGTTATAGGCTATTTAGGACCCAGATTTTAAGTTCCAATAACCTCCAGTCATGTGAGCACACTACAATAACTATTTGCAACTCTTTCAAGTGTCCCTCAGTCACATAATCACATTTTACGTTTTTTTGCAGAAAATCAGCATTTACTTCTAATTTCAGGCAAACCGAGCTTCTAGCATTTCTTCACTTAACAATTGCTAGATTTGTTTAATGACCACCATATTCACATAACTTTTTGTTTGCTTAATGATCATCACAAAAATTGTCATAAAATCAGGTTGGTAAATGAGTGGATCCAATTTATGACTATCATGACTTAGGACTATGATGGGTAGGCTCCATTACAGTCACAGAAGTACCTGTACTTCTGTACTTGAGAAGTACCTGTATGCACACTACATATATAATGTGTAATGTGTATATTACATATAATGCATATATTATACATTATACAGATACATACAAATGCATGCTTCTGTACATTTTATTAAAAGCTGCCATCTGCTAGAACTAGGATACATTTTTCAGAAAAGTTTTGTTGGAAAAAAATTTGAAAATACCTGAGAAGAATGGTATTTTCTGCCACTCATTTTTTTCCATCAAGGGGCAATTTTCTTTCCATAATATATTGTTATGATTCTTCACTCAGGCTACTAAGAAGGATATAAAACAGTGACTAGTTTGCCAACAAAGATAACATGCTGTTCCTATTTGTGTTTCGTGTAGCAACTTTGAAAATAAATAAAAAGGGGAAAAAAAGCTGTCTTATTGCCATTGCAGGTGTCACTTCTTGTCAGAAATAAGTTTACATTTATTTCTTTCATGACAAATAAATGTGGTAAAAGCCTAGAGCTAAGTAAAGTTTTAGCACACTGTTTGTTCTACTTTGATTTGCTGTGGGTATCTCTTCACTTCTGAAAGATCTAAACCTTTATTTCCTTCAGGAGAACTATTGGCAAAAGTCATCTCCATCTCAGTGCCTAAATAATAATAATTATCACATCCTGGACATAAACTGTTTCAACTCCTACTCTCAAAACGACAGTATAGATGCACAGCAGAACAACTAGACACAATAACATTTTTCTCCTAATGCCATCATTCTGCTAAACAAATAATTCCCTCAACACTGTCAAACTGTTTACTGTCTGCATTAATATACAAAATACTCTGATGGTTATTTTGAAAAATCTTTTCTTAGTGAGCACCTAGAAGCCAAGAGGATCATATGTGCCAGATTTCAAGTTTGTAGGCTTTACGGTTCTGGAGATTTTGTGATGATGCTTGAGTGGCATTTGTGTGTGTGTGTGTGTGTAAAATCCAAGTCAAGCTACATCTTAAAAAGAAAGCCAACTAGTTTTCATTATATTATCCTAGTTGTATGCTTACCATTTTCAAGAAATACATCAGAAATAAAATTGAAGGCTTGAAGAGAAAACTAGAGAAAATGTGGAATGAAACCAAGACAATTATTAAGGATGAATCTGAAAAGAGCCTGCCAAATATTAAGAGAAAGTAAGCTGCATGTCAGAACAGATGGTGGAAATTACCATGAGGAAACAAGAAACAAAAGCTAAGGAAGACAAAAAAGTAAATAAATTAAGAAAGAATTTCAGACAATTATTAGAAGCAACAACAACTCTATTACAATAACATTTGTAAAGACACAAAAGCTGAAACAGACATGGGAAAACAGGAAAGCTTTTGAACTCCAAAGGAAGTTTCAACTTTGAATTGGTAGGTTAAAGGATGCCAGTGAATAGATAGCAATTAAATTGAAGAGTATCTAAGGTGTAAGCATTATACTGTAGCATTATACAGTAGCAATTTCAACATCCAAGGTATTTTAGAAGATATTCTCTGCTACAAGACAATTAATTTAGATCAGCATCCCAGTCATCAGAAGGGTATAGAAACTAATGGAATATCTACAGTTTGCAAGCAATAGAAAGTAAATCAGTAAAACTTGCAATTAAACGTTTTGCCTTCTTTGAGATCTTCTCCCTGGCATGATTTTTAGTAAAACAATTATCCTGATGGATGGATTTTTTTTTATTTAAAAAATGAGAAATGGTCAAAGCTTTATGATTATTTATTTATTTAGTCCCCTGTATATTAGCCCAGAAAAGGAAATATGAAGAAGGCATGATTCAATTCAAGTTTGCATTTTGAAATGTATTAGAGGAGACATATAAGACTTATCCATGGGCTAAAAACATCAAAAAGCCTGGAGCTGGTTCATTTTTAGTTTATTTTTTGTAAAAACAGGGAAAATATCACGAAATAGTTAGATTTCATTAAGGCTGCCAACTTTCAGATGGGTATCCTCAAGGTTTTCATCTCATTAAACTGTAAGGGGGGGGGGGTGTTAAAAAGAAAGGACGAAAATTTCAAACCTGTCCAGAGAACAGATTTCAAAGAGTAGAAAATATTTTCCTCCATTTTTTTAAAAAGAAACTTCTAGAAAGTTTTTAATTTCCACAATTTTTTCTGGGATGACAAGTGTCATGTCACACTTAAAAGGACAACTGTTCTTTGATTTGAATGGAGTAGCTTTTCTGCCTTTGATTACTGAATTTTGGTGTGCCAGGAAGTTTCACATAAATGGAGACAAGCCCTCTTGGAAAATAATCTATTATTACAGCTTTATTGGAATTGCCTCATTGAAGAGAATACATGCAAAATGTAGCAGGTATAGTGAGTTACAATTAAATGAATAGGTGTCCCACAATAAAAGGAGGGGGGAATAAAGTGGAATGAGTAGACCTGCTGTTTTACCAATTCTTAAAACAGCACCCATGTTGACTTTTCACTGGTTAGCAAGAGATACAGACTTATTTTAGACATAAAAATTTTACAAGTACACTTGACCTATCAGACCATCTACTGCAGTAATAAATTTTCAGTTCATGTTAGAGTCTAAGAGTAGAAATGAACTCCTGGTTGTGTTGGTATGGTCAAAAAAAAAAAAAGCTTAAAGTCCTATTATCACAGGAAAAATCCAAATTAAAACCTATGGCTAGCCACATCAATGAAGTTAGAGCAAAAAGGTATAGAAGCAATCTGGTTAAGTGTGGTTTAGTCTTATCACACCAAATGAGCATTTATAGACACAAAGCAATCAATCAAGTGATAAAACTCATATTCTCTCTCCCTGCCCTCCTCTCATATGTGTATATGTCGGATGTGCATGCAAGTATATGTCAATGGCAGAAAATCTGTTTCAATAGTGACCCTCATTTAGCATTTTCAAGCATTTTTAAAACCATGTATGATTTTTGTGTTCTGTACTTTTGTAGGCAAGTAAAGCTGCAATATTATATGTTGACTGCAACCCTCCCCAAAAAAATTTCACATAAGCTGTCAAATCTACAAAGTGCTCTGAAAGGCTGAAAAGTGCTTCACAACCATCTGATTTGACTCTGTGGTTCAAAGCAGGTCTCTGTTTCTAGTCACAAATGAACTTTGATGAGATTATGTCATCAAGCCTTCATTAGATCAAAGCACCTCTACAAACTGAGAAAAACAATAAAACATCTATTCTCCATTGTTCCACCACTGACCTATTAATCTCAATTGTTAAATTTGTTGAAAGATGGTTGTTGTTACATGAGATCACTCAAATTTATTAACTTTATTTATCAATTTTATTAGGAATGCATCAAAGTATATTTGGCCCAACTCTGTGTTTACCCTTAGCAGGAGTTCATCTTCAAGGCAAGCAATTGACATTCAGTAGACAAACCTATTGGAGAGAAATAAATGTGAGGTCTCAATACTGCTGTTTTTGAATAAAGATTTGAACAAGAATCTATCAATTTTCTCAGGCATTTCTCAGATTAGTTGCTCTTCCATTAAGTGGGAATAGTATCCCACTACTTGAATCACAAGAATGTAATGAAGATTAATGAGATGATTGTTAAGTTCTCTGCTGAAGCAAAGTGATACACTGATGATAACTATTATTAGAGGTAAATGTTTCAGTTCACTTTGTAATCCATAACAGGGCCAACATACCTGGAGATAGGGCTGGGTTTATGAAAAGTAAATTGTCTGTAATTAGCTTTTGAAATGTGAGTATAACAGCAGGCAATTATCCTCTTTAATAGCTGTTAAGAGGTGTTAATTGGATGCTCTAGACCCTAGATGATGGAGACTCTATTAAAGGAATCAAAATACCTATCTAACACTAAAGAAGCAAAAAGTATTGGTAGTAGAAATATATTAAAAAGTATTGGTAGTAGAAATATATTAAAATCCTTTAAATATTTCTGTTAGTTCATAAAATGCTGGTATCGTTGATCTAAGATATAGTGATATATAATAAAATAACTGCTAGAGCAATTCACAGAACAGGAATATTTGACAATGAATAATATTCATTTTTTAATTTACATAAATTAATAAAATAGTTTCATTAGCCCATAACAACAAAACATAGTTAATAAAACATTCAAGAAATATAACCAGGGAGTAAAAAAATAAACATTCAAGACAAACAAACATTTTTTGTAGATTTAGAAATTATTTGTTAAGCTTTTTTCTACTCATAAAGAAATGTAAGCTTTTAAACCAACATTCTTCCTTAAGCCCATGTCACACAGCACCAACAGATGGAAAGAGGATGTAAAACAGAGAGAAACACTTGCCATCTGTTGGTTAACGCGATGCATCCATTCTGTACTCACTGCATATGTTTTTCATACTCACTATCCATCCAGCATCCGTCTACTGAGATTTCATTCGCTCAAAAGGTTTTGAGCTGCACAAAACTTTTTGAGCGGATGAAGTATCCAACGCGTCCATTCTACATCCACTACAAATATGGGGATCATCCGTTATATGACCGTCGTCATCCGTTACGCGTCCGTTATATCCACTAGGCATCTGCTGCGCATCCATTCAACTCAAATCCGCTCCAGTGGAAAACGGACACAGAGAAGAAGCAAAAGGGATGCGGAACGGACACGCAGCATTAGTAGCACGGATGTAGAAAGGATGAAAGCAGATGCAGCTTGCATATAAAGCATTAAAACAGAAAAACATTCATATAGGGGACGTATCTTAGATATTTAGGATGTTTACAGTATGTCTAGAGGATACAGAAGGGACAACTAGCAGAAAAATGATATTTCCAATAAAAAGGGGGGACAATCACCTGAATCTCACTTTCAGTCCAGCAGCCCTGATGTGCAGACCTCTTCAGCCTACATCTTGCTCTTGTTCTTCCACAGCATCCAGTCATCTCCACAATGGATCATCGCACACTCCTTTTGGTAGCCGCCATCATTCTACAACAGTACAAAGCCCTCTACAGGCCCTTTCACCTTTTCTACGCAAGGAAAAGGAGGTGTCCAAGAAGTGTGTGGGTCCAAAGATGGATCATGAGAAGAGCCGAGTACGGACTGTATGACAAGCTGATGGTGGAACTGAGGAACGAAGACACTCGTGCATTCCAGAACTTCATGAGGTTGCCGCCAACCATGTTTGACGAAGTTGTGGAGCGGTTGACCAAGGCAAACACCAACTTCTGGCCCAGCCTGGACCCTGGGCTCAAGGTGGCACTGACTCTGTGCCACCTGGCCTCCGGGACCACATACAGGAACATGCAGTATGCCTGGAGGGTGCCACAAAACACCATCAGCATTGTGGTCAGAGAAGTGGTGCAGGCCATCATCGAAGAATACCTGGAGGAGCTCCTCCAGTGCCCCTCCACTGAAGAAGGATGGAAGAAGGTTGCAGAACAGTGGTATCAGAAGTGGAACTTCCCCCACACCATTGGAGCCATAGATGGGAAGTACGTGGCCTGCGAATCTCCAGCCAACTCAGGGTCCACTTATTTCAACTACAAGGACTTCTTCAGCATCATCATCTTCACCATGGTCGATGCTGACTACAAGTTCATGTACATTGATGCTTCAGTTAACGGGTCAGATTCAGATGCCCAGGTATACAATGCCAGTGACCTCAAGGAGGGGCTGGAACGCAACCTCATCATGGGCTTCCCAGATCCAGACCCCCTGCCCAACAACACACAAGATGTACCCTACTTCATCGTGGGTGATGACATCTTCTCCCTCAGAATCTACCTCATGAAGCTCTACACTTCCAGATTCCTCATCCTTGAAGAGAGGATCTTCAACTACAGGCTGTCCAGGGCAAGACGGGTGGTGGAGAACGCATTTGGCATCCTGGCCAACAGGTTCCAGGTATTTCTCACCACCATGCAGCATCACCCAGAGACAGTGAGGAACATCGTGGAAGCTTGCTGCATCCTGCACAATCTCATGTGCACCTGCTACCCAGTGTTGCAGAACAGGCTTGTGGACCATCAACAAGGCAATGGGGACATGGAGCCTGGTGAATGGAGGCAAGGGTGAAACCTGATAGATGCTGTGGATGTGCAAGGCCCCAACAGAGCTTCACGTGAAGGGAAGAAGCAGCGCAACCTCCTGAAACACTGGTGTACCTCCCCAGCTGGAGCAGTGGAGTGGCAAGACAGGATGGTACATGCTTAATGGATGCTTCCTTCAGCCTGCCTCATCATACTGATGAGATTGTGCCATGTATGTTGAGTGGCCCTACAATGAACAGGGCATTTAATAAAGAGTTGTGTTTATGTTGAAATGTGTGGATCAATGATTAAATTGTTATTGATAATAAAGGGCCATAGGTGTGGCACCTGGGAGGGTGGACCATACAATCTCACTATGCTTGCACTGGAGGTTTATCTATCCCACAGCTACTGCCCATCCCACAGGTATCCCTGCCCATCCCACTGCTATCCTTACCCATCCCACAAGCATGCAAAGGCTTAAACCATTTCTAAAAGTTTCCACCAAGACTTTATTGACTAAAAGGACTGAACCAAATGTGTGAAGCAAAGATAACCTTTATTAATAACAAACTGTAAAAGCAAAATGACCCAAGAAAAGTGTCCAAAGCAAAGATAAAGTCAACAGATAGCCACCCAGTCTCTGGCACTCTTCTCAGTCACTCTAAGGCATGCCCATGGTCTCAGGGGTGAAGGGTTGAGATGCTGTGGAGGTGGCAGTGGCTGGAGTGCTGATCTGAGGCACCATTGGGGTGTCTGGCCCCGAGAGGACAACAGGGGATGGTGTGTGGAGGAAGCTTTCAGACAGCTGGCTCGGTCCCGTGATGTTGAGAGCCCCTTTCTCCATGACATGGGGTGTCAGTCCCAAGACTGATGACAGATGTTCTGAGGCTGGGCTTGGCTGTGGGGTGGAGGAAGGAGTGTAGTGGGGCTGTCTGGTCTGCAGGTGAGCGAGGTGAGGCGTCAGTGGCATCTGTGGTGTCAGTGGCATCTGTGGCATCTGTGGCATTGGTGGCATCAGTGGCATCTGTGGCATCTGTGGAATGGGTGGTGTCTGTGGCATCGGTGGCATCGGTGGCACCTGTGGTGCGTGATGTTCCAGTGCCTGGACTGTGAAGGGCTTCCTGTGCTGCTGGAACTCCTGGTAGCCGTAGCCTTGGGAGGTGAGGGCCTGTGGAAAGCTTTGGAAGGGCTGAGACATCACCTGGGGTGGAGGACCAGACCTGGACTGGGTCGGAGCAGGTTCAGCTGGGCCTGGAGAGTGGTGCAGAAAACCTGTGATCATCTCCTTGATCACCTGGTACTGGGATTCGGACATGTCCATGAGAGTCTGGTTGACATAGGTGAGGAAGGGCTTTATGTTAGAGGATGATATGTTGGTGTATACCAGCTGAGAGAGGAGATCTATGTTGCTTTTGATGGTGTCCCTGATTTCCAGCAGGACAGTGTGGCTCTGTCCCTCCGGTCTGCCTCTCTGCCTGCTTTCTGTGGAGGTGGAGCTGGGGGTAGGTGTGGGTTGGCCTCTGGTGTCAGCGGCCTCTCCTTACTCCAACTGTGTCACAGGGTCCTCCACGCGCTCCACCACAGGGACTGCAGCTGTCGGGGGAGTCTCCGTCTTGGACTTCTCCACAGATACCTGCTAGGACACAGGAGCTGACTCTTGGCCAGAAGAGGACTGGCTCTCTGTGGGCAGCCTGAGAGAGAGGGTTGACAGAGGGGCTGTTCCTCGGTTGCAGACCTGAACCCTCCAAGAAGCTGCACTTGGCCATCACGGTCGGTGAGCTTGACCGCAGCCTGGCCAGACTTTTTGAGGTGCAGCTTCCCATACCAGGTGTGCATGTGCTTCCACCACCCGAGGAGGACCTCCAAAGTGTAGCCCAGGCTCTCCACCTTCTTTCTCTGCCTGCTTCCGCTTGGTGTCTCAATAGAGCCTGTGTCCCTTCCGCAAGAGGTACTCATTCTCCCTCAGCCATTCGAGCACCTCATCCTCATGTTCCTCTTCGATGGAGTACTGTCTCCTCTCCCTATCACGCGATTGCCTCTTCCTCCCTCTGGCAGGGCCTTCTGTGCCCTCATAAGAAGGGCTTTGAGGTTCTAGGGGCTGGTCTACCACACCACCACCACCACCACCACCAGCAACAACAGCAGCAGCAAAAGCAGCACCAGCAGCACCAGCAGCACCAGCAGCACCAGGAGCAGCGCCAGCAGAGTAAGCACCAGCATAAGCACCAGCACAAGGAGCAGCACCAGCAGAGTAAGCCCCAGCAGAAGCCCCAGCACCAGGAGCAGCACCAGCAGAGTAAGCACCAGCAGAAGCCCCAGCACCAGGAGCAGCACCAGCAGAAGCCCTAGCACCAGCAGAGTCAGCCCAAGCAGCGGAAGCCCCAGCAGAAGAAGAGTCAGGGCCAGGGGGTGGGATGGTGGCCCTTTCCTTCTTGCCAGGGCTGGCAGCAGATGGCACAGGCTTCCTCTTCTTCCCCATGGTTGTTGGCTGGAGATGTGTCTGGCAGCAGGTCTTTCCTCTGAATTGTGACCTGCTTGCGAGCTGCATCCTTTTATGTCCACGGGGCTGACGCAATGCATCCTCCCTGCATGCACAGTGAATGCTTTGCATCTGCTAGGCATCCGCTAGGCGTCCATGATGCATCCGCGTCATCTGCTAGGCCTCAGCTCTTCATCCTCTCCTTCTACTGCACGTCTGCTTCGCTGTGCTCCCCCAGAAGCACTGCGGATGTGCCATCCACTTCCATCCGCTTCCATCCACTAGGCTTCCATGGAGCATCCGCTTAACATCCTGGCTACGTCCTCTCCCCGTCCGTTCCTTTCCGTTGTTGTCCACTCTGTTTATGCAAATTTGGGGCACTTTTGAGAGCAGATAACAACGGATGGAACATTTTCTCGTCCGCTATGTCCTTTTTACATATGTTTTGCATCCGTCGGCTGATGTGACCTCGGCTTTAATTGCCAGCGTTTTATATTTATTTAGTAACCAAATTAAACTTCCTTTCTGTCTATATTTTATAGTTAATTTGACAATTTACATTTCTCTGGGAAATATATTTGTAGTGGATATGCTGTAGTCTACTTGCTTAATCTTATACTATATTTTATATTTTATCAGTTAGATCTGAATCATTATTAAAGATGAAAATGCCAGGAACATTGCAAAATCCCTAGCTTTCAAGATTGTTTATATAGAATAGGAAGGATAGGACAAGTGATCTATATAATGATTTTTATATGTATTTGGAGCAGAACTGTATTTATGTATTTATAAGATAGTTAACATTTAGCAGTCAATATTTAATAGTAAATACTTCCCTTTTAGATAATCAACTGATTGTCATATTAAAGACAGCTTAGAGGTGAAGTTTACCAATCCACATATAGAACAGAAAGGAGAGGATGGCATATCCCTTGGAAGGTTGGATGAAAATTTTTCAGCACAGTCAAGTCCAGAAAGACCTGCTGAGAAGAGGACAGATCACTATTTCTTAAGAGATTGTGGGACCACCATCCCCTTGCAAAGAGGAATTCATCACCACCAGGACTCAGTCACATGTCATTTCCTGGAAGGCCTTGGCCAAAACAAGAGGGGACATAGGTCTAAAATAGGGATGATAAAGCTGTAAGAATCCTGTCCTCTTCATCAGGCTCCTCCCAAAAGTCAAACTCTGGTGGAAATAATTTCCAGATCTCTGGCAAGAGAAAAGTTATTTAAAATGTTACTGCAGTTCATGGATATACCGTTTTGTTCTGTATAAATGAAATGGGCATGTTATGGTGTATGGCTATCACAAGCACTCTTGTATGAACTATTGGTTATTACTCCTGGATGTAAGTCAATGGGCTGGTTATTATTTATAAAGCCCTTCATGGCCTAGACTTGATTATTTGAGAAACGGCCTCTATTGATTGT
>BLBF01000040.1:21807034-21864909 GCA_015471245.1 Laticauda colubrina
TTCATGGCCTAGACTTGATTATTTGAGAAACGGCCTCTATTGATTGTTTCCTGCTCTTCCAGTGACATAACACAGACAACATTTTAGCGCCCTTTGTTAATATTACCTCATAAGACATTGAAAGTTCTCTTTCTCTTTAAACACCATCCCACCAGAGATCCCTAGAGCTTTTTTCTAGGTGTCATTTCTAAAGGCATTGAAGACATTTCTGTTTTCCAAGGCTTGAGGGAGATCAGGATGAGCATTTAGTACCTGTTAAGCCATGTCACACTGCCCAAAGGATGCAAAAAGGACACAACGGACGAGCAAAATGTTCCATCCGTTGTTATCCGCTTTCAAAAGGGGCAAAAAATTGCATAACCAGAGCGGATAACACACACGCGGGGAGGACTCAGGGCGGATGCAAAGCAGATGCGGAATGGAAGCCCAGTGGATGGAAGCAGATGGGAACGGATGGCACATCCGCTAGGCTTCTGGGGGGCCTCAGCAAAGCGGATGCGGAATGGATACAATGGATGCACAGAGGATGCACAGCAGATGCACAGCGGAAGTCTAATGGATGCCTGGTGTTAATTGCGCATGCGGGGAGGATGCATTGCATCAGCCCCGCGGATATAACGGAAGCAGCTCGGAAGCAGGTCGCCATTCAAATGAAAGACCTGCTGCGGGACGGACTGGCTGCCTTGCCTGCCCTGCCTGCATGTCTAACTGCAAGCCTTGGTGCCAGCCTTGGTGCCAGCCTTGGTGCCAGCCTTGGTGCCTGCCTTGGTGCCAGCCTTTATGCCAGCCTTGCTGCCAGGCTTGGTGCCAGCCTGCCTCCAAGCATTGCTGCCAGCAAGCCTTGCTGCCAGCCGGTCTGCCTGCCAGCCTTGCTGTCTGCCTGGCTGGCAGCCTTGGTGCCTGCCTGCCTGCCAGCCTTACTGCCAGCCTTCCTGCCAGCCTCCCTGCCAGCCAGCAACCCCACAACCATGCTGAAGCACAGCAAGCCTGAGCCATCTGCTGCCAGCCCTTGCAAGAGGGACAGGGCTACCATCCCACCCCCTGGCCCTCACTCTGGTTCTGCTGGGGCTTCTGCAGCACGGGCTCACTCTTCTGGGGCTGGCCCTTCTGCTGCTTCTGATTCTGGAGGAGCGGATGACAAGCACTCCATCACCAGCCACCTCCACAGCACCTGCACCCTTCACCCCTGAGACTGAGCGACCAAGAGGAGTGCCAGAGACTCATTTTTGTTGTATAGCTTGTTGTTAATAAAGTCTATTTATGATTCACACACTTGCTTCATTTCTTTTTTTGAATAAAGTCTTGGTGGAAACTTTTAGAAATGGTTTAAGCCTTTGCATGCTTGTGGGATGGGTAAGGATACCTGTGGAATGGGTAAGAGCTGTGGGATGGGTTAGGATAGCAGTGGGATAGATAAACCTCCAGTGCGAGCATTGTGGAACTGTATGTTCCACCCTCCCAGGTGCCACACCTATGGCCCTTTATTATCAATAATAATGTAATAATTATCCACACATGTCAACATAAACATGTCAACATAAACACAACTCTTTATTAAACACCCTGTTCATTGTAGGCAAACATACATGGCCCAATCTCATCCTTGTGATGAGACAGGCTGAAGGAAGCATCCATGAAGCATTTACCATCCTGTTTTGCCACTCCACTGCTCCAGCTGGGGAGTTGCACCAGTGTTTCAGGAGGTTGCACTGCTTCTTCGCCTCATGTGAGGCTCTGTTGGGGCCTTGAACATCCACAGTGTCTATCAGGTTTCGCCCTTGCCTCCATTCCCCAGGCTCCATGTCCCCATTACCTTGTTGGATGTCCACGAGCCTGTTCTACAAGACTGGGTAGCGGGTGCGCATGAGATTGTGCAGGATGCAGCAAGCTTCCACGATCCTCCTCACGGTCTCTGGGCTATGCTGCATGTTGGTGAGAAGTACCTGGAACCTGTTGGCCAGGATGCCAAATGCGTTCTCCACCACCCGTCTTGCGCTGGACAGCCTGTAGTTGAAGATCCTCTCTTCACAGGTGAGGTATTTGGAGGTGTAGGGCTTCATGAGGTAGGTTGTGAGGGAGAAGGCGTCATCCCCCACAATGAAGTAGGGCACATCTTGCTTGTCGTTGGGCAGCTGGTCTGGATCTGGGAACCCTACCATGAGGTGGCCTTCCAGCCCCTCCATGAGGTCACTGGTGTTGTATACCTGGGAATCTGAAGATGAGCCGTTGCCTGAAGCATCAATGTACATGAACCTGTAGTCAGCATCGACCATGGCGAAGAGGATGATGCTGAAGAAGCCCTTGTAGTTGTGATAAGTGGACCCCGACTTGGCTGGAGCTTTGCAGGCCACGTGCTTGCCATCTATGGCTCCAACGGTGTGTGGGAAGTTCCACTTCTGATACCACTGCTCTGCAACTTTCTTCCATCCTTCTTCAGTGGAGGCGTACTGTAGAGCTCCTCCTTGTATTCTTCGATGATGGCCTGCACCACTTCTCTGACCACAATGCTGATGGTGTTGGGTGGCACCCTCCAGCCGTACTGCATGCTCCTGTAGGTGGTCCCGGAGGCCAGGTGGCACAGAGTGAGTGCCACCATGAGCCCAGGTTCCAGGCTGGGCCGGAAGTTGGTGTTTGTCTTTGTCAACCTGGGTGTCATCCGCTGCAGTTCATCAAACATGGCTGGAGGCATCCTCATGAAGTTCTGGAACGCCCAAGTGTCTTCGCTCCTGAGCTCCACCATCAGCTTGTTGTACAGTACGTCCTCTGCTCTTCTGGCGAACCATCTTTGGACCCAGACTTTTTTTGGGTGCCTCCTTTTCTTCCTGTAGTAGAGTTCACAGAGCCTGTAGATGGTTTCGCACTGTTGCAGAAGGATGGTGGCTGCCGAAAGGACTTTGTCACAATCCACGGTGGACATGACTGGATGCTGTGGAAGAGGAAGAGTCAGATGAAGGCTGCAGAGGTCTGCACAGCTTGGCTGCTGTTCTGAAAGTGAGATGCAGGCGAGTTGCTCCCCCTTTTTATAAGCAGTATAGATGTCGCTTTGCATCCTCTAGGCATCCTCTAGGAATCCTGCAGACATCCTTAATATCCGAGATAGGTCCCCTCTGCGAACGTTTTTTCCATTTTAAACGCTTTGTTTCTGTGCTGCATCTGTGCTGCATCCATTCTGCATCCGTTCTGCATCCGTTCCGCTTCCTCCCTGCATCCAGGTGGATGCGAGTTGCGCGGAAGCGTAGCGGATGCCTAGCGGATATAGCGGATGCGTAACAGATGCGTAGCGGATGTGTAGCGGATGCAGAACGGACAAACTGGATACATTTTCCGCGCAAAAGTTTTGGGCAGCCCAAATCTTTTGGAGCAGATGAAATGTCCATAAACGGATGCTGGACGGGTAGAGAGGAAGCAAAACGTTGGCAGTGAGTACATTACATTTTCCAATGGATGGCAAGCTTTTTTGTCCGTTTTACATCGTCTTTGCATCCGTTGGTTCAGTGTGACATGGGCTTTAGTTCTTTGCTGTTATTATTGTATGTTTATCCACTCCCATCTCCAGTTCTTTTTTCTGAGAATTTCTTTTTTTTTTACTTTTAAATTATAAACAACCCAAAATGCCCTTTAAATTTAAACAAATATAGTCACTTGAGGTACTTGTTATGTTCAAATAACAGTGAGTGAGAAATAGAGTCCATGATAACAATTTAAATTGGTTTCTCTACCTAGCCAGAGTAGAGGTTGGAGATAGAAAAAGTTGGAATACTCTCAGAGAAAATCCAGAGCTTTTCAATAGCTGTTCTAATCCAGCATCAAGGGACGTTAAGAGAAAGGTATTAGTAAGCTAGCCCATGGTTTGCCACAATAATTCAGACATGAGATGGTCAAGTCATGAACTAAAGCATGGACTTGAACTTTTAAAAAAGCTTGAGACAGTTAACATTATTCACATGCTTGAGTGAACTGTCACTTACATAAATTACCAGTTGAGGACCCATTTGAAGAAAAGCAAATTATGTCTTCAAACTTCCAATTAATGCTATTTTAAATTAAAAGGTTGATGAGGAAGTTAAGAGAGGAAATTTTCACTAGGAACCAATTACTCTGCAAGCAGATACTTACCTAGAGATATATTTAAGCTTGTGCATTTTGTCAGCCTCACTAACCAAATAATTTCTTTCAACATTGGATTGGTTCATAAAGTAAATGAGAGTATACTGTATTCTTTGGCTTCCAGCCTGATTTTCTTTCATAAAATAAAGTAATTGTTATGCTATAATAAAGGATGACATTTGTGAAGATGCATGCCTATGTGAGCACTGTTCATTAGAATAATGAAAATACACACTTTTCTCCCAATTCATTTTCTAAATGCCTTTCACTAAGCACAAGTTATAATTAATATTTGGAAGGGAAGGGGGGCACAATGATGCAAAAAAGCAGTGACTATGTAATATAAAGTAGGCAGAAGTAGGTTTTTGAAATTATTTTGCATTTTCTATATTTTATTTGTCACAACTTATTTTTAGTCCTGTATAATAATTTTCCTGCATTTCCTGCCCTCAAGTACTAGGAAACTATTTTTCAGCTGTAGCTGTCATAGTAATTTTATGGACTACAAAAAATGTAAAGAGGATGTCTACTGCAAGTTGCCAACTCTTTTATTAAACTTAATAATAATAAAATATATAAGTAAGGAATGATCAGGGAAAATGAACAGGAGACAGTGTAGTTAGAGTATATAGATCAAAGCCTGGACTATGACAGGTTCAGATCATCATTGAGCTTCGATTTCCACAGGGGGTACTCTGGACAAATCTCCACCTCTCTTATGTCAGGCTACCAGAACTGCCTCCAAGCCAAGTGTAAAGAACCCAAAGTGGCCTGCCAGTTTGATATTGTGGCTCTTCTGAAGAACTGGGTGTGGGGATTCCGAGTTGTAGAGTTTTGTCCCCTTCCATGCCAGGTCATCTCTTTTTGTTGAGATGTGTTGATTGTCCCAGAACCAGTTAAGCCCATGTCACACTGAACCAATGGATGCAAAGAGGATGTAAAACAGACAAAAAACCTTGCCTTCTGTTGGTTAACGCGATGTATCCATTCTGTAATCACTGCCTCCGTTTTGCTTCTTCTCTATCTGTCCCGCATCTGTTTATGGACGTTTCATCCGCTCCAAAAGTTTTGGGCTGCCTAAAACTTTTGCGCGGAAAATGTATCCAGTTTGTCCGTTCTGCATCCGCTACGCATCCACAACACATCCATTCTGCATCCGTTACGCATCCGCTATATCCGCTAGGCATCCATTCCGCATCCGCGCAACTCCATCCGCTCCAGCGGTAAACGGACGCAGGGAGGAAGCGGAACAGACTCAGAACAGATGCAGAATGGATGCCTAGCGGATGCAGCATGGAAACAAAGTGTTTAAAATGGAAAAAACGTTCGCAGAGGGGACCTATCTCAGATATCAAGGATGTCTACAGGATGCCTAGAGGATGCCTAGAGGATGCCAAGCTGAAAACTTATACTGCCTATAAAAAGGGGGAGCAACTCGCCTGCATCGCACTTTCAGAACAGCAGCCCAGTGGTGCAGACCTCTGCAGCCTTCATCTGCCTCTTCCTCTTCCACAGCATCCAGTCATGTCCACCGTGGATTGTAACAAAGTCCTTTCGGCAGCCACCATCATTCTGCAACAGTGCGAAGCAATCTGCAGGCTCTGTGAACACTACTATGAGAAGAAAAGGACCCACCCAAAAAGAGTCTGGGTCCGAAGATGGTTCACCAGTCGAGCAGAGGACGGACTGTACAACAAGCTGATGGTGGAGCTCAGGAGCGAAGACACTCGGGCGTTCCAGAACTTCATGAGAATGCCTCCAGCCATGTTTGACGAAGTTGTGCAGCGCCTGACACCCAGGTTGACCAAGGCAAACACCAGCTTCCGGCCCAGCCTGGAACCTGGGCTCAAGGTGGCACTCACTCTGCGCCACCTGGCCTCAGGGACCTCCTACAGGAGCATGCAGGATGGCTGGAGTGTGCCATCCAACACCATCAGCATTGTGGTCAGAGAAGTGGTACAGGCCATCATCGAAGAATACAAGGAGGAGCTCCTCCAGTACCCCTCCACTGAAGAAGGATGAAAGAAAGTTGCAGAGCAGTGGTATCAGAAGTGGAACTTCCCACACACCATTGGAGCCATAGATGGCAAGCACGTGGCCTGCAAAGCTCCAGCCAACTCGGGGTCCACTTATTTCAACTCCAAGGGCTTCTTCAGCATCATCCTCTTTGCCATGGTCAATGCTGACTACAAGTTCATGTACATCGATGCTTCAGGCAACGGCTCATCTTCAGATTCCCAGGTATACAATGCCAGTCACCTCAAGGAGGGGTTGGAACGCAACCTCATCGTGGGCTTCCCAGATCCAACGACAAGCAAGATGTGCCCTACTTCATCGTGGGGGTTGATGCCTTCTCCCTCAGAACCTATCTCATGAAGCCCTACACCTCCAGACTCCTCACCCGTGAAGAGAGGATCTTCAACTACAGGCTGTCCAGGGCAAGGCGTGTGGTGGAGAACACATTTGGCATCCTGGCCAACAGGTTCCAAGTACCTCTCACCACCATGCAGCATCGCCCAGAGACCGTGAGGAAGATCATGGAAGCTTGCTGCATCCTGCACAATCTCATGCGCACCCGCTACCCAGTCTTGCAAAACAGGCTCGTGGACCTCCAACAAGCCAATGGAGTCATGGAGCCTGGGGAATGGAGGCAAGGGTGAAACCTGATCGACACTGAGGATGTGCAAGGCCCCAACAGAGCCTCACATAAAGCGAAGAAGCAGCGCAATCTCCTGAGACAATGGTGCAACTCCCCAACTGGAGCAGTGGAGTGGCAAGACAGGATGGTAAATGCTTAATGAATGCTTCCTTCAGCCTGTCGCATCACACAGATGATATTGGGCCATGTATACTTGGTTGGCCTACAATGAACAGGGCGTTTAATAAAGAGTTGTATTTATGTTGACATGTGTGGATAATTATTACATTATTATTGATAATAAAGGGCCGTAGGTTTGGAACCTGGGAGGGTGGACCATACAGTCCCATTATGCTTGCACTGGAGGTTTATCTATCCCACAGGTATCCTAACCCATCCCAAAGCTATCCTTACCCATCCCACAAGCAAGCAAAGGCTTAAACCATTTCTAAAAGTTTCCACCAAGACTTTATTCAAAATATGAAATGAAGCAAGTGTGTGAATCAAAAATAGACTTTATTAACAACAAGCTATAAAACAAAAATGAGTCTCTGGCACTCCTCTTGGTCGCTCAGTCTCAGGGGTGAAGGGTGCAGGTGCTGTGGAGGTGGCTGGTGCTGGAGTGCTTGTCATCAGCTCCTCCAGAAGCAGAAGCAGCAGAAGGGCCAGCCCCAGAAGAGTGAGCCCGTGCTGCAGAAGCCCCAGCAGAACCAGAGTGAGGGCCAGGGGGTGGGATGATAGCCCTGTCCCTCTTGCCAGGGCTGGCAGCAGATGGCTGAGGCTTGCTGTGCTTCCGCATGGTTGTGGGGTTGCTGGCTTGCAGGGAGGCTGGCACCAAGGCAGGCAGGAAGGCAGGCAGGGAGGCTGGCATCAAGGCTTGCAGGGAGGCTGGCAGGCAGACATGAACCAAGGCTGGCAGGAAAGCTGGCAGGCAGACATGAACCAAGGCTTGGAGGAAGGCAGGCAGCAAGGCTGGCATGCAGACCAGCTGACAGCAAGGCTGTCAGACCAGCTGGCAGCAAGGCTGTCAGACCGGCTGGCAGCAAGGCTGTCAGACCGGCTGGCAGCAAGGCTGACAGGGAGGCTGGTAGCAAGGCTGGGAGCAAGGCTGGCAGGCAGACATGCAGGCAGGGCAGGCAAGGCAGTCGATGTGTCTGGAAGCAGGTCTTTCCTCTGAATGGCGTCCTGCTTCCGAGCTTCTTCCATTATATCCACGGGGCTGACGCAATGCATCCTCCCCGCATGCGCAGTGAACGGCAGGCATCGATTAGGCTTCCGCTCTGCATCCGCTTCATCCATTCGGCGTCCACTCTGCATCCGCTCTTTCCTTTCCGCATCCGCTTCGCTGAGGCCCCCCGGAAGCCCTGCAGATGTGCCACCCATTCCCATCCGCTCCCATCCGCTTCCATCTGCTGGGCTTCCGTTCCGCATCCGCTTTGCATCTGCCCTGTGTCCTCCCCGCGTCTGTGTTATCCGCTCTGGTTATGCAAATTTTTGCCCCTTTTGAGAGCAGATAACAACGGATGGAACATTTTGCTCATCCGCTGTGTCCTTTTTGCATCCATTGGCCAGTGTGACATGGGCTTTAGGTCATCTGCAGGTTGATCTTGCTGATCATGGCGTTATCATCTGTTGGTTATTTGAGCAGCTATTTGGGCAGGGAGATGATGGCATTTATGACTTCCTCCCTTTCGTATTTGTATTGGAGCAAGCAGGAGATGACCTCAGCCAGAAAGTTCCTCCCCCTGGGATGTGTTTTAGCATGAAGTCGAATCAGTTGAAGCATTGAGCCCATCGGACCTGTTTGGGGTATACTTTTTTGTTGGGTCCTAAAGGTTTCCAGGTTTTTTTGGTCAGTCCAAACTTCAAATGGTCTCTGCCTTCCTTCCAGCAGGTGGCAACAGGTTTACAGTTCCCATCTCACTGGGAAAGCCTCTTTTTTCCAATGCAGCCCATTGTCTCTCTGTGTCTGTGAGCTTGCAGGAGGTCCAGGGGCAGGGCTTTAGGCTTCCTTGGTTGCTTCTTTGGAGGAACACTGCTCCCACTGCTACATCACTGGCCTCTTCTTGAATGACAAAGGGTTGTTCAGGGTCAGGATGCTTCAATACTGGTTCTTTTGCAAATAGTTATTTCAGTGTTTCAAATGCTTTTTGGCAGGTTAGGTCCCACTGTAAGGATTGTCCCGGGTGGGGCTTTGTTCCTGGACTCCCTGTCTTTAGGAGGTCTGTCATGAGTTTGGCAATGCTCAGGAAGAGGGGATGAATTTTCAATAGAAGTTTGCAAACCCCAAGAAGCTTTGTAGCTATCTGTGGGTATGAGGGGGCTGCCAGCCCAGAACGGTTTCTACTTTGGGTGGATCCATCTCTATGCCTTTATTTGAGACTTGGTATCCCAGGTAGTCCAACTGTGTGTGTTGAAATTCACATTTTGACAGCCTGCATATGTAATTCACTGTCATCCCTGATCCTGCTTCCCCCCCCCCTCTGAGTGTATCATCCAATGGAAAAGATCCATAGCCAAGAATCATCAGTCATGCTCTCCAATTAGATTTTGCATGGCAGAAGCTTCAGTCACCTAATCAGTCTTTGAAGAAAATATGAATGGAATGTACTTTTGATTCCACACTGCTGCCTGCTCTTTGAAACTCCTCCCCTTCTTTCTGTTGTCAACTATAAAATGTGTATACAAAATGTTTTATGAGTTGACACTAATGGCCAAAAGAATTGGTAGATAAGGATAAAAGAAATTAAATATCAGATGGATTTAGATCTCTTGTGGACACAAAGAGACTCATGATTGATGACACATTTGATAGGACACATTTGACACATAAGATAGGTAATCTTAATGTTCTTCATATATTTTAGATTCATTCCAGTAATAGACATTGCATTCCATGAAATCCCATTTTAACTGATTTCAAGAGTTGTACATCAGGTATAACAAAAGAAACATTCACTTAAATTGTAAAAGTCCATGCTTCAATAAACTCTACATTACAAATTTTTGGACTTGTTTTACAACACTATTCAATAATACATAGCTACTTGTATGTAATACCTTTAGATTTAAACCAGTTTAACTTGAAATAGTAGACAAAGATTATACTTATTTAAAATTCTATTAAACATTTCCTTTCTGTGAAAATGAAGATATTATTAAATCAGAACTATTACATGAGAAGGGGGGGAACAAAGGAAGAAAGACTGCGCTATAATCCATGGACTGTTATTTGCTATTGTATTCTGATGCTGAGACAATGAGGAAGAGGCTGAATGATGTCACAATTTTCTGTCACACTAATGATATTTTTAAAAGCCCACAAAAATTCATAAATAAATTAACTTGGCTCTGGCTTTTAAAATCTTTCTGTCACCTGCTGTTTGGCTATGACTTTGAAGCCCAACAATTTTTTTTCCTGCTACCAGCTGGCAATCTTTTCAGTTGTTATACCCATAAATTATTTTTGAATATTATGTCAATCTTTTAGAAGAATTGACAAGGAGGTTTTGGAACAAAAGAAAGATGAACAACTTGAGATTCTTCTATATTGATAAGGTATTTGGGAAATAGAATATCCACTCAACAAAATGGTCAAATCAACAGAGACATATTGACACTGGGAATATTTATCGAAAATTAGACTACAAAAGCTGAACAGTGGTATGCTACTGGTTATCACCTACTAGTTAAATCACTTGCTTTGTACTTTCACTGGCTCTGTTAGAAGGGCCCTACTTGCATACAGATAATCACCTATCTGACACATCATTATATGCCAGCAATATTCTCTGGATCCTATATAGGTCAGATAGGTCAAACTTGGACAAAACAAAAGAGACTAGTATGACTATTAGGATATTCACACTTTCAGGATACACCATTATTTAACCGAACTCACATTAGCTATTTTGGACAGAAAAATAAAAAAAAACCTTTGTAATACCATTTGCACTGCAATTTTGTAATGCAAGTGAGATATTGCTGAACTTACATAAAAAAGATTCCAAGCCAAATACAGTTGATTTTTAACACATTACAACTGTGTATCAATAAGGAACCTGTAGCCTGGCTCACATACAACTTGAATTTCCAAAAACAATCTCTCTTCCCATCCCTATTGCCTACCTCATTCCAGTTTAAATCAGTTAAGTCACTCTATTGTTTTTGATTAATTCAGCTATGGATTACAAAAGCTTATTTTTTTTAAGAAAAAATATTAGTCTGCAAAGATATTACCAGAGTTCTGATTTTTGATACATTAAAAAATATCTCCATATCTTTTCATTCACTTTCATGAAAAAACTATTTGGTTTTGAAATTTATTTTAAATGATAAAATGCATTTTATTTTTATTTCACGGTATAATAATTAAGGCTGGACAGATTGTGGATTTGGTGGTTTGATGTGAGAAAGGTTTAGGCAAAGATGCCTCACAGCTGCCTCACAAAACAATGTGGCTCATTCATTTCTAGGAATGATGATAAAGGCCCTGTCACACTGGCCGACGGATGCAAAACGTTTGTAAAAAGGACACAGTGGACGAGCAAAATGTTCCATCCATTGTTATCCGCTCTCAAAAGTGCCCCGAATTTGCATAACCAGAGCGGACAACACAGAAAGGAACAGATGGGGGGAGGATGTAGGGCGGATGGAAAGCGGATGCTCAACGGAAGCTTAGCGGATGGAACATCCGCAAGGCTTCCGGGGGAGCACAGCAAAGCAGACACGGAATGGAAAGAGCAGATGAAGTGGATGCAGAGCAGATGCCAAGCGGATGAAGCGGATGAAGAGCGGAAGCCTAGCGGATGCCTAGCGGATGCCTAGCGGATGCCTAGTGGATGCCTAGCATTCACTGCACATGCGGGGAGGATGCATTGCGTCAGCTCCATGGATATAAAGGGAAGCAGCTCCCAAGCAGGTCACCATTCAGAGGAAAGACCTGCTTCCAGACACAGCTTGCCAGCCAGCCAGCCAGCAACCCAACAACCATGGGGAAGAAACGGAAGCCTCTGCCATCTGCTGCCAGCCCTGGCAAGAGGGACAGGGCCACCCTCCCACCCCCTGGCCCTGACTCTGCTTCTGCTGGGGCTTCTGCTGCCCGGGCTCGATCTTCTGGTGCTGGGGCTTCTGCTGATGCTGCTTCTGGAGGTGGTGCTTCTGCTGATGCTGCTTCTGGTGCTGGTGCTTCTGCTGGTGCTTACTCTGCTGGCACTGCTCTTGGTTCTGGTGCTTCTGCTGGTGCTTACTCTGCTGGCACTGCTCCTAGTCCTGCTGGTCCTGCTGGTGCTCCTGGTCCTGCTGGTGCTCCTGGTCCTGCTGCTGGTCCTGCTGGTCCTGCTTTTGCTGCTACTGATGTTCCTGCTGCTGCTACGGGTGGTGGTGTGGAGGAACAGCCCCTACAACCTCAAAGCCCTTATCATGAGGGCCCATATGACCCTGCCAAAGGGAGGAAGAGGCAGACGTGTGAACGGGAGAGGAGGCAATACACCATAGAAGAGGAGCATGAGGAGGAGGTGCTGGAGTGGCTGAGGGAGAATGAATATCTTTGGCGGAAGGGACACAGGCTCTATTGAGACACCAAGAGGAAGCAGGCTGCTTGGAGAGAGCCTGGGCTGCACTTCGGAGGTGCTCCTCAGCTGGTGGAAGCACATGTACACCTGGTACGGGAAACTGCACCTCAAGAAATCTGGCCAGGCCGCAGTCAAGCTGACTATGTGATGGCCAAGTGCAGCTTCTTGGAGGGTGAGATCCGCCACTGAGGAGCAGCCCCTCTCACAACCCTCTCTCTCAGGCAGCCTGCTGAGAGCCAGTCCTCTTCTGGCAAAGAGTCAGCTCCTGTGTCCAGGCAGATATCTGTGGAGCATGTCACAACGGAGACCCCCCCGACAGCTGTACTACCCCTGGCAGAGCGCGTGGAGGACCCCTGATGCAGTGGGAGAAAGGAGAGGGCTTTTCCACCAGAGAACAACCGACATCCACCCCCAGCTCCACTTCCACAGAAAGGCAGAGAGGCAGACCGGAGGGGCAGAGCCACACTGTCCTGCTGGAGATAAGAGACACAATCAGGAGCAGCGTAGATCTCCTCTCTCAGCTGGTACACACCGACGCCCCATCCTCCAACCGCAAGCCCTTCCTCACCTACGTCAACCAGACCCTCATGAACACCAGCACCAGGTGGTGAAGGACAGGATCACCGATCTTCTTCACAACCCTCCAGATCCAGATAAACCTGCTCCCACCCAGTCCAGGCCTGCTCCTCCACCCCAGGTGATGTCACTGCCGTTCCAAGGCTTTCCACAGGCATCCACAGCATCCATTAAACATCTACCATCCTGTCTTGCCACTCCACTGCTCCAGCTGGGAAGTTGCACCAGTGTTTCAGGAGGTTGCACTGCTTCTTCCCTTCACGAGAAACTCTGTTGGGGCCTTGCACATCCTTAATGTTTTTCAGGTTTCGCCCTTGCCTCCATTCCCCAGGCTCCATGCCCCATTGCCTTGTTGGAGGTCCACGAGCCTGTTCTGCAACACTGGGTTGTGGGTGCGCATGAGATGGTGCAGGATGCAGCAAGCTTCCACAATGTTCCTCATGGTCTCTGGGCGATGCTGCATGGTGGTGAGAGGTACCTGGAACCTGTTGGCCAGGATGCCAAAGGCATTCTCCACCACCCGCCTTGCCCTGGACAGCCTGTAGTTGAAGATCCTCTCTTCACAGGTGAGGAGTCTGGAAATGTAGGGCTTCATGAGGTAGGTTCTGAGGGAGAAGGCGTCATCCCCCATGATGAAGTAGGGCACATCTTGTGTGTTGTTGGTTAGGGGGTCTGGATCTGGGAAGCCCATGATAAGGTTCTGTTCCAGCCCCTCCTTGAGGTGACTGGCGTATACCTGGGCATCTGAAGCTGACCCATTGCCTGAAGCATCGATGTAGATGAACTTGTAGTCAGCATCGACCATGGCGAAGAGGATGATGCTGAAGAAGCCCTTGTAGTTGTGATAAGTGGACCCTGAGTTGGCTGGAGCTTTGCAGGCCACGTGCTTCCCATCTATGGCTCCAATGGTGTGGGGGAAGTTCCACTTCTGATACCACTGCTCTGCAACTTTCTTCCAGCCTTCTTCAGTGGAGGGGCACTGGAGGAGCTCCTCCTTGTATCCTTCGATGGTGGCCTGCACCAATTCTCTGACCACAATGCTGATGGTGTTGTGTGGCACCCTCCAGCCGTACTGCATGCTCCTGTAGGTGGTCCCTGAGGCCAGGTGGTGCAGAGTCAGTGCCACCTTGAGCCCAGGGTCCAGGCTGGGCCGGAAGTTGATGTTTGCCTTGGTCAACCTGGGTCTCAGCCGCTCCACAACTTCATCAAACATGGCTGGAGGCATCCTAATGAATTTCTGGAATGCACGAGTGTCTTTGTTCCTCAGCTCCACTATCAGCTTGTTGTACAGTCTGTGCTCTGCTCTTCTCGCAATCCATCTTCGGACTCAGACACTTCTTGACTGCCTCCTTTTCTTCCCGTAGAACAGTTGAAAGAGCCTGTAGATGGCTTCGCACTGTTGCAGAACGATGGTGGCTACCAAAAGGAGTGTGTTACGATCCATGGTGGACATCAATGGATGCTGTGGAAGAGCCAGAGCCAGATGAAGGGTGCAGAGGTCTGCACAACAGGGCTACTGGACTGAAAGTGAGATCCAGGTGAGTTCCTCCCCCTTTTTATAGGCAATATAGGTTTTCCACTAGGTGTCCTTTTGCATCCTCTAGACATCCTTAATATCTGAGATAGGTCCCCTCTGCAAATGTTTTTTCCGTTTTAAATGCTTTGTATGTAAGCTGCATCCACTTTCATCCTTTCTCCGTCCATGCTACTAACGCTGCGCATCCGTTCCACATCCGTTTCGCTTCCTCCCTTTGTCCGTTTTCGGCTGGAGCGGATTTGTGTTGCGCGGATGCGCAGCAGATGCCTAGCGGATATAGTGGACGCATAACGGATGACGACGGATGTAGAACGGATGTTCCTCGTATGCGTTGCGGATGCAGAACTGACGCGTTGGATACATTTTCTGCTCAAAAATGAATCGCATTAACCAATGAATGGCAAGTGTTTCTCTCCGTTTTACATCCTCTTTCCATCCGTTGGTGCAGTGTGACATGGGCTTTAGAAGATGAATCTCTTCAGTTTTCCTGCAAATGGCATTTGAAATAGCCCAAATACACTTATGTGCATGCAGAGTGGTTTATATAGGCTAAATATGTCATCCCTTTCTTTTGATAAAAAGATCTGCATTCCATCTATGGAATGAAGCACTTTATCGAGGCCAATTTAAGCCATTTTGTGCATGTGTAATTATCTCTTCAGTGATCTGCAGCTTCCCTGAGGTTGAATCTCATGGGTAGATAATGGAATCATAAAGAACCACAACTTATTAGGCTTTGTCAGATGGAAAGAGTGAAGCAGTCAGGTAGTTTTCAGAGTGAGGGAAAGATGTCTCTCAGGAAAAAAAAGATAACATCTATCATGCTATCTTTTCTAACAATAAAATAAAATAAACTCACAGTTACAAAAGAAATTCCCAAGAACATTATAACAAGGTAAAATAGGAGAACTTTCTATAGCTTGAAATATATCACTAATCATAAAATTAGTGTAAGACTTTGAAAGATTTCTCCTAATTAGTGCAAAAGGTACCAAGATGAATGATAGATGTAACTAAGTAATTTTGAGAGGGCTCTTGGGGTCCTAGTGGACAATCACTTAAATATGCATCCAGTTTTGGTTGCTGCAATGTAAAAAAGATGTTGAAAGACACTAGAAAGAGTGCAGAGAAGAGCAACAAAGATGATTAGGTAATTGAGGCTAAAACATATTAAGAACTGTTGCTGGAATTGGATATGTCTCGTTTAATGAAAAGGAGGACTCAGGTAACATGATAACAGTGTTCTGATATCTAAGGGGTTGCACAAAAAAGAGGGAGTCAAGCTATTCTCCAAAGCACCTGAGGGCAGGACAAGAAGTGATGGATGGAAACTAATGAAGGACAGAAGCAACCTAGAACTAAGGAGAAAATTCCTGACAGTTAGAATAAGTAACTAGTGGAACAGCTTGCCTCCAGAAAGTTGTAAATGCTCCAACACTGGAAGTTTTTAAGAAGAGGTTGGGATAACTATTTGTCTGAAATGGTATAGGGTTTCCTGCCTAAGCAGGAGGTTGGACTAGAAGATCTCAAAGTCCCTTCCAATTCTGTTATTCTAAGTCTGTCCAACCTTGTGAAGTTAATTGGAATACTTGCATTTAATCAGATATAGTTTTTCCAGGGATCATGGCCATTTGGCCATTTACCAGAGGAAAAATTCACAAAGATGCTGACTGTTACCTTCTTCAAAGTGTTCTATACTATTTCTTCAATTTTTATTGGGAAGATAAAGCACTATGTTTTCCAAATACGATGAGTCCTTGATTTACAACTATTCATTTAGTTACCATTTGAAGTGACCACAACATTGAAATGTGAATTATGACCATTTTTCACACTTACAACTGTTGAAGCATCCCCATGGTCAGGTGATCAAAGTTCGGGCACTTGGCAATTGACATGTATTGGGATGATCAGAGAATCCCAGAATCATGTGATCACCATTTTTAACTTCCTAGCCAGATTGCAAACCAGATTACTTGAGCACATTATTCACTTAATAATGAGCACATTATTCATTTAATATTTGCATTGTGATTTGCTTAACAGAGGAGGAAAAAAAATTGTAAAATGGAGCAAAACTCACTTACCAACTGCCTTACTTAGCAGTGGAAATTTGAGGTTGTAAATCAAATACTACTTGTAAATCTAGACTGAACTCATCCATCATTTTTATTTAATGAGGCAAAATCTAAAGAATTATGATGATGATGCTACAGGGCTGGAATAGTGCTTAGCTTGGTCATTCACTAGCTTCCTATTATGGTTTGTTATAACTAGTCCAGATGTTCACACTGGATTGGGCATTTTTATCCACCTATCATTCATTCCAATGACCTGGGAAGGGCAAATATTTGATGGTTAAAATATAATTACAGGATGTAAATTGTTCCAAGTAAAGCTTATGTTTCCAATTAACTGATTTGTCAATGCCAAATGATGTTCAAGTGTACTCAAAATGTTTTGGGATTGCATCCAAGGCAGCTATTACGATTGGTTCTATCTTTGTTTCCTTTTCCCCCATTCATTCTACTTTTACTTGCAAGCCTTTCCATGTATGTATATATGTGTGTGTGTGTGTGTGTGTGTGTGTGTGTGTGTTCTCGGTGTGTTCGGGTCTTTTCCTGTGAAAGATTAAGAATATCTTGGCGACATTTCGGTGAGATCCCACTTGCCATCCTCAGGCTAGTGCTTTTGGATTCGTGCCAGTGCAAGCAGTGTGTGATCGGAGCTGCCGTCTCTCTATAAATACTGGTGGTGGGGGCTGGTGTGGTGGGTTGGTTGGCTGCACTTCTGCCTCTTGATTGGTTGATGGAGTTGATGTTGGTAAAATGGGCTGTGTGATGGCCTTGTGAGTTTTGTTGTGGAGATATCCTGGATCTTGTGCTGTAATCTCCTGGGTCGTTTGTTTTGTAGTGATATTTTTTTCCATGAGCCTCTTGTCTTTTAACAGCTTGGGTAATGGGTTGTGTGATGGTCTTGCAAGTTCTTTTGCTGTGGTATCCAGGATCCTAAGGGTTGTAATCTCCTGGGTCGTTTGTGTTTTGATCTCTTTTCCATTAGCCTTCTGTGTAGTAACGACTTGGATAATGGGTTGTGTGATGACCTTGTGAGACTTATTGCTGTGGTATCCTTGGTCTTGTGCTGTGATATCCTGGGTCATTTGCTGTGTTGCAACTTCTTGAGTTCTTGTGGTGTAATTTCCTGTTTTTCTGATGTGATATCCTGAGCGGGTAGCTGTGATATAGCATTCTGGGTTTTAGTCTGGCTTCGACTTTGGGGTCTGGGTCTGTGTTCTTGGCATGTGTCAGCTTGTTTGGTTTGGGGGTCAAGGGGGTGCGACAGCTGGTGAAGCAGCCATAGTCTGTTTTCTGGATGGTGGTTGTCCTTCATTTATAGGATGGGCTTGGGCCTGGGTCTGATGAAGGGTATTGGCAGTGGTATCCTGTGTTGTTTTGGGTCTGGTGTTGCTTTTCATGACTGGGATTCATTTGTTGGTGAGGGCTAGTTTCCAGATGTCTGGCAGGTGGAAGGTATCGTCCTGTCTATTCATGTTATGGGGGTGTTTCTCTATCTCGATGGCTTCCCTGATTATTCTCTTGCTGGAGTGTTTAGTGGTAGATATTAATTTGCTTCCTTCAAAATTAATTTCATGTCCTGTGGCTTTAAGGTGCTGGAAGAGGGAGGAAGTATTTTCTTCTCTTCTGACTGTGTTTTTGTGTTCTGCAAGGTGTGCATTTATTCTCCTGTTGGTTTGTCCAATGTATGTGGCTGGGCAATTGTTGCATGGTATTTCATAAACTCCTTGGTTTTCTAGCTGGATCTTGTCTTTGGGGTTTCTTAGGTTGTTGGCTATTTTTTGGTCAGTGCCGAAGGCCGTCCTGATATTGTGTTTGTGGAGAATTTTGCTGATTTTGTCTGTAGTACCTTTTATGTAGGGCAGGACAGCTGTTCCATAGGTCTGTTGATCTTCTGATCAGTAAGATACTACACAGGCATCACATCAAGACTGCCTTCAAAACAGACAAAAAAAATAGCAGCCATCCTGAGGAACCCCAAAGACAAAATTGACCTGGAAAACCAAGGCATATACGAAATTCCCTGTACATCATGCCCGGCCACATACATTGGACAGACCAATAGAAGAATAAGTACCCACCTAGATGAACACAAAAATGCAGTAAAAAAGCTGGAACACACCTCCTCACTAGTCCAACACATGAAAACCACAGGTCACAACATCAACTTCAATGGCACTAAAACCCTAGCCACTATAGAAAACTCCAGCCACAGAATCATCAGAGAAACCATAGAGATTGAAACAATACCTGAAAGCATGAATAGAAGAGATGATTCCACCAGACTGTCAATCATTTGGAAGCCTGCACTCTCAAATAGAAAGATCTCCACACCACAAGCCAGGCAAACACCTGGGCACAAACAGACTCCCTCTGATGCCTCCAGCTCAAACACCCCCCCCCACCAGGCACCCAGATGAAACCTAGCTTCCTAATAGATAATAGCCGTCCTTTCACGCAAAGCCAAACTGCACTGAAAGCCTCCAATACAGGAACACAGTGTTGCCAGCCAATCAAAGCCACAAAACAGACAGAAGAAACCAGAAACACCAATCAAACAAATTCCAAGTCCAATAAACACAGACCAAGACTCCCAACCAATCAGGATGTAGAAAAAAACATCCTGCCACAGCAATAGGCTAGCCTCAAATTTAAAACCAACTCTTGTGATAGCCTGACCCACATACAAACTCCATACAGAAGCCTGATGATGGCAGATGAGATTCTGCTGAAACGTTGCTACAACTTTAAAAGCACTACAATGACGTGGGATAATACCCGAAGGAAGCTGAACAGCACACCTGTAAGTACCCGCAAAAACTTTAAAAAACAAATATATATATACATACACATACTCAAAGATTACATCTATCATCTATTACATATATATATATATCACATCTATATCTATACCACCTATCTATCTATCTGTCTATCTATCTATAAAACACACACATACACACACAATTTGTTAACCATGACTTCCCTGCTGTCAAATTGCCTGCTATTTCCTTAACTGACAGTTTTCTATATGCAATATAATTGTATATTATATTGGAGGCAAAACATACAGTTTGTGTCACAAAAACATTTTCTGCATCCATGGTACCTGGAAATAGTGAAACTGGTAATTTGAGCCAAGTTAAGATGTGTTGTTTACCTATGTCATAACAATTAGGGAAAATTCCACATTCATCTTTCTTCTCTGATTAAATTTGACATATTCAGTGAAAATAATTTGTACATACTATTTCCTACTTTCAGCCAGAGGAGAGCTTGAGTTGTTCATGCAAGTTCACATGGGATTTGAAAAATGTTAAGGCAGGCTACAGAAGTGCTGGAAATGTTTTTAGCAGAGCTCTAGAGTGTTGAACATTTATTGCCTAAAGCTCTCTTTATATAAATTTTCATTCCAGTAGATATTATGCATGTACACCAAAAAATATTGTGCATGCAGATATCAGGGATTTTGACCCATGCAGGCAGATGGAAAAGAGCTATTCTACATTCCAGACTCATGTAAATAGTCTGGAGATGTGAGTTCAATTAGCCTGGTTTTGGAATATCCAAGTGTTCAGTGCTAAAAACTACATTTCCCCATTTTGTTGGAACAGACTGTGACACTGAGATTCATTTTAGGTTTCTGCTTGTTTGTTTAGATGTCATTTTTAATTTTTTTAATCTATCTTTCCAGACAATTTGAGTTAAACCAATTGAGATCTGAACGATCACTTCTGTGGCAGTAGATGGATCAAAAGAAGGAATATTGAAGTCTTTCTTATAGCATTTTGGTTCTTATACTGCCACATGTAATTTAGGAAGGAAGGAAAGAAAGAAGGGATACAGTATGTATGTGTGTGTGTGAGTGTGTGCGTACACAGACAGACAGACAGGTAGATGATATACACACAGACATACACACACAAAAAATCTTCCTTTCTTTAAAACAGCAGTTGCTGAAAATTTAAGATTATTTATTTATTTACTTCACAGACTATCCCAGTATAACCAGTTCTAGGCAATCTTCATAGACAAACCAGTGTGGAATATTTCAATAGTTAATGCAGTTCAGAATAACAAATCAAAGAATTAGAATTATAGAACAATAATAAAACACATGTCTGCCTCTGATCACTCTAGGGTAGTGACTCTTAAACTGTTTGACTCAATTAATTCTTTTCTCCCAGTATTGAATAATGTCACTGCATCCACAAAATAAATCTGTTCATTTACTGTAGTGTTTCAGCAGTGGCAACCCCAAACTGGATCCTCAGCTCACAAACAAGCAATTATAAATTGCTCCATTATACTCAAATTACCCTAGGTAATTATCCAAGTAATTGGATAATTGCCCCGAGTTTAAGAACCATGATTCTGTGGCCTAATCCAAGCCTAATTCTTGGATGTTTGTTATCTTGTCTAATTGATTACAATCTTGGAGATAGACTGAAGGCAAAACTATAAGGAAATAGCACAAAAAGGAGGTTGCTGCAGCACATATTTTCAAATTATATCATTTTTAAACTTTTTAAAAATTATTCTGTTGCAAATCAGAATGTCTTTTTAATTTCCATGAGCCCATGTGGATGCAGAATGTGTGTGAGAGAGAAATATAAGAAAAGAATTTGAGTGCATTTTTCAGAATGTATCTATTGTCTTTTGAAATTCAGTTAGATATATTGTAGACATGCATATATGTGCTTTTAAATGTAGAAAATGATATTTGGATAAATTCTTGTAAATATTTGTTTGGATTTCTTTGAGTAACTTGAATCTGGCTTCCAAAAAGAAGCAGAAAATTTTTAATTATGAGTTCCTTGCTTTCTATGAAATTCAAAATAGC
Source organism: Laticauda colubrina (assembly GCA_015471245.1). Taxonomy (NCBI): domain Eukaryota; kingdom Metazoa; phylum Chordata; class Lepidosauria; order Squamata; family Elapidae; genus Laticauda; species Laticauda colubrina. The sequence goes on from BLBF01000040.1 coordinate 21,828,384, forward strand.
ACCAGCTCTTGGCAAACATTTCTTGGCATCTCCAGTATATTTTGATTTGGCTTGGCAATCTTTAGATATTGGAATCAAATAAAAATAAAGCAGTGTTGTCTTGAACACTAAGTAGAAAGGAAATAAATGTATGCTGAATAATGTCAAGCTTATAGCTACTTATATTGACCAAGAGTCAGTTCAATTAGTATAACCAAATATGGATACCTTTAATGTAACGATTTGAAACACAAATGAAAGTATAATTTCTGCCAGCTATATTGTGCTGTAGTTATCATGGTTATCCTGGTTTGTTACAATTTTGCATCATTGGCAATGGATATAAAGGGTAAATGATAACAATAACAATATAATGACATATCTATGGTTAATAATATTACCTAAGTCTACCTTAAGTCGATTCAACTTTAAAACCCAGTGTAATTTTTAGTGGAATTTAGACCCAGTTAAATCTCCTTACTCACTCTTAAAGGATCTATTGAAAATGGTCAAGGCCATCGGTTATGTCTCGGGTGACTTAAAACATTTTGTTACCCTAGGCACTGAATAAAACAGACTTACTTATTAAGCATTGCTATGTGTGTTATTCTTCAGCTGATATATGTTTAACTGACCATATTTGTGTGTTTTATTTATAGATCATGCTGTTTCAGTCTTTTTTTAAAGATGCCCCATGAAAAGAAATACAATTTTAAAATTATGGAAAGCAATAATTCCAATGTATTCTGCACTGATCACAGACTATTTAATATTCTGGGTTTAGGCATTCCATTGTTAAAAAAGAAAGCAAAGCTAAACTAGCAATGATGGGGAAAGTATGACATTGTCAGGGGAGAAAACAAAAAAAAAGAGATCAACAAAAGGAAATGTAAACAAATCAGTGAAGTAGATGATGACCTGATCTCTGTCATCCCAATTTTAAATATCCAAATCAATTTTCTAACAGTAAGACAAGATCTTACAACTATCAGCAGTGGAGCCTGTTACTTAGAAAGATAATGGACTTCAATACATCAAAAACATCTTGGAAACCACAAACAGACAGCAGAGCAAACAAACGAATTAAAGCCTCCAGAACATCCCAAGTATACCAAAAGACTCAACAGCATTGGGGGAAAAACATTATAAAGACTGCACCACCTACTATGTCTATGTAAAGGGCCTGTCACATAGGCCGACGTATGCAAAACATATGTAAAAAGGACACAGCGGACGAGAAAATGTTCCATCCGTTGTTATCCGCTCTCAAAAGTGCCCCAAATTTGCATAAGCAGAGCGGACAACAACGGAAAGGAACGGACGGGGAGAGGATGTAGCCAGGATGTAAAGCAGATGCTCCATGGAAGCCTAGTGGATGGAAACGGATGGAAGCGGATGGCACGTCCGCAGGGCTTCCGGGGGAGCACAGCGAAGTGGGCGTGCAACGGAAGGAACGGATGCAGAGCAGATGCAGTGCGGATGAAGCGGATGCAGAGCGGAAGCCAAGCAGATGCCTAGCAGATGCCTAGCGGATGCAAAGCATTCACTGCGCATGCGGGGAGGATGCACTGCATCAGCCCCGCGGATATAAAGGGAAGCAGCTCGCAAGCAGGTCACCATTCAGAGGAAAGACCTGCTGCCAGACACAGCTCCAGCCAACAACCATGGGGAAGAAGAGGAAGCCTGTGCCATCTGCTACCAGCCCTGGCAAGAAGGACAGGGCCACCATCCCACCCCTGGCCATGACTGAGCTTCTGCTGGGGCTTCTGCTGCTCGGGCTGACTCTTTTGGTGCTGGAGCTTCTGCTAACGCTGCTCCTGGTGCTGGGGCTTCTGCTGGTGCTTACTCTGCTGGCGCTGCTCCTGGTGCTGGCGCTTCTGCTGGTGCTAACTCTGCTGGCGCTACTCCTGGTGCTGGTGCTTAACCTGCTGGCACTGCTCCTGGTGCTGGTGCTTCTGCTGGTGCTTACTCTGCTGGCACTGCTCCTGGTCCTGCTGGTCGTGCTGGTGCTCCTGGTGCTCCTGGTCCAGCTAGTGCTGCTGGTGCTGCTGGTGCTGCTGGTGCTGCTGGTGCTGCTGGTGCTGCTGGTGCTGCTGGTGCTGCTGGTGCTGCTGGTGCTGCTGGTGCTTACTCTGCTGCTGCTGATCCTGGTCCTGCTGGTCCTGGTCCTGCTGGTCCTGCTGGTCCTGCTGGTGCTGCTGGTGCTCCTGGTACTGCTGGTGCTCCTGGTCCTGCTGGTCCTGGTAGTCCTGCTGGTCCTGCTGGTGCTCCTGGTACTGCTGGTGCTGCTGGTGCTCCTGGTCCTGCTGGTGCTCCTGGTCCTGCTCGTCCTGCTGGTGTTCCTAGTCCTGCTGGTCCTGCTGGTGCTGTTGGTACTTATTCTGCTGCTGATGATCCTGGTGCTGCTGGTGCTGCTGGTGCTGGTGCTGCTGCTGCTGCTGGTCCTGCTTTTTCAGCTACTGTTGTTGTTGCTGCTGATGGTGGTGGTGGTGTGGTGGAGCAGCCCCTATAACCTCGAAGCCCCTCTGATGAGGGCCCAGATGGCCCTGCCAGAGGGAGGAAGAGGTATACGCATGAACAGAAGAGGAGGCAATACTCCATCGAAGAGGAACATGAGGATGAGGTGCTGGAATGGCTGAGGGAAAACGAGTATCTATGGCAGAAGGGACACAGACTCTATAGAGACACCAAAAGGAAGCAGGCTGCTTGGAGAGAGAAGGCAGAGAGCCTGGGCTACACTTCAGAGGTCCTCCTCGGCTGGTGAAAGCACATGCACACCTGGTACGGGAAGCTGCACCTCAAGAAATCTGGCCAGGCCACAGTCAAGCTGACAGATGGAGAGACCTACGTGATGGACAAGTGCAGCTTCTTGGAGGTTGAGATCTGCCACCGAGGAGCAGCCCCTCTCACAACCCTCTCTCTCAGGCAGCCTGCTGAGAGCCAGTCCTCTTCTAGCAGAGAGTCAGCTCCTATGTCCAGGCAGGTATCTGTGGAGCGTGCCACGACAGAGACCACCCTGACAGCTGCACTCCCTGTGGCAGAGCATGTGGAGGACCCCCTGACGCAGTGGGAGCAAGGAGAGGGCACTTCCACCAGAGACCAACTCATATCCCCCCCCCCAGCTCCACCTCCACAGAAAGCAGGCAGAGAGCCAGACTGGAGGGGCAGAGCCACACTGTCCTGCTGGAGATCAGAGACACCATCAAAAGCAGCATAAATCTCCTCTCTCAGCTGGTACACACTGACTCCTCATCCTCCAACCACAAGCCCTTCCTCACCTATGTGAACCAGACCCTCCTGGACATGTCTGAAACACAGTACCAGGTGATCAAGGACAGGATCACCAGTCTTCTTCACAACCCTCCAGGCCCAGCTGAACCTGCTCCAATCCAGTCCAGGTCTGCTCCTCCACCCCAGGTGATGTCACTGCCATTCCAAGGCTTTCCACAGGCCCTCACCTACCAAGGCTACGGCTAACAGGAGTTCCAGCAGCATAAGCAGCCTTGCCACCCATGCCACAGATGCCACCCATGCCACCTATGCCACCTACGCCACAGATGTCACCCACGTCTCAATTCGCTCACCTGCAGACCAGACAGCCCCACTGCACTCCTCCTTCTTCCACCCCACAGCCAAGCCCGGCCTCAGAACATCTATCATCGGTCTTGGGACTGACACCCCATGTCATGGAGGAAGGGGCTCTCAACATCACAGGACTGAGCCAGCTCTCTGAGACCTTCCTCCACACACCGTCCCCTGTTGTCCTCTCGGGGGCACCCCAATGGCGCCTCAGACCAGCACTCCAGCAGCAGCTACCTCCACAGCACTTGGACCCTTCACCCCTGAGACTATGGGCATGCCTCAGAGTGACTGAGAAGAGTGCCAGAGACTGGGTTGTTACCTGTTGGCTTTATCTTTGCTTGGGACAGTTTACTTGGGTCATTTTGCTTTTACAGTTTGTTATTAATAAAGTTTATCTTTGCTTCACACACTTGGTTCAGTACTTTTAGTCAATAAAGTCTTGGTGGAAACTTTTAGAAATGGTTTAAGCCTTTGCATGCTTGTGGGATGGATAAGGATAGCAGTGGGATGGGCAGGGATACCTTTGGGATGGGTAATAGCTGTGGGATGGGCAGTGATACCTTTGGGATGGGTAATAGCTGTGGGATGGGCAGGGATAACTTTGGGATGGGTAATAGCTTTGGGATGGGCAGGGATACCTTTGGGATGGGTAAAAGTTGTGGGATGGGCAGGGATACCTGTGGGATGGGCAGGGATACCTGTGGGATGGGTATTAGCTGTGGGATGGGCAGGGATACCTTTGGGATGGGTAATAGCTGTGCGATGGGCAGGGATACCTTTGGGATGGGTAATAGCTGTGGGATGGGCAGGGATACCTGTGGGATGGGTATGAGCTTTGGGATGGGCAGGGATACCTTTGGGGTGGGTAATAGCTGTGGGATGGGCAGGGATACCCTTGGGATGGGTAATAGCTGTGGGATGGGTTAGGATACCTGTGGGATGGGTAATAGCTGTGGGATAGATAAACCTCCAGTGCAAGCATAGTGGGACTGTATGATCCATCTTCCCAGGTGCCACACCTTTGGCCCTTCGCGTAGAACAGGTGAAAGAGCCCGTAGAGGGCGTTGCACTGTTGTAGAACGATGGTGGCTACCAAATGAGTGTGTGATGATCCATGGTGGAGATGACTGGATGCTGTGGAAGAGTAAGAGCAAGATGAAGGCTGAAGAGGTCTGCACAGCAGGGCTGCTGGACTGAAAGTGAGATCCAGGTGATTTCCTCCCCTTTTTTCTAGGAAATATAGGTTTTCCACTAGGTGTCCTTTTGCATCCTCTAGACATCCTCCAGACATCCTAAATATCCGAGATACGTCCCCTTTACAAATGTTTTTTCCGTTTTAATGCTTTGTATGCGAGCTGCATCCGCTTTCATCCTTTCTCCGTCCGTGCTAGTAACGCTGCGTGTCTGTTCCTCATCCATTTCGCTTCCTCCCTGTGTCCGTTTTCCGCTGGAGTGGATGCGAGTTGCGTGGATGCGCAGCGGATGCCTCATGGATATATTGGACGCGTAATGAATGACAGACGTCTAACGGATGTTCCCCGTATGCATAGCAGATGCAGAACGGACACGTTGGATACATTTTCCACTCAAAAAGTTTTGTGCAGCTCAAAACTTTTTGAGCAGATGAAATGTCAGTAGACGCATGCTGGACGGATACAGAGGATGAAAAATGGACGCAGTGAGTACAGAATGGATGCATCACGTTAACCAACGGATGGCAAGTATTTCTCTCTGTTTCTCTCTTTGCATCCGTTGGTGCTGTGTGATAGGGGCTTAAGACACATAAGCAGATGACTAGTAGAGTTCCTCCATGAACAGCAACTAGCAATCAGAAGACATTATGAAAATTCTTTAATTTCACAACACATGCACCTGCTTGTTGATAGTTTCAACTGGGAAACTATGAACATACCAGACCAAGCCAAATCCAAAATTCTAGATAATTTCTGGAAGCTTGGCACTCCGATAAACTAGGGACATAGAGATCTAGATCAATAATCAAGAAGAAAACAATACTCTAATCAAGAAACTACCAACTCAGACAAACAAGCTAACAGTGAACAATAGCCCAATCATGGAACCACTAGGTTTACTCCAACCAACACTGAAAGGGCAAGCTAGTATATAAAATAAGAACAAACCCCTTAACACTGAATATGTGACTAGTTTGATAATGAAACATATTCAAGAAAACAGCCAAGCTCATAGAGCACCAAGGTCACCACAAGGAGAATGCATTATTTTTCATGGTTGCTTCAAACAGACAATATTTTAGTTTGAATTCCCATATATAACAATTGTGGATTTAATGCACTATATAGTAACTCCTAACTTTTTTCTTTTTTTTTTCTTCTTTCTTTCTTTCTTTCTTTCTTTCTTTCTTTCTTTCTTTCTTCCTTCCTTCCTTCCTTCCTTCCTTCCTTCCTTCCTTCCTTCCTTCCTTCCTAATATAACATATGTAGATGGATATATCTATGGTAGCTTTTCATAAAAGACTTATCAAAAGTATGTTTGGAACTATTGGACACTGTATTGTTTTTCATCAATTCTCTTCCATCCTATATTTTCAGTTAAAATGAACATAGAATATTGTGTATGGGGGGAAGGGTAACAGGTGGACATGACAACATTTAAACATTCCTTTGTTATTAAAAATACATTGGTCTTTTGGAAAGATAGGATTAAAATTATGTAATCAATTTAAGGAAATAGGATTAGCTATCAAAAATGCCATATTTTAAGGCTTTACATGAGTTTTTTTTAGCTCTTCATGCCCTGTTGCTAACTAATAAATGTCCTGGAAAATTATTTCAATTACTGGGGGCTGAATTTAAATTCCATTTTTTGGTTCAGTTTTCCAGGCTAGAATACTAACACGAAGAAATCACTGGACTGTGGTTAAATGTATTTCATGCCATTAAACACTGGCCATGATTTTTTCTGACACTTAATTCTGTGTAGGCACTAAGAGCTTATAACTCACATGATAAGTGCAACTGTAAATATATCGAAGGTGAGGTGGTTGTCATGATTCATTGAAAATAGTAATTTACAAAGATTGAAGACACATTGCTGCAATATTGGATCTATAACTAAATCTACTTGGCATTGAAATGGAAATATTTTCAAGGCTAACTCATTAAAGTAATAGAATTTGGTAGCACAAGATTTGTTTCAGAATTTCCACTGCATACACAAAAAACATGCAACACACATATGTATGCATGAATTTTAAAAGGACATGATGGCAAGCTCACCTGTCTAAAAACTCTAGAATTTTAACATTTAAATCATACACATATTAGTCAGATCACATTTGTGCTTTTCTCTTATTGCATACATCTCAGAACTGCTTCTATTTTAAAATCATCAAGGAAGATGCAGTGAAGCACAATGAGCTTATATTTATACCATACTCGAAATTTGACTTTCTTCAGAATCTTCATTAGTTTAATACTAATTGATTATTTAAATAAATAAGAAGTCTAGCAATGCCTTCCTGATGCTTAGAATAGCACTTCTGAGGAATTTCATTCAACATAGTAAAACCAAGATAGTATATAACAAATGATGTGGGCAACTGAAAGGAACCAAGTAGCCTATGACTAATCTTCACACCTCAGGGAAGGAAGATGTCCTGTATTTCCTTCTTATATTGCATGAAGTTGGGAGTGATATGGTGGCTTAGTGGTTAAAGGGCCTGTCACATAGGCCGACGGATGCAAAAAGTATGTAAAAAGGACACAGCGGATGAGCAAATTTTCCTTCCGTTGTTATCCGCTCTCAAAAGTGCCCCGAATTTGCATAAACAGAGCGGACAACAATGGAAAGGAACGGACGGGGGAAGGAATGGAAAGGAACGGACGTAGCCAGGATGGAAAGCGGATGCTCCACGGAAGCCTAGCAGATGGAAGTGGATGGAAGCAGATGGCACATCCGCAGGACTTCTGGGGGAGCACAGCGAAGCGGATGTGCAACGGAAGGAACGGATGCAGAGCGGATGCCTAGCGGATACAGCGGATGCATCATGGATGCATCGTGGATGCCTAGTGGATACCTAGCGGATTCCTAGTGGATGCAAAGCATTCACTGCACATGCGGAGAGAATGCATTGCATCAGCCCCGTGGATATAAAAGGATGCAGCTCGCAAGCAGGTCACATTCAGAGGAAAGACCAGCTGCCAGACATATCTCCAGCCAACAACCATGGGGAAGAAGAGGAAGCCTGTGCCATCTGCTGCCAGCCCTGGCAAGAAGGACAGGGCCACCATCCCACCCCCTGGCACTGACTCTGCTTCTGCTGGGGCTTCTGCTGCTTGGGCTGACTCTACTGGTGCTAGGGCTTCTGCTGGTGCTGCTCCTGGTGCTGGGGCTTCTGCTGGTGCTTACTCTGCAGGTTCTGCTCCTGGTCCTGCTGGTGCTGCTGGTCCTGCTGGTCCTGCTGCTCCTGCTGCTCCTGCTGGTGCTTACTCTGCTGCTGCTGATCCAGGTCCTGCTGGTCCTGCTGGTGCTGCTTGTGCTTACTCTGCTGCTGGTGATCCTGGTGCTGCTGGTGCTGCTGGTGCTGCTGGTGCTGCTGGTGCTGCTGGTGCTGCTAGTGCTGGTGCTTCTGGTGCTTCTGGCCCTGCTGGTGCTGCTGGTGCTGCTTTTGCTGCTACTGTTGTTGATGCTGCAGGTGGTGGTGGTGATAGTGGTGGAGCAGCCCCTAGAACCTCGAAACCCTTCTGATGAGGGCCCAGATGGCCCTGCAGGAGGGAGGAAGGGGCATATGCATGAACGGGAGAGGAGGCAACACTCCATCAAAGAAGAACATGAGGATGAAGTGCTCGAATGGCTGAGGGAGAACGAGTACCTATGGCGGAAGGGACACTATGGCTCTATCGAGACACCAAGAGGAAGCAGGCTGCTTGGAGAGAGATTGCAGAGAGCCTGGGCTACACTTCGGAGGTCCTCCTCGGGTGGTAGAAGCACATGCACACCTGGTATGGGAAGCTGCACCTCAAGAAATCTGGCCAGGCCGCGGTCAAGCTCACCGACCGGGAGACCTACGTGATGGCCAATTGCAGCTTCTTGGAGGGTGAGATCAGGGACACCATCAAAAGCAGCGTAGATCTCCTGTCTCAGCTGGTACACACCGACATACCATCCTCAAACCGCAAGCCCTTCCTCACCTACGTGAACCAGACCCTCATGGACATGTCTGAAACACAGTACCAGGTGATCAAGGATAGGATCACTGTTCTTCTGCACAACCCTCCAGGACCAGCTGAACCTGCTCCGACCCAGTCCAGGTCTGCTCCTCCACCCCAGGTGATGTCACAGCCCTTACAAGGCTTTCCACAGTCCCTCACCTACCAAGACTACAGCTAACAGGAGTTCCAGCAGCACAAGCAGCTCTTCCCAGTCCAGGCACAGGTTCATTGAACAACACCGATGCCACCGATGCGACCGATGCCACTGATGCCACCGATGTCACTGATGCCACCCACGCCACAGATGCCACCCATGCCACAGATGCTACCCACACCACAGATGCCACCCATGCCACAGATGCCACCCACGCCTCACCTCGCTCAGCTGCAGACCAGACAGCCCCACTTCACTCCTCCTTCCTCCACCTCACAGCCAAGCCCGGCCTCAGAACATCTGTCATCGGTCTTGGGACTGACACCCCATGTCATAGAGGAAGGGGCTCTCAACATCACAGGACTGAGCCAGCTCTCTGAGAGCTTCCTCCACACACCATCCCCTGTTGTCCTCTTGGGGCCAGGCACCCCAATGGCACCTCAGACCAGCACTCCAGCAGCAGCTACCTCCACAGCACTTGGACCCTTCACCCCTGAGACTATGGGCATGCCTCAGAGTGACTGAGAAGAGTGCCAGAGACTGGGTTGTTACCTGTTGGCTTTATCTTTGCTTGGGACAGTTTACTTGGGTCATTTTGCTTTTACAGTTTGTTATTAATAAAGTTTATCTTTGCTTCAAAGTTTCTTCAGTTCTTTTAGTCAGTAAAGTCTTGGTGGAAACTTTTAGAAATGGTTTAAGACTTTGCATGCTTATGGGATGGGCAGGGATACCTTTGGGATCGGTAATAGCTGTGGCATGGGCGGGGATACCTGTGGGATGGGCAGGGATACCTGTGGAATGGGTAATAGCTGTGGCATGGGTTAAGATAGCAGTGGGATGGGCAGGGATACCTCTTGGATGGGTAATAGCTGTGGGATGGGTTAGGATAGCAGTGGGATGGGTAGGGATACCTGTGGTATGGGTAATAGCTGTGGGATAGATAAACCTCCAGTGCAAGCATAATGAGACTGTATGGTCCAAACTCCCAGGTGCCACACCTATGGACCTTTATTATCAATAACAATTTAATCATTGATCCACACATTTCAACATAAACACAACTCTTTATTAAATGCCCTGTTCATTGTAGGGCCACTGAACATACATGGCACAATCTCATCATTGTGCTGAAACAGGCTGAAGGAAGCATCCATTAAGCATCTACCATCCTATCTTGCCACTCCACTGCTCCAGCTGGGGAGTTGCACCAGTGTTTCAGGAGGTTGTGCTGCTTCTTCCCTTCACATGAAGCTCTGTTGGGGCCTTGCACATCCACAGTATCTATCAGGTTTCGCCCTTGCCTCCATTCCCCAGGCTCTATGTCTCCATTGCCTTGTTGGAGGTCCATGAGCCTGTTCTGCAACACTGGGTAGCGGGTGCGCATGAGATTGTGTAGGATGCAGCAAGCTTCCACAATGTTCCTCAGTCTCTAGGTGATGCTGCATGGTTGTGAGAAGTACCTGGAACCTGTTGGTCAGGATGCCAAAGGCGTTCTCCACCACCCGCCTTGCCCTGGACAGCCTGTAGTTGAAGATCCTCTCTTCACGGGTGAGGTATCTGGAAGTGTAGGGCTTCATGAGGTAGGTTCTGTGGGAGAAGGCGTCAGCCCTATGATGAAGTAGGGCATATCTTGTGTGTCGTTTGGCAGGGGGTCTGGATCTGGGAAGCCCATGATGAGGTTGCATTCCAGCCCCTCCTTGAGGTCACTGGCTTTGTATACCTGGGCATCTGAAGATGAGCCGTTGCCTGAAGCATCGATGTACATGAACTTGTAGTCAGCATCGACCATGGCGAAGAGGATGATGCTGAAGAAGCCCTTGTAGTTGTGATAAGTGGACCCTGAGTTGGCTGGAGCTTTGCAGGCCACGTGCTTTCCATCTATGGCTCCAATGGTGTGGGGGAAGTTCCACTTCTGATACCACTGTTCTGCAACTTTCTTCCATCCTTCTTCAGTGGAGGGGCACTGGAGGAGCTCCTCCAGGTATTCTTCGATGATGGCCTGCACCACTTCTCTGACCACAATGCTGATGGCATTGTGTGGCACTCTCCAGGCGTACTGCATGCTCCTGTATGTGGTCCCGGAGGCCAGGTGGCACAGAGTCAGTGCCACCTTCAGCCCAGGGTCCAGGCTGGGCCAGAAGTTGGTGTTTTCTTTGGTCAACCTGGGTCTCAGCTGCTCCACAACTTCATCAAACATGGTTGGGGGCATCCTCATGAAGTTCTGGAATGCACAAGGGTCTTCGTTCCTCAGCTCCACGATCAGCTTGTTATACAGTCTGTACTCTGCTCTTCTGGTGATCCATCTTCGGACCAAGACACTTCTTGGACGCCTCCTTTTCTTCACGTAGAACAGGTGAAAGAGCCTCTAGAGGGCTTCGCACTGTTGTAGAATGATGGCGGCTACCAAAAGGAGTGTGTGACGATCCATGGTGGAGTTGACTGGATGCTGTGGAAGAGCAAGAGGCAGATGAAGGCTGAAGAGGTCTGCACAGCAGGGCTGCTGGACTGAAAGTGAGATCCAGGTGATTTCCTCCCCCTTTTTCTAGGAAATATAGGTTTTCCGCTAGGTGTCCTTTTGCATCCTCTAGACATCCTCCAGACATCCTAAATATCTGAGATACGTCCCCTTTACAAATGTTTTTTCCGTTTTAATGCTTTGTATGTGAGCTGCATCTGCTTTAATCCTTTCTAAGTCCGTGCTACTAACGCTGCGTGTCTGTTCCGCGTCCGTTTTGCTTCCTCCCTGTGTCCGTTTTCTGCTGGAGCGGATGCAAGTTTCGTGGATGCACAGCGGATGCCTAGCGGATATAGCGGACGCCTAACGGATGACGACAGACGTATAACGGATGTTCCTATACATGCGTAACAGATGTATAACTGACACGTTGGATACATTTTCTGCTGAAAAAGTTTTGTGCAGCTCAAAACTTTTTGAGTGGATGAAATGTCAGTAGACGGATGCTGGACGGATAGAGAGCATGAAAAACAGACACAGTGAGTACAGAACGGATGCATCGCGTGAACCAACGGATGGCAAGTGTTTCTCTCCATTTTACATCCTCTTTCCATCCATTGGTGCTGTGTGACAGGGGCTTAAGATTTTCATCTCTCACTTGTAAAGTTGAGAGTTCAATCCTAGGTAGCATCAGTTGTTTCTCTATCAGGGCACAAAGAGAAACTATCTGCTGCAAACTCCGAATAGGCATCAGGAATGGTATCCATACAGTCAATCTGGTCAGGTCCATCCAGTCTACCCAATTCTACCCTGAATTAAGGGAATACAGGATCATAAAAAGGGAGGGTTTTTTTTTTCCTGCATGAAGATTGAAGCAGATATTTGTCACCCTAAACATTGAAAAAGTTTATGAGCTTCTCTGTAATTTCACAGAAAAGGTAATTGATTTATAAATAAGCACTTACAAATCAAAGTTGTTGTTTCATGTGATATGTAGATTTTATTGTTTATTCCTTTTTTTTTTTGCTTTGTGAATAATATATTCTAATATAATAGAATAAAAATGCTAAACTGTTAATCACAATTAGCTAATATTGTTAACGCACTAGGAGGCTTTATTTCAAAAAGAATTGAACCCAGGTTTCTGTTGTTATAACTTGAGTGATATATTGTAATTAAGGGACAATGTAAAAAATATAGCTATTTCAATGCTGCCTGAGCAATTATGATGGCTATTTACTCTGAAAGTTATATTAATTCATTGAATTAATTAACAAGCCAATGCTAATAAAAACATGAACAAATAAATAGAAAGGAAGTTTGCATGGAGCTGCAAGCATAACAATTTTTCAAGAACCTATCTAAGAAAGAAAGAGTTCAAGGCTACAAAAAAAATGTCTAATACTGCTGGATCCAGCAGTGCTTTGGAGGAGGGTGCAGATCACAACTTTTTTTATGGCAGGCAGAACTATGGGTAGTCCTTGACTTATGACCACAATTGGGCTCAACATTTCTGTTTCTAAGTGAAACATTTGTTAAGTGAGTTTTGCCATTTTTACAACCTTTCTTGCCACAATTGTTAAGTGAATCATTGCAGATGTTAAGTTAGTAACATGGCTGTTAAATGAATTGATTTTGCTTCTCAGACAGTCACAAAAGGTGATTATATAACCTTGGGAAACTGTAACCATCATAAATTTCAGTCAGTTGTCAAGCATCTGAATTTTGATCACACAATCATGGGAAGGTATAAATTTTAATAAATCATAATTATGTACTCACTTTGCCCCTTTCTGTTTGTTCATCATTTTTTTAATGAAGCCTATACATTCCCTTCTAGCATTTGAAAGCCAAAGAAAGATGGAGAAATAGGAGAAAGACCACTAGAAGAGGATATTGATGAAAAGGCAAATATGATTAAATGCTTTAATTAAATGCTTTTGTGCCATGATGAATTCCAGTGCACTCTGCTGTTCTTGAAAAGCTAAGAGGATTGGACCTGATTAATAGATGGGTGGGAAACTTACTCAGTGATTGTTCAAAGTTGGCACTGAATGGGAATATTTGAAACTAGTCCTCATTGTAGTGTCCTTGCAGACATATAATCACAATTTAAACATTTGACAACTGGCTTACAATTCTATCTTGGTATCTTGTGGACACATGATTACTGTTTGCAATTTTTACTGCCAGTTTCCAGCAAACAAAGTGTCATGCCCCTGTTGGAATCTGATTGAGCAGCTGACTGGGAGTGCGAGTGTGGCTCTGGTGGCTGTGAAAGAAACTGGGGAAAGGTTCAGTCTGACTGGGCATTCAGAGGAAGACCCAGAGCCATCTCCTCTTCATTCTAGGGCATGCAGGGAGGAATGGAGAAAGGAACAACATCAGTTATGTGGTTTACGGGGTAGGAAAGCGAATGCAGCTAATGAAGAGGAGGATCCCTTTCATTAGCTGTAGCTGGGAAAAGTGTTTACAAAGGCAAACTATGCAAAGTTGCAAAGTTGCTGCAAAGAAAGCATGCATTATCTTTGTTTGTTGAGGCTCATCTGGGTTCTGGCATTCTCCCAACTGTGTTTGGTTCATTATCTTTTAGAAGTCTGCAATTCCTTATCCTGCCCTGTCTTGTTCATTGCTGCAGTGTGGTTTGTGTTGGTTTTTATTTATAATCTATATTTACTTTGGATTTGGACTGAATTTCTTCCCTTTAAAGACTGTTCTTGGGAGAGTTTTTTCTCCATGCCAATGATAACTGGACATTGGGGGCCAAGTTGGAGGTATTAAAGGGACTTTACCTACTTTTGTGACTTTGCTGCTTTTGTGCCATGCCCCAGGTCATTACACAAAGTCAATGGTGAAGCAGCAAGAGGTTGCAAATGGCAACTAGATGCTGAATCATCTAAGAATGACATGAGATTTGCCTAACAATGGCAACTAGAACTACCATCATAAATTGGCATAGTCATGATACTATGCACAGTCAAATGTCAGGGTTCCAAGTAATAGATCCATAGTAAGCAAAACTCTGAGGCAGGCAAATTCCTCAAAGAATAGCTTTATTGGAAAAATCATATTGGCACAAACCGACTCTAAAGGTTCCCATGGTTTTCACCTAGTTAAAAAGAAAGTTTTTCTCCAATCAGTCACATGGTCCAATCAAGACATTGTCTAGTCATCTGGAGATCTCCCTCCTTCTTTCATGGTCCAGGTGTGAGAATGTCCTTGGTTCTCAAGAGAAACTATTTTATTTTGGTGAAACAAACTTAGAGAAATCCTCCCCTCCCTGTCTCTCGGCTGCAGTGTGACAATACTGAAGCTTCAGTATGACTCCGATCAGGTCAGCTCCAGAGTTGACAAATACTATGCTTCACTATTACTTAGTTATTCTAATTACCATCATTAAGTGACTACTTGAACATATTTGTAGACTACACTACAATGTTGAAGGAAAATTCCTGGAAGAATGAAATGGTAAATCATTTTAATTGTCAGGGGGGAAAAATCTTCATGGCTATGTCTGTTAAGTTACCTGAAAAATTACTTCCTTGGGAAGGTAATGAGATTCTTAGAAAGACACAAAAGTCAGTCTTTAAATGTGTGCATAAATATGATGTCAATTCATGATGTTCTTCTTGTTATTTTAAAACACATTTCAAAGTGAGATACTTTGTGCAGCTTTTCCTGAAGTAGAGTGTAGTACTCATTCAGCTATTTCCTTTTTTGATCCTTGCAAAGTTGGAGATATATATATTGGCAGTCTTGATGTGATGCCTGTGTAGTATCTTACTGATTTTGTCTGTTGTACCTCTTATGTAGGGCAAGACAGCTGTTCCATGGGTCTGTTGATCTTCTAGGTCTCTATTCTGTCTTAGTGTGTTTTTGTGGATCAGGCTGGAGATTTTGTTTTTGTGGAAGCCATTGGCTGTCAATACTTCAGTCAGGGTGCATAGTTCAGTCTTTATATGTGTCTTGTCTGCCAGGCGTTTGGTTCTGGCAAGTAGTGTTTTGGCCACGGAATTTATCTGTCCTGGGTGGTGGTGGGATTGGGCATTGAGGTAGCGGTTGGTGTGTGTTTTCTTCTGGTATATGGTGTGTCCTAGTGTGCCATCTGTTCTTTTGTAGATTAGTACATCTAGGAATGGTAGTGGTTTGTTTTTTTCCGTTTCCATGGTGAACTTGATTTTGGGGTGTGTGCTGTTTTGGTGTGTTAGGAAATTGTTTAGGTTTTCTTTTCCATGGGGCCAAATCACAAATGTGTCATCGATGTATCTTAGCCACAGTTTGGGATTTTGGGTGGCATTAGCCAGGGCTCTGGATTCGAATTCTTCCATGAACAGGTTTGCAAAATGATAACAGCATAATCATACTCCCAGCAGATAAAGGGAATGCCACAGTAGTAATGGACAGAAAAGACTATGAAACAAAATTGACAGACCTACTCCAAGACTCCACATACAAACCTATAAACACAGACCCAACCACATATCTGCAAAAATTAACCAAGAAGAAAATTATAACCAGCCACATAAGCAAAGAAATCCAACAGACGATCATCCCAAGAGAAAAATCTTCTAGATGCCCCAAACTATACGGCCTCCAAAAATACACAAAGAAGGCATACCTCTCAGACCCATAGTCAGCTCCATAGGAGCACTATTACAAAACCTAGCTAAATACTTAGCAAAACAACTACAGCCCCATGCTGAAACCGCAGCTTCATATGTACAAAACTCATACCACTTCTTAGAAATGATCAAAGATCTACATGTAGAACAAGAAGATCTGCTTGTAAGTTTTGACGTGGTTTCACTATTCACTCAAGTCCCAAAAAAAGAAACTCTTGAAATCATCAAAAATAAATACCAACCAACTAAAGACCTCATGGAACTAACAGAACACTGCCTAACCAACACATATTTCATATACAAAGGACAAAGATACAAGCAAATTGAAGGAGCCCCTATGGGATCACCACTGTCATCCGTAATTGCAAACCTGTTCATGGAAGAATTCGAATCCAAAGCCCTGACTAATGCCACCCAAAATCTCAAACTATGGCTAAGATACATCGATGACACATTTGTGATTTGGCTCATTGGAAAAGAAAACCTAAACAATTTCCTAACACACCAAAACAGCACACACCCCAAAATCAAGTTCACCATGGAAATGGAAATAAACAAACAACTACCATTCCTAGATGTACTAATCTACAAAAGAACAGATGGCACACTGGGACACACCATATACCAAAAGAAAACACACACCAAACGCTACCTCAACGCCCAATCCCACCCCCCCACACACAGATAAATTCTGTGGCGAAAACACTAATTACCAGAACCAAACGCCTGGCAGATAAGACACATATAAAGACTGAACTATGCACCCTGACTGAAGTATTGACAGCCAATGGCTTCCACAAAAACAAAATCACCAACTTGATCCACAAAAACACACCAAGACATAACAGAGACCTAGAAGACCAACAGACCTATGGAACAGCTGTCTTGCCCTACATAAGAGATACTACAGATAAAATCAGTAAGATACTACACAGGCATCACATCAAGACTGCCTTCAAAACAGACAAAAAAATAGCAGCCATCCTTAGAAACCCCAAAGACAAAATTGACCTGGAAAACCAAGGAATATACGAAGTTCCCTGTACATCATGCACGTCCACATACATTGGACAGACCAATAGAAGAATAAGTACCCGCCTAGATGAACACAAAAATGCAGTAAAAAAGCTGGAACACACCTCCTCACTAGTCCAACACATGAAAACCACAGGTCACAACATCAACTTCAATGGCACTAAAACCCTAGCCACTATAGAAAACCCCAACCACAGAATCATCAGAGAAGCCATAGAGATTGAAAAAAGACCTGAAAGCATGAATAGAAGAGATGATTTCAGCAGACTGTCAATCATCTGGAAGCCTGCACTCTCAAATAGAAAGATCTCCACACCACAAAACAAACAAACACCTGAGCACAAACAGACTCCCTCTGATGCCTCCAACTCAAACACCCCCCCACCAGGCACCCAGGTGAAACCTAGCTTCCTAATGGATAGCAGCCGTCCTTTCACACGAAGCCAAGCTGCACTGAAAGCCTCCAAGACAGCAACAGAGTGTTGCCAGCCAATCAAAGCCACAAAACAGACAGAAGAAACCAGAAACACCAATCAATCAAACTCCAAATCCAGTGAACACAGACTCAGACTCCTATCCAATCAGAATAGACCAGCCTCGAATTTGAAACCAGAAGCTGTGAGACCCACATCCAGACAGAAGCCTGATGATGGCAGATGAGATTCTGCTGAAACATTGCTACAACTTTACCAGCAGTACAATGACGTGGGATAATACCCGAAGGAAGCTGAACAGCACGCGCGCGCGCACACACACACACACACACACACACATATATATATATATATATATATGTATGTATATATATATATATATATGTGTATATGTGTGTATATATATATATATATATATATATATATACACACACACACATATATATATGTTTATATTGTACATGTACATGTATATATTATGCGTGTGCATATGTGCGTACATGTGTTATATATTGTGTATTAATACTACTAGTGATTTTTAGGTAGGTAAAAGATGAAAATAGCTAAAAGAAAATTAGGGACAAAAGATAAAAGTGCTGCAAACAGTACATATAGAAAAGTTGAAAAGAAAAAGCTACAAAGTGATTTCTTTGTAGCAGTTATTGATTTATCTCTCCTCCTTTAATATTACATTACATGTTTCAGCGCTTTTTAATCAGTAAATCCATAAATCATCAATTCAGTTTTTCCATTTTTAGCAAAAAGCACTTAAGAGATTTCCAATCTTATGAAAGTACTTACAGTATAGTTTTATCCCAGATCAAACAGATCAGTTTTGCCATTCCTGAAAATTCTACCATCTTCACAAATATTTCAGCATTTCTTTATCTTTGTTCATAGAGTAATCTCACTGCACTTATCATATACAAAGCTTATGTTCTGTAAACCTTTTTTTTAATTGGCAATCCACAAATCCACATTTAAATAATTCTGGTTTAAACTATTTTAACCTACTTTGTATCACTGTGTATTTGTACCCAATATTTTATTTTATTTTTTTGCAAATCTATTGTGGATAGTAAAATGTCCCTTCACATTTTTTTTTCACATTCCCATCATTGATTAGAACTATGTAATACATCTTAGAAAATTTATCTAGTGTAATTTATGAATGGTACATCATTTTATAAAAGTTATCTCTTAAATTATAGGTGGTCCATGGATTACAACCACAACTTGGCCCAACATTTCTGTTGCTAAGCATGGCAGATATTAAATGAGTTTTGCCCCATTTTATTACCTTTTTTGTCAAATTTGTTGAGTAAATCAGTTGAAAAAGTTTATATTAAACCTGTCCATAAAGAACTACAAGAAATATTAGTCCTATTCATATAACATCTCAGTATATCTGGATGATTATTACTGGATCAGATTAAATGAAATAATGATGATATTGAGATTTTTCCAGTAAATCATAGATGGAATGGGTGAGTACTGAGAACTGGATGGGGAATTGAATATACTGATATGTCAATTTCATTTGAAGCTTAGTGTTCATGCTTCATGGACCATAAACTCCCATAATTAGTTCATAGTAGTAGGATTCCCCCACCAATATCCCTCCACTCCCTTTTCCTTTACAGATCTGCTAGAAAGCAATAAGAGATATTTGAAAGACTACTTGATTTTATGTATTTTAACACTTTTTTTAGTCTCAAGGATGTATCATAAGATGATTCCTGATATCACCAACTTGTAAAAATAACCTTATCATATGATAGCAGTCACACAAAGAGCAATTGAATAGGATTATTAGTTTATAGAGATTTCAGAAAAATGGATAACATTTAATTAATCTGAACTGAAGTCAAATTATTGCTCTCTGGTCCACAATACATACATAATGTGAAACACAAAAGATGTATGTTTCTATGAGAAAGAGAAGGAAGAGAGAACAGTTTATATATCTAGTGAGATCAGCTTGCAACCCTGAAGCACTGCAATGTTTTTGAATGAATTAAGTTATTCTAAGTGTCATTCCTTGTGAACAGATTTTAGTGTTCCATAACAGTTAGTTTGGCTCTTGGCTTATCTAACTTTTGCTGAGAAGGAAAACAACTTTCAGCACATAAATAAGCACCTCCCAAAGCTCTGATGGTGTATTCAGGACCGATGTCACAGCTGGATTTTTTATTTTCTTTCTCCAAAGCTGCTATGTGTTTGGGGTTGATTTTCAAGCTCTTGAATATTTCTGTCTGCTTCAGATTTTTTCATGTTTTTCTGCAAAGGAGAGTTTGGAGCAAGCATACATTGGAGCTTTCAACTCTGGCTATGAATTTTTTTTTCTTATCCCTGTTTTCACCTATCACTGATTGACAGCTTATTTCAGATAAGTAGCTGGTAAAGTCCCAATAGAAGGTCATGTCTTAAATTTTTGTCAGGAGAACAATGAGCCTGGGATTCTAATCCAATGATTTGGCCACAAGGGGCAGATTCATCATTATAGATCGTGTATTCAGAATCCTGCAAGCAATTACACCACAGATTTCCAACTGATTGCCATTGTCAGAGGTTGGCATGCTCCAGTGTAAGTTATATAAAGAAATCTTGAAATCTTGCTATGTGTATGTAGTAAGCTGAGCTTTTGTAGATCAAGCTACTTTGATTAGTGCTCACAACTACAAGGTTAAAGCAGATATGATTTTTTCATGTTGGATTTCAATGACAGGTTCAATTTGCTCCTGTCAAAGAATGTCTCCAGAAATGGTAACTCCACTAATCTTGTTTGTCTTAAATCACACTGTGAACTCTGACTCACAACGATAATTTGAAGTCATTTCATTCATAAATACATTAAGTCATCTAAAAAGAATATGGAAAATTAAGCAAATTGGTTACCAGAGTCTCTCCTTTGATACCTTTTACATTTTCTTCACTTCTGCAAATGCTGCAATCAATTTGCCTGAAGTGAGATTTTCTGTACTTCTAATGCATGAAGTCTATCAGTGCTCAGATTTTTTATCCAAATGTACATAGAATCATACAGATTCCATGAGCATCAACTTAGTTTCATCTTAGCTTTGACATTTATATCTATGAATGACATTAATAAAGGAGCAAATATAACAATGGCTTTGTTAAGATTTCTGGTAATTAATTTGGACACAGTATAGGATACGAAAAGATTCCCTACATATTACTAGCAATCCATGTGATTACTTCAGTTCTAAGAACATCATTTTTCAGTCCTGTAATTTATGCTTTGCAGCCAAATTTACAACCAACACCTACATACTAGACGAATGGTATAACTTTTTTTTTAATTGTATACCTTTCAGAATCATTCTGTTATTGAGAAAGGTAGTCTCTAAATTTGAGAAAAAAATAAAATAAAATATCCACAGCAAATTGAGATGATTTCCAAAAGATAATATGCATGTGGTGATGTTAGGATACAAATCAGAATCCTGAGGTTAGATGCAAATAGCTAAATATTATAGTTTTCATAATTTCACCTGTGGATTTTCTGCCTGTCACTGTTAACAGCCATCACTCTGGTAATCAAAAGCTTCATAAGATTCCTTTGCTTCAGTTAAATCCCAGGAGAAGACTACAGGAAAGAATTCTATGCTAGGGAATATTCATACCAAGAAATAGGACATCCAGCAGAAGGACAAAAGAAAAGTATCCTAGTAAAACAGCAACCCTACAAAAGGCACAAAAATAAAGCATGTTCAGGAGAAAAAAATACCAAACAGAAAAAATATAGGAATTTTAAACTTAGAAGGTATAAGAAACCAAAAGCTATTTTAAATTTGTGATACATGACGAAGTATTTAAGCATGATACTAAAACATACTTAGTTGCATTATTTGTTGGATTCTAACAAATTAAGCAGAGTTAGCTGGTATCACATTAGGACAGTTCATAGTAATCAGCTGAGGCAAAAACATGCAGAACTTATCACAAAGCTACTTTCTAACGTTCTATATCAGGGATCTCCAAACTTGGCAACTTTCAGACTTGTGGACTTCAATTCCCAGAATTCCTCAGCCAGCCATGCTGCCTGGGGAATTCTGAGAGTTGAAGTCCACAAGTCTGAAAGTTGCTAAGTTTGGAGACCTCTGTTCTATAAGACTATACAATATTTTTTGGGGTGGGATTGAATTTTTTAAACAACCGGTTCTGTGGGCATGGCTTAATTTGTGGGTGTGGCTTGGTCCTGTGACTGGGTGGACGTGGCTTGCTGGCTGGGCATGGCTTGGTCACATGATTGGCTGGGTGTGGCTTGGTGGTAACGTGAGTGGCTGGGTGTGGCTTGGTGGGCATGGCTAGATTGTCATGTGACAGGGTGGGTGTGCCAATTTAGCAGTCCATTTTGCCAATTTAGCAATCCATTAAACAATACACAGCAGCCTCTTTTCTATTCTTCTTTTTAATACTGCATGAAGTTTTTGCTCTAGGTTTTTTTGTTTTTTTTACAGAGGGGAGAGGTTGGAAATGCCTGGGGAAGAAAGGCATGCTTTCCAAGGTCTCATGCTATATTTAAAGGGCCAGATAATGTCATTGGTGTTGGGAGATTGATTGGTGAGGCAATAGTGACTGGATGTGTAATGTAATGTTCACTGGTGCAGTAACTGGAGTTGATAAATTGACAGGTATGGTGAGTATTAACATTGGGCTAGAGATGTTAACCATGCTGGGCTTCTCATATTCATTGCAGCAGCCACAGTACGAGGAGCTGCTCCTTTGGTACTGTAGAAAGGGAACATCAGGCCAGCCATGGAACAGGCTTGCATAGGAAAAGAAATCTAATAAACACGCCCCAAGACAAAAGCCACAACATACCAAACCAGCCAAAAAGCAGGAACTATAGATAGAAGATTACAAAAAGCCATACAAAACTAAAAGAGATCAGAGAAAAAAAAAAAACGGTAATACAGGAAGCTGCCCCTTTCGCACCGCCTTATGGTTGCCTTTTGGCAGAAAGAAAAACAAACTGACAGGATGTTAGTGTCAAAACCTTATACACAAAGGGAGGGAAAAAGGTATAAAATTGGGAACTTATCATTCAAAAGCTAGCTAGCTCCGGGAATGCAGTCATGCTTCTAGCCTTCCTGAGAATAAAAGATTCCAGCTTTCGAGCAGTTGTCTGTATCCTTGCACCAGAGCTCTCCCAGCGGGAAAATTTGAACCCTCAGAGAAAGGTACTTTCTGCCTTTCAACAGAACTCAGTGAATTTTGCCCCATTTAACAACCTTTCTTGCCACAGTTCTTAAATAAGTCACTGTAGTTATTAAGTTAATAACACAGTTGTTAAGTGAATATGTCAGAAGGTTGCAAAAGTTGATCACATGATCCCAGGACACTGCAACTGTCATAAATATGAACCAGTTGACAAGCATCTAAATTTTGACCATGAGGATGCTGCAATGACTGTAAATTGAAAAGCAGTCATTTCAGTGCCATTGTAACTTAGAATGGCCACTAAATGAACTGTTGTAAATTGAGGACTATCTGTATATACAGAAGTTAATCCTATTAATTTCAAGGGGCCTACTGGATTCAGCTTCCTTCTGAACATGTAATTTCCAGAATAAAATTATTGGTCTTATTGGAAGGTGGGAACGGAATGTGGAAGGAATGGTTGTTAAATTGAGGGCTACCTGTATGGACTTCAGCCTCCAGAATTCCCCAGCCTTCTTTTTGCTGCAGATCCCATATCCAGTGTCAGGATGAAGGGATGAGACAGAATTTTATCAATAAAAAATGAATTTTGAATTATTCACTTTGTAAGGTCTGGCAGTACACTTAAGCCAAAAATGAACCAAAACAAAGACTTAAATTGAGGCTTGCAAATCAAAGAAAGCAGACTTTACTTTTTAATCAAAGTTAAAGTTCTAGGTAAGAAATTTCTAGAGACATGGGATGAAAATTCTACAAAATACATAAAGATACCCTGTTCTCCTTGTACACACAAAAGTATTTGTTCTTAGTGTTCTAATTACCTTGTAAATCTCGAGTCATGTAATCTAACTAGCTGTAAAACTCTAGTCATGTAATCTAACTAAGATTTACATCCTGCAACAGAGAATTCTTTTCTGGCAGTGTTATCTTTTCTCGATTGTCTCCCTAATTGACTACTTCATCCTTTTGTTAACACCATAAGTCAAAGATGTGTGTGTAAATTACCTTCACAGTTGGGTATAGAGATAGTTATGTGCCAATTCCTGGAGGAAATAGGGGTGGCATTTATGGAAGGATTCATGAAGGATTTAGATAAAAGGACCAGATACTTGAAACAGGAGGATGCAATTTATTTCAGGCATATGTTTACAAATGAGTAAATGCATAAATAAATATGTTTACAGCAGGATAAACTATATTTTGCACGAGAGCAAATGTCTATTGAGTAACTTTCTACTTAATGCTATGATATTCTACTTTTTATTTATTATCATTATTCCCTTTCAATTTTATATGATCACAATCTTAAAACAATTTTAAAAGCAGACCTACAGATTGTAAATATATAGGCAGATTTCATGTAAGAAAAGCTAGAATATTTGCTAGCTGCTAACCAATCTTCCTGATCCTAACATATATACCAGCTAAATAACAAGTTTCACAGAACACAGTTGGAATAAATTGACATAGACTACAGGTAATCCTTGACTTGCAACCATTCATTTAGTGACTATTCAAAGTTAGAACAACACTGAAAAAATTGATTTATGACCATCTTTCACTCTTATGTCCATTGCAACATCCCCACAGTCATGTGATCAGACACATGGAAACTGGTATGTATTTCTGACAGTTTCAATGTTCCAGGGTCACTTGATCACCTTATGTGATCTTTTTGGCAAGAAAGTCAATGGGGAAGCCAGATTCACCTAACAACTGTGTTACTGTGTTACTAACTTAACTGCAGTGATTCACTTAACAATTATAGTCATAAAATGGAGCAAAACTCACTTATCAATTGTCTTGCTTAGCAACAGAAACTTTGGACTCACTTGTGGTGTAAGTTAAGGGATAGGAATCTATTACATCCATCTCAGGTTAACAAGTAGCATAAAAAGACATTAAACTTTAATCTCATGTCATCTGACTGATGTAGTAGCTAAACTGATGAAGGATACTTTAGCTTGAAAGGGAGCTACCAGATTCTTGATTTTTTGGCTACCAAAGACTAATAGGATTTTTTACAACTATTCATCTATAGTATGAATACACTCTTAAGTTCTTACTCTTACACCAAAATTTCTTTTCAATTCTTTCTAGTGCAGAGCTGTCAAACTTTGGATGGTTTGGATGCATCACATGCTGGCTATACCTACACCTGGTTCAGTGAAGGGAAGAAAAAAGTTGTGATACATCATGTGATGTCACCATAATGACTCAAGTTTGACACCCCTTTAGTTTATTTTGACCATGTCTGTCTTTTCATTAGATAAAGAACATCAACTACATAAGGTTGTGAATTCTAAGTGTGTTGAAGGAAAAAGATTACTGTGCTGTTTTAAGTTCTTCATCATTGTCTAAAATAGTTTGCTGTCACCCAGGGTGATGAAAAACTATTCTGTTACCTGGAGTGAATAAAGTTCAAGTGCTAGTTCACTTAACCTCTCTATCTGGAATCGAGTAAGGTATTCTGTATGCAAATTGGGTTACTCCAAAACATGCAAATCTGATTGGTCAACTAAAGTAAGCATTGGATTGGTTCACTAAGAACCAATCCAAATAAAGTAAAAAAGGCGTTAAATTCGATCAGCTGCCATTGGTTACAAGCCAGCAGGCTAGCCTGTATAAAAGGCTGCCGCTAAGTCGGCCAACCGTTCCGTTTTACTGACTCCTGTAAATAAAGACTTTTATTTGTTGGAACCCAGTCTACCTCGTGTTTTTCCGAACAAAACACTGGCGACGAGGGTGGGATCGTCCTGAACACGAAAAACTGCACGCGGTGATAAGAAGCCCAGATGACAACAAAGATGCCTGGAAACAACGCACCGCCCGCACCCTTCAACCCCAACGAAGAGGATTGGAATTCCTATGCAGATCGCTTCCAAATGTATCTGGAAAGAAACGAAATGGAAGGAATTTCAGAGCAACGTAAGAGAGCTGTGTTCCTAACACACTGTGGGCCAACAGTTTTCAAGATGGCAAAGGCTCTAGCGAAGCCCCAAGATGTCAAACAACTAACGTGGCCAGAATTGCAACAAATTCTCAAAGCACACTACGCTCCGATGGTGTCAAACTTAATAAAGCGACACAAATTCTACAGGAGAGACCAGAGAGAGGGAGAGACTGTCACCGATTTCGTTGCTGCACTTCGACAAATAGGTGGTGAGTGTGAATTCTCAAACCTCGACGAGGCAATGAGGGATCGAGTGGTGTTCGGTTTGAGAGACTCTACCACACAGAGTAAATTACTCAACAAACCCAAGATCAGTGTAGCCGAGGCTATCAAGGAAGCCACAGCCGCTGAAGCCGCGAAAAAATCGGCTGTCACTATGAAGAAAATGAACACACATAGTGATGAAACAAACCCAACCAAAGACAAAAAACAATCTACCACCACCACGCATTACGAAGAGTATGGCAAAACACCTGACACTAGCGAAGAAGATGACGAGGTCCACCGCCTATACACTAACAGAAAAGAGCGCGAAAGAAGAAATTGGCGGGAATGCGCTGGCTGCGGAGGAAACCATCCCCGAGCCGAATGCAGATTTCTCAATGCCATCTGCAGGGTCTGCAAGAAATGAGGGCATATCAAAAAAGTCTGCAGAAACAAAAAATACTACAGCCCAACGAGACACAGAAATTCCCCAACACGGGCTGAGCCTAAACAAGCTGAGAGAAAGTGGCAACAAGAGAAGCGAGCCAATACACACCAAATTGTCATTATAAAGAGCGCTCAGATGGAAAGTGGGAAGAAAGTTAAAGTCATTGTAGAAATCGAAGGGAAGCTCTGCAAGATGGAAGTAGACTTGGGGTCCTTTCTCTATATGGTATCGTGGGACACAATAAAACAGCTAGTCCCAGATATCAAAACCAAAGAACTAAAGAAGCAGCACCTAACTCTCATGGACTACCAGGGAAACCAAATCCCTGTAGTCGGCATGGGACATTTCCAAGTTACCTACAAAGAACACGTCAAAGTGCTACCGCTGACCATAGTCGACAGAGACAGACCAAGTCTCCTGGGCATCGAATGGTTCGCACCATTGGGCATCGGGATGACCGGGATCGATCGAGTGACTGCAACCGGCTGGGAAGAAGACCTCATCCGGGAATTCCAGGACGTTTTTGACGGCTCACTTGGCAAGTATCGGGGAAATCCCATTTCTTTCAGTTTAAACCCCCAAATAGCCCCACGAAGAATAAAAGCCAGATGAGTTCCTTTTGCACTAAAGGCAAAAATAGAGGAACAGCTAGACAAATTAATAGCCCAAGGGGTATTAGAACCTGTGGACCATGCCAAGTGGGAAACGCCTATAGTCACACCTATCAAACCCGACGGGTCCGTTAGAATCTGTGGTGACTATAAGGCTACCCTGAACCACGCATTACAACCAAGCGCATACCCGGTGCCAGTAGTCCAGCATTTGCTTCACTCCCTGGGAAAAGGAAAGGTTTTTGCTAAACTCGACCTAGCACAAGCCTACCAACAACTCCCAGTGGACCCAGAAACTGCGGAAGCACAGACTATAGTTACCCATAAGGGCGCATTCAAATGTCACCGACTTCAATTTGGAGTAAGTAGCCCCAGGCGTTTTCCAGAGTCTAATGGAACGCCTCCTAAATGGCATACAAGGAGTCGTACCATACTTTGACGACGTCCTGATCTCAGCCAAAGATGAAACTCAATTAAAAAAAAGACTCAAAGAAGTACTAACTAAGTTTAGAGAATCTGGCCTCAAGGTGAAAAGAGAAAAGTGTTGCCTAGTTAAGAATAGCGTCGAATTCCTGGGCTATTTAATAGACGCAGAGGGTATACACCCTACAGACAAGAAAATTAAAGCTATCAATGAAGCACCAGAACCAAGAAACAAAGCCGAACTACAAGCATTTCTTGGACTGATAAATTTTTATAATGTATTCCTACCGAATAAAGCCACAATAGCAGAACCATTGCACCGTCTATTGGACAAGAAAGCAATTTGGACTTGGGGTTATAGAGAGAAGAATTCCTTCCAGAAAATTAAAAAATTGCTAACATCAACAAACGTTCTCATTCAATTTAGCAACACACTGCCATTGAGGGTGACCTGTGACGCTTCACCATTTGGAGTCGGTGCCATCCTGAGCCACCAACTGCCTGATGGCAGAGAGGCACCCATCGCCTACTACTCAAGGACCTTGTCTAAAACCGAGAGGAATTACAGCCAACTCGACAGAGAAGCTCTAGCAATTGTCGCTGGAGTGAAACGCTTCCACGAGTAACTCTACGGGCGGACTTTTCAAATTATAACAGACCACAAACCACTAATGAGAATTTTGGCGGGAAACAAGCCAACACCAAATATCCTTTCTCCAAGAATGACTAGATGGTCAGAGTTCCTAGCAGCCTATTCCTACACTCTGACACATTGACCAGGGAAACAAATTTCCCATGCGGACGCTTTGAGCAGAGCACCCTTACCAGAAACCGAGGAAGACCCGGCACCAGCGATGACAGCATTACAAATAGAGACTTGCCCCGATCTACCCATATCTGCTTATGATGTCGCCAGAGCCACCGCGAAAGACTCAGTGACTTCCCGCATCCTCAGCTGGGTAGGTAAAGGCTGGCCAGAAAATCAAAAAACTGAAAACTTTAAACCTTTCCGGACCAGACAGACTGAACTTTCGATTCAAAAAGGTTGTTTATTGTGGGGTGATCGGGTAGTCATTCCTAACAAACTACAACCCAGGGTACTTGGGATGTTACATGAAGGGCACCCGGGAATTGTGAAAATGAAAAGCCTTGCAAGAAGTTATGTTTGGTGGCCGGGTATTGATAAGGACATAGAATATGGGTAAGCTCATGCAACAAGTGCCAGGGAATTAGACCGTCCCCGCCTAAAGCACCCATTAGAGACTGGGAAACCCCGCGAGGCCCTTGGTCAAGAATCCACATCGATTTCGCAGGTCCTACCAAGGGGCATACATTTCTGATTGTCGTTGATGTCTATTCTAATTGGCTAGAAGTAAAAATCATGCCATCAACGACAACAGAAACTGTAATCAAACAACTAGACAACCTTTTTGCCACCCATGGTCTACCGGACGTCCTCGTATCAGATAATGGGCCACAGCTAACCAGCCTACAATTCGAGCAATACCTAGCCTCCATAGGTATCAGACATGCCCTAACCGCGCCGGCTCACCCGGCCGCAAACAGCAGGGCTGAGAGAATGGTCCGGTTTACCAAAGAGGGATTTGAAAGAATGGACACTGGTGATGTCCAACAGAAAATAAACCGATTGCTCACTCTCCAACACATAATGCCCAGTACCACGACCAACAAGTCCCCAGCAGAATTGCTCATGGGGAGGAAATTAAGATCACACCTTGATAGGTTGCACCCAAATTTTATGCCAGAAACCCCCCCCCCCTGACTCCTCCACACGATTTAGGAAATTTGAAGTAGGCAAGTTGGTTTACGCTAAAAACTTCACCGGGGACCCTGTTTGGCTACCAGGACAAATAATGCAAATAACAGGCCCCAAATTCTACCGGTTAACAATTGACAACGGCAGGGAATGGAAGTGGCACATAGACCAGCTCCGTTCCCGAAACATAGAACAAAATACAGACATACACCCATACATGAAAAAACCGGTGATGGACAAACCAAAGGGGGGGGGGGAATGCGAGAAACAAATAAAGAACCGATACAAACAAAACCCAAAGAGATTAACAAACAAAAAGAGCAAATAAAAGACTCACTGTTTGAAGAGACTTGCGTGAAGAGCCCATCGGAAGGGGACAGCCAGGCCAGCTCGACCTGCCCGGAGGAAATGGGAGGGAGCGGCAAAACCGCCGGCCTAAGAAACTCAGGCAGCAGAATGGCTGACTCACCCTTCCAGACGGTTCCAGAGAGAAGGATGGACGACACAGCAGCCCCATCCGAACAGGTCGAAGTCTCTGCCGAAAGTGAACTGCGCAGGTCCAGTCGAGTCAGGAAAAGCCCCGCCTACCTGCGTGACTACATCACCACGTAGGACTGAACTAAGGAGGGAGGGGTGTTCTGTATGCAAATTGGGTTACTCCAAAACATGCAAATCTGATTGGTCAACTAAAGTAAGCATTGGATTGGTTCACTAAGAACCAATCCAAATAAAGTAAAAAAGGCGGTAAATTCGATCAGCTGCCATTGGTTACAAGCCGGCAGGCTAGCCTATATAAAAGGCTGCCGCTAAGTCGGCCAACCGTTCCGTTTTACTGACTCCTGTAAATAAAGACTTTTATTTGTTGGAACCCGGTCTACCTCGTGTTTTTCCGAACAAAACATAAGGAATCACTTTGAACTGTCTTAAGTGTCTTGAAATAGCCCTTCAAGTATCATATCATAAGCATTGTGAAGTGATGGAATTTGTCTTTCTAGCAGCTCACTTTTAGAAAGGATAATGCAACTGTGAAAAGTAACTGCTTTACCCCATCTATCTTTTTGTTATTAACATACTCCAAATGCTATAGTTCATACCTATGTAATGTGCAGAGTGGGTTTGTTTGGGGGCCTCTCCTGCAGTCTGACAGCAAGTAGCCTAGTGGCTTAATGTAAGTATTTACCAAAAAGATAAACTATGGTGTTTTTTTTCTCTCTAAATGCTTTGATTTCTCTTTTCGGTATTTTTTCCCGCAACAGCAGCAGCCTGAACACTAATCCATGTAGACATATGAACTCATAGTTCATTGCACAGTGTGTGTGGGTGGGTGTACACATAAACATTATGTATGTGTACATACATACACACACACATATAGCTTTGATATGATATGTGTAAAAGTTATGATTATGCATGACCTTAGCCAGGATTAAAATAAGAAAGGGAAGAAAAAGATTAAAAAAAAACAGGCAGGTCTTAAGGACAGTCTATAGAAATGGCTTAACAAATGCTACATTGTTTGTATAATCCATCCTGATTAGAAATAGTTTCCTAAGATTTTAAAATACAAGCTCTTTGTGGACCCATATAACCTATAACATTAGGTATGCAGTACTGTGTGTGATCTCACATAAAGTTATGGATCATCCATCATAGACAGCTGTATTTAAAAGAAATCTAATCTTTTCCTGTCATATTGTCAGAATTTGTTACCTTATCTCAAACAATTGTTTGTGGCACCTCTTTCACACATTGTCTGAAATATGTGATTCCTTTGATTCTCCTTAACATACATCACTTAAAGAAGGGTTGAAAACAGTTAATACGATATTGTCATCCAAGGCTGTCATGATTTTCACCACTTCATTTTTGCATTTCTCCCAATTTAGATTGCATACATGGAAAGTTTTGTCAATGAAATAATCACTAATGATGGTAATTGAGTACAAAAACAAAACAAAACAAAAAATTAGGGAGATGCTTATACAGCAGGTGAAGGGCTGACTTAACTCAGTATTTGATCTACTACACTAATCAGTTAAAGGAACTTTAAGGTAACATGTTAGATCTCATGTTGTTACAGACTATTCTGTCCTCTCTACAAAAATGAGTGTGTAAAAGGACACAAGATATAAGGAAAACAGCTTCGTCAGCCTTTGAAAAAGAAGAGGTCAGTTTTTCTGCCATGTGTCCCAGACTCTTCTGGAGATCTTCAAAAGGCAAGTAAGTGTTCAGTGACAGGGTGGGAAGAAGCACCTGGAACCTCATGGGCTAGCAAAGCAGACCCTGTGGAGACTTTAAGGGGCATGATGGAGTGGGTGAAATGGCAGAGGTCATGTTGCAGAATCTCTGCAGTTGGTCATAAGTGTGAAAGACCACCATGTTAATGCACTTTGGAATTGTGTTATAAGAAATTTGGGAGAGAATGTTATAACTTGGGAAGAACTATCGGAACCATCACTGAGTGAACTGTAATAACTTGAGGACTACCTGTATAATAGTAATTTTGTAGCCATGTTCTTGAACAATTTTCTTCAGCTGAAGTTCTGAAGCATTTGAAAGGAACTGTGACAGCATTTAGTGCTTGACAATTGGCTTGACAATTGGCCAAGCACTTTTCTCTCTATCCTTGGTCTCCCAAAAGTTGGTGGAGATAGAAAATATGAAAGTCAACACAGATGAAAGATTCTAGAAACTAAAATGTTTTTACTCCTGAATTCAGAATTCAGAACTCCAGAATTCAGAACTCCAGAATTCAGAACTCCAAGCCTAGCTACGTCTTGAAAAAAATACACAAAACTATAAATCTTCAGATTAAAAGAACTATGAGCATTAGAAAGTTTGAGTAAAATCTCTTCCTTTAGTGAACAAGTTGAAGTGTGCTAATACCTGAAATGTTCTGCTCCTTCAGAGAAAATAACTTATTAGTAAATAATGAACATTTTCCACTGAGAATATGATTTATTTCTCACGGAGAGGGAAAGAATAGAGAATAGCTGAAAACAGAATGCATACTCTTAATGTGGTGTTGATTCTGCAGATCTAATCATTTTGCATTTACATTGTAAGAATCACTATCTAGGGTGTATTACAATCATGAAATATATAGAGAAGAACCAAGTCATTTTAAGAAATGAAATGTCTGACAAATAGGACTCTTTTAAATTCTAGAGTATTTGATTGTAGTTTGAATCAGCTTAATTTGTATTATTATTTTGGAAAACTGAAATGTAAATTACAGTTCATATATAAATCTAATATTTACACCACATGATATATTTCCATTAAGAAACAGCTCAGTTGGTACTTATTCTACTGTGATGCCCCAATGATCTAAAACCATGCAGGCAGTAGACAGGCAAATTCCCAGATAAAGAAAAAATTAAGATGCAGAGAAATATATTTAAATAGAGATAAAACTAGTATCCCCAAAGCAATTTTTTTGAAGTAAGTTGGTTTTGTTCACACAAGAAGACATCAGCAGGTTTACCATAATCCCAATGTTTCTGAGGTCTTTAAAAAAATAAACCCAAAGGAGATAACCTTATGAGGACTGAGTGTGCTCAATACACATGAAAGAGTGGCTGATTATTAGATAAACAAGGAAGCATCAAATAGAGAATCCTGAATATGGACACATTTTGAATCCAGAATCCAGAACACAAATATTTCACATAGCAAAATTTGTTCCAACAAATTCTAACTTCTATGTTATCTGTCATTTCATTTATATATAATTGAATTGATTTACCATAAATGAAAGAAGATGAAAGAAGAGAAAGCAGGAAACAGCAAAGAGCATCTATTAAAAGTGGACAAACTGATTCTATGCTGTCCTGTTCATTGTAACTTAAAATAGCTTTCTAGAATCCATCACAAAACTACGTCCTCACTATAGTATAGTGAATTGTACTTTAAAGAAATCTAATCTTTCCATTTTCTATTGTAATTTGTCACTGTTATACAAAAAATTCCCCATAGGATCCCCTTCAAACACTGTCTAAAATGTGTGACTTCATTGATTGTTTGAAATGAATATCATGTAAATAGTGGTCCAAAACTGCCTTTATACAATTCTCAGACTCATTATCCATTTTTTCTTTATTTACTTTAACATTTCTCTTAACATGGACTTTTCTGTGTGCAAAGTATTGTATCTGATTAAAACAAACATTAGTGACAGTAATGGAGTGCAAAAGAATAAAAGAAACTAGGAAGGTTATAGAGCAGATCAAAGACTGATTTAGTCCAGCATTTGATTTCCCAAGTGATCAGTTAAAAAAGAATGGAAAATGCACATGAGTCCAATAAGCACAAGTATGGGATTACTTATGTAGATTTATATTAACTTCTGTGCCATGCATAATTATGAAATAACATTGAGGGAAAATAGACTTGGTTTGAATTTTGACTATTTTTTCCAGGTTTGTCCTTTACTTACCTTGACAGGTAATCCTTGATTTACAACTACAACTAAAACCCACATTTCCATTGCTAGGCAAGACAGTTATTAAGTGAGTTTTGCTGCATTTAATGATCTTGCTTAACCAATTAAATAAATCATTGCAATGGTTAAGTTAATAATGTGATTGTTAAGTGAATCTGGCTTCCCCATTGACTTTGTTTGACAGAAGGTTGCAAAACTTGATCATGTAACCAAAGGACACTGCAACTGTCATAAATAGAGGCCAGTTGCCAAGCATACAAATTTTGATAATGTGACCACAGGGATACGGCAACAGTCATAAATGTAAAAAATAATTATAACACTTTTTTCAGTTGTAAATTTGAATAGTCACCAGGTAGATAAGTGTAATTTGAGGACTACTGTATTTTTTCATTTTCTTTTTTCAAAGAGAATTATATTTATTGAGAGTTTTTTTCATACATAAAAATTTAAAAAGAAAAGAAAAACATAGAAAAACAAAAATGAAAAAGAACGAAACTAAAGTCAAAGATTTTCAAAGTAATTTTACATTTTCTTTTCACCAGATAATTACAATCTTATTGTCCTTCTTAGATATATAAGTCCCTTCAGGTCCTCATTAATCCACTTCTTTCTTAATCCTCAAATCTATAATTAATAATATTAATCATATTTCTTTCTTCTTTCAGCAAAAAATCCACACATGGTTTCAAGTATTTTTTTAAAAGTTTTAATTATTGTTTTTCCCAACAACAATAACTAACTGTTTTCTGTACATATCCTTGTATGTCCCCGACTACTCACACTTGCCAATTTGAAAAATCCTCATGAAAAGACTTGTCCTGTAATTATTCATTTTGTGATTTATTTGGACTACAGAAAATAATTGACGTTGAAATCTTCAAAAGAAAGGATTATTCAACTCAATTCAAAAACCCTGTGCCCAACTCATAACTAATAAGAGCACAATGGTGTGCCTATCATCCTTGTCCTATTGTCCCAATTATTCATACCTATTTCCTGTATTTATACTTACAAATAAATAAAATAAAACTAAATAAATATAAGAATACATCATTCCAGCAGCATCTGCAGGATGAAGCAAGATGGATTAGATGCTCATTTTACAACATAAATCCCACCATTTTTCCAAAGTTATGATGCCATATGTACAGTGAAAAGGGATTGGAATATGATGTCACAATGTTGCTTTAATCATCCTGGTTTTTTAATTGATTAATTGATTTTTAACTGATATGTCACCCATCTCACTTGGAGGCAATGAAAGCAGCAAGAATTTACAGATGCTATCATCACATCTACTCATGAAGCTTTTACCAATTTTTCTTCTTCTTTTTGGACAATGTTGCTTTTCCCCATGTGACATTCTATGCTTTATCTTCTGCCAACCTTTTTTAATATAAGAGGGTTTGTTTGATCATTCCAGTAATTGAAAGTAAACAGGGAAATTCCACAAAACCAGCCAGACCTATATAAGCTCCTAATATAAGGCACTATGAAAAGCAGCCATTGTAAAACTTATATAGCAGTAACAGCACATACTACTGATCTATCACTCCAATCTCTACAATATAAGTCAAAACATGGTAGAAAAGACAAAAGCCTGGATGTAAAATTTATTACAAGTAACTCAAGACCAGAAGGAGGGAAATGGTTTGCCATCATCTAGCATAATTCACTGGGCTCAGAATTTAATGCAGGGAAACATGATGTTTTTAGTAACTGATGGCTGCACTTTTTTTTAATAAGGAAAGAAAAGCTCCAATGTTAATTTTTATGAAAAGTAGTTTCAGAATTTGATATGTGAAAATTTCTTGTGAAATAATTTTAAAAATGATCTCTCCCTCCATCCATCCCTTTCTCTCTCTCCCTCTCTCTCTCTCTCTCTCTCTCTCCTTCTTCCCTCCCTCCCTCTCACTCTCTCATCTCTCTCTCTCTCTCATCTTTCTCATCTCTCTCACCTCTCTCTCACACACATATCTCTCTCATCCCTCTATCTCTCTATCTCTTTATAAAAATTTGGAATGTAAGAAAATGTGATGGAATTTGTAGTCTGGTTATCATGTTTTATGCTCTATTATCTTTCGGGCTATCAATCGATCAGTTTCCCTCTCTCTCATCTCTGTTTCTGTTTCTGTGTCTGTCTGTGTATTTCTATCATGTGTTGCTAATGGGAGAGCTTGCAAGATAGACTTTCAATTAAAGATCCTAACTAGTCCAGAATGTTCTTGGTTCTTGCACATGTAGCAAGTGGCTAAAATATGGCAAGTTGTGTATCCTTATCACATATACTATAGCTATAATAGAAGCTATTTCTCTATTTGTCTCTCTGTTGAGAGAGAAGGGGGGTGAAGGGGAGAGGGAGTGGGAAAGAGAAAGGGAGAGATAGGGAAGGGGAGATGGGTGGAGGGGAGAAGGAGAGAAAGAGAGATAGAGAGAGGGTAGGAGGTATGTGAGTTCTGATGTCATGAAAAAAAAACACATATGAACTCAGTAAGTTCAAAAATAAAACTACAATTTATCACCTATCAGAACAATTTAGTATATTTTTTTTATGCCGATGGTATAAAATGTGATGAAAGAACAGCTTGATGCTAATTACATTCCTTACTGTACAATCACCACATTGGGCAGCTAAAACAGATATCTAAACAGCTACTAATATGATGGCTACCACTTAGTTCTTAAACTAATCCATTTTAACTCCACAAAGTAACACGCATAGGACATAGTAAAGCAGTGTGTGTGCATGTCTCTCTCTGTGTGAGAGAGAAATACGGAAAGGAGGAGGGACACACACACACACACACACACACACAGAGAGAGAGAGAGAAAGAGAGAGAGAGATTGAGAGCAGAAGAAAAGGAAGAATCTGGCAGAAGAATCAAGAGGATTTTATAGTTTAAAGTAGAATCAGAAAAGCTAATAGAAAAGTGGGAAGGGGAATAGCAAAGAGAACTGAACCACTTTGGACTTATCACCCAATAAGTAGAATTGATTCATGACTTTTCCTCTAGGGTAGTGTT